>CAJGYO010000018.1:9030307-10230307 GCA_904845875.1 Miscanthus lutarioriparius
GTCATCTCCCTCCCTCCTTATTGTTTTATTACCATTTATTACCAACCCCTAGACTTTGGAGGTTGGCTTCTGTGCGCGCACAGCAGGAGTCGAGCTGACGCATCTTGGTTTGATTTTTCTGGATTTTGCAGGGCAATTTCAAGGACGTGGAGGACAAGAAGCACAGGGCTGTCTACGAGAGGCTCGCCGACTCTGACCAGAAGCTGCAGTACTTCTCCGCGCGGCAGATTGGCTGCCGTTTGCTAGGGTGCAGAGGGTATCTGTGCCAGAAGGTAGTGTGGTGTCCAAGTCCAACCTCAACAATGCAAGCGCTTGAGCAGTGCTGCGCACAACTTTCTTGATTCCTCTCCTTCCAATTGTGTGGTTAAGTGATCCGTCTGTCTCTGAAATTGCAGTGCTGGCTACCAACTGAAGACTGTATGTGCACAAATATTGTTCCTTGCAATCTTTGGAAGGGGATGAAATTCTGGCTATATATGCACCCAAAGGTCTGTCCTGTCCATAGAGGGTTGTGCAGTACTCTCTTATTATTTCCTCCTATTATGTGTAACCATATTTCTTTCTGCAGGATTTTTTGCGCCAGAATAACACAGGAAAGTTACTCTGGCAAGTATTTGGCATCCAAGCTGCACAGTTATGCCTCTTTGGTATCCAAGAGCATGAGGATATCATGTGGGATGCATTTCAGAGTTCAGGTGATCTTGGAACCATCCTTGATTTCTCAAACATATAAATTGTTGAATGATATTGTTTTAAGAGCTTGCTAGATCTTGATTTATTCATTTTCTGTGTGGTAGTTTAGATTTTTCAGGTGCACTTGCTGATTTATAACATGATATATCATAATGTATGGACTAATTTGGAATATTCAACATATTTTAAATGAATGTGTCCCTTGTGTTACCTCTTTCACTGTGGGTTGTCATGTTTATGAGAAATGGAGATTGGGGCCTGTAACTGTCCATATTTACTGACATTCAGAATTCTATGGTTCTGTTAACGTAGTTTTCACATTGAAATTTTGTGCATTGTTTGTTTTTCTTTTTCTCTTTGCACGTATTTTGATCACTGTGAACTGTTCTACTGATGCATTGTGTGCTTGACCTGGTCCTAACAGCATGAAATTGCATCCTTTGATGCATTATTGTCTATGGTACAAATTGATATTTCGTGTAAATGAATGCAGAATGCATTTACTTTTGTGTGATCTGCAGAAGATTTCTGCACGAATCAATCATTTAGCATAAGTCATATTTCTATCTTCAGCTAGGACATGTGTTTTTCCCCTTCTCTTCATAAATGTCTCACTTCTATTCTGATGTGGTGTTCGTTCAGGAAAGGGGAAGATCTCAGTTCTATATCCAAACAAGAGTACCACCCCCAAGACAGTTAAAGACCTTGAATTTGATGGTTTGTCCTTGACAGCTGACCTTCATGAGGTAGTGTTTGTTTTTCGATGGCATTCCATGATTTCCACTGCAGCAAAGTAGTAGTGCTCCCTTCTTTTATACTCCTACATATATTCCGTGTGGATTTTTTTTCATGAAGTGCTCCCTTCTTTTATACATATATATTCCATGTGGATTTTTTTTTTCATGAGCACCTTTCATCCATCATATCTAGTATCCATAATGATTCAATTCGTTGAGTATGTAGTGGTTTTTGGAACTAATTCCTCTATCAACTTTCAACATTTGGGCAAATGGTAATGATTTAACTTCTGCAATGCTGAGTTTGCAGGATGAACCTTTCAATTTTGTTTTGCTTGATGGTACCTGGAGTAATTCTGCTGCGCTGTACAGAAGGCTGAAGGTACAGTTCAATGCATTTCTCATTTGGCCCAAGCATTCCTTTATTAGGCTGTCTAGACTACCAGTAAACACAGAATTGCAAATATTTCTTCTGCTGGCTGCTGGGTCTGGCATGTCGATTACATTTACACAGACATGTTTGTCCCACTTGTTGAATTCATTCACATTCAACTAAATCGATGGATGTGTACATTATTATTAAATATTTGGCCAAGACTCCAAAGTTTGGTACATACTCCCTCCGTCTCAAAATAGATGACCCTTTAGCAACGAATCTGGAGTATAGAATGAACTTCAAAGGTTTAGTTCTTGACTATTATGTCAAATACTTTTATTTTATGAATTTGGCTCAATTTAAGTAGAGGTTTAATGATAAATGATATCTGATGGAACTAGACATACAATAGTGTGGTATTTCTCATACCTGCAGGGCTGCATGGTAATCTTGTAGGTTTCACATCAAAAGTTTTACCTTTAGCCTTTAGATTGTATAATTTCGTAGATGATTCTTGATTAGTTCCTACAAATCTGTACTTGCAAATCCTTGACCAAAAACCATTCAGAACAATCCAAAAGCAGACTACATTTGGATTGATGTAGAATAGGGTTGGGTTGCATGGCACTTGCCACTATCCAATCAGGAGTTTTAAGATTTGGACTCCAATTACCAAGTAGGTATCTTCACATGTGAGATACAAGTAGCTAAATATGACCTAATATCTTTTATCTTGTACAGGAGAGATGGACTGCAATATGGGGAGATGAAGATATACCTTGTATCGCACTATCTACACTTAGTGCCTCAGTGATGCATAAACTACGGTGAGCTAAAAGCTTTATTTGTTCTTATCGTCTCTTTCATTTGTCGTTACCTTTGCCCCCTTTTCAAATGCTTATTTGTGCATACTATGTTCCTTTATAAACCTGAACAGGCCACAGCCTGCGTGGGATCGTACCTGCACTGCGGCAGCTGCAGCTGGCCTCCTCTGGGAGTTGAACTTGCGGCCTGAGCTCAGCGCATTTGAGTTGGAAAAGCAAGCTGAGGCAGTGGAGTGCTCGTTAGATATCTTGCTGGATGCTCTCACTGTCAGGCGGGTTCGTCTAGGCCGATCAATAACTCGAAAACAGAGACACAATAGAAACTGCATATAGGGAAAGGAACTCAATAGCAGAGGAGCATGGTATGCCCTTCAAGTGGAAGGCTGTTTTCATTCTTCTTGTAGAATTTAGGAGCTGATCAGCTTGTCAATGAGTTTTTCCTTTCTTTATAGGTCACTAAATCTTCAGTTCAGTGCTGTAGATTTTTTTTTCAATTGTCACTGATGTGAGCTGTTACTGCTAATGCCGAAGAAAATTTTTGGATTCTCACAAACGTGGTTCAATTACCCTTCTGATTTAGCTCTCGGTTTTGACAATTTTTGGCCCAAAACTGTCTGTGTCATATGAAGGTGAGCCCAAGCAAGCGAGCGAACGATAAGAGTATTCACAACTACAACGATAAAGATGTTGAGTTATAAACTCTGAAATGTATATCAAATACAAGAGGACGATTATTCTACCAGTATCAGTGCACTGAAACTTCGGTTATCGTAGGAGTGCGCAGAATTCAAATAAACCGTCAGAGGGGAACAAGGCAACCGCCTCCCTGCCTAATAACTGATCCAAAAAGGAGCATCATCCATGCAAAATTGCAAATCAAGTTTGTAAGCAGCCACTTTTCAAAAAAAAAAAAGGAAGTTTGTAAGCAGCCCTTGCAGGTTGGATTTTGACATTTTGTGATGGAATCAAGGTGTTTCTCAGGCTTGCTGCCGCAGCAGCCACAGCGCTGCGCTGCTGCAGCAAGCAGTACCGATCAGGCCAATACGTCACAGCTACTCCCCAAACAATCCCTCGCATCCTCTGTTTCTAGTCGTACCCAAAATGCTCCGCCTCGCGCGCGTGCGGCGTCCAGCCGCCGGCGCCGGCGCCGGCGCCGCCGTCTCGTCCATCCGCCCAATCCGGCCGCCTCCCGCGCCCTTCACAACCACCACTTCCACCACCGATACATCTTCGTCCACGGCCCCCGACCCGGACGGCGTGGCTGCGGACGTGGCCACCCTCCTTTCCCGCTGCTCCGGCGACTGGAAGCTCGCCATCGCCGCCTCTGACATCCCCTCCCGCCTCTCTCCCGCTGCCTTATCCTCCCTTCTCCGCCGCCGCACCTCCTCCCCTCGCCTCCACCCCAAGCTCCTGCTGGATTTCTTCTACTGGTCCCGCACCCGCCTCGCGCCGTCGGCACCGGCCCCCGACGCCTTCGCCCACCTCGCCGTCTCCCTCTGCGCCGCCGGCCTCTACCCTCAGGCCAGCGGGCTCCTCGACCAGATGATCCGCGCCTACCCCACCCCTCCCCTCGTCCTCAGCTCCGTCCACCGCGCGCTCTCTGGTTCCGACCAGGAACGCCGGCCTGTCGTCCTCGATGTGCTCGTCGACACCTACAAGAAGACCGGGAGGGTCCGGGAAAGCGCCGAGGTTGTCCTGCTGATGAAAGATCTCGGTTTGGCGCCCAGCCTTCGCTGCTGCAACGGGCTGCTCAAGGACCTGCTGCGCGCTGACGCCCTGGATCTGCTCTGGAAGGTGCGCGGTTTCATGGACGGCGCCGGGATTTCGCCCGATGTCTACACGTACTCGACGCTGATCGAGGCTTACTGCAAGGTCCGGGACTTGGAGTCTGCCAAGAAGGTGGTTGAGGAAATGCGTGAGACGGGATGTAGCCTGAATGTAGTGACCTACAATACGTTGATTGGTGGTCTGTGCAGAACTGGAGCCGTTGAAGAGGCGTTTGGATACAAGAAGGAGATGGAGGATTATGGGCTGGTTCCAGATGGGTTCACTTATGGCGCAATCATTAACGGTCTGTGCAAGCGTGGCAGGCCGGATCAGGCAAAGTGCTTGCTGGACGAGATGTCTTGTGCTGGGTTGATGCCTAACGTGGTTGTTTATTCAACTCTGATTGATGGGTTCATGAGGCAGGGCAATGCAGATGAAGCTTTTAAGATAGTCAAGGAGATGTCTGCTGCTGGGGTGCAGCCGAACAAGATCACCTATGACAATCTCATCCGGGGTCTCTGTAAACTGGGGCAGATGGGCAGGGCTTCCAGGATTCTGAAGCAAATGGCTAAGATTGGTTATATGGCTGACACTATGACTTATAATCTGATCATTGAAGGTCATCTCCTACAGCATAACAAAGAAGAAGCTTTTTCGCTGCTTAATGAAATGAGGAAGGGTGGTATTTCACCTAATGTATACACTTACAGCATAATCATCAACGGGCTATGCCAAATTGGTGAATCAGAAAGAGCAAGTGGTCTCCTTGAGCAAATGATTGCAGATGGTTTAAAGCCCAATGCGTTTGTTTATGCACCTCTTATCTCAGGCTATTGCAGGGAAGGTAGTTTCTCATTGGCTTGTGAAACTCTCAAAAAGATGACTAGGGCAAACTTAACCCCTGATTTGTACTGCTACAATTCTCTTATAATTGGACTGTCTAAGGTGGGAAAGATGGATGAAGCCATAGAGTACTACGACCAGATGCTGGAGAAAGGGTTTCAGCCTAATGAATTCACATATGATGGTCTGATTCATGGCTATAGTATGACTGGGGATCTAGAAAAGGCTGAACAGTTACTCCATCAGATGCGAAACAGTGGACTAAACCCCAAGGATTTTATCTATGCCCACATCCTAGAAGCTTACTTCAAATCAGACAATCTTGAAAAGGTTTCCTCTACTCTTGAATCCATGTTAGAAAAGGGGTTAATGCCAGACAGCCGTTTATATGGAATCGTGATTCACAATCTGTCCAGCTCTGGACATATGCAAGCTGCTGTTAGTGTTCTCTCAGTGATTGAGAAGAATGGATTAGTTCCTGATTCGCTTATGTACGGTTCCTTGATATCTGTTTTTTGCAAGGCAGCTGACATGGAGAAAGCTGTTGGTCTTCTTGATGAGATGGCTAAAAAAGGTATAGAGCCTGGTATTGCATGCTATAATGCCCTGATCGATGGGTTTTGTAAGTCTGATGATATTTCTCATGCCCGTAATATCTTCAATAGCATATCACGTCAGGGATTACTCCCAAATTGTGTGACATATACAACTTTGATGGATGGATACTGCAAAGCTGGTGATATCCGTGATGCAATTGATCTGTATAATGAAATGCTTACAGATGGGGTAACTCCAGATGCTTTTGTCTATAGTGTGCTTGCTGCTGGCTGCTCAAACTCCGGAGACCTTCAACAAGCTCTGTTTATAACTGAGGAAATGATTTTTCGGGGATATGCAAGTATTTCTTCTTTCAACACCTTGGTCCGTGGCTTCTGTAAACGTGGAAAATTACAGGAAACTGTGAAGTTTCTCCATGTGATGATGGACAAAGACATAGTACCTAGCCTGCTGACTGTTGAAAATATTGTGAGTGGACTCGGTGAGGCTGGGAAACTCAGTGAAGCGCACACAATTTTTGTTGAGCTGCAACAGAAGAATGCTTCACATAGTGATGCAGATCATTTGTCCTCATTGTTTACAGACATGATAAATCATGGACTAGTTCCTCTAGATGTGATACATAACATGATCCAGTCTCATTGCAAACAAGGCTATTTGGATAAGGCTTTGATGCTACATGATGCTCTTGTTGCAAAAGGTGCTATTGTGGGCTGCACATCTTATCTTGCTTTATTAGATGGCCTTTGCAGGAAGAGCAAACTGATTGAAGCTTTAAATTTGCTAAAAGAAATGAAAGAGATGGGTATTTGTTCTTCTGAGGATCAGTGCATGACACTCGTAAATAGTCTTCACTCATCAGGATTCATCCAAGAATACAATAAAGTGTTTGATACTATGCTGTCCTACCAGTGGTTACAAAAGGAAAGCAAATTCTGTAATTCGGTTTGTAATAGTCAGGAAGCTGTGAATGCAGAATAACTAAAGACTGCAAATTTATGAACCCCTTTTTGATAGATAATAGTTTGAACGGATTAGTTCACTCCATAGAATCCGTCTGCTTTCTTCTTGTTGCAAATCAGAAACTATATGCCTGTGCAGCTTTAGGTTAATCTGTTTAGTGGTCCCGCACTTCTGGTTCAGGTATTACTGGTGGATGGTGAGAGGAGGCTGTGTCTGTGAGTAATGCAAAGAGTGCAACTGCATAACAATGATGCTAGAATTGATAATCAGAGAAGGGACATAACTGCAGATTAACAAATTTTCTTGCTTTGATTTACCCGTGTAATTAGTTTGGTTAACTGATTTCGTTTGTTGTCCAACTATAGGATTGCCTTGTATGGGATTCTTTCCCATTTTTCTCTCTTTAATACAAAGATACATAGCTCTACTGCGTGATCAAGAAAAAAATAACTACTATATCTCAGCTTCATTCTGATCAATTGATTTCCAGATGCATCAGTGCTAGTGACTACTGAGTTTGGTGATGCCTTTGATCAACCAGAAAACAAGCAGTTCTTCATGTTGTAGATGTAGGCCTGCCAATTTCTATTCATTTATTTATTTGCAAAACGCAGATGCTTAATGCGTGGACCCCCTCAGTAAATTGATCTCTCATCTTTGCTAATCTGGACAGGGCTTTGATGGGAAGATTTCGATGATTCTTAGATGATTTCGAAGTCAAGGAAATCCCCTTCCTGGGACGCAAATATACTTGGTCAAATGAAAGGTCTTCAACGCCCGTTAGGTTGGATCGGGCTTTCTGTTGCTCAGAATGGGAGGACATTTTCCCTGATGCTGTTCTGCAGAGCACCGCCTCAGTTGTTTCTGATCATTGCCCTCTTATTCTCGGTTTGAAGGTTAGCACAAATGGCAAGCGGTGTTTTCATTTCGGAAGTTTCTGGACAAAAATCCCTGGCTTTCTGGATGCTGTTCAGCAGAACTGGAATGCTCCCGTCGCCTCATCTCTTGCAGCAGCTTGCCATGCACCATGTCAGTCACCGGGTTTCTTTCTTTGTGGATGATGCTGTGATGTTTCTGAGACCATCCTGCACTGATCTTCAGACCATCAAACTCACCCTTGATTATTTTGGGCACGCCTCTGGTCTCCGAATAAATTGGGCAAAAAGTTCAGTTTCTCCTATTCATTGTTCTGAAACTGATTTGCTACTCACTTCAGAAATTCTGTCATGCCCGGTCAAGGATTTCCCATGCACTTATCTAGGCCTTCCTAGCCCAAGCAGTTTGGGCCGAGCAGATTATCTATCACTACTGCAGTACACCGGCAACCGAAGAAATCACGCTGGCTGCAGTTTGTATCTATTATTTCGGTTATATTCGAGAAACACGAATTTGCTTACTGTAATGGTTATAACGTCTGAGTAGCGCTGTTTCAACAAATCCTGTACTGAATCATTTTCATTTCAGCATGTCAAGTGTTATGCACCGTGCCCGCTTAGAATTATATGATACGTTTATGTGCTGAATGATGCACGCATGCCTGACTGAAGTCATCAGGCGCATTAGAGCGCCTTGGAGTAAACAGACATCAATAAACTAATAATAGTTATCAAAGAACTAGACCGAGCCCTAAATCAGCTGAAGAGAGGGAAGCAAAGAACGACGAACGCCTGAGGAGATCCTACATCTTGCTGGAACTCTATGCATCTTCCGTTGGCTTTGCTCCAAAAGCTTTGGTGCCTCCTTATCCTCGATCTTCTGAATCGTGTGAAGACGTTTGATCTTCTTGGCTTCTTCGTAACCCTCACGTAGCTTCCGTTTAGTATTCTCCATCTTCTCGCTTTGAGTGACGATCAGCTTCTTGGTCTCCATCTTCTCGCTTTGAGCAGCGACCGGCTTCTTAGCCTCGATCTTCTCGCTTTGAGTGACAATCAGCTTCTTGGCCTTCATCTTCTCGCTTTGAGCGTCGACCGGCTTCTTGACTGCTGTAGAGATGCCCTGGCGTGGGATCCGATCATCAGAGAGCTTGTCGAGCTCCTCCTCTGCTGTAGCTTTAGCGCCGTCAATGGCTGTGCTCCACCCGCGCACGACGTCGCCCGCGAGGGTGCGGATCCGGGCCGACCCGTGCTTCCCGAGGGCGCCGACGGCCCTTGCGAGGTCGGTGGACGCCAGCGCACCGTGCGGGACGGGCGCCACCCGCAGAGTCTGGAGCGCTTCCACCATGGCGTCGTCGAGCGCGGCGCAGAGCTGCTCGGCCACGCCGTCGTCCACGGCGCCCCGGAGCAGCTGGACGATCCGGACCCTCACCTCCCGGAACGCGGCGCGCGCGTGGCCGGCTGCCTCGATTGCTTCGTCGATGGCGCCGAAAGCGCTGTAGAACGGCCTCCAGCGTCGGAGCGGGCTCCCGCTCTCCTCGTTGGCCATGGCGGCGGCGGGATGCGGGCAAGCAGCGTAAGAGCGTAACCTTGCGAGATTCGAGTCGTGGATTGGAGTGAATATATGAGAAGGTGGGATCGAGTCCGACTGGGTGCGTGGACGCGTTTCGAAATCGAATCCGACTCTCTCTGCGCCAAAAAATAAGCAAAAATGCTTATTTTTTCCTCAAAAAAAAGTCCAGTACATACGCACCGCGCCATACTTGGTGAAGGCGGCACTGCACCGGGCCAGGATGGGGGCTGGGGGCGCTAGATCCATCAACCATTGCCCCATCAGCATCTCCGTCCTCCTCCAGCTGAGCCATGCCTCTAGCTCTCGCCATCGGGGATCCTCGCCACGGGACGGGTGCCCATCTACAACTGATATTGTAGATGTCTTGAGCACAATACATGCACAAGTTCTGGGAGACTGATTCAGTATGGGGATGATGACACTGGTGAGGACTATGAAGTTTTCCGTAGGCTTAGAGTGAACTGGTGGTCATGTATATTCTGCAAGGCATTTTCATGATCTTCAAGAAATCGTAGAAGAGCAAGAGCAAGGGAAAGAAGAGGCAGTGGAAGGAGGAATGGAACCAGGCTAATCTGGAAAATTTTAATCTCGAGGTTCCAATACAATCTGTTGAATTAAGGGAAATTAGATTTGATGAAATTGATGATGAATATATACTCATAGGGGCTATTCCTAGTATTGCAGAACCTGGAAGAATGGCCAGTTTCCATTACAGGTATGCAGAAGTAATCTTTTTTTCAATTTTCCTCACATCTGTTGGAGTATGCTATTACAAATGTGTAGTACTAAGAACCAAGGGTCATTCAAAAAGAGAAAACACACACAGTTGCACAACGTGCTCATGCTATTCCGAATAAACCAAATAAAACACAGATGATCTACAATACGAAACATGAAAGACAAGCATAAGCATGTTTTATTTTATTTTATTTTGTTCTCGTCGTACATCTATGATGCCTACCTGAGCTGGTGAGCTGTTCAGCTATATGTATTGTCGGTGCGAAACGTGGCCGACAAGTAAATATTTGTAGTTTTGTCGTGCGCTGTAATCGGATGTGGCCTAGCACGCGATGACACAGGATTTATACTGGTTCAGGCAACGTGCCCTACATCCAGTTTTAGTCGGTCGGTGATTTTATTCCTGAGCCCAGATGCTTGAAAGTTTGTTGTGGGGTTATAAACGAGTAAGGAATGAGAAAGGGATGTTAGAGGCCCGGTCGGACTCTGAACCGAGTGAAAGAGAGTGACGAATGCTCAAACGTGCGCTAAGTATTAGAGCGTATGCTCTGTGTGTCCGAGCTTATCAGCTGTTGAGAGCGTGTAGACTGTGTAGCTGTTGAGCTCTAGAGCTGTTGAGCTGTTGTCCTCTCCCTTTTCAGGAGAGAGCGCATCCCCTTTTATAAATGAAGGAGATGGCCTTACAAGTCAAAGACGGAATGTGAGAGAGTGTGTACGGGTGCTACCTAGTCTTGTTGCTCACGCCGTCAGATACGGCACGTCATCGCCCACCTTACTGTTTATGACATGCTGTATCTGACAGGCAACACAGTGTTCATCCACCTTACTGTTCATGATATGGCAGGCTGCATAGTGTTCGTCAGGGACGGCAAACGACGGCGCCCACAATATTGTTTGTGCTCTGACGCGTCTGGCAGGCTGTATAGTGTCCGTCTGACATGGCCTGATGGCACTGTCTTGCAGGTGCGCAGGGCATGGCAGGGTACGGTCCTCGGTATTGCGGTTGACTTGAGCGTCTTACCTTATTTGCTTCGCCTGCTCCCCGGGCCCACACTGAGCAGGCGTCCTGGTCGGTTGTTCCCAGTCGGCCCCGACCGTGTTGGTCGGGAAAGAGAGGCGGCAAAGGTCCGGCATATCCTTGATCAGAGGAACGGGGTCGGAGTCAGACTGTGGTCCCACCGCGGCCAGGCCTTTCGGTTGCGGCTCCGACCAGGTCTCCTGGCTGGAGGTGTCGGTCGGGGACCGGATCGTGGTCTCGGCCTGTCATTGTGTATCTGAGCCGGCCCAGACGCGCGCTGTCGCTGCACTGCCTGCTAGGCCAAGTATTGCAGATAAGCGGGTCCATTTGGGACCCTGGGTTTATGAACTCGACATGAACCCCTGAGCCTCTTTGGGGCTTCTGTGAAGCCGTGAAGGGGCTATTGGGTTGCCGCTTTTGAGGGCGCACGGTAGTACGATGCTAGAAAATGTCTCGTAAGGAGAGAGCATCGTACGTCTCAAACAGGCCCCTATCCCGGATTCTAGATCAGAGGACGGAGAGAGGGAGGAGAGCATTGTAGCGGGAGAACAAGGATCTTGGCTCCCTTGTTTTGCTTCATGCCCCAAGGTGCGGAGCAGTCCTGGGACTGTTCACACACGCTTTGCGTGTTATTGTAAAAGCCTGAGGCTTGTGTCTTTAGCTTAATGAAAGCTTGTATTTGTTTTGTAATTCCTGTGCCCATTGCACTGTGGAGGCGGGCTGTTTATTGGAACTTCGTCGTTTTCCCCTTGGTTTGTTGTACCGCGTAGGGTAACCAAGTAGGATTTAGGTGCCCTGCCTTCACGAGGAGGATTGGCGAAGGTCGCAGAGGCGCGCCGGGGGATATTGGCACCCAGCCCCTGATGAGGGGACTGGCGAAGACTGCGGAGGCGCGCCGAGTAGACATAGGCACCTAGCCCCCAAGGGGGGGGACTCGTTGGTAGTCCGTCTTCTGCCGGGTGAGCGCGAGCGCATCCGGTGGGTGTAGCCTCCTAGCCTGCAGCCGACTGGTGAGTCGGTCGGAGGCTGAGCGCCTTAGTACTCTTTCCTTGGCCGCAGACTCCTATGTTCCCACCGGTCGGGGTGTTCGCCCATGTTCGTCCCACCCGTGACCTATGCGGTCGGTTGGATTCCCAAGTAGGGGTCGGTCGAGTTTCATGCATCACCCCGTCTGCGGTTTCCGCAACCGGAGGGGTTGAGCTAACGTCGCTTGCCTCGATGGCTCGAGTGACGCGCTTGGTGAGCTCACTAACGAGCATGTCCGAGTGGAATCTGGGTCCGTCGTTCATAACGGGGTCGGCATAGCCCTCATGTGGCATTCCACTGCTCCTTAACCCACCTCCCGGCAGATGCCCGAGCCATTCCTGAGATCGACTCAGGTGGCCCGCTGACCTCCCCTCGATGGAGATTCTATGGGCATGGCTCGAGGTCAGGATCGAACGAGAAGGTCGAGATGACCCTGTCCGCTTCTGAGTGGATCGGGCGAGGGTCGCTGGGGATCATCTGTGTTTTCTCCCCTAGCTTTGTTTGATGCGAGGCGGCCTTGAGCCCTTTGCGGGCCGGCCTTTGAACCCCGGTCGGTCGCCGCTCATATATAATGACACGACTATCGCTTCGTGATGCGACGCGAAGCGTTGTGATGCAACAATTGCATATGCCATGCTTGGATGTATGGGATGAATGTGTGGATGAATATATGACTGAGTGCATGAATGCATGCATGAGAATTGATGAATGAATGCTCATGCACTAAAAAAGTAAAACGGGGGTTAGTAAAGTTACCTCGATGGCTAGAGTGACGGGTTCGGGGAGCTCCTATCGGATATGTCCGAGTGGAATCAGGGTCCGTCGTTCATGACGGAGTTGGCATAACCTGCACGGGGCATCCCACTGCTCCTTACCCATTTCTCGGCAGCCGCTCGAGCCGTCCGATCGACTTGGGTGATCGGCTGGCTTCTCCTAGATGGAGATTCCATCGGTGGGCCCCTCCAAACCTTTCCTGTGAAGGCGGAGGGTCGTTTGCATGCGGATGTGCCTCGTTTCTTGTGCTCGGGTTGCGGTAGTGGTGGGCCCCGCCCAGGCCACATCCCGCTAACCAGGCGATGTTCCGTCGGGCAGGCACGTCTCGTTAGCCAGGCCACGTCCTACCGCACGTCCTTTCGCATTTAAATAGGGGGAGAGGTTTTTTTCTCCTGTCTCTTCGGCTTTCCTTCACCACCGCCGCTTCCTCTTCTTCTTGCTAAGCACCTTCATGCGCCATGGGGGTTTCTAGGAGAGAGGAGAGCAGAGCGAGGGAGAGAGAAAAACTTACATATTCGCTCGTAGATCCGTGGCGCGATGTCGAACTGGAGGCCTTCCAACGTGGATGAGGAGGTGTTGGCCGCCTTCCCCAAGAAGGGGTTGCTCCCATCGAAAGAAGTGGCGTATTGGAGGGCTCCCGCGCCGGGGGAGGTTGTTCCACAACACCAGGCCGGCGAGGTCGTCTCCTTCCTTGCCTTCCATGAGCGCGGGCTCGGGTACCCCGCCCACCGGTTCCTGCGCGGGCTCCTCAACGAGTGGGGCCTAGAGTTGTAGCGCCTCAACCCAACTGGGGTGTTGCACAACATCGGCTTTGTCACCGTCTGCGAGGCCTTCCTTGGGATGGAGCCACACATGGACCTCTTCCGGCGGATCTTCAACGGGCGAGCCCTGTCCGAGGGGAAACCGCCCAGAATCGCTTCGGTCGGCGGGTTCGCCCTACAGAAGCAGCCTAAGCTGTCGGTCCCCTACCTGATGTACTCCCCCAGTGACTCCAAATAAGGATGGCACGGCGAGTGGTTCTACATCAGGAACCCGACAGAGGCGCCATTCCCAATGTTCACTGGGGAGAGGCCGGAGAGGAGGGAAAGCTGGTCGTGGGGTCCTGCCCGTCAACAGAACAAGCTGGAGATCATCGAGATGGAGCTTAGGAGGCTCATGCAGCATGACCTCGATAGGTTGCGGGTCTTCCATACCTTCTTCTGCCGTCGGATCGCCCCGTTGGCGGAGAGAACATGGCCGATGTGGGAATACTCCAGCCTGATGGATCCCAACCGCGCGTCGCTGGAGGAGCTGTCAAGGGATGAAGTCTGGAGTTATCTCGGTCGGGTGCTGCAGTTGGGGGATGATAAGTCCCTCAAAGGGACGCCTAGACCTCTCCATGCCGCGAAGCTGTCCGATCTAGTATACTCCTTTCCCGTGACCTTTTTCCTCTCTGTTTTGATCTTTAGATTGATTTTAAGCCGCCTGTTTCGCAGGGGCTCCCGGGATATAAATCCCGACCGCATCTTTCGAGAGGGGTGGAAGGCGCGGCTCGTCAAGCCGCCCAGAGGGAGGCCGCGCTTGCCAAGAAGAAGAAAATCGTGAAGATCCGAAGGAGGTTTGAGAAGGAGGAGATCAACATGCGGCTCCATGGCGGCGAGCGTCAGGAGGAGGTGGAGGAGGAGCTCGAGTCAAAGGACCCCATGGAGTCGAGCGACGACGCGGGTTCCTCAGAGGACGAGGGAGACGAGGGTGCTGCCGTGACCTTGGTGGAGCATCGTGTGCCTGCGGCTGCGCCTATCGGCGGCGAGCACGATACGGAGATGCGTGGTGACGCTCCTAGGTCAAGGAAACGCGCCGCAGGCGAGGATGCTGCCCGCGAACGGGAGGTGAAGCGGGTGTGGTCGCCGCGCCCTTCGAAGGCGTCGTTGGCTTTGTAGCCCCCTGCTCCAAGTGTGGCGAAGCACGCCGATCGGTCGGGGGACGTGATCATTCCCCTGCGTCTTCAGGGTCGACGCATGTGCATGACCCCCAACAGGGAGATGCCTCGCCAGTCGCTTCGGTGGTTTCACCACGAGCTGGCGGCCGTGGCTGTTCGTGGGCCGAACGAGGACTGGTCAGGTCGCCCCCACCCTTGTTTGATCCGAGGGGGTGCGGGTCGTGACCCCCGAGCGATCATGGTCCGATCGGCTCGTCGTCAGCCGGTCTGGGCTTCAAGGTTCTGTCGCTTTTGTCTGGGTATGTATTCATGCCTCCCTTTGTTCTCATAGTTGAGTTTTTGAGTGTGACTAACCTATGCTTGTGCCTCTTTTTTTTGTTTGGCAGCGGCCAGGAGCTGGCAGGACTAGGGATCTCGCCACCTCCCGTGCGAGAATAGTGGAGACCTAGCCTACGGCGGGTTGCGATAAGCGAAGGGGGAAGAAGGCTGGTGGCGGCGCAATCTTCCTTAATAGGGGTTGCATCTTTCCGACCGGTCATGAGCACGACGACGGCCGTGATGGCGGTGATCCCCGTGGTGACGGCGGTTGCTGGGTCGGAGGTGACTCTTGCGGTCCCTCCCCTGCTAGTCGCGAAGGAGGAGAGGAGGGAAATTGGGCTCCCCGTCTCGCCCGACGGAGGGGCGCTCGGTTCGCCCGCCGGGTCGAAGCTGGAGGGGACGAAGGAGCCATGGCTAGGGAGGAGGTAGAGCAGCCACCAGCGAGCCGCGACGTCCTGGTGGTGGATATCCCCCCCTGACGGCAAGGAAGACACCTGGGTGATGCCGCCAGCCGTCCTGTCGTCCCGGGAGCGGGCGATGATCCTGTCGTCGGTTGGTGCTGCGATGGCTAGATCTTCCGGCGGGTCGGTGGCATCCTGCGAGTTGGTGTGGCCTCACCCCGGCGAGCCAGGAAAAGTATGGTTCATTCTTCGCAATGAGGAGGAGGTGAAGCTTTAGCACCTGCTTGGGGTGATAGGGCTATTGATGTTGTCCGATCTTGCTCTTACCAGGGTGAAGCTCTAGGAGGCCTTGGAGAGGGTTGAGCTCGTCCATTAGGCCGTGATCGTCGACCTGCCCTGTGTTGTAGAGGTAAGTTTTCTACGTTCATGGTGTTATCTTTTGATTTCGTCCTTCAGGTCGTGATGGTCGTCTCAAAACGCCTACTTCTTGTCGCGTAGGAATTGGAGACGATGTCAATCCGCAAGTCCCGGTTTCTCCGGGAGGAGCACAGTCGGATGGAGCAGGAATTGGCGACATTGTGGCGGGTCGATGAGCTTAGGCGCAAGCTGGAATCCGCCCGCCGTGAGTCCTAAGACCGGTCGGCAGAGGCGACAGGAGCCCGAGAAGTGGAGCGGTGCGGGGTCAAGCGGGCGACTACTGCCGAGCAGAGCTTCACGCTGTGTAGGCTCACTTGGCGGGGACTCAGGCGGCGCTCCGGAAGTCCTTGGAGGCTCTGGAGGCGGAGTGGAAGGCCCGATCAGACATCGAGCAGGAAGTGGTCGCGCTTCAGGGGCAGAGGAGTCTAACGCTCGACTGGTCAAGACGGTGGCCCAACAAGGGGAAGGGCTTACCATTCTCGAAAGCGCCCGCCTCGGTATGTACCTGTCCTGCCCTCGGTTGATGTCTTGAATTTTTCTTTTCTTTGCTCCTAAATTTGTCGTATGTTTCCAGAACAGGGTGGAAAGGTCAGCTCTCTAGAGCAGGAGCTGGAGGCGGCCAGAGCAACGGTAGGTTCGAGCACGGAAGCACTGGCCTGGTCCCTGGAGGAGCAAAACATTCTCGAGGGAGAGCTCGACCAACTCCATCGAGGCCATGCCGCATCTAGTGGTTGCTGAGGAGTTCGGGTCGGGCGCTAGCACTAGCACGCCCACCATTTAGCTGGCGAAGGTCCCGAACGAGGTTCGGGCGCTCATCTTCGACGGCATGTTCTACGGGACGTCGGGCGTGCTGACATCGGTGGCAACCCACTACCCTGACTAGTACTTTGCGGCCACCTATAGAGGATATGCCAGCGGGTGGAGTGCGGACAAGATCCAGGCGTTGGGGGAAAACTTGGCGCCGCACGCACAGGTGCTCATCGAGAAGGTCACCATGCGGTGGGTGATGGAGGCTTGTCGCTCGACGGCAGCTGCAGGTGCACGCTAGGAAGACGTCATCTAGCCTACCGTGGCGGAGGCCGGGTCAGAGGCGAGCATCGTCCCACTCGTTGCCGAGCCAAACGTCGTTCTGACCATAGCCGAGCCGAGCACCGTCGTCTCGACCATAGTCGAGCTGCCTTTATCTTCGCCGGCCGCACCGTTCACCGATACGACCGGAGGACCACAATAGAATTGTATAAAAGTAGTTAGTCTTTGTAAAATGATAAATTCGTGGGGGGTCGTGTGAACGGTTTATGTTCTTTTGTGATGAAATCAATCGTGAAGGGAGGCTTGTCCCTCCTGTCCTTGTTTTTATCCTTGCGTAACTTTGCTTTTTGTCCTTTGCTTTTCACACCTGCCCATTGACCATGGGTTGCAACCTTAAGAACCCGAGCGTGGCCCGCGAGGCTCAGCTGCTCGTTACCTTAGGTCATGACGGGGTCTAATCGGTCTGGAGGCTAAAGCGTAAGTTACGTAGGGTAGTCAAAGGAACGGGACGCCCTTTCGTTTGGGCAAAAAGTGTTACTGAACGACGGTAAAGAGGGAGTGGTATCGCACCCCCATGGAGCCCCGAGCGACCCAAGCCAAGAGTGCTTGGGCTGGGGTGCTATAGGAGCAAGTTTTAAATAGAAATGAGCGGTAAAGACCGAGCTTAGGGAAAGAAACGACATAACTATTTAATGTTCCATGTGTTGGTGAGAACATTGCGTTGCCGTCCTTCAGCCGGTAGGTGCTCGGTCGGATCACCTCGGCCACCGTGTATGGTCCTTCCCATTGTGCAGAGAGCTTGTGCTTGTCCTTGGTTGATTGGGTCCTCCGGAGTACGAGATCACCGACCTCAAGGGTCCTCCTCCTGATTTTTCTCTTGTGGTACCTGCGAAGAGTTTGCTGGAAACGAGCGGAGCAGATGATGGCCGTCTCACGAGCCTCCTTGAGTAGGTGGACCACGTCCTGCTGAGCCTCTGCATCTCAGTTTTGGTCGAATGCCCTCACTCTTGGGGCGCCGTGATCGAGGTCGGATGGCAACACGACTTCAGCTCCGTACACCAGGAAGAAAGGGGTGAACCCCGTGGATCGGTTTGGAGTCGTTCTTAGGCTCTAGAGGACTGTTGGGACCTCTGCAACCCATCGCCTGATATACTTTTTGAGTCGGTCAAAAATGTGGGGCTTGATTCCTTGGAGGACCATGCCATTAGCTCATTTGACCTGACCATTAGTACGCGGGAGTTCGACGGAGGCCCAATCGATCCTGATGTCATATCCATCGAAAAGTGTAGGAACTTCTTGCCGGTGCAGTTTGTTTCGTGGTCGGTGATGATACAGTTAGGAACACCAAACCGATAGATGATGTCGAGGAAGAACTTGACCGCCTCTTCCGAGCGGATGTTGGTGATGGGCTTCACCTCGATCCACTTGGTGAACTTGTCCACCGCCACGAGTAGGTGAGTGAAGCCACCTAGGGCCTTTTTGAGGGGCCCAACCAGGTTGAGGCCCCAGACCGCGAATGGACAGGTGGTGGGGATGGTTTGTAGCTACTGCACTGGCAAGTCAATTTGCCGAGCATAGAACTGACATCCTTCACACCTACAGGCAACCTCCTCTGCGTCTCAGAGTGCAGTGGGCTAGTTGAAACCTTGGCAAAAGGCTTTCCCGACTAGCGACCTCGGGGCCACGTGATGTCCACAGATTCCAGCGTGGACCTTAAGGAGTTGTTTCCCCTGGTCGGTCAGGATGCACTTCATGAGTACTCCCAATGGACTTCGTTTGTAAAGTTCATCACCGATGGCGACGAACGTCTTGTCGCGTCGAGTGACTCATTGTGCTTCAGTCTTTTCTGGTGGGAGGACTTCTTCGAGGATGTAGGCGAGCAGCGGCGCTCTCCAGTCGATCGAGTCGAGTGTCATCACGGCAGTGTCGCCTGTCGACGTTGCGATAGGAATGTCAGGGCCTGAGCCCCCGAGCGCCTGGTCGGGGTCGGATCGCGTTGGAGCGCTGGAGCCCCCGAACGCTTGGTCGGGGTTGAGCCACAATGAAGTCGGATCCTCCAGAACATGGGCAGACGGCTCATGGAGATCATTGATGAAGACCCCATCTGGAGACGGAACCCGCCTGGTAGCCAATTTCGCGAGGAAGTCAGCGACATCGTTGTCCTTTCAGGGGACATGATGCAGCTCGATCCCTCAGAACTTGCCCTCGAGCTTACGCACCTCTTGGCAGTATGCCGCCATGAGAAGGCTTTTGCAGGAGGATTCCTTCATGACTTGGTCGACGACCAGCTCTGAGTCACCGCAGACATATAGCTGCGTTGCGCTGAGCTCGATGGCGATGCGCAGCCCATTGATGAGGGTCTTGTACTCCGCGGCATTGTTTCTGGCTAAAAAAATGGAGACGGATTGTGTAGCGGAGCCTGCTCCCATCCAGGGAGATCAGAACCACTCTAGCCCCTGAGCCGGGCGCCATGACCGACTCGTCGAAGTACATCGTCTAGTACTCGTGGGTGACGTCCGGGGTCAGGAGCTGGACTTCTGTCCATTCGGTGATGAAGTCGGCAAGAGCCTGAGACTTAATAGCGGTGCGGGGGACATACCTAATGTCATGGCCCATGAGCTCGAGTGCCCATTTGGAGATTTGTCCCATGGTGTCGCAGTTGCGGATGATGTCTCCTAGCGGGTACGAAGTGACGACGATGACCTCGTTATCGGTGAAGTAGTGTTGGAGCTTCTAGGTCGCCATCAAAACGGCGTATAGAAGCTTCTAGACCTGGGGGTAGTGAACCTTGGTGTCGACGAGTACCTCACCGATGAAGTACGCTGGTCGTTGGACCTTCAGGGGGTGTCTCGGCTCCTCCCCCTCGATGACGAGGGCGGTGCTTACCACGTGGTTGCTTGTCACGATGTAGAGGAGGAGAGGTTCTCCCCGTTTGAGAGCAACGAGGATTGGGGCCGACGTCAGTGACGCATTGAGGCTTTCCAAAGCCTGTTGTGCCTCTTTTGTCCAGACGAATGCGTCTATCTTCTTGAGAAGTTTGTAGATAGGCATCCCTCGTTCGCCTAGTCGGACGATGAACTGGCTCAGAGCGGCCAACAGCCGGTGAGCATCTGCACACCCTTGACATTGCGTATAGGCCCATGTTGGAGATGGTTGTGGTTTTTTTGGGGTTAGCTGCGATGCCGCGCTCGGACACGATGTATCCAAGCAGCTTCCCATTCGGAACCCCAAAAACATATTTTTTGGGATTTAATTTGACGCTGAACCTTTGGAGGTTTGCGAATGTGGTGGCCAAGTTTGCGATCAGGTCGCTAGCTTGAGCCGTTCTGACCACTATGTCATCCACATAGACGGCGATTGTCAGTTTTGGCCGCTCGACTTGGTCAGGTTGGTTAGGCGGGTCAATTTGGTCGGTGAAGCATCACTGCATGCACCGTTGGTAGGTGGCGCCCGCGTTCTTCATATCGAAAGACATCGTTATGGAACAGTACAAACCATACAGGATGATCAATGAGGTCGTGACCTGGTCAAACTCTTTCATCACGATCTGGTGGTAGCCTAAGTAGGCATCCAGAAAGGTGAGGATTTCACATCCTGAGGTGGAGTCGACTATCTGATCTATGCGTGGCAAAGGAAAATGGTGTTTTGGGCACGCCTTGTTGAGGCCAGTATAATCAACACACATTCTCCATTTCCCATTCTTCTTTTTCACAAGAACAGGGTTGGCTAGCCAGCCGGAGTGGTATACCTCTTTGATGAATCTGGCTGCCAGAAGTTTGGCGATCTCTTCGCCTATGGCCCTGCGCCTCTCGTCATCAAAGCGAGACAGGCGTTGCTTGGTAGGCTTTGAGCCTGGAAAGACATGTAGTGCGTTCTCGGCGACCTCCCTCGGTATGCTCGGTATGTTAGAAGGCTTCCATACGAAGACATCCCAATTTGCACGTAGGAAGCCGGCGAGCTCGCTTTCCTATTTGGCCGGGAGCTTGGTCCCGATCCGAACCGTCTTGGTCGGGTCGGTGGAGTTGATCTCCACCGCCTTGGTTTCCTCGGTCGGATGGAAGGTACTCGAGGAGGTTGGCCCATTGTAGTCGGGGACTGCTGGAGTCACTAAATTCCCGAGCTCCGGGAGCTCGGTGGAGTTGATGACGGCAATGGCGAGCTCGTAATGCTCACGGTCGCACGTGTAGGCATGCGAGAAGGTGCCACCCACGGTGATGACGCCATTCGGTCCTGGCATCTTTAGCTTGAGGTAGGTATATTTGGGGATCACCATGAACTTGGCGTAGCATGGTCACCCCAAGATGGCATGGTAGGACCTCAGAAAGTCCACCACCTCAAAGGTTAGGACCTCCGAGCGGAAGTTGGCTCGGTCACCAAACGTGATGGGCATGTCGATCTGCCTGAGTGGGTACGCCTGCGTCCTTGGGATCACACCGTGGAAGGGAGAGCTCATGGGACAGAGCTCCGACCGGAGGATGTGCATGGCGTCGAGGGTGTCGATGTATAGAATGTTGAGGCCGCTGCCTCCGTCCATCAACACCTTGGTAAGGCGCTTCTTGCGGATGATGGGGTCGACGACGAGCGGGTAGTGACCTGGTCGGGCGATGTGGGAAGGATGGTCTCTCTGATCAAAAGTGATTGGGGAGTCTGACCAGCTAAGGAAAGAGGGGATGGTCGACTCGGCGGCACACGCCTCTCGGTAGCGTACCTTATGCTGGCGCTTGGAGTGGACGACGTCGGATCCCCCAAAGATCATGAGGCATTCCTCGGGTCGGGGAAGCTGTCTACATCCTTACCCACGCCTCCCTTCTTGGCCACATCCTCCTTGCCTTTCCCTTCCTTTGGCTTGCCGGCTTGCAGCAGGAAGCGCTTAAGGAGCTGGCAGTCCTTATAGAGGTGCTTGGCAGGGTAGGCATGGTTGGTGCACGGGTTCTCCATGAGCTTGTCGAAGTGGTCGGACTGGCCCTATAGGGGCTGTTTGCCCGCGCGATCGGCAGTGGCGACCAAAGCTAGGTTGGCCGATCGGCGCTGATCCTTCTTGTTCTTCTTGCCCTGTTGTGTGAAGGGGCCATCGCCTTGGTCCTCGCGCTTGGCCTTGCCCTTGTCCCAACCGCTACTGAAGACCGCCCCGACTGCCTCCTCACCGGAGGCATGGTTCATGGCAATGTTGAGCAGGGCGCGGGTGGTATGGGGCTTCACACAGCCGAGCTTGTGAACCAGGGACTGGCAGGTTGTCCTAGAGAGGAACGTGCTAACGACGTCCACATCGATGACATCAGGAAGGGAGTTGTCTTATTTTGAGAACCTACGGATGTAATCCCGTAAGGAATTGTTGGGCTCCTGTTAGCAACTCTTGAGGTCCCAGGAATTCCTAGGACGGACATACGTCCCCTGGAGGTTCCCGATGAAGACCCTCTTGAGGTCCGCCCAGTGGAGGATGCTGTTGGGCAAAAGGAATTTGAGCCATGCCTGAACCCCCACGCAGATTGGGAGGTACTAGATGATGAAGTAGTCATCATCCACTCCACCGGCTCGGCAGGCGAGCCGGAAGTCCTCGAGCCATACACCAGGGTTCGTCTCCCCAGTGTACTTGGTGATGTTGGTGGGTGGTCAGAAACGTTGTGGGAACATCGCTTTATGGATGCGGCGACCTAGGGCCCATGGCCCTGGGCCATCAGGGTTGGGGCTCCGATCGTTCGGTCGGCTGCCACGCCTGGGGTGCGTGTCCTCGTACTCCTCGGCGGTCTGACCGAGGCCCACACCACCCGCTCTTGCCGCCATTCGATAGATGTCATCATCGTGCTGAGTATGGCACCGATTGTTGATGACGCTGCTAGTGTCATGGTTTGGCTCGAGCCGCTTGCGCATAGGTGGTCGGTGTTGAGCGGGCGCCGGGTCGGGCTGCGGTGCAGCCACGGCTTCCTGCTCCATGGCCAGCAACTGCTGCGGTGAGTGGACGGAGCGATTCGACTAGTGCGCCCCCAGTCCCCCGGTTGGGCAAGAGGCCGTGAGCCGGTGTCGTGACATGGAGCTCTCCGCCTGCTGAACAGCGGCGGTCTCCACCAACGCCTGGAGGTTCCGGTGGATTGCCTGCTCCTGGAGGTCGGCAGGGTCAGGGAGACCACGCAGAAGCATCGCAGCAGCAGCGATGTTTTGGCCAGCCTGAGCAAACTGAGGGGCGTCTTCCCTTCCATCCAGTATGTTACGCTGGACCTAACAGGCATGACCCTGAGTGCCGCTCGCTGGGTCACGTGCATGTGGCGCGGCGTGATGCGTCGGGCGCGCCAGCACAGGCGGTGGCTGGCTCTACCGCCTTTGTCGTAACTCCTCACCATGCTCCTGCGCACGCGCCAGGGCCTACGCACGGGGGTCCAGAGGGGTGTTAGTCTGCAAAGACTCCACTGCCTCCAATAGCTGTCCCGGGGCGTCCGCCATAGCGCACTCCCAGGACAGAGGGTGGCCAGGTGCCATGATGTCGCTGATGCTGGAGCCCTCGCTTTTGACCTCGTCATCGACGAGGTCGTGGAAGGAGGCGGGAGCGTAGCCCGCCATCCCCATAAACTCGGATGTGAGAGGGGGCGGTGTCAGCATCCTTCGGAGCCCCCATGCACACACGTCCATGGGGGACGCGAAGCCATAGGGGAACCGGTCGCACGGCGGTCACGGTGGGGACAACGGGGTCCCTCCGGAGAGTTGGCGGAAGGTGTTGAATAGTGAGTAAAAAATAATATGTACATCACTCACCGTGGGGTTTGAGCCCAGCATGGGCTCGTGGTGAAGCGTGGGTGTCTCAACATTGAGGTCGTCGAGTGGCCTGGGGCCGGTAGAGGGCGCTCCTCTTCCAGTGGGCGTCGGGACATGCACCTCCTCACGTAGGCGGAGTACGCTGAGTTGGTCTGCGATGAAGTCCAGACTTCCGAAGAGGAAGGTTTGGAGTGGCACGAAGACTGGAGGAGCCCATATCCTAGCAAGTGGGAGCATGGGAAACTCTAGCGAGCCAAAGCGAATCGTATCGCTCGAACCCGCCATGTCGAAGATGGTGGAAAGGTGGGCCATCCGATGACCAAAAGCGTGAACGCACGGCGTCTCTCCCCACGGACAGCGCCAACTGTCGGTGCGAAATGTGGCCGACAAGTAAATATTTGTAGTTTTGTGGTGCGCTGTGATCGGATGTGGCCTAACACGCAATGACACAGGATTTATGCTGGTTCAGGCAATGTGCCCTACATCCAGTTTTAGTCAGTTGGTGACTTTATTCCTAAGCCCAGGTGCTCGAAGTTTGCTGTGGGGGTTACAAACGAGTAAGGAATGAGAAGGGGGTGTTAGAGGCCCGGTCGGACTCTGAACCGAGTGAAAGAGAGTGACGGATGCTTAAACGAGAGCTAAGTATTGGAGCGTATGCTCTATGTGTCTAAGCTTATCAGCTGTTGAGAGCGTGTAGACCGTGTAGCTGTCAAGCTCTAGAGATGTTGAGCTGTTGTCCTCTCCCTTTTCAGGAGAGAACGCATCCCCTTTTATAGATGAAGGGGATGGCCTTACAAGTCAAACACAGAATGGGAGAGAGTGTGTACGGGTGCTACGTAGTCTTGTTGTTCACGCCGTCGGGTACGGCACGCCATCACCCACCTTACTGTTCATGACATGCTGTATCTGACAGGCAACACAGTGTTCGCCCACCTTACTGTTCATTACCTGGCAGGCTGCACAGTGTTCGCTAGGGACGGCAAACGACGGCGCCCACAATACTGTTTATGCCCTGACGTGTCTGGCTGGCTGTATAGTGTCCGTCTGACATGGCCTGACGGCACCGTCTTGCGGGTGCGCAGGGCATGGCAGGGTACGGTCCTCGGTATTGCCGTTGACTTGAGCGCCTTACCTTATCTGCTCCGCCTGCTCCCCGGGCCCACACCGAGCAGGCGTCCTGGTTGGTTGTTCCTAGTCGGCCCTGGCCGTGTTGGTCGGGAAAGAGAGGCGAGCAAAGATCCGACATATCCTCGGTCGGAGGAACGGGGTCGGAGTCGGACTGTGGTCCCACCGCGGCCAAGCCTTCCGGTTGGGGCTGCGACCAGGTCTCCTGGCCGGAGGTGCCGGTCGGGGACCGGATCGTGGTCTCGGCCTGTCATTGTGTATCTGGGCCGGCCCAGATGCGCGTTGTCGCTGCGCTGCTTGCTGGGCCAAGTATTGCAGGGAAGCGGGTCTATTGGGGACCCCGGGTTTATGAAGCCGACATGTATACATATATTTAATCATATCTTACTCTTTGGCATGTTTCCTGCTGCACCTGCTGGTGTTAATGTGCATGATGAATGCTTCATCTGGATCACAATATTTATTCTGTCTGTTGCATTTTCGTGGGGTAGAAGTGTAATGTATGTTGTTTAGGTATGCATCACCCAAAAATGCTGGAATTTTGTTTACACCCTTGAGGGAATATTTAGATCTGTTCTATAGAATCAGCGTTATCTGTTGATAGTATTTGCATCTTTTAATGGAACTCTGATAAAATTCAATTCAATTTTCAAATCTGACTCTTTTCATATGCTTCTTCTGTCGATGTAGGGATACAGGAGATGGACGTTGATGCATAGAATCTGCAGTAAAAAAGGAATAGCTGTTATGCAATGTATCGATCAACATAACATTGTACCTCCCTCATTGAATTTCTTTTCCACCTGTCCTCGGTAGGTGCTGCTGAAGTTTAAACTTATCTGTGCATAAAAAGTAGCAACAGAACCCCGCTGTTCTTTCTGAAATAGGCCTCATCATCCTAGTTTTATTTTGTATATATTTAGCACCCATACATTTAGGATGTTGACATCCTGACCCTGACTCGGATCTAGGGATAGGGGCAGCGACGCCCCCGGCGGCCGCCCCCCTCCCCCAGCCGCCGCCGCCGCCGGCAGCCACCCAGGCGCCAGCGGCACCCTCTCCCTCCCCCTCCCTACTCCCTCCTTGCCCACCAGAAGCCCTGCCTTCTCCCCTACACCAGGCCGTGGATGCGCACCCTCCCCGCCGCCGCCTCCGGTTGTCGCTTCGACGACGCCGCCCCGGCACCGCCGAGCAAGCTGCAGGGCAAAGAAGCTGGCGTTGATGGCCATGGGGCGGCTGCCCGGCCAACAGCGCCACCCGCGCCGCTGCCTGCGGGGTCTGCACCTCCACCAGCAGCGGGGCGACCAACGGTGCCGCTACCCGCCGGATCCGCGCCTCCGGCCCAGCCATCGGGGACTAGCGGGCCCGTATCTGGGGCTGCACGGCCTGATGATGGGGGAGGGCCCTTGCCTCTGGGTCGCCGTCCATCATGGGCACAATTCGCGGCGAGCTCAGCCCAGCGCCATAGGCAGCCTCGGGACGCCCTGCCGCAACCTCGCCGTCCTCGCTCTCTCCCTTCACCCAACCCTTCCACCCACGGGAGTGCTCAAGGGGACACTCCAAGGCTCGTCTCTGGGCTAAGGATGAGGATGACCTCATCGATGTCTCGGATGCGGAGCGGACATCGACCTCCTCCCCAACCACCAACCTCGATGCGGCTCGTCGAGGCTAGCAACGACTGAGGTCGCCGCCAGCCGAGAAAGCCCGGCCACGCTCAGTCGTCGTCGGAGGCGAGTGCGGCTATGCTGTGGGGGCCGGCGCTGTCGGTGTGCGACGCAAGCGCCCTCGCCGGCCACGTCCGCGGCTCATCCACGGGCTCCTAGTCCGTGGCCGGGACGGGGACAGCGGGCCTAGCCGGAGTGCCCGTGATCATGCGTGGTGTCGGCACCCAGTCCATCGGAGGCTTGGACCACAACCTGCTTCCAACGTCCGACGGCACTTCTCCGCTCCAGACGTAGAAGGCTGGCGCAAGGTGCTGTCGTGTGGGTCATTTGGAGGCCGCGATGAGGCTCTGCCACCGCGCCCAGTGCCCCGTTTTCTGCCACAACTGCCCGGGAAATGCCTCAATTGCCTCTCCTCCAAGCACAGGGTGGCGACCTACAGACTACCCCAGCGCTGCCTGCGTTGCAGGGGCTTCCGCCACCATGCACGCGACTGCAAGAGGCCCCGAGCAGGCTCAGCAAGGACCAGCGTGCCTGATGAGTTGGGCGCACCCCATCGACGCGTCCAGTCACGCACTCACGGCGGTACATGTGGCTTGCGTGCGGATGGTGGTGTGCTGGGCTCGGACGAAGCCGTGGCGGACACCGGAGGGCGACGCAGCAAAAGACGCCGACACCGACGACGTCGCAGGCATCGGGAACGACCAAGAGATGACGGCAACGCTGCGGCGCCAGACAACACTGCCGCTGCCAACGACAGTGCTGTCTAGAATGGTCATGGTGAGCCAGGAGGAGCTATGCTTGCATCGATCGCTGCTGCATCTGAGCCCACCAGTGAGGTATGGAGCCTTTCCGAGCTCGATCTGTTGCTCACACAGTACTCGGACGCCACGCACGGACGCCACGCACACCGCACGCGACGTCTTAGAGGACCCAATGATGGAGGAGATTGCTGCCTCGCTCGCGGTCTGTCGGATGGCCGCCGGTGGCCGCCTCGGTATCCCTGCTCAGACGGCAACGGGCTTCGCTCCACGGCCACCTGAACACGGTCAGGCTCAGGTCACGCCACTTCGGGTGGCGCAGACCACCCCCTCAGGAGTTGCCGCCCCTGTGGAGGATGAGGAGGGCGGTCCACCTGGCTTTGGTCTGCCCGAGGCCACGGCGGATGCTGACATGTTCAGTACGCCACCTCGGGAGGACCGCACGGTCGACGTCAGCGGTAGCTCCGCCGCGCGCCGCCTCAAGAGAGCTTCACCAGGCACGTGCTAAAGAAGGTCGACTCTCCGCTTATTCGTGAGCCTCCCAAGTAGCCTCTTGCTAAGTCGGTGATGCCGTGGCGGAGCAGACGGTTGGCGGCTCAGGGGCTCTCTCGAGTACCTACTTCCAAGCGAGGTGAGGCGCTGATCATGCAGCGTATGGGCTACACCAAGTGTCCAGCAGCGCTATCCGCGTCGGAGCTGGAGGCCTTTGACAAGATCTTTGACGGCAACCTGACTGCATCCAACGTCGAAGCGCTAGGCGTGCTTTTCCCGGACGGTGGAAAGGGCTCGTCCTTGCAGCCGCGAAGACACAAGGGCACCTCCTAGGTCGCACCGCTGCGTCGATATTGGTTGTTTTCTTTTACGTAATATCGAAACTAGAGATCTTCTACTAGAATGGTCCAGCTACAGCTGTTTTAGGTCGACCTCCTTTGGCGTTCGGTAGATGCGCGTTGTCTGTATGTTTAAACTCTTCTTCTTAATACAATGATACGCAAATCTTTTGCGTATTCGAGAAAAAAAAAGTTCTTTTTGGAATGCTTCTTTGGTGTAGCACAGTTTTACATAAAAACCTGAAACAAACTTCAGTACGCTCTTTTTTTTTGAAAACATAACTTCAGTACGCTCTTAAAGGTTTTGTTTCAAGACTTCTGTCTCGCTGGGTAGTGCTTCAGATGAGGGCTTCTGAGCCGTGCATTGCAGATGTGGTATGTGTTTTCCTGAGAAGACACCGGATAAGACACACCGTCTTGGGCTTAATCGTGTCTGTTTTGTGTTCACGAGTTGAAACTTCTCCCCTGGCCCCTTCAGACAGTTGTCTAATCTGGAAAGCTGCATGCCCCGTCCAGTACTTCATTTGCTTGTGCTGGACTGCTGGGGCTTGGTGGTAAGGTTATCTTGTCCTGACGAGCTTCCGTTGCGGAGGCACGAATGAAAAGTGAAAACTGCTACCAGTAGCCTCTGGTTTCTTCCATGTGGATTATTGAATCTATAGTCATGATGTTCAATTTTTCTTAAGATGCTCTCACTCCGAGACGTTGAGACTTGAGAATTGAGTTTAGCAGGGAATAAGGTACGTCCTGTTGGCGTTTCTTTTGATCCTACCACCTGTGTAATGCATGTCTGCTCTGGTACATGCTCCATCGTGGTCCATATAATTGAGCATTCGAGCTGCCTTCGTGCTAGAGCTACAATTGTTTTAGTGATCTTATCGGTGAGGTCCACGTCAACATGCAAGGAACCAAATCGAAGTAATATGCCGATTTGCCTGTCAGTTTGACTGACCACGTCGCTGACACTATCATATCGATCCTATCTTGATCTGCAAAGAACCAAATCGAAGTAATATGTTTTCGTCGACACTGATGCCCGAATGGGCAGGTGTCGGTGGGAGGGGTAGCACATTTGGAGCTAAATACTCGGTCGAGAATCACTTTGTGGTTAGTCGTCAGGGCTACGATGTTCTGGTGTTGTGAATATTTTCTGTGTTTTAATCTGTGCCTATGTAAAGTTTTCAGCCCTGGTTTCTCTTATAAACTAGGCCAATTCTATTTATCTTAATTGAAAGACGACGCTCCTGTCATTACTTTCAAAAAGAAAAAAGAATCGCTTTGCGGGTGACATGGAGCACGGCTAAACAGCAGATATAACTACATCAATACAGTTTCGCTTCGACATGTAGCAGGAAAAAATTGCTCTTTCCCAATATTGATGATTACACCTCATTATACATAAATAGACATAACTGATGTCAATACACTAGTAATAGTCATTAAAGAACTAGACCGAGCCCTAAATCAACTGAATAGAGGGAAGCAAAGAACGACGAACGCCTGAGGAGGTCCTACATCTTGCTGGGCCTCTATGCATCTTCCGTTGGCTTTGCTCCAAATGCTTTGGTGTTGTGATATCGGCGTCTAATGCGGAAGCGATTGCTTGAATCTACCGCGAGATGCTCCCGAGAGATCGCACACACCACGCAGGAGACTCGATGTTTGGTAACAAGGTTCGGCCGAAGCCTACGTCCCCAGGGCATTGCTTACGGGCGTTGCTCCCCGAAACCGCGACATTGGCCGCCCGAGGGGCCGGCCAAAACCGTGGCACCCCTCTCGAGCCTGTCACCTTTGTGTTGCTACTCTCAAGTGGTGGGTTACAAGTGCAGCCTCCTCCTCCTTTTATAAAAGGGCTAGGTTACAAGAGTCAACACCTAGCTCACTTAACCATATACTGCTAATTACAACACAAATCCACTATAACCCCATTAGTACAAATAAATATTCGACACATTTCTAACATTTGGCGCCTCCTTGTCCTCGATCTTCTGAATCATGTGTTGACACTTCACCTTCTCGGCTTCTTGGTAACCCTCACGTAGCTTCCGTTTAATATTCTCCATCTTCTTGCTTTGAGTGATGACCGGCTTCTTAGCCTCCATCTTCTCGCTTTGAGCGGCAACCGGCTTCTTGGCCTGCATCTTCTCACTTTGGGTGACGATCGGCTTCTTGGCCTCCATCTTCTCGCTTTGAGTGACGATCGGCTTCTTGGCCTCCATCTTCTCACTTTGAGCGACAACCTTCTTGATTGCTATAGAGATGCCCTGGCGTGGGATCCGATCAATAGAGAGCATGACGAGCTCATCCTTCACTGATGTAGCTGTGGCGAATGTTGGCCGCCTTCCACCCGTGCACTACGTCGCCTGCGAGGGTCCAGATCTAGGCCGAGCCATGGTTCCCGAGGGCGCCGATGGCCCTTGCGAGGTCAGTGGACGCCAGCGCGCTGTGCAGGACAGGCGTCAGCCGCAGAGTCTCGAGCGCTTCCACCATAACATCATCAAGCGCAACGCAGAGCTGCTTGGCCACGTCGTCATCCTCGGCGCGGTGGAGGAGCTGGACGATCCGGACCCCCACTTCTCGGAACGCGGCGCGCAGGTGGTCGGCTGCCTTGATTGCTTCGTCAATGGCACCGAAAGCGCTATAGAACGGCCTCTGGCGCAGGCTCGGCCCTAGGGCAGGGCGAGCGGGGCGGCCGCTCGAGGCCCTCCACGGCTCCACACCAAAGGGCCCCACTAGGGATGTATATTATACTTTGTATGGCTTTTGGTTCTAATTCGTCTAAAAGTGGATGAACTTAATGTAGATAGGTTGCACGTAGAGGTACATAGGCGGGAGAGAGGAAGACACGCTGCGTGGCATGGGATGATATGATTATGCCAAAGTTTCTTGGTGGAATGGGCTTCTAAGATATTGAGCTATTCAATCTTACTTTGCTTGCGAAGTAGGTTTGGCGGATCCTTCAGGAACCGACATCTCTGAGCGTCCGGATTTTAAAGGCGGATTATTTTCCACATGGTGATCAATCTTGGCTCCACCCCCTCTAAAATCTGGTGATCAATTTTGGATGGTAGGGAACTGCCTCAGCTTGGCCTGATCAGGAGAATCGACTTAGGTTTGGCTAGGTTAGTTTGGAATATGGACTGGCTACCGAGTGATAGTATGCGGCGGCCAGTACCCAGCGCTCGCCCACACCACCCACAGCTTGTGAGCGAGCTAATTGACAGCACATTGGCAGCTTGGGAACAAATAAAGCTTTAGGAATTATTCATACAAACTGATATTGATGTGATTCTTAATATCCCTCTATGTCATTGGAGCCAACCAGATTTCCGGGCTTGGCATCCTAACAAGACGGGAGTTTTCACAGTGAGATTCGCATATAGAATGCTTATTATGCAGCGTGCTTTGTCGGAGAATGCAGCAAGGTCTAATAGGAGAGAGGAAGAGGAGTGGTCGTCCTTGTGGCAGGTCATGGTGCCTTCAAAGGTATGAATTTTTATTTGGCGGATCGCAAAGCACGCATTGCCATCAGCAGATGTTCTTCCCTGTAGAAATATGGCTGATCATGACCAATGTGCTTTATGTGGAGCCCTTGATTCTTGGAAACATTCCTTGCTTGAGTGTAATATGGCGAGATGTGTATGGGCATTGGAGAGCGTGGAAATCGTCGAACACCTCAGCAAGATGTAGGAGGAAAGCTCAAGAGGTTGGTTGGCGAACATGTTTGAAACAATGTCCCATGCCGATCTTATTCGGGTGTTGGTAACTATGTGGGCAATTTGGTATGCAAGAAGGAAGGTGAAGGCCTCAGAAACGAAGGCCCGCACATCGAGAAGGTTCTAGAGATGAAGACTTGCGCCCCGAGTGAAGCCGATGAACCATGTTACAGACGCAGCAGAAGGAGCCAAAGCCCAAAGATGAAGATGTCCGAAAGATCAAGGCGCTTGGAGCTAGAATCGAAGCCTTGGGAATTGGAGCATGTATAAGTTAGAGTCGTGCACGTGCTCTTTTCTCCATGCCCTTTTTTCCCATAGGGTTTTTTGGATGGAGTTTTTAGTGAGCCACACACGTGCAAGTTACGAAGGGCGATCCTTGCAACCAAGGTTTGAGTTGTATTGTGCCTCTTCTTGTATGAGCATCGAGCATCTACTAGGTCATGTAGTACCGGCCATAACCTAGTAGCTAAGGGGCTACTGTTGGGGGAGCCCATATTCATATAGGCCAAACTCCCCCTTATAAACTAGGATGTAAAATGTCGTTGCCTATATATAATGCCAAGAGCATGACGATAAGAAACTCTCCCCTCTCACTCATTTGCAAATCCTAATCACCAACTCTCCTCTCTCTACCTGCTTAACATGTTCAGAATGCAAGTTTCCAACAAATACTATCTTGTTTCAACTATGTTAGTTTCAGTTAATAATTATTCAATTCCTCACGTAATCAAGAAATTTGTCTCAAGAGAAATTGAATGGTTGACAACTATATGCATTGAGGAACAACTTTATTCAATCTAGTTTATAAAAATGCTTTTGTATATATTTCATATATTTATTGGTAACATTATTACATAAATATGAGTATTATTGATATGATATTTATAATAAGGGCCTCGATTTCAGAGTGTCACTCTATGTCCTAGTAAACTCAGCACCGGGACTGCTCTAGTGTCGGAGGGGGCTCCCACTCTGCTAGTTGGCCATGGCGGCGGTGGGTGTGGGATGCATCGTGCAAGGTCTCGTGGATGGGTGGTGGAATAGATGGGAAGATGAGAGAGCCGCGCGAGCAGTGATTATAGGACCATGAGTACGTGAGTTCGAGTTGGATATGCGGTCGCGAAAAAATAGAATCGGATGCACGGTCGAGTCGGATACACGCGCGAGTAGTATTCTTTTCTCTCTCATTCATTTGCGATCCAAGAATAGATTAAAGCAGGAACCACGGATGGATTTAATCAAAAGTATAAAAAAATCGGTGGCCAAGAAATGGACGAATTTCAGAAAATTCAGTCAATTATTTTGACTAGTCAAAAATTTATAGTTTGATAAAGTTTTATCAAAATTTGAGCAAAGTTGAAGAAAGCCATGGCACCGCAACTATGCATATGTAGCGTCAACAACGAAAAGGATTCCTTCTGATTCTCAAAGAATGAGGGGCAAGGGGATTGATACCGAGAAACTTTTCTTCCATGCTTGACCCAAAGCCTTTCTCAAGCAGTTCATCATGCTAGATGGCACTCAACTTCTCTTGTCAGTTATCCAGATGCCCTCCAAGCAAACTAACCTTGCTAAGTGCTAGCCAGGTGAAAGTTCTTATCGCTAGTAGTTACTCGTTTCATATTGCTTACTATTTTTATATAGCTAGAAAGTTGAGTAAGAAGTTCTTTTATTCTATAGAAAAATCACTTTCTTGTTTTGTTTTTCTCATTATATAACGCTGAGAAGAAGGTTCCTTTTTGGGTATCCCCGGGAAGAGATCCAGTTCAACACACACATTTTGTGTGGGTGCACAGTGCATGGCTCTATGAAGTGAACACAAAAGCAGAAGTAGCAAAAAAAACACTTAAAGGTGCAGTGTTACCACACTTCGTTAAATTTATCGACACCGCTAGCGCCCGGACGCCGGTGCACTGGTGCCTGCTTCTTCTTTCCTACGCTCAGCCTACCCCCGCCCATCCTCTTGCGCCTATGCCCGACTGCTCCTCCCTCGCCCTCCCCCGCTGGCCACCACCCCGCCACGGCGTGGTAGGGTCTCGCCGGAGCTCCGCCACCGCGGCCGCGAAGCTTCAGTGAGACCCTACTGCGCCAGCGGTGGCCTCCTTCTTCCCTCCCCCCTCCCGCCACCGCCATCTTCCCCAACTCCAGTGAGCACTGCCGTGACTCCCCCGCCCGACCTGGCCTGGCCACCGCCGCCGCCGCCAGGGCCCCTAACCGCCCGGCCACCATCCCCACTGTCTGGCCGGCCCCTTCTATATACCGGAGTTGGAGAAGAAAGAGGGGAGAGCCAGGAGAGGGAGGCCGTCGCCGCCGTGCTGAAACCCTAGCTGGAGCGGGTGCGGAGGTGGAGGTGTCGTGGGAGTGGCCGCGAAGACCGGAGCGGGCGCGCGTCCAGACACCCGAGTCCCGTCATTACCATAAATTTATCCACCTGAGCTAGTAGATGAAATGCACTGGGCAAAATTGGGAACATTGCAGATGCTGTTGCTGCCTGCTAGCAGAAATTTTGAGGGGCATGATGGAAACGTGCCAGATGTAAGCTTTCTAAATCTATTCGAGTTTGCAAGCTTTAACGCCTTTTTTGTTCATCCATCATGCTTTTTTTAATGGAATGGCATGAGCTCTATTCAATTAAGAAAAACTAAAGTTGACCTAATTTACAAAAAAAACTAGGCATGACAACCTTACAATCAACTAGTCAATGTCGTGTGTTGCTACGAGTGATAAAACTATGTTAATCCAATTTGTTAAGAAGAGTTTTCGAAACAATGTTGGCGCCAGTAATGAAGTTAAAGAGACACATGATCTATTAATTTGCATCACCGGTATAAGTTGGAAGTGAAATGTTAATCAAACTATATAAGTCATGTATATCAACAAATGTAGCCTTATCAAAATCCGCCGAAATGAACATCAATCAAACTCTATGACAGTTTGCGGCACCGCTTTGCGCGGCAACAATAACACTAATCAGCATTCCAAGAAACGCGCCCTTCTCAAGCTCCTGATCCCCGGCTATGGCAGTCCCGGTAGGAGAAGTGATTGATCTTTGGAAAAAGTCTACTTAACCCCCTCAAATATTCATGGTTGTCTACTTCACCCCTTCACCTATAAAACTAGTTATTCTACCCCCTTAAACTATTAAAAACCGTCTAAGTGAACCCCTGAGACGGTTTTGAAGGTGGTTTTGCTAACATGGCATATTAAAAAGTCTACATAACCCCCTAATGTATCAGAGGTTGACTACATAACCCCCTGAGTTTTTTATGCCATTCATTCTCCGGTCTTCCCTCCCTCCCTCTCCCGCCCTCTCTTGTATTGCCCGGAGCCGCTACCGCTGCAAAAAAAATAGAGAGAAGCTGTGACCTCACATGCACCGCAAGTGACCTACTATCCAAGTCATCAACCACGTTGTACTGCCCACATTGGATTTAATCACAAAATAAAACCAATATGCCCTATTTGTGGACCACTTAAATAGGTTTTTGACCCAGAAATACAAATTCAAAGTTAGTGAACCTAATCGACAAAGGCTAACAAGTTGATATGCATTTTATTCCAGTTATGAGAATTGCTAAACCTCAACTGGTTGTTTCGGCGTCTCCCAGCAACTGATTTCTGGGCCGTCAAATCAGGCGCGGCTGGCGAGCAGGCAAGGCAGCGCGGCCAGCGTGGCAGCAGGCGCAGACAGCGATGGGGCACGCAAGGCCGGTCTTTGAGCTCGTGGCCCTGGCCATGGCGGAGGGGCATGGGGCCAACGGCCGGCAACGAGGAGGGCAAACCAGCAACTGTGCGGGTCACGGAAGTCACGTAAGGGAAGGGAAGGGAAGGGATAAGGTTGGGGAGGGTGGGTCCCACCATAATTTATGAACAATTTGTAATTTGTTCTGAAATTTGTGAATAATTTGATATATATTCTTTGATATCTGCAATCCTTAGAAAGAATTTGTAAATTTGTCTGAGATTTGCAATCAATAGAAATAAAAGTTGTGTTATCCCCAAATTACATCGCTTTGTCTAATAAATTACACTAAAGAAATCATTGTAAATATAGTAATAGGACAATGTAAATATAGCTATAAGACAGTGTAAGTGCATGGACAAAATTAAGTTGTTATGAGGGGCCAAAACAACCGAATGTTGGGTAGACAGATTCCAAGTTATATGCTAATCAAATTATGTCACGTGTGTCGTCGGTCACTAACACCAATTATAAACCGTCAACATAACATGCATATATGCTTAATTCCAACATCAATATAGATTTAGGGGTTTAAACTAATAAATTCTATGAGTTTTAGTGAATCTGTATTTTCAGTAGGGTTTATCAAGAAAACCGTCAAGGTGGATCTATTCGTCAAAGTAAATCACGTTTTTCCACGGCGTAAACAACTCTAGAAGGTTCCAGAGGACACCAGAGGACTCTCCACCGAAGATGACAGCGAGAGGCTGACACGAGGGGCCGGCTGGCCCCACCTGCAGGCCGGCCGGCCTATGGGCCCCACGTGTCAGCCCATCCTCGCTACGTCGGTTCTCCACCGCCTTAAAGATCGCATCTACGCCGTTTATTCAAGTCGGTTTGATCCAAGGGTCCAGAATTGATGCTACCCCCTATACATACGGCCTTGTACCCCCCTTCCTGGAGCATCCTGAAACCCTAATCCATATCCTCCTCGTCAGGATCAGAGCCAGCTCTTAAGAGAAGATTAGTCATCTATAGGATCTAGTCGTGTACCTAGAAAATAGTGAGTTAGAGAGTGAGGGATGAGTTGGGAGGAGGTACCGGCCTATCGGTGCAACCTCTATGGCTTGTACTTTGGCGGATCAAGGCTTTTAAAAGTCTACATCTGAGATACCTCTGGTAATTGATTTCTGTTTAAAGTAAGTTTTATGCTCTTTTGTTCACGGGTTCATAGTTCTTTTGAGTGCTCTAGTTCGTGCTAGATCTCTGGATTAGAATAGTAATCGTTAGCATAAGCATGGTGCTTAGGCTATCGGCTACCTGTGTTTGCTCCCTGCTTCTTGGTTGTGTGATAGCAGCGGAAGGTGACAGTCCCGTCTATCCTTTGTAGTCCACACCGAATTGAGCAGATTCTTAAATTAGTAGGACTGTAGTCGCGTTGGTAGAGTTATCTATTAACGGTGCTTTACTATCTAAGCGGCGTCCCGAAGTGAACACTAGAATCATAAGCCTTGTTTTGCATAGGATCATAACCATAGAAATCATCTCTACTCATACCTTAAACCTTGATCGCTATCCCTAAACAAACTAATTGTCAGACAACACACACGTTTTTCCGTGGATACGATACTCGATAATACTCCGGGTGAAAACTACTTCAATACACGTGCGCTTGCGAATTTTGTCTTGTGTGTTACCACAGGTGTCAACAACGTGCAGTTATATTAATCTTATTATGTCATGTCCAAGTTATAAAATAAAAGATTTACCATAAATAAGCCACATATGCATGGATTAGATCTAGAAAAAGATTTTTTTATATATATCTACAACCTTCCTTACTTATCCTATTTTACCAAATTAAAAATAAATAAATATATATTTCACATATTACTCGTATGGTAATATATGATCATAACCATTCGATCTTATTAAAATGAATGACTCAAGTCATTTAAGAGTACCGTAAAGTCCTTTCTCAATGCTCCTATCTTTTTTCACAGTACATCTCTGTATCTATCCTTTTTGTTTTCTTTATGTGTACCACATCCTTTTATTTATTTTGGGATAGAAGTAGTAGTTAATCTTTCCAGGATCTCAAGAATTTTCCGAAAGCTAGTGCATCCGCGAAATCAGGTTGAGCTATAGTAACATCAGCGTGTCGACCGAAACTGCTCAATCGTGCCCGAGCGTCCACCAGTGGAATGAGTGCTGAACCGGTCCGCGACGTGACTGGGCATGGCGGATTCACGCGCACTGCCCATGGGTGCCGTGTTGGAAGTGACAAAAGATGTGCCATGGGTGCCACCGCTCTTGGCCGACGAGGCAAACGAGTGCTCCGCCGTCCGGTCACTAGTTGACGAGTGGCCTCCGGTGTTAGCACCTGCGGACGACGACGTGGTGGTGGTCGACCAGTAGTAACCCCTGCCGGCAACAGGCGGCCCATACGTGGCCACCGGCATCTCCAACGGGAGCTCTGGCAATGGCGCCTCGAACTGGAGGACGCTCATGGCCTGCCGAATCGACGCCCGGGACGCGTAGTCCGGATGCACGCACCAAAGCCCCACGCCTAGCACCCGCTCCATCTCCAGCGGCTGGAACCTGCCCCCGCCGTCGTCCAGCCGCGGGTCCGCCGCGTCGAGGAGCTCGCCCCTCCCGTACAGATCCCATACCCACTGCACGAGCAGCACCCTGCTCTCGTCCTCCTCCTCCGGGACGACGAGCTTCCTGCCGCAGGCGACCTCGAGGAGGACGATGCCGAAGCTGTAGACGTCGGACTGGACGCTGGCGCGGCTGGTCACCGCGCACTCTGGGTCCATGTACCCCATCGTGCCGGCGAGCATCGTGGTGTGCGCGGCGCGGCTGTGGTTGACGAGGCGCGCGAGGCCGAAGTCGCCTAGCTTCGCATTGAGCGACGAGTCCAGCATCACGTTGCTCGGCTTGATGTCCCTGTGCACCACGCACTGCTCCCATTCCTGGTGAAGGTACAGGATCGCAGAGCCCATGCCAAGGATGATGTTGTACCTGATCGATCGACGCCCAAAAAAGAAAACTGAGCTTGTAATATCTGACAAGCATGCATAAACTATCAGCTCGCTTGATTGATCAGGTTCGTTCTTACCTGACTGGCCACGTACACTTTAAAGGCCATAGGTAAAGTACTACCCTCAATTGGCCCTATCAGTTTATTTAAAAGGACGGCAAAAACTTTACCGTAGGTTTTATTAGACGATAGAAAAGAGAGAGAAAACGATTTACACGTATTTAAAAAACAGCAACAAACACTATAGAGCTACCTTTCCTTTGCACGCGACTACTAAAACACAAGAAAAGACAACTAAAGAAACGAAAAACAACCAACGCATGAAAAAAAATGCAGGCACTCTGAAGATCCTAAACATCGTCTGCAACTCACAACCGGATTCCCCTCCTTTGCCGAGAGCCCGAAGCTCTCGGCAAAGAGGATTTCACTCTTGGCAGATCATTTGCCGAGAGCTGCTCTCGGCAAAGAGCGATCGGCAAAAGGTCTCCCGGCAAAGGTTTATTTGCCGAGAGCCCCTCTCGGCAAACTCTTTGCCGAGAGCAAAATAAAAACTCTCAGCAAAACCTAACTCTCGGCAAAATATCACCGCTGTAACGGCAACCTATAGTATGTGTAATTGATTAAAAAACTGCTTGAAATGCAATTAATTAAATAGATATAGCAAATAATTACAAAAATACACAAAATTTTAATATTGAGTAGAACCTATAGTATGTGTATAGAGAAAAAAGTTTAGAGCGCCCAAAATAAAAAAATAATAATATTTTTGGACAAAAGCGAGGAGAAGAGAAACACATGAAATAATAAGCACCCTTTGCTGAGAGCCATACATGGCTCTCGGCAAATAGGTAACTTTGCCGAGAGCGGCTCTCGGCAAATAATTAACGCCGTAAGCCTAAATAACGCTGAAAGCCTATTGCCGTGCGGACTTCTTAGCCGAGAGGCCGGCTCTCGGCAAATGTTATGTTTGCCGTGAGTTCTTATTTGCTGAGAGCGCAGCTCTCGGCAAAGGACAAGTTTGCCGAGCATTTTTGTTTGCCGTGAGCCGTGCTCTCGGCAAAGTTAACCTTTGCCCAGAGTTTTACTTTGTCGAGAGGTGCTCTCGGCAAATCAGTTCTTTGCTGAGAGCCCTTTGTTTTGCGCTCGGCAACTATTTAGGCTCTCGGGAAAGGCCGGTTTTCCCGTAGTGACTACTCTTGGTGCCATGGCTATCCTGTACTGCGTAATGTCGTCCTTGCATAACATGGCCACTTGAATTGGGTTAAGAGCATTCTGCTGAAATTGTCTCCTATCTCTCTTCTTCCAAATATTCCACCAAAAATAGATGAAGATCCCATCCACTTTTCTCCTCTCATTCTTCTCGAATCTGCGTCTACATAAGGAGCCTGAGGAATTTTATCGACTGTATCGCTGTTAACTGCAACCGTTGTTTTAGGATGTCCCACACTTCCATGGTGTATGGACAATCTTTGCATAAGTGCACAGGTGTTTCAACGTCATTTGATCATTTCCACATAGCCTGCAGTCTGTCATCTGTCCATCTCCGTTTGAGTAGATTGTTTGCTGTGAGAATCATTTTACGTAGTAGAGTCCATGCAAAAAAAACGACACTTAGCTTCAGCTTTGGTCTTCCAAATGGCTGTGATTTTGATTTTGGAGAATCTTCCGGCAAACTGAATGAGGTAAGCACTTTTTGTGGAGTATTCCCCGTCTGTTATCCATCTTCATCTTACCTCGTCTTCCACTGCATCATTGATTGGGACTTCGCCAATGGCCTCCCAGAGTTTAATAAACTCTCTTACTTCTTCAGGTGTTGTCGGAGGAAAAATATGATCTATCCATTTGCGGTTCGACAGTCCCTGATCACAACAGGAAACGGCTGATTTGCCGGGAGCAAAAAAATTTGCCGGGTGCTTTTTATCGAGCACCTGGCAAAGGAATTCTTTGCCGGGTGCCAGGCCTGGCGACACCCGGCAAATAAAGGCCTCCGGCAAAGCAGCCTTTGCCGGGTGCCGGGCACTCGGCAAATTCCAGCCGTCGGCAAAAATGGTCTTTGCCGGGTGCCGGCCACTCGGCAAAATATGGCCGCCGGCAAAAGTGGCCGCCGTCAGCCTTTGCCGGGTGCCACGCCGTTAGGCACCCGGCAAAGAATTTTTTTATTTTTTATTTAAATTTCTTTGCCGGGTGCCCCATGACCTGGCACCCGGCAAAGGCTTTTTTTTGTTTTTTTACCCGCAAATCGCAAATCCAGAAGCCTGTCCGCGCCCCGCCGCCCTCTCCCTCTCCCTCTCCCAAATCGCGGCCGCCCTGCCGGCCCCAAATCTCGCGCCCGCCCCGCCCCAAATCTCGCGCCCGTAGTCTCCTGTCGGCCGCTGCGCTCAGAGCTCCCTCGCTCATCCCCCGGTCCCGCCCTCGCCGCCGCCCTCTTGCTCCCACTCACCTCACCTCGCCCCAAAGATCTCGCTCGTCCCCTCCTCACCCCCGATCCCGCCCCGCCTCAAGTAAGCCATGAACACGACATCCAACGCCGCCACTTTGAGCTCTCTGCTCCCTCTCCAAACAGCCTATCCACGTTCTTTGGCTCGCCGCCCCGAGCACGCCTGTGACAGGAGGACGGTGGCTCGGCCTCGACGCTAGGCACCTCCCTCCCTCGCCTGGGGCTGGTGGCAGGTGTGGAAGAGGCCACGGCATCGCTTGATGCGCCTAAAGCTAATCCGGTGAGGTGAGATAATTTTTCCCTCCACTCCCCTTCTTCACGGGTCGTAGAATTCGTGGGTGCTGGTGAGACTCCTCGGCCGAATCGCCTCGCACTATGTGTGCCGTGTTCTGTTGATTCAGATTTGCGAATGCACGGTGATGAGGGGGGGGGACATTGTAGATCGAGAGGTCTCCTAGTAGCAGTTGGCGTTTGAAAGGATTCTGTGTTGCTTGATGTTCTTGCCTGGTTGTAATGTTTTTATTCATCGATCTATGTGCTTGCTCGCTCATCTAGATCCAAAACATCGTACACACAAGAAATCCAATCGATACGTGATCAACCTGAATTTGTATATCATGGACCTTCCAATCAATGCTAATCTGAATGTCTGAATGTGATCGAGACAACCTCTTTATCGTTATATTAGCAGCCACTAACAGATGGGCTTCAACAGAAGGCTATCTTTGGCCCCACCTGAGAGAAGGAACAGGAGTAACAATTCGTTCGCGCCATCCTGAATGCTCTGAATGTCTGAATGTGTTCGAGCAGAATGCTGACAAAGTGACAAGCAAAATCCCCTTTGCCACCTGAAAGGAGGAAGCCATTCGCACATTTGCAAATGCATGCGAGGATGGGATGCGGATGAAAGTAGCTGCTATAGCTCATCTCCATTTTACATGCATGTATTGTATGCAGTGAGATGGAATGGAATGTACGTCTCTAAGGGCGTCAGCAATTGGTTCCATGCACCCATATATCCATCAAATAAAGCACGCACACATGTATATATCAGTAGATGGGGATTAATTCCCTAATCCTCAAGGATACCTCCTCCTTGTCTGATGCCTGTAGCCTGCTTCTGTTTGCCCAGTCATCATTTCTTAATGATTAATTCATGCCGCTTTCTGTGATTCTACCCTTGTACAAAAGGGACAATAAGAAAAAGTAGCTAAAACTGCGCCTTCCTATTGTGAATTTGTCTTGTAAAATTCCCTCAAACAAATGAGTAGCTGGCCATCCTATTCTAGGTGTGCTTGTTGCTGCAGAGAACTATTTTTGTTAACCAAATTTTGTGTTTGCTTGTCATATCAATTAGAATTTGCCTGGGTTCATATCACTATGTTTTACACCATTATTAGCTCACTGCATTGTTTGATATGTGCGTGCTTAAGCTGTGTACTTGGTTCTTCAAACTCAGCAGGGCTTGCCAACGTGTGACTGTTGCACCGACACCAGCGGATGTCCTGCACCGAACCACAACGAGGCTGACATAAGACCTTCTTCACCAACACACGACAAGGCTGCTCGTGGTGCTCCCCCACAGGCCCCAACAAGTTGCAAACCTGCACCACCGACGTCGTCCTCACATTATTTGCAGCCTACTGATTGAAGTATTGTAGGTACGCACTTAACACTTGTGGGTTCTATGTCCAGAAATAATTCATATGTCACTGTTTTCCTGCTCTATCACACTTTGCTTCCACATGTATCATTGTATGTGTAACTGCTGTTTTTTTACTTGTGTTGCTTGCTGTAGGCATTGCAAATGCTAGCTGTCAGTTGTTTATCTAATTTCGAATTGCTCTCTAGCTATAATCTGAGAACTGAATTAGAGCAGCACCTCAGTCACATGTTTCTTGATTTAAGGTGTACTTCCATTTATAATTCCTAGCTAAAGGCCTGTGTAGAAGCCTGTGGTTTTATACCGACCATCATCTACCCTTACATGTTATAGTTTCTAATTAAATTAGCCATACTTTTATTCACTTAGTGATTCCCTGCTTTGAAGCAGCAACTCTGCATGCCTACCAAGAGGATCGTCAAAACAATTATATGATCACCTGTTTTCATATATGTATTTTTTGGAATGTTGTCATGGTTTCTGACTATGTTACCCATAACCTAAGGTTTGGTGGAGCCTACAGATATGCCCCTTTTGATTATTGTGCATATGAAGTATTCAGTGCATGTATTGTGGTACCAATATTGTCTCCTTGATATATCTACTACAAGTAATTTAGTATATGTATTCACACATAATAGTTTTAGTACAACTCATTCAGTTAAATGCTATCAGCTTTGTGTATGACGGTGAGCAAAGTTTTTTGGCTGTTGTGTCTGAGAGAATGAAGAGAGCACCTGATCTGAGTCTTAAAAAAAATGGATGCTAGCCGTGGGAAAGATTGGAGGAAACTTCTTTGGCAATTTGGTCTTATTTTGGTCAAACTCGGGCTGAATCCATCAGCTGTGGCTACTACTGCCATTTTTCTTTGGGAGAGGGAATCCAACTATCCCAATTGCTGACTCAACACTCTGACTTTTTCTCTCCTGTCTTGAGAAGATCGCTGTTGATCTTTTAAAGTCGGATCAAGCACTAGATGAAGGAACTACTAGGCATCACTACCCAAGCATGGACCAGTAATATAAAAACCTGAAATCTGAAATTACTACACACTTTTGATGTGATACTGCTGAAAGTAAAAACTTGACTGAAAGTTAAATTGATTAGAGGCATTTGTCGCACTTAGGCGCAAATGAGGTCCAGTGCTTTAGATAACTCATACTGTATGTCAGTTTTATATAGCTTGTCTACACTTGCTGATTACATGGTTACTATTAGCATTGTTAGTAGTTAAGTAGTTGTTAGTAGTAGTGTTAGTAGTAGTTGTAGGGTTAGTAGTAATTGTTGTTGTACTACTTCAATACTTTCATGTGCATGGAAAGAGAACTAAAGTACATGGCTCCTCTTGATATATTGGTGGTTGTTGGCCTTCGTGTCCATGTTTGGTATATATGTGGTTGTTGGCCTTCGTGCCATGTTTGGTATATATGTGGTTGTTGGCCTTCGTGCCATGTTTTTTTGCAGGTTATGGGAACCTCCCCGTGCAGGGGAGGTGCTGCCGAAATTTTGAGTCGACACTAACCATTTTGCCCTTTTTTGCAGGGAGGACTGTGGGAGGGACTCGGCGACCCGATCGTCTTAAATCGACGCTGCGGATCTTCACCGCGTCGACTCGCCACTCGCACCGACTCTCCACCGCCCGCTACTCCCGGACCTCACCGCCACCCTAGGTATAACCCCTCTCCGTCTGTATGTGGTCTTTGGTGGCGTAACCTAGTTAGGTGTCTCCCGTTTGAAAGAGATACGGTCGGAGATATGCGGACCTTTGCATATCTCTGCTGCGACCGTATCTATTCGGATTGTCCACGCTTTTTGGACAGCCAGCGGATGCGTAGTTGAGGTTAGTTTTCATGCTCCGCTCCGGTTCGAGGCGGTGTTTGGCATCACCTCTCCGTTGTTCTCCGGATACACACTCTCCCTTGCGGGGCGTGTATCGGGAGAACGGCGGGAAATGCTTGCCAAAAATCCGTCTCGGATAGGAGCGAACATGGAAACTAACCTCATCTATGCATCCATGGTGGGGGATAGGACCTATCCTCACCTATTAGAGAGTAGGGACACAGCGTAGATGCAATTGATGGTCACTGTGGTGATGTTATATATGCTAGAGGATGGAGGACCGTCAGTGGATGTACACGGGCCGGACAAGTCAGGGTGATGCCAGCTATGAATGGATGCAGAAGACCGATCGTTTCTTGAATCGTGCATTTGGCAAGGCCGCAAAATTCGAAAATGGCTTTGTGTCCCTGCAGCAAGTGTGGTAACAGGAGAATGCTAGACAATGAACTCATGGGTACACATCTACACAAGAATGGGTTTACGCCGAACTACACCCAGTGGGTCCACCATGGTGAAGCCGATCGTATGAGAGAGGAGGTGGTGAGACAACGCTCGAGGCTTTCGATGCTGATGCGGGGGTAGCAGACATGGTAGATGACGTTCACCAAGCACAGTTTGCTGAAGGACGTGAGGAGGCGGAGATGCAGGCAGCCGTAGATGCGTTCAAGTACATGATGGACTCAACACGAAACCCCTTCACGCTCATTCTCGAGGTCTCCATTTGGATGCCATAAGTCGCTTGATGGGGTTGAAGTCCGATTTAAACCGGAGTCGAGAAGGCTTCGATAAGGTGTTGGCGTGGTTGGCACCCTGCTTCCAAAAACCACGTGTTGCCGAAGACCATGTACGAGGCACACAAGCTCCTTAAAGCACTTGAAGATGCCATATGAGCAGATACATGCTTGTCCGAGCGGTGTGTCCTATTTCGGGAAGAACTCAAGGAGGTAAAAATCTTGTCCAAAGTGTAAAGCCTCCGGGTTCACGGAGGTAGAGTCGTGACGGTGGTGGCGGAAGACCCGACTTAAGATACCGCCCGAGTCCCTCGGCACCTTCCCTTCGTGCCGAGGATTCAAAGGCTATTCATGACCGAGGAAACCGTGAAACCAGATGCCGTGGCACAAGAATGGCAAACGCTACCATCGACAAGATGGTGCATCCATCTGATGGTGAAGCATGGACCAGCTTTAATGACAAGCATCGTTTGAAATCCGATGAGGCTCGTAATGTACGTGTCGCTCGCGGCAACAGATGGGTTCAATCCTTATGGCATGATGTCTGCCCCTTACACATGTTGGCCCGTGTTTGTTATCCCCTCAATCTCCCCCCTAGCGTCGCCTTTCAACGACATAACATGATCTTGACGTTGATAATTCCGGGCACCCAGGGGAGTAAGATGGGTGTGTTCATGGAGCCTGTGATTGATGAGTTGATCAAAGCTTGGAATGAAGGGGTATGGACATACGACCGAGCTACAAAGGAAAGCTTCAAAATGTACGTCTGGTACCAGTACTCCATGCATGACTTCCTGGCGTATGGGTTATTCAGCGCCTGGTGTGTTCACGGGAAGTTCCCGTGCCCAATATGCCAGGAAGCTGTGAGGTTCATTTGGTTAAAGAAGGGTGGTAAGTATTCGTCGTTCGACCAACATCGTCAATTCCTAGATTCCAACCATCCATTCCGACAGGACACCAAGAACTTCAGGAAAGGTGTCGCGATCATGGACCCTAGACCGTACTTGAAGACTGATGCTGAGGTTCATGCTCAGATAGATGCTCTCTTGCCCAATGAAGAAGGTGGTTTTGTGGGATATGGTGAGCAACACATGTGGACTCATAAGTCCGGCTTGACGAGGCTCCCCTATTTCGATGACCTCCTACTGCCCCATAACATTGATGTAATGCACACTGAAAAGAATATCGCCGAGGCACTTTGGGCAACACTCATGGACACTGACAAGTCTAAGGACAACCCTAAGGCTAGAGTGGACCTGGCGACGTTGTGCGATAGACCACAGCAAGTGATGCGGCCTCCTGCAAACGGCAAGATCTGGAAAAGGCCTAAGGCCGATTTCATCTTGAAACCCGAACAAAGGAGGAAGTACTACGATGGATCAAGGCGTTAATGTTCCTCGATGGGTATCACGGCGAACTGAAAGGGGGAGTGAACTTAGGCACTATGCGAGTCAACGGCATGAAGAGTCATGACTACCACGTATGGATTGAGCGGCTTCTTCCGGCGATGAGTGCGAGGCTACGTTCTGAGCATCTCGGCTAGTCTTTGGCAGAGTTGAGCTATTTCTTCCGCCATGACTTTGTGCCAAGGAGCTATCTCGGACCGTGGTTGCAAACTTGGAGAAAGTGGCTTTGAGTTGCTTTTGTAAGTTGGAGAAGATCTTTCCACCCGGCTTCTTCTTGTCGATGCTGACATTTGATTGTGCACCTCCCGTATGAGGCGCGTATGGGGGGCCCGTGCGAGCCCGTTGGTGCTACCCAATTGAGAGATGTCGAAGGCCGTTCGCAAAAAATGTAGAAATAAAGCCAAAATTGAGGCTTCCATTGCGAGAGGCTTCCATTCTAGAGGAGGTGACAAACTTCACACGGCTATACTACACGGAGAACCTTCCTAGCGTGCATAATCCACTCCCTCGCTACAATATTGACGAGAATCAATCCAACCTTAGCCTTTTCCAAGGGCAACTCGGCAGGTCAAGTGGATCGACTAATAAGAGGTTGGAAAATGAAGAGTGGCGCATGATCATGCTATATGTGTTCCACAACCTACCCGAGGTGAAGTCGTTCATTGAGTAAGTTCTCAAAGAACTTGTTTAAATACGCTGTCACTATTCTACATCCAACTGATTCTTTCTCGTTTGCATAGGGAATTTATTCGTGTATCCTGGCATCAACCAAGGGATCCTACCCCACGGCAAACCGACACCCTTCTTTCACGGGGTCCGGGAGCAGGGAGGCCCGATTTCATTTCTTGGTTCAAAACAAAGGTATTGTCCAATTTACCTCGTACCTAGTTCGAGATTCCAAGTTTCGCATACTTAGTCCGGCAATCTTTCCTTCTTGCGCTTGCAGGCCCAAACCGATGCAACTATGAGTAAGGAGTTGAGACAGGTTGCAAATGGCTTCGACGGTAAGGTGAAAGCTTATTCAGGTTATGATGTGAATGGATATCGCTTTCACACAAGAAGCTACGAGCGAGCTCGGCCCCATCGAAAAACCACAAACAGCGGAGTTTGTACTCTCGGCACTGATGGCCTCGAGTATCATGGCATAATTGAAGATATCTTTGAACTTGAATTTTATGGTTCGAAACCTCTTCGTCTCGTCATGTTCAAATGCCCTTTGGTTCAATCCTCGACTAACGTAAGCGGAGCCCTAATATTGGTCGAGTCGAGATTCGACACGATTCCATCTATCAAGGAAAAGATGTCTTTATTGTGGCGGATCAGGCCGTGCAGGTTTATTATTTATCATACGCATGCCAAGGCAACAAGGCTCTTCAGGGTTGGTCTATTGTGCACCAGGTATCGCCACATGGTAGACTAGCTGTCCCAAACGATGAAGATTACAACTTCAACCCAAACACATATGATGGAGAGTTCTATCAAGAAGATGGGCTACAAGGGAGGTTGGTGATAGACTTAACCGAGGCGATTGGAATGGAAGTAGACAATGAAAGGGTTGATGACGAGGAAGAAGGAGATGAGGTGCAAAATGCCAAGGATATAGAAATGCTTGAGCGATTACATTTAGATGATGACGATGAAGGCAACATTGAACCTTCGGACAGTCTTATTTATTTGGACAATTTTGATAGTGATGACGAGACATATGATCCAGATAATCCCAATAATGATGATTACTTCTAATACATGTAATACTATGTTATTTTGTAATCGTGTTTTGTTTATTTACTTAGCATCTATTTCTAATACATGTAATGATGTCTTGTTTGTTTCTTTTTAATTGCAGGTGATTGAACAAAGATGGCGGGCGGCAGTGGGCCAAGGAACGTGAACTCGAGGTACCGGAGGGCACGTGAGGACGCAGATGTCGGAGAGAACGATCCAGACGGGAGGAGGCGAGAGGGCAGGAGCGGCGGGAGGCGGCGGAGGAGAGGGCCGGCCTCCTCTAGTCAGGCCGCGTGATGTCGGAGGAGCGCCGCACCACGGACTTCTCGGAGGACGAGCGAGGTTCAGCGACGGACGAGGTTGAGGCGACGGACAGCGAGGGAGAGGCTGGGAGGGCGGCGAGGCCGGAAGTAGTTCCACTGCCTCTGCTGCGGCTAGCCCCTACTTGCGAGGTCCCTCAAAACTCCCTGGGCCTCCGCTTCCTCCCCTACGCCCAGTGATCCGCCCCCAGGGGGATAGGTAACTAACTTTAGATTTAATCATAGCTACTTCATATAACCTGTTGAAAATTGTTAGAGAAACTAATAATGTTTGTTAATGACTTGTGCGAGCCTTTGGGAGGTTGTGTCGCTGGTGACTCACGCAACCCCAACCACATCTTGGGGCTTGTGTGCGAGCACTATTACCCGGCATTATCACGCACAAGGGGACTGTGGGGCCGGCCAAATCGTGGGACCACTACAAATCTGCCGTCGACGCAGATTATGAAGACAAGCGAGGAGCGGGTCGGGAGAGAGTTCAGGTAAGTCTCGTCAGACAACTTTGATCAATACATCGCATTCATTTGACACTTTTGACATAATGAATTGATACATTGTGTCTGTCTGCGAGACTTTTTTCAGTGTGAAGAGGGACGGGAGGAGAGGCGGAGAAGAACTTGGTGAAAAGTGCAGAAGCGCATCGTGACATGCACTATGAGGAGGCGCCTCACTTGCATCATCAAGTACTACGCCACGCGACTTTGGTCGAAAAAGTCGGCAAGACACAGGCAAGACGGATGCCTCTCGACCGGGAGCAGTTCCTTGAGGTAAATGAAGAAGAATAATACTTGATTCATTTTGAGATTAAGTAGCTTTCATTTGGTCGTCTTACATCTCAAATTCTTTGACATGTAGATGATTCCATGGTGGTGCGAGTCCTTTTGCCATTTCGCTTGGGAGATGATCGTGGACAGGTGGTTCACAGAGGGTTATATCCAGAACACGAAGCCCACCGGGAGCGGGCTTTTGCGGTGACAGCCCCACACACCACCAAGGTAGCCATGAGCCTCGCGGCGTACAAAGCAAGCTTGGGTACGTGAATTCATTTTTAGTATTTCGACGCTCCATTCGCATGTTTCTTCTAATCATCTTGTTGTCTTTCTCATGATCGGCGTCGCATGGTGGCCACCTTTGTCCACGTTCATGGCGTATGGACTGGCCCGCAAAGGAAAGGCGACTTCAGCTATCACCTTCAGCCCGGATGACCCACCGAGTCGACAAAGAACCCGAGCGCCCACACCCACATCAGCTCCTACGCGTCGAGGCAAGGTCGGTCCAGGGGGCGATCGGGATCCGAGCACAAGCGACATTGATGGCACGATTGTCATGAGGATCGGACGGGGCAAGAAGCATGGTCGATGCTTGGCTTGGCGATGGCACCCTCGAGTCCGGCTCTGTTCCTCCCTCTCCGAGATCCGAAAGCAAGTACCGAAGCGGAGGGCCCGGCCATACCATAACGGCCGTCCCTTCACCGGTAATGGGTTGACGACTCGAGTTAGTCGGTTTAACTCTTCGTACATTGATCTTTACATAACTTAGTAACCTTTACATTACTAAAACATTCGATTGAAATGTTGCAGGCCGAGAACGAGAGGATGGCTCAGGAGCTGCGGGACCTGGCGGCGAGGACCGAGGTGGCCGAGCGGGAAAGACAAGCCGAGCGGGCCGAGCGGGAGAGACAGGCCAAGCAGCTGGCGGAGATTACGATGTTCCTGCAGAACTTTGGGCAAGTGAACGGTGTACCTGTGCCGATGTTCGCTCCAGCGCCACCGCTAGTTGTAGCTAGTCCAGTGAGTATGAATCCATATTGCTTCGACTAGTGCTTTCATGAGATGACCCACTCTAAGCGCCTGAATCTCTTGTCCTTTATGCAGCCTCCGTCGGCGGGTTCGAATAACCCATCTCAGGCGCAAGCAGGCGGTGCCGAGTTTCCTTCACCAGGCACTCAGTTTCCTCCCCACCTTTAGTTTGTATCTCTTTTTTACCTCTTGATGGACATGTGATGCACTGTGATCCACTATCGACTTGTTTCGATGGTAATTGAACCTATTATGTTCCTATTATGTTTGTGATGTCGTGTATGTGAGGTATTGTATTCGTGATGTGATATATATGTGTGGGATTGAGTTTGTGATGAGATGGATGTGATATATATGTGCTATATTGTCTTTGTGATGCTTCAGATGTGATATATATCTTTTTATGTCTGTGTTTGTGATTATAGAATCAAAAACAAAATAAAAAAATTAATTTTGAGGCTTTGCGGGTGCCACAGCCACAGCACTTTCGGCAAAGCTGAGAACAGAATTCCCAGCTTTGCCGAGAGCAGGGGCTGTGGCACCCCTAAAAAGTTTTAAAAAAAAAAATCTTTGCCGGGTGCTCCATGACTTGGCACCCGGCAAAGAAATTACGAAAAAAAAATAAAAAACTCTTTGCCGGGTGCCCCCGCGGTGCGACACCCGGCAAAGAAATTATAAAAAAAAATAAAAAAATCTTTGCCGGGTGCCTCCCCGGTACGACACCCGGCAAAGAAATTATAAAAAAAAAAAAAAAATCTTTGCCGGGTGCCTCCCCGGCACGACACCCGGCAAAGAAAATTTGAAAAAAAAATTAAAAAAATCTTTGCCGGGTGCCTCTGACATGGCACCCGGCAAAGCAAGCTATGACGGATCCAGCGCCGTAACGACCACTTTTCTTTGCCGGGTGCTAGGTTTGCACTCGGCAAAGTCTTTGCCGGGTGCCCGATAAAAAGCACCCGGCAAAGAAATCTTTGCCGACTAACTTTTTGCCGGAGGCTCTTTGCCGAGTGCTGCACCCGGCAAAGGCTTTGTCGAGTGCAAAGTATCCTTTGCCGAGTGCATTCGGCACCCGGCAAAGCGCCTAAATCCAGTAGTGGATGAACCCGGCTGAATTAGGCAAACTTGCTATAGGCAGCATCCTAGAACTTCACAGGTCAGGCATTCAATGTCCAGGATCAACCCCTTGTTCCATACGCAATTTACATATTTCTCACAGGATGGTAACCGAAAAACCTCTTATTTCGTTGCACTCCTCGTGTTGGAATGGTTTCCTTTTTCGGCCGAAATCTCCTGATATTTCCGATATATCTTTTTTATCCGTAAGTATCGATAAGAAAATATCTATCTTTTTTCTACAAATTTTGTTTAAATTTATTTAAATTTACTTAAATTCAAGTTAAATTTAATTTGAATTTGGTCCGATATTTCTGATATATTCTGCTTATCCTCTTTATCTGTGACCCCCGATAAATTTTAATTTCCGAAAATGAAAACCTTATGGAACTTGGAAGTGACAAAAGACCATGGGTGCTGCTCTTGGCCGACGAGCCAAACGAGTGTTCCGCCGTCCGGTCACTAGTCGACGAGTGGCCTCCGGTGTTGGCACTTGCGGACGACGACGTGGTGGTGGTCGACCAATAGTAACCCCTGCCGCCAACAGGCGGCCCATACGTCGCCACTGGCATCTCCAGCAGGAGCTCCGGCAACGGTGCCTCGAACTGGAGCACGCTCATGGCCTGCCGGATCGATGCCCGGGACGCGTAGTTCGGATGCACGCACCAAAGCCCCACGCACAGCACCCGCTCCATCTCCAGCGGCTGGAACCCGCCGTCGTTCAGCCGGGGGTCCGCCGCGTCGAGGAGCTCTCCCCTCCCGTACAGATCCCAGACCCACTGCACGAGCAGCACTCTGCTCTCGTCCTCCTCCTCCAGGACGACGGGCTTCCTGCCGCAGGCGACCTCGAGGAGGACGACGCCGAAGCTGTAGACGTCGTACTGGACGCTGGCGCGGCTGGTCACCACGCACTCTGGGTCCATGTAGCCCATCGTGCCGGCGAGCCACGTGGTGTGCGCGGCGCGGCTGTGGTTGACGAGGCGCGCGAGGCCGAAGTCGCCTAGCTTGGCGTTGAACGACGAGTCTAGCATCACGTTGCTCGGCTTGATGTCCCTGTGCACCACGCATTGCTCCTATTCTTGGTGAAGGTACAGGAGAGCAGAGCCCATGCCAAGGATGATGTTGTACCTGATCGACGCCCAAAAAAAAAAAAAAGAACTTGTAATATCTGGCAACAGCATGAACTCGTAGTTAAACAGAAACAACCAGCTCGATTGACTGATTAAGTTCTTACCTGACTGGCCATGTTAGAATGTTATCTGTGCTATAGAGATGCTTGTCAAGGCTGCAGTTGCTCATGAGCTCGTAGACGAGCAGGAGCTCGTCGGCGTCATGGCACCACCCGACGAGCTGCACAAGGTTGCGGTGCTTGAGACGGCTTATGATCGTGACCTCGGAGACGTACTCCCTCCTCCCCTGCTTCGACGTCTTGGAGACCTTCTTGATGGCCACATGGAGACCTTGATCCTGCAGGTACCCGCGGTAGACTGATCCGAAGCCGCCCTCGCCGAGCTTCTCCTCGTCGGAGAAACCTCGCGTCGCCTGTGACAGCTGGTTGTAGGTGAATCTCCGAGGCCCGGCCCCCATCTCGAACTCATCGTCCATTTCTCCATGGAGGTGGAGGGGAGCCTCTTGCGTTTGGTTGGTGCCCTTTCGTTTTAGGTATTTGTTGTAGCTGAGACATGTTGCTACAATGAGTAGTATGACGATCCCAGTAGATGCCAGTCCGGCTATTAGGCCTAAGTTTCGCATGTTTGATGTTTTGGATCCTGTCATTTAAACATGCATAAATACCAAAACCTCTGATTCACACACAAAAAAAAACCCACTGCAAAAGCTTATAAAACACACATCATTGGCTTATGAGCATACACAATTCCCCAAGTGATTTTGCAACAACACTATGTATATATAGTGAGAGTGCACAAATCATGCATCGAAGATAGATAAAACATTGTTCCCAGATTTATTTACGCATTTGATTTCAGAGAAGCAATGCACGCTTATGTTCACAGATTACATAAGATTCATATTATATATTGAGCAACGCATTTCTAATCTAATAAAGAGGGGGAAAAAAAGGAGAAATAACAAAGCTACAAGCAGGGAAAGGCACTTGCCGGTCGTGTTGACAACGGCGACGCTGACGAGAGTGGACTCGAACGACCACGAAAGGATCTGATGGCGCTCGACGAAATCTCCGGTGGCTCCGGAGAACCCGACCGCCGCTTGCTGCGGCAGCCCAGCTTCCTTGAAGTCGACGGTCGCGCTGACGTTGTAGAGGCCCAGCTCCGGCAGGTGGTCGAACCGCAGCGTCGCCGAGAGCGTGCTCGCGTTGGCGTCGTACCTGACCCACGCCGACATGGTCCCGTTGAAGCTCGCGTCCGGCAGCGCCGCGTACGCGAGGGACACGATGCTGTTGACGTCGACGCCGACGTTGTTCACGGTGTTCGCCGGGTCCCAGACGTTCTTGAACGCGTCGAACTCCACGGAGACGGTCGGCGGGAAGTAGGCGTTGGCCGTGTTGTTGGGGTTGTTGAAGAGCCCCAGGAAGCCGCCGTTGGAGTCCTGCGGGAGAGTCGGCGGGTACGGCGCCACGAAGAACGCCATGCCGTCGCCCTGGCCGGTGCTCTTGCGTGGCGTGATGGCGAAGGTGAAGTTGGAAGTGAAGCTGGCGACCTTGGAATTGCCGGTGCTGTTGTCCCAGAGAGGCACAGGCTGCCCGTACGCCACCCGGCCGGTGCTCCAGGTCGTGTCCTTGGTCAGATCGATCCGGCCGCTGGCGGCGGTGGCGTTGGACATGTACGTGAGGTCGGCGCTGGTTAGGACGCCGGGGTTGGAGAAGTTGTAGCTGAAGCTAAGTGAGGTGGCATGGGGAACACGGCAGAGCAGGTAGTACGAGGACAGGCTTATCAGCCTGAGGAGGAGGAGAAGGCTGTTTCCTCCCTGCTTCTTATTAGCCATGGCCATGGCCGGGATCGATACTGCCTTCTGCTTGTGGTTGTGGGTCAAAGCTTTTTGTGGAAGTACGAGGTCACGGTGTGCATGTATTTATGCGCTGCAGCAGCGTGCCGTCGCCTTTTCGTTCCGTGTGCAGTGGAATTGGCCGTCAAGGTCTAGCGACGACTATGCTGTGCCGTGCGCGGGTCTTCCCACAAATTTTGGTTTACGCACTAATATGTGCATGTCCATATCATAATACTAAAATTATTGCCCTAGGTTGACGAAGGATGGAACTGCGTGTTGACGAATTATTTATTTATTATTGAAATGATCGCTAGTTCCCTGAGAAACACGTAGCACGCCGGCATGGCGGCATGTCAACAGCTACCCAGTGCACGAAGTACTTGATTTCCTCTATTCCAAACTATAAGGTTGCATACAACGAGCTATGTTGAAGCATGGATATTATACACATAATATTGTATTTCCCAATCATCTAATGGCTACCATTCTTAATTACTAAGGACCCACATACTTAAATTTTTAATTTAAAATATAAAACTTAAATGAAATGTTTGATACTCTAAATACTTTCAAATAAAAAACTTGTAAACTACAAAATTGTAGATCTCCCTGGCTCTATAATTTTGGTATAAAAATAATCTTATCGATCTTTATTGTAAAAAGATAATTTTTTTTGTGGCAATTATTTATAGAGAGGTAGACATCTTAAAGATTCCGTCTCTATTAGTCGACTTATAGAGGCAACAGACCTAAGAGACCCACCTCCATTAATAGCCATTTTAAGAGAGGTAGACTTCCTATGGGTAGTCCCAATGGACGGTTTCTTGACATAGTTTTCAAGAGAGAAAACAAGCAATTAATATGTAGTAGAAACTATCCATCCTAACTCATGATTTCCATATTAATTTCTATACAAAGGCCTTGTTTAGATTACAAGTTTTTTCACTCTCTCTCCATCACATCAAATCTTTGGACACATGCATGGAGTATTAAATGTAGATAAAAAAATAACTAATTACACAGTTTGATTGTAAATTACGAGACGAATCTTTTGAGCCTAGTTAGATCATGATTGGACAATAATTGTCAAATACAAACGAAAGTGCTACAGTGTCAAATACTGACTCCTAACCCTAATCTAAACAAGGCCAAAGGATAACTTAAATACAAAAAAAAAGAAGTAGATCAACTGTGGCTAGCAACAATATAGCCTCATATCATATGCATAGTCGACAGTATGTTTGCATCAAACGCTTTGTAACGCCTAGCTTTCCAGAGAAGCCATCAGTTCACGCAGGTATCCAGAAGCCACCATCTACAAAGGAACAATTTCATATCAACAAAAAAAATAGTTTAACAAGATGCAATGAATCAGCCAAAAAAAACAAAAAGCAATACAAATTGGTAGACAGCAGGTAGCCAACACAACGAATCGAAGTAACTAGTAACTACGAAGATTACAGAAGGCGTTCCTGAAGATCCACATGACGAGGCGAGGGTGTGAGGGCGCGGATCAAGGCGGCGCGGCGGGAAGCGAAGTCCCTGAAGATCCACTCCGTGGTGTACGACACTACGACGGCGGAAAGAACGCCGCCGCCGCGGGCGCAGGGGATGCATCTCCATGGGCGCTCCCGTGGCCTGGCCGTGCAGGAGGTTCGAGCATGCTGGAGCGCTGGTGCAGAGGATGGTCTGGTAGCGCCGAGCGTGGAGAACTTGCGAGCAGGGGCGGCGGTGGAGAGTCCATGGTAGCCGCCCAGCACAGCAGCTAGCGTCGAGCAGCTGGCCTGTGCAGGAAGCGAGCGCGGGCAGGAAGGACGCGCGCGCGGGAGCTGGCGAGGCGGCGGCGGCGCACAGGATCCGCAAGGAAGGGGATCGAAACCAGTAGAGTCCTCCCAATACTGTTTCCGTGTTTCGCTCGTTTCTTCACGCCTTTGATCCTCGTGACGACGCCGAGTCTTGGTGGAGAAACCGTTTCTCCGATTTGCAATCTCTCTCTACGTTAAATCTAGTGCCACCTCAGCAATTTGATTAGCTGTCACCCTAATTAAGATGGATAGAAACTACTATTAATGTCTCGTTGGGACTACCATAAGAGACTCGTATTTGAAAATCGACAATTAATATATAGAGACCCATATTTAAGAGACTCGTTTCTGTACGTTGTTATTGGTATATCTTAGATGTTGCCTTCTTCTTAAAAGACCCACGTATGCAAATCTATTTACAAAGGCTGTTTTTTTTTTTGAACTATCTCTATAAATAGACCGGCTATCTCCAAAAATCACTTGTATTTTTTGAGACAGAAATACTTTTCGACCGCTCCTATAAATGAAAAGAGCTATATTCTAAAATTGTGTTTTAGTAAAATTGATGGTCGGTGGAAGCACGTTGGCAAAAGTGAGGTTGTACAAGTTGTAGTAGGCTCAAGAGCTACTAGCAAGTCAGCTAGGTTGTCGATAGAGAGAGCACTAGAGCAGACAGTACAGGGGAGACCTCTTCTTGACTTTAACCATAGCCAGGCTATTGTGCACATGGGCTGCGATACAGGTCGTTGTTTCCTCAATGGTCTGCGACGATATGGATCTGCTCAGCTCAGCGTGCACGTACATTCAAGTTTCACTTTTCATGATGAAATCTGCATGTCCACGTCATATTGAATTTGACAAATGGAAGAAATGGTTTGAGAGGTGTTGGGCTTGGCTGCATGCTATTTCATTGCACCTAAGGCCAGCCCCAACGCGCCACTGCCTATTAGCCTCAGGCTCCACGTCTGCTGCCTTCAGCTCACACGGATTGATGGCTCTGCAGATAGTCAGGTCTTCCCCAACGCTACTTTTTTTACTAGTAACCCTATGGGCCATATAAGATCGGATAAAAAAATAGATACTTTATATTTATCATAGTGGCTTGCAGAAATTACGTATATTTGGGAGGGGAGAAGGTGATCCATACTAAAATAAGAGGAAGAGAAAATAAAGGTGAGGCAAGATAAAAGAAAAAAGTTTCTTTATAAACTACAAGTAGTGATAGTCTGCATTGTATGAATAGTAGTCTCAATATTTCTTAGTGTATATAAATGACTTTATTTGTACTATAACCACTAAAAATGTTAGGTTTTATTGGTGGTGCCCTCGTAGCTTCCTGCGGAAGAACTAGGTGCCCAGTCTGACAAAAGCTGGTGCCATCGCTGGGTAAGCGTTGTGAAGATAGTGCTTGTTAGCTTGTGACGTGTTTTAGTGCCTGTTAGCTTGTGACGTGTTTTCGCAGAAGGTGAGTGAGAAAGACTAAAAAGGTTCTGACAAAGTTAAAAGTTGCTTTTTCATTTAAGGGCATGTTTAGTTCTAAATAAATCACCTACTTATAAGTTAAAAAGTAAAAAAAGTGACTTATTTTGTCAAACACCACTAACTTATAAGTCACCCCTGCTTATAAGTTTTAAGTTGGTTCACCCCTGCTTAAAACTTATAAGTCACCTTTTTTCGCATGGGGCCCATACCTTTAATGAGCTTATAAGTCATCTACAACCAAACAGGCATGACTTATAAGTTGCTGGTTTTCAGTCACCTGACTTATGGAAATCAAACAGGACATATGCAGCCTGTTCGGGAGACCGTAAAGGATCGTGGATTATTTACTGCTGACTAGTTTGGTGTGAGAGAAAAGTACTGTTCTGGCTGGAAATTTACGATCGTTTATGACCAAGCGAACAGGCTGATGATATGCCTGCATTGGGTCTGCTCTAAGGTCTTGTTTGGATGTTATCGTATTCACCTCAATCCACGTGTGTTGGGTGGATTGGGGTGAAATTTAGTTTAAGTTACACTCTAATCCACTTAAACACATGTGAATTGATGTGAATACGATAAGATGCAAACAAGGCTTAAACTAATTTCCCTTTATTTTAGATATCATGTTTTTACTGCTTTCTCCATTTTACGTCGTACCAATCCTATCCTATTCATATATATATATATATATATATATATATATATATATATATGTCGGTGTTTCGGACAGGGGGTCCTCAACCGACTAGTGAATTTATTCTGCGTGCTCCTGATCCGGATGGTGATGCAAAGAGACACAAGGTTTATACTGGTTCAGGCAATCAAGGCCCTACGTTCAGTCTGAGAGATCGATCTTGTATTCCTTGCACCGAGGTGCTCGTAGTAGGGGGTTACAAGCTAAAGGAGAGAAGGAGCTGGTCCTAGGTCTCGGCGGGGTGTCGTGCGGGCCGCTTGAGACGTTGCTCTCAGGCGGCAGGAGTGTGCGCGTGTGTGTATGTTACAAGGTGTCCCCCCTTAAAACAACTCAGGTCGTCTCCTTTTATAGCATGAAGGGAGGACTAGGGCGGTACATGAGCTAACTATACGGCGTCGTGTGAACAGAGGCGGCGTGTCCGAGCCCTGTAGCCTGTTCCTGTGGCGGTGTGGCCGTCGGAGTGGTCCATCCTTGGAGTACTGGGGCGGCGTGGTCATCCCATCAGATCCTGTGCGTCGTGGGAGCCCCGGGAATGCCTCGGAGTGGACGCGGCGGCGAACGTGCAAGCCACTGTGGACGGACTGTGCGCGAGGCCGAGACTTGGTCGATGTCGAGGCTGGCACTGCGGTGGGGGGGTCTCGGCAGGCACGAACCCCAAGATCGCCGAGGCCCCGATGTACAGTGCCGAGGCCTTGAGCGGGCGGCCGATCATGGATACAGCGTTTGGACACAGTGGTCGGTAATCCCCGTCATACCCTGTTCCAGCTGGTATGGCGCTGATCGTGGACACATTGGTAGGACACAGTGGCCGGTAATCCCCGTCGTGCCCTGTCCCGGCCGGTATGGCGCTGATCGTGGACACAGTGGTAGGACACAGTGGCCGGTAACCCCGTCGTACCCTGTCCCGGCCGGTATGGCGCTGATGCGACCTCGGGTCGCGTCGGTCATCCTGTGGCGTTGAGCCACCGTCCGGCTGAGATTGCGGGAGTGGTTGAAGCATTAATGAGACATGACGAGTTGTTGGGAGGGTCGGCCGAGGCGGGGGGCGACGGACCGCGGACGAGCCGGCCTCGAGCGACACGGAGAATGAGGCCTCGCGCGAGACGGAGATCAGGTTCCTTGCCGAGGCCTTGTGCGAGACGCCTCGCGCGATACGGAGAATGTACCCCTACCGAGGCCTTCCCTGGATAGCCTCGGGCGAGACGGAGACGGCGCCCCCTGCCGAGGCTCGGCGCCCCCTGCCGAGACCTACCCTGGGGAGCCTCGCGCGAGGCGGAGTTTGTTCCGAGACCTCCTGCTCGAGGCTCGAGGCGAGGTGGAGGAGGGCTCGGTCGTGGCAGGTGAGGGGCCCACGGCTTACCTTCTAGCTTTATTTTGATGTTTGCTTGGGGTACCCCGTTATAAGGTACCCGACAGTAGCCCCCGAGCCTCGGGGTGAGTGCGTGCACTCTCCCTGAGGGTTCGTCGAGGCTGGGTTTATGCCTGCTCCGTAGGAATTGGTTTGTTTTCTGAGGTTCCGGTGGGTGCGCGCGAGCGCACCCGCCGGGTGTAGCCCCCGAGCCCCTGGAGGAGTGAAGTTACTCCTCCGGGGGCTTTCTCCACTTTTGCGTTTGAGTGATCAGCTCTTATTGCATTTGCCGAGCCCATAAGCGCAAGTTCGGGTTGCGGGGGTCTCGGCGAGGTTGCAAAAAAGGCCTCTAGCCTCCGCATGGAGCGAGAGGTTCGTCAGGGGTCCCCCTGACGTTGGGTATGTCCCTCACGCTTCCTTTCGCTCGGAAGGAGGGGTGGAATGTGCCATGCTACCCTCGATGGGCGCGAGCGTGGACACTTTCGGTGAGCTGTTATCGGGTAGTCCGAGTGGAGGCCCGAGCCCCGTTCGCTAGGGGACGGCTAGCGGTCCAGAGACGCACTCCAAAAGTACCGGAGGATTTCTCTAGTGGGTGCCGAGGCCGTTCGCTGGGCCTCGGTGGCTCGGTGCCTCCCTACGGTGGGATCCCATTCGGATACTTTCCTGTCGGTCTCGGACACGACTTAGGACGCCCCGAACGATTGTTTGTTCGGGCCTGGGCCATTCGTAGGCTCGCCCCGAAGTCGTCCCTGACTCTGTTGCCCTGGGGCGGCTGTCGAAACCTCTTTGGAGGCCCAGCCTTCGAACCCCTGGACCGTAACGGGCTCGGTGCCTTTTATCGTGTTTTTTGTCTTGGTTTTTTGGGTGCAAGAGGAGCCCCCGAGCCTCCGCCTGGAGCAAGAGGACGGTCGGGGGTCTTCTGACTTTTTCATTCGCCCCTCACATATCCTTTTTGTTCGGACGGAGGGTTCGTTTGCCGAGCCCATTCTGGTCTCGGCAAGGTCGCAGGAAGAGCCCCTAGCCTCTGCGCAGAGCGAGAGGGCCGTCGGGAGTTCCCCTGACTTTTTATACGCCCCTCACGCGTGAGGGTTTGTTTACCGAGCCCATTCTCGGTCTCGGCAAGGTCGCAGGAAGAGCCCCTAGCCTCAAGCAGAGCGAGAGGGCCGCCGGGAGTTCCTCGACTTTTTACTCGCCCTCGTGGCGTGAGGGTTTGTTTGCCGAGGCCCCTTTGGGTGCGAGCCCGGGTCGTGGGGTCTCGGCATAGTTGCAGGAGGAGCCCCCTAGCCTCTGCATAGGGCGAGAAGGCCGTCGGGAGTTTCCCTGACTTTTTATACGCCCCTCGTGCGTGAGGGTTTGTTTGCCGAGGCCCCTTTGGGCGCGAGCCCGGGTCGTGGGGTCTCGGCATAGTTGTAGGAGGAGCCCCCTAGCCTCTACATAGGGCGAGAAGGCCGTCAGGGGTTCCCCTGACTTTTTATGCGACCCTCGCGCTTCCTTTTCGCTCGGAAGGAGCGGTGGAATGTGCCTCGCTACCCTCGATGGGCACGAGCGGTGGCACTTCCGGTGAGCTGTTATTGGGTAGTCCGAGTGGAGGCCCGAACCCCGTTCGTTAGGGGACGGCTAGCGGTCCAGAGACACACTCCAAGAGTACCAGAGGATTTCTCTAGTGGGTGCCGAGGCCGTTCGTTGGGCCTCGGTGGCTCGGTGCCTCCCTACGGTGGGATCCCATTCGGATACTTTCCTGCCGGTCTCGGACACGACTTTGGGCGTCCCAAGCATTTCGCTCGCTTGGGTCTCGGCCCCGAATAGGCTCGCCCGCAGTCGCCCCTGACTCTGTTATCCTGGGGCAGCTGTCGAAACCCTTTTGGGGTCTAGCCTTCGAACCCCTGGATTGTAATAGGCTCAGAGCCCGGTTCCTTCCTATGAAAGGAACAGGCCGCGGGAAAAAATTTCCCTATTGGCTCGGCCGCGAGTAGCGCGCCTTTTGAGGCAGTTTTATTGGGAGTCGAAACGGTACCTGCTGCCGTAGTGGCCGATCGTGGCGTGGTGGATGGGACGTAACCGTCCTCGCATTTAATGCGGGAGACGTGGGCGCGTGGGCCGGTGAAATCGGCTCGTGGTTAACCGCGCCAGATTGGGGGAAATCTCCTCGATTTCATCGCCCGCTCGTTTCGCCTCCTCCTTGCATAAATACCGGGGAGTTTGCCCTCCTCGTCTTACCTTGCTGCTCAGATCAGCGCGCCCCGCCAAGCCGTCGCTAGAGCGGCGAAAAGTGCCGAAAGAAGAGAGGAGGAAAGCGAGCCCAGCCCATGGTCGGTGATATCGTTGTCGCCGAGCGGACCCACAGGATCCATCGGACGTCACCGAGGAGATGCTCCGATCGCTTGTCGACGGTGGGCTCCTCCGCCCGGTGGATCGACTCCACCCGGCCGGAATGGATTGCTCCGTACGGCGAGCCGGAGCCGAGGCCTCGCGACGGCTATGTCGTAAGCTTCGTCTCCTTCCACGAGCGTGGCCTCGGCGTCCCGGTGGACCGGTTCATGCGGGCGCTTACGCACTACTACGACGTGGAGCTCCACAATTTTAATCCCAACTCCGTTGCTCAGGCGGCTATCTTTGTTGCCGTCTGCGAGGGGTATTTAGGGATCACGCCCCATTGGGAGTTGTGGCTCCATCTGTTTCGGGTGGGGCATACTACAAAGCCATCGGGCACGTCGGGCAAGAGGAAGGCGGCGAGGGCCGGAGGCTGCACTCTCCAAGTGCGTCAGGACCGCCTGCACCTCTACATCCCGGCCCAACTCGCGTCCTCCAACCGCCGGTGGTACACGAGTTGGTTTTATCTTTGTAACTACGACGGAGGGCTTCCCCCCTACACTGGGCGGATTGTGGGGAGTTGCCCGGAGAAGTGGAAGTGGGGCGTCCCGAAGGTCGACTAGCCCAAGCTGGAGCCGCTCCTGGAGGGGCTGGCGAGGCTGTGGGGCCACGGCCTCACCGCGACTGTGGTTGTGGCCGCGTTCCACCGCCGGAGGGTGCTGTCACTGATGGCTCGGCGGCGGCGGCTGTTTGAGATGAGGCCGGGTGAGCCCATTGAGGGCACCCGGATGTACTCTTCCGCCCTTTCCGAGGAGGAGATTCTTCGTTGGGTGGGGGAGACGGTAGAGGCGAAGCTGAGGGGCGGCAACTTGACCCCTATCGCGATGCGGCCGTCGCGGGGGTTCCTTTCGCTGGTAAGTCATGCGTCGCTGTAGCCTCTGACCCTCCTCAGTCTCCTCCTACCCCTTGTTCCCTTATGTGCGTTTGTCGTTCCTTTAGGGGATGAGGGACGTGCGCTCCTCTCCACCGCCCGTTCCTGAGGACGCGGAGCAGCAGGCGGTCAACCGTGCTCACGCCGATGCGCAGAAGAGGCGAAAGGACGCCAAGGCGACGAAGCGCACAAAGCACATCCTCGCGCGCGAGGAGCTGGATAAGCGCCGCCATCAACAATGGAAGGATGGTCTTCCGCTGGAGGAATCCCTGTCGACGTCGTTGTCGACGGAGGCCTTGGACGGGGACGACAAGGTCGAGGGAGGGCGTGGTCCCCTGGGCCACCTTCCTGATGTCGTGGAGGTGGCGCCCGGGGTGTCGGTAAGCATCCCGGCACCCCCGGGAAGGGGAGGAGAAGCGGACCCGGGGCCGGCAGTTGCCCGCTCCGGGGCCGAGGCCGACACGCCCGAGGTGCGGGCGTTAGGCAAACACGCCGTCAGCCCGGTAGGCTCGGCGGTCGTGGTGGAGCGGGTGGCGGCGGAGGCGACGCCGCCGGCCCTGCAGAGGATCGAGGGGGCGCCGGGGTCCGCTGAAGACCGTCCGGCGTCGATGGATACGGAGGCGATGCCTCTACCGCCGCCTCCGCCGCTACGGGTGAGGCATGCCGTGGCGAAGCGGGGGCCGCCCCGATCAAGGCAAGTGTATTCTTAGCAGGGTCGTGGTGTTTTTCGGTCGCTTTTTTAGTTTTGCGCTGACCCTGTAGGTTAATTTTCCTTAGTCGGAAGCGGCCTGCGGACGACCTCCCCTTGGCGCCCCTTAAGGCGCTCAAGGCGAGGCCCGGCTCCTCCGCACACTGGGTGGCGGAGGCACAAGCCGCTATCCAACGTGGCACGGCGTCGGCGAGGGTCGACCCAATGGGGCCGGCCGCCCAAGGAGGGGCTGCCGAGGCGGCCCCTACACGGACGATGGAGGGAGTGCTTCCGCCTCGTGGGGGCGAGGCTCACGAGTCGGATGGGGCTGGCATGCCCTTTGTTGCTGAGGCCCCCGGGGTCTTCGAGGCTGAGGCGATGGAGGCCATGGCGCCCGCGACCGCCGAGACCGCGGTGGCCGTGGTCGGCGTCTCCTCGTCTGCCGAGGCCACGATGGCGGAGGCCAGAGACCCTGAGACCGCCGAGGCCGTAATTGCAGAGGCTGGAGCCCCCGAGGTCACCAAGACCGTCGTGATGGCGGCGAGGCCGTCTGTGCAGGAGGTGGAGATGCAGGCGGCGGCCGCCTCGGTGGTGCCCTTGGTTCAGGGCCCGCCGTTGGTCTATCCGATCCCCTCCGACGATACTTCCCGGGCGCAGGAGGTGGTCGACGCCGAGGAGACCAATGTCATGGAGCAGCCAACGCCGCTCTTGGACGAGGGAGGCTCGACCCTCGTGCGGGTCCGGCCCGAGCCTCACGGGTGGGACCACCCGCGGGTATTGTGGCAGAGCCGGGACGACCCTAAGGGGGAGCCTCTGCTCGCCCTTGAGGACGCGGCTGAGGGTGGGCGCTGGAACACCTTCGAGCAGTATCGCCAGCTGGCGGAGCGGTCGCTACGGACGGCGCTATCTGTGGTGGCCGACGAACTGCCCGGAGTCGCCCAGGTTCGTGCTTTTCTTTCTCGTGCGACGTTTACCTTCCTGACTTTGTTGCGACCAATGACCTTCGCTCTGCTTCCCCAGGAGCTCGAGACCCGGTCGCTTGGGAAGTCGGTGTTTCTCCGGCGGGAGAGGGGCGTCTGGGACCAGCTTCACCGGCAGAAGGGCCTTCTTGCCAATGCTAACGAGCTTCTGTCGGCGCGAAGCACGGAGGTGGAGGACCTCCGCCTTCGCTGTGCCGATGCGAAGGTCGAGGCGGACGGGGTCCAGGCGCAGCTCGCCCCCTTGGCGACGTGGGTCAGGGAGCTGGAGGAGGAGCTTACCCGCGCCGTCAGCGATCGGGATGCCTTCAGGTCCCGGGCCGAAGAGGCGACGGCCTCAGGCGAGGCCCTCGCCGGGCAGCTGGGGGCAGAGGAGAGTGCGCACCGGCTGACCAAAGGCGCTCTGAACGAGGCCCTTGCTGCGGTTGAGGCCTCGCAGATCGAGGCTGTGGTTTTGAAGGGGCGGTCGAGGGTGAGTTCCAGTCCCCTTGTTTTGTTTCCTTTTCCTTATGTTTGCTTCCTGACTTCCTTGTCTGACGCAGAGCTGGGAAGTGAAGCCTCCAGGGCGGCCGAGGCCTCTAGGTTCGAGGCCCAATGGTTGAGGGAGAAGGCCGAGGCCTGTCAGGCCGAGACCCGTCGCTGGGAGCAGAAGGCCAAGGGTGAGCTCCGTGGGCTTCCGTCCCCAACTTAGGTTGTCCTTTCTCTCACTCGACTTCATTCCGTTTTCTGCGGTGCAGAGTTGGAGGCGGAGATCCTTTGGGCCACCGAGGCTTCCAGCACGGTGCAGATAGTGCTCGAGACCGAGATCAGGGAGCACGAGGCGCTGAAGCGTGCTGCCCTTTCCGCCTACGAGGCCTTGGAGGTCGAGGGGGTTCAATCAGGCAGCTCCCTTGGGAGCCGCCTGATTGCGCTGAGCAGCCAGATGCGCGAGCGGCTCCAAGGGGCACTGCACACGGTTGTCAAGCGGGCGCTGGCCGTCATCTCCTCTCACTACCTTGGTGTCAACCTCCCGGCCATCAGTGATGGCTATGTTCTACCTGATGATGACGAGGAGGCCGACGCGGCGGTGGCGAAGCTGACGGAGGCGGCGGAAGGCCCTGGCACGGCGCTGGCGACGCTCTTCGAAGATGAGGTGGTTCCTCCCCTACCATCTGCCGATGCTGAAGGCCCTGAGCCTTGATCTGGGCCCCGGGGGCTATGTAAAAATAGAATAGGGGTTATTTTTTGTATCGTAACGCTTTGTGGCCATCGAGGCCTTTACTTTTGAAGTACTTGTGTTTCCTAGTTGTTTTTCTTATGTTTCCGAGCCTCTGCCCTCTGTCGCTCCTGATCAGATTTCGTTTCCAAAACACCCCCTTGGGGCCTAAGCCGTCCCTTGAGCGAGAGGTAGTGAGGGAGTGCCGTAGCCCAGAGGCGTAGGCCGTCTCACGACTCTACCAGCCTCTCGCTTAGGAAATAGGCCTTGGTCCGAGGGGTTTTTACAACTAATTCGTCAGAGCCTGCTAGGGACTTGGCGTAGGATTTTTTGCGAAAAACAACTGGAGAATGGCGCATGGGACCTAGGGGACGCCTAGGGAGGGGTCCCCTATCTATCCCCCGAGGGAGGCTTGGTTCTGCCGAGGCAGAACCGAGTTTCCCTTGCCGTGTTACTATATTGCTGAGGCCTACGATGGGCCCGGGGGGTTTCTCAAAAAATTAGACCAACTAAAGAACGCTTTTTAGTTGTATTTCGAGGAACGACATATACAATGCTTGGAAATTTAGGGATAAAAGCGACATAGATGTTCTATGTTCCAAGCGTTGGTGAAGACTTCGTCCTTCTCGTTGGCCAGCTTGTAGGTCCTGGGCTTCAGCACTTGCGCGATGATGTACGGACCTTCCCATGGCGGGGTCAGCCTGTGGTGACCCTTGTTACTCTGTGCTAGCCTCAACACCAGGTCGCCTACCTTCAAGTCTCGGTTTCGGACGCGTCGGGCCTGATAGCGCCGCAGGCTCTGCTGGTATTTGGCCGAGTGTAGTAGTGCGACGTCTCGGGCTTCCTCCAGTTGATCAAGGGCATCCTCTCGGGTGGTGCGGTTACTTTGTTCGTTATAAGCTTGCAGCCTCGGGGAACCATATTCCAAGTCGGTGGGGAGGATGGCCTTGGCCCCATAGACTAGGAAGAAAGGCGTGAATCCCGTGGCTCGGCTTGGAGTGTTCCTTAGGCTCCAGATGACCGACGGGAGCTCGGCGAGCCATTTTTTGCCAAACTTTTTCAATCGGTTGTGAATCCTTGGCTTGAGGCCTTGTAGGATCATGCCGTTGGCACGCTCTACTTGGCCGTTGGTCCTTGGGTGTCCACGGTGACTGTGCCACACGGATGTGGTGGTCGTCGCAAAATGTCAGGAACCTTTTGCCGGTGAACTGCGTCCCGTTGTCGGTGATGATGGTGTTGGGGACCCCAAACCTGTGGATGATGTCAGTGAAGAATAGCACCGCCTGCTCGGATTTGATTTCAATTGATCGGACGAGACTCGATCCATTTGGAGAACTTGTCGATTGATACCAATAGATGGGTGAAGCCCCCGGGGGCCTTTTGCAGAGGCCCGACCATGTCGAGCCCCCACACGGCGAACGGCCATGTGATGGGGATGGTTTGCAGGGCCAGGGCCGGGAGATGTGTCTGCCGAGCGTAGTACTGGCATCCTTCGCAGGAGCATACTAGTTTGGTAGCGTCGGCAACCGCCGTGCGGCCAGTAGAACCCTTGGCGGAAAGCTGCCCCTCACGAGCATCCGAGGCGCCGCATGGTGCCGCGCAGCGCAGCGTGTAAGTCCCAAAGGTGGCTCGCCCGCTTGAGCTGATACACCGTTGGAGGACACCGAGGACTTCGCCGTATAATTCGCCGCCGCTAGAGGGCGAGGTCTTGCTCGCCGCGCAAGCCACCGTGCTTCCGGTTTTGTCGTCGAAGCTCCCCGATCGAGCCAATCGAGTAACGGGACTCGCCAATCCGCGTCCTGATCAGTCCGTGGAGGCTCGGCGTTGACTTCCATGACCTCGGGCTTGGTCGAGGGGGTCTCGGCAAAGACAGAGGGCGCCGAGCTTCGCGCTGGGTTCCACAGGTGGGCCCTCCTCTGCTGCCGAGGTGTATCCAATGGAAGGTTTGTGGAGGTCTCTAGCGAAGATGTTCGGGGACCGAGGCCCGTCTTTGAGGCCATCTTTGCCCGGCTAAATCGGCGGCTTCGCTTGTACTTGTACTTCCGCTGACGTGATTTAGCTCGAGACCGTCGAACTTGTCTTCTAGGCATCGTATCAGCCTTGCAAGAAGCCTCCATTTTGGGGTCGAGGCGTTTGACTCCTTCATCACTTGATCTATGACGAGCCGCGAGTCGCCTCAGACGTCGAGGCGTCGTGCCCCAAGTTCGATGGCGACTTGTAAGCCGTTGATGAGGGCCTCGTATTCGGCCACGTTGTTGGAGGCAGTGAAGTGGAGCCGCACCATGTAGCGCATGTGTACTCCGAGGGGCAAAATGAAGAGCAGACCCGCGCCCACCCCGGTCTTCATCAGGGATCCATTGAAGTACAAGGTCCAGTATTCCGTCTGAATTTGAGTGGGTGGCAGTTGGGTATCTGTCCATTCAGCCACGAAATCGGCCAAGACCTGAGACTTGATCACTTTTCGAGGCGCAAAGGTCAAGGTTTCCCCCATAAGCTCGACAGCCCACTTGGCTATCCTTCCCGAGGCCTCCCGGTTATGGACTATCTCGCCCAGGGGGAAGGATGATACCATGGTCACTGGGTGCGACTCGAAGTAGTGGCGCAGTTTGCGCCGGGCCAGGACCACGGCATAGACCAGTTTCTGGATGTGGGGGTAGCGTGCTTTGGTCTCGGAGAGCACCTCGCTGATGAAATAAACAGGTCATAGGGTGGGTAGAGTATGCCCTTCTTCTTGCCTCTCTACCACTACGGCGGCGCTGACCACTTGGGTTGTTGCGGCGACGTAGAGTAGGAGGACCTCGTCCCTGGCCGGGGGTATCAGGACGGGAGGATTGGTGAGCAGGCTCTTGAGTCTGTCGAGGGCTTCCTCGTCCTCGGTGGTCCAAGAGAAACGCTTCGGACTTTCTCAAGAGTCAGACAGGGCAAACTTTTTTTCGCCGAGGCGCGAGATGAAGCGACTCAGGGCCGCAAGGCATCCCATGACCTCTCAGACTCCCTTGAGGTCTCCGATTGGTCCCATGTCTTTGGTTATGGCCGAGACCTTCTTCGGGTTGGCTTCAATGCCGCGTTCCGAGACTATGAATCCCAAGAGCATGCCTCGGGGAACCCCGAACACACACTTCTCGGGGTTGAGCTTGATGCCCTTCTCCCTAAGGCATTTGAAGGTTATCCTCAAGTCGTCGACGAGACCCTTGGCCTTTCTGGTCTTGACCACGATGTCGTCTACGTAGGCCTCGACGGTCCGCCCGATGTTGTCTCCAAAGACCTGGGTCATGCATCGTTGGTACGTGGCACCTGCGTTTCTGAGGCCGAAGGGCATCGTCACGTAGCAGTACATGCCGAACGGTGTGATGAAAGAAGTTGCGAGCTGGTCGGACTCTTTCATCCTGATCTGATGGTAACCAGAGTACGCATCAAGGAAAGACAGGGTCTCGCACCCTGCAGTGGAATCAACAATTTGATCGATTCGAGGTAATGGGAAGGGGACCTTTGGACAGGCTTTGTTTAGACCGGTGTAGTCTACATACATCCTCCATTTCCCATTTTTCTTTTTGACTAACACAGGGTTAGCCAACCACTCTGGGTGAGACACTTCCTTGATGAACCCGGCCGCCAAGAGTCTCTCTGCACCTCCTCTCCAATGGCCTGCGCTTTTCTTCGTCGAAGCGTATGCAGCGTTGCCTCGTCGGTCTAGATCCGCCCAGATGTCTAGGGCGTGTTTCGGCGACCTCCCTTGGTATGCCGGCAAGATGTCCGAGGGACTCCATGCGAATATGTCGGCGTTTCGACGGAGAAAGTCGACGAGCACGGCTTCCTATTTGATGTCGAGGGTGGCGCTGATCCTCAGCGCTCGGTCGTCGGGGCAGGTGGGGTCGACCGGGATGAGTTTGATAGTTTCAGTGGGCTCGAACGCCCCCGCGCGACGCTTGGAGTCAGGCACCTCGCCACTGAGTTGGTCGAGGTGGGCGATGAGGGTCTCGGCCTCTGCAAGAACCTCGCAGATACTCGATGCATTCGACGCCGCAATGTATGCATGTTTGTACGTGGACTCAATTGTGATGACACCGCTAGGGCCTCGCATCTTGAGCTTGAGGTAGGTATAGTTGGGCACCGCCATGAACTTGGCGTAGTACGGCCGCCCAGGATGGCGTGGTAGGCTCCCCAACCCGACTACCTCGAAGGTGAGGACTTCCTTGCATGTAGTTGGAGGGGTGCCAAAGCAGACGGGAAGGTCGATGCGCCCGAGGGTCGCGCAGGCGCTTCCCCGCACGATGCCGTGGAAGGGTGCGACATCGCCTCGAGCCTCGACCGGTCGATCTCCAAGAGTTCCGTGGTGTTGGCATAGAGGATGTTGAGGCCGCTGCCTCCGTCCATCAACACCTTGGAAAGTCGGGTGTTGCCGATGATCAGGTCGACAACCAGTGGGTACTGCTCGGGATTCGGAACATGGTTAGGGTGGTCATCTCGATCGAAGGTGATCGCCTCTCGAGACCAGTCAAGGTACTGGGGGTGGCTACCTTGACTGAGAAGACTTCTCGGCGTTCCCTCTTGCGCTGCCACGCCGTAAGGCATGCCGAGGGCCCGCCGAAGATCATGAAGGCGTTGCGTACTTCGGGGAACCCGTCGTCCTTGTCCTCATCCCGGTCGTCGACGCCCTTCTGCTTGGCGTCGTCGTCGGGGAGCCCGAGCCTGGCGTAGTAACGTCGCAGCTTGGTGATAAGGGCATGGTTTCTTGAGCATGTCGTCGAAAGGCCTAGGGCCTTTGGGGCCTCGGGGATTCTTGCGTTCTACGGCCCCGACTAGATCAGCCTCCATGGCCTCCTGCTTCCCTAGGCACCCCTTTTTCTTTCTCTTAGGGAGGTGGGAGGCCGAGGCGTCGGGGCCTCGTCCCTCCGCTTTTTCCCTTGGCGTCATTGCCGGGAAGATGGCACTGACGGCCTCCTCGCGCCGAGGCGGTTGGTGGCGATGTCGAGGAGCGCAAAGAATGCAGTGCGTGGTACGTTCCGACCTAGCTCCGTGACCAGTCCGGCAGTGGTGCCGGAGAGGAAAGCCTGGATGATCTCTGAGTCGCCGACGCTAGGCAGCTCGGTGCACTGCTTGGAGAAGCACCGGATGAAATCTCGAAGAGACTCGCCTGGTTTCTGGCGGCAGTTCTTAAGGTCCCAGGAGTTTCCGGACGTACGTACATGCCCTGAAAATTCCCAACGAAGACCCTAACCAAGTCGCGCCAGTCGTGGATCTGTGAGGGAGGGAGGTGCTCGAGTTGTGCTCGCGCCGAAGTCCGACAAGAGCAAGGAGGTTACGGATGATGAGCAGGTCATCATCCGCCACCACCTGGCGAGGTGCCAGTGGTAGTCGGCAAGCCAGAGTTCGGGGTTGGTCTCACCGCTGTATTTCGCGAGGTTGGCTGGTTGCCGAAAACGGGCCAGGAACTGGGCGACACGGATAGCTCTGCTGAAGACTCAAGGGCCAGGTGGCTCAGGAGAAGGGCTGCGGTCTTCCTCGCTGTCGTAGCGGCTACCTCGGTGCACATGGTAGCCTCGGGCGGGCCCCTCACCGTCGTGGCATCGTCGTCGGCCGACCACCTCATGGTCTCCCTGCCCCTCGTGTTGATTGTCGAGGCGGTCAAGGAGCACGGGCACCCTGTGAGCTATCGGTGCTCGAGCGAGTTCGGGACGAGCCGAGGCTTCCCTGTCCTGCCGAGGTGGTGCCACGGGCAGGTTCGAGACGCCCCCGTGCCGTCGGGAGGCAGAACTCTCGGCTTGCTGAACCGTGGCGGTCTCCAGGAGATCTCGGAGTTCGCCGTGGACCCGCCGCCCCTCCGCGGTAGAAGGCTCGGGCATTGCGCGAACCAGCATCGCCGTAGCCGCGACGTTCTGGCTAGCGCGATTGAAGATCGGGGGTTGCTCACTTCCTTCGTCGTTATGGATGCGGTGATGCACGTCCAGGGCCCTCCGTCGGGCTCCCCTGCCTTCGCCGTGACCTCGCTGTTCCTGTTCGAGAGAGTCTCGAAGCTGCTGCAGAAGGAGTTGGTCTTGCTCGACCTTGGCCTGGAGCTCACGGAGTTGTTCTAGGTCTGGGCGCTGAGGTCGCGCAAGAGCGACGTTCTCATTTCGTGCGGCCGGCAGGACGGTGCATGGAGGTGTAGCGACGCCCGCGCCGGGGCGGAGCGGGGAACGGCTACCTGCCCCCTCATCCTCTTCGCCCGCCCTCGGCATCCCGAGCCCGACATGAAAACATTCGCGAGTGGGGTCGTAGGTGCCTTCGTCGTCGGAGTCGGAGTAGCCGAAGCAGTAGTCGCTTGCGGCCAAGAATTGGCGCAAAGCCCCAGGGTTGTGGAGTTCGGAGAAATCCACCCCGGGCCATGCCTCGTCCTCGTTCGAGGAGTCGGAGTGGGTGCTCAGGTCGAGAGCGAAGCGCTGGCGGCGTTCCGAGGGGTGCTCGTGAGCGGCTATGTAAGCGTAGGCATAAGAGGCGGCGGCGTTTCTCAACCCAAAGGGGTATGGGGACGGCGCCGTCTCCAGATTCTGCTCCGCCGGGGCCGACTCTTCAGGGTGTGATGGAGCGGAGATGGACGACTGGGCATCGTCGCGTGCCATAGGCAAGTCTCCTTTGTCCAAGCTCAGGCTAGACATGTCCCCAGCCAGGGACCCTGTGCCAACAGCTGGTCGTAGGATATTAGCGGGGGGTGGCGTGTCGCCCCGGATTCGCGTAGCATCGGGGTGGCCTTGTTCGTGCCGTGCTTGGCGAGCGTGGCGAGAGCGGCCGCCCGGACGCCGCCCGCGCCTGGGCTACGGGGGCGTAACTTCATTGTTGGTTGGTGGGGCTCGAGGAGTGAGGAGCACCATGTCGTACTCATGCCCTAGAGACATGAACTCTAGGCTCCCGAACCAAACCACGGTGCCGAGACGCAATGGTCGTACGTGGTCTGCCATCCGGAACCTGCTGGGATGACGAAACCGACACGCAGCGGCCCCTACCTGGCGCGCCAACTGTCGGTGTTTCGGACCGGGGGGTCCTCAACCGACTAGTGAATTTGTTCTGCGTGCTCCCGATCCGGATGGTGATGCAAAGAGACACAAGGTTTATACTGGTTCAGGCAATCAAGGCCCTACGTCCAGTCTGAGAGATCGATCTTGTATTCCTTGCACCGAGGTGCTCGTAGTAGGGGGTTACAAGCTAAAGGAGAGAAGGAGCTGGTCCTAGGTCTCGGCGGGGTGTCGTGCGGGCCGCTTGAGACGTTGCTCTCAGGCGGCAGGAGTGTGTGCGTGTGTGTGTGTGTGTTACAAGGTGTCCCCCCTTAAAACAACCCAGGTCCTCTCCTTTTATAGCATGAAGGGAGGACTAGGGCGGTACATGAGCTAACTATACGGCGTCGTGTGAACAGAGGCGGCGTGTCCGTCCGAGCCCCTGTAGCCTGTTCTCGTGGCGGTGTGGCCGCCGGAGTGGTCCATCCTTGAGTATCTTGGGCGGCGTGGTCATCCCATCGATCTCAGGCGTCGTGGGAGCCCGGAATGCCTCGGAGTGGACGCTGGCGCGCGAACGCAAGCCAATCGTGGGACGGATGTGCGCGAGGTCGAGACTTGGTCGATGCCGAGGCCGGCATCATGTGGGGGGGTCTCGGCGAGCCACGAACCCCAAGATCGCCGAGGCCCCGTGTACAAAGCTGCCGAGGCCTTGAGCGGGCGGCCGATCATGGGTACAGCGTTTGGACACAAGTGGTCGGTAATCCCCGTCGTCTCTGTCCCAAACCCGGTATGGCGCCGATCGTGGGACACAAGTGGCGGTAATCCCGTCTGTGCCTCGTCCGGCCGGTATGGCGCCGATCGTGGACACAGTGGTAGGACACAAGGTGGCGGTAACCCGTCGTACCTGTCCCGCCCGGTACCGAGAGGATACCGATGCGACTCTCGGTCGCGTCGGTCATCCTGTGGCGTTGAGCCACCGTCCTACTGAGATTATGGGAGTGGTTGAAGCATTAATGAGACATGACGAGTTGTTGGGAGGGTCGGCCGAGGCGGGGCGACGGATCATGGACGAGCGAGCCCGACCGAGCGACACGGAGAATGAGGCCTCGAGCGAGACGGAGATCAAGTTCCTTGCCGAGGCCTTGTGCGAGACGCCTCGCGTGATACGGAGAATGTACCCCTGCCGAGGCCTTCCCTGGATAGCCTCGGGCGAGACGGAGACGGCGCCCCCTGCCGAGACCTACCCTAGGGAGCCTCGCGCGAGGCGGAGTTTGTTCCGAGACCTCCTGCTCGAGGCTCGAGGCGAGGTGGAGGAGGGCTCGGTCGTGGCAGGTGAGAGGCCCACGGCTTACCTTCTAGCTTTATTTTGATATTTGCTTGGGGTACCCCGTTATAAGGTACCCGACAATATATATATATATATATATATATATATATATATATATATATATATATATATATATATATATATATATATATTTCCATTCATATATGTCTTTTCATTTCTTGACTCTAGACAAAACCAAAAACTTTTCATGCAATCCATACACCCTAAGTTTTATTTTTTCTTTGTTTTGGAATCCTATAGTTTTTAAATTTTGTCCTTTCTTCCTATAATTTTTTTCATTCTTATGTTTTACCTCCCTGTGTTCCAAACACGTTCTCAGTCTTTTTTACTTCCTTTCTTTCTCTTTCACTGTGAGGTTTCACTGCTTGAACACCGGTTCTCATTTCAGAATAAAAACATGGAAACATAATACAATAAAAATAGCCCAAACATAATTTTTCCTACAAAACACAATAACTTTTGAAAAGGTTAAAGAATTTATGCTTTGTTCGAAAGTGCTGAAAAGGTGAAAAATAAATGGAAGTCATGCCGCTGGTAGACAGTGAGACAGATCCACAGGTACCCTCCCACGATTGGTTCCACGACCCGGCCCACGAACACTTCTGTCTGGGCTCAGGCTAGCCCAACCTCAACGTCATCAGCCCACCCACCTCGAGCTCTCCCGTCCCTCTCCGCACCGGCCACACCACGCCCCGCCCCATGCCCCTCCGCCTCCTCCCGCCGCCGCGCCACTCCTCACCCCGACCGTCCCCCACCTCGCGCGTCTCCTCCTCGCCCATGCGCCGGACACCCCTCCGCTCCTCCTCGCGCTCCTCCCGGCCTGCCCGGCCCTCCTCACGCCGCTCCTCTCCCACCTCCTCCTCTCGCACTCGCCGCCGCTCCCGGCGCTCTCCCTGTACCGCCGCCTCCTTGCGCTCCGCCACTTCTCGGTGCCGGAGAGCTCCCTCCCGGCCCTGCTCCGCCTCCTCGCGCGCTCCCGCCGCCACGCCCACCTCTCGTTCCCGCTGCTCGAGTCCCTCCCGTCCACGCACCCGCACCTCCTCACCACGCCCGCGCTTGCCGTCCTCCTCTCGACCGCGCTCTCCGCGTCCGCCCCGGCGCGTCCTTCGACGCCGCCGTCACCTGCTTCGACTCCGCCGCCCGCGTCTGGGCGCGCGCTGGCAGGCCTTCGGCGCCGCCGAGCTCAATGCGCTGCTCCGCGCCTTCTGCGCCCGCGGCCGCGTCGCCGAGGCCCGCGCGCTCTTCCACCGCTACTGCGACGCGTACCCGCCCGACACGCGCACGTTCAACACGCTGCTGCTCGGGTTCAAGGAGGCCGGACACGCCCACGCGCTGGACCTCTTCTACCATGACGCCGTGCTGCGGGGTTTCGTGCCGGACGCCGTGTCGTACTGCGTCAGGATAGACGCTTACTGCAAGAAAGGCAGGTTCCTGGACGCCCTCGAGCTGCTCGACGAAATGCGCAACAAGGGGGACTGCAAGCCCACGCTGCAGGTGTTCACTACATTGATATACGGAGCTGGGATTGTGAGGAGCGCGGCGAGAGCACGCCTCCTGTTTGATGAAATGGAGAAGTGGGGAGCGACTCCTGACCGTGGTGCTCATAATGCGCTCATGGGCGCGTATGTGAGGGCTAGGGATTTGCAGTCTGCGATGGCGGTGATGGGTGACATGGAGAGGAAGGGGATCGGTCTAGATGATGTTAGCTACAACACGATGCTTTGCGGGTTTCAGAGAGTTGGCGACTTGGAGGGGATCTGGAAAGTGTACAGCAAGATGGTTAGCTCAGGGTTTATGCCGAGGACCAGGACGACGATGCTGCTCATGAAGGTCTTCTGTGAGAATGGACGACCTGACCTTGGGCTGGAGCTGTGGGATTATCTGATGGGAAAGGGATGTGTACCTCACCGGCATGCATTGGACATTCTGGTTACCGGTTTATGCTGTAGAGGTGTGGTTTCTGAGGCATACAGGTGTTTCAGGGAAATAATCGAGATGGGGATGGCACCAACAGAGCGAGCATTTAGGGTTTTGGAAGGGTTTTTAAGGCAGACACGGGAATACGGGAAAGTTGAGGAGATTAGGCAAATGATGAAGGCTGCCCAGCTGGAGGGGCATCAGATTGAAGAAGAGGCTGTGTGAGCAGGAGCACTACTGCAATTGCTTTTCCTTGAGGAAATCATTGGATTGTGTTAACTGTTATATCAAGGGTGAAATGTTGCAGTGGCCAAGCTTTTTACATCTGTGGATACCAGGGAATAAATGTGTATCTAGAAGCTGGCAATTTGAGAGTCCCAGTGTACCAGATATGGAGAAGCTTCTAACTGTTAAGAGTTTTGGACCCAGCGAAGGGTTTATTGCTGGAAGCCTGGAAGTATGTTCAGCTCTAGAAACTGAAGTTTCAGTTCTGTGGAAAGAGTTTGGCCTTTGCCAAGAAGAGGCGATTGATATTATCCGGTGCAAAATGTAATGATTATACACTGAATTAACAACAGTTGGAACTTGGAAGTTTATTTGATTATCTTTCAGAGTTAAGGTTGTGATTTTTTTCTTTTTCTTTTTTGACAAACTCATGACTTCTGTTTTGTCGAGTCAGAGAATTCTTGTACTTAACAATTATAATAGTCACGTTGCACATAGAAATCAGAACTATGAGGCTGAAATAGGAAATCTCACCAGAGAGCCACTTGATTAAAGCATAAAAGAATTCAAGTACTTGCAGAGGCAAGGATTTAGGGTTCTAGAAGGGTTTATATATAAGGTTGATGTGGGAACTTGGGAAGGTTGAGAAGATCAGCCAAATGTGAACTTGGCAAGGTTGAGAAGGTCAGCCAAATGATGGTGGTGATAAAATTGTACGGTCATCAAACTGAAGAAGCTGTTTGAGCACTCTTGTGGTTGCTTTTCCTGAGTAAATGATGGCTTCTGATGTCAAGGGTGAAATGTAGCAATGGCCGAGCTTTATAGAACCCTAAAGAACAAGGAATGAATGGGTAGCTGACTGAAGCAGTCAGTTTTGTGAGGAAGTGAAGGAGCTCCTATTTTCAGTTGTGCGGAAAAAGCTTTGCCTGTCTAGACAAGGCACTTCAAATTTGAAATTGATACATTGATGTGATCCATTGTAAATTGTAACTGATGATTAGTCATTGTCTCATTGATTTAATAACTGTGGGAGATTATGTTTGTTGAATAATATCTTTTATATACTTGAAAGCGTTGTAAGCTTTGCTCTGTCCAACTAAAAGATACTTTTCTTTGTCACGTCAAAGAATTATTGCATGACAATTGTATATTCAGTTCTGTAATTCATTGTAATAACGACAGAAATATAAGACTGAAGACTGAACGATCACCAGAATGCCGCATTTCGTTCTGCAGATTGGTGCACAAACGACTCTCGCGTTTCTATTCTGTGAGCTGAACAGCCAAGATGGAAGGTATCTTTTCCCTCAGTTTTTGTGTCACAGCTACTCGTACTGTCATTACACCAGCTGCAGGACCGGTGATCCGGATCTTGACGGCATATCCATCAATGTGGAGAAGCTCGAGGCTTCCACCTCCAGTGCCGGAGAGGTACGGTCTGATCTCATCAAGCACCTGCATGAACAAACAGTCCTCAGAAATCAGAATCACAGTTTGATCACGATCATCTGTTGCAGCAGAGCACAGTCTTTTAATTTGCAGGCTTGCGTCTGAGAGAGCTGCTGACCTTCTCGACGTTGTCGGCGGTGAGGTCGAGGCCGGTCTCGGTGTCGACGATCTGCTCGACCTCGAGGATGTCGGGGATCTTGTCGCGGAGGCGCGTCTCGATGCCCATCTTGAGCGTCATGGTGGAGCTGGGGCAGGAGCCGCACGCCCCCTGCAGCTTGAGCACGACGACGAGGCCGTCGATCTCGTGCAGCGCCACGTTGCCGCCGTCCGCCATCAGGCTCGGCCGCACCTCGTCCAGCACCTTCTCCACGTTCTCCTCCGTCAGCGGAAGCACGCGCACCGCCCACCCTGCAGCAGGTTACACGCAAGCATACAGTGATCGTTCAGACTTGCACTTGTTGCATGCTGTGAGCCTGTGACTATGATTTTGCAGAAGAAAAAAAAAACTGTGACGAACAAACCTGCTCGGAGTCCGCGGTGGCCGGGCGTCGTCTGCAGCGACGTGTGGCTGAAGCTGAGCCGGCCATGGGCGAGGGAGCTTGGAGAAATCTGTGGAGAGAACCACGGGCAGGTCAGTGGTGGAGGCAGCCAAAAGGAAGAACGGGTGAGGTCGGCGATCGAGGTGAGGTTACCTTGCCGCGGAGGGTGGCGGCGAGGGGGGAGCTGGTGGCCGCGGCCGCTGCTTGCCGGAGACAGAGCCTCATCTGAATCTCTGCCGATCTTTTTTCGGCAGCCAAGAGATGAAGGGAGTTGGTTGTCCGTTGCTGATTCATTCGTTTCCTGGATGGATGTGGTTCGCCGTCGCCGAGGCCTTGTTGGGCTGAAACTTTTGAGCATGCAGATCCACGGTCCAGAGCCCATGGCCCACTATTACTTTCTTTTTTGACGGAGGTGAAAACTTTGCTTTTATAGAAAGCAACTAGGGCCCACTATTACTGCCAGCCCAGCCCATTCTTAACGATTGCAACCTGACTAAAAAAAAAAGACAGTGTTTTTGGGCTGTTTTTAACGATTCAACTGGCCCTTTCTGGGCTCCAAAGGCCAGTTGAACTCGCCGACAATTGGCATGGACTGTGGTTTTTTTTTGGTGACTGGCTTGGACTGTGGATTGTGCTATCTGCTATGTGCAGATTTCGATTGTTGAATGAGGATGATGATGATTACGTAGGATCGCGTTAAACCAGTATGGGTATAGACTGATTTATTAAAGAGAAGTAGGTCCCCATCCATGCAAACTACAATCAGCATGAGCACACGACACGATCTACAACCGATGCATAGCAGGAGACAACATTTTGTTACGAGCACCAACCAACATGACATGACAGCAACATGAGGAAATTATTCCGAGACATCATTATCTCGTGCATTCGACAAGGGCTAGACCATATATAATTGATGCGCCAGCCGCCAGGTATGTATATTATAAATATATCGGCTTTATAGAACATGAGGAAATTAAGATCTTAGTTTCACCGCGAAAAAAAAACTTTAAAGTTTTTTCATTAAGATGATAAACAATAAAGTTGTAGATCTCAAATGAAAAAGCTAAAATTATAAAGTTGTAGATCTCATTAAGGCTTACAACTTTTGCATAAAAAAGTATCTTCATTTGGTGTCGTACAAAAGATATGATTTTTCGACAAGAGCTTATACGCGATTAATAAGTTGCTAAAACATTATATTATTTTTTTAGATCATCTTAATGAACTCAAATTAAAAAACTCTATACTATAAAGTTGTATATCCTATTAATAGCTACAACTTTCATAAGAAAATATCTCTATTTGACATCATATAAGAAAGATATGATTTTCCAAGACGACAAACGTTTGTACACGATTAATTTACTGCTGAAATTTTATTTAATTTTTTGAGTATCTTAACAACCTCAAATTAAAAAACTCAAAACTAGAAAGTTGTGGATCTCATAGAGGGCTGCAATTTTTATATATAAATCATCTTCATCCGAGATCGTATAAAAAAGATTCAATTTTTCTAAGGTTGCGTCAGTTTGGTTGGCGCGGCTCTACAGTGTTGTCGCGTCAACGGGAGTGGCGCGGCAAGGTTTTCCACGTGAAAATCGTTGTCCATCTCGGCAAATCACGCCGCGCCGATGCATATAGCGCGGCAACGTGTTTTGGCCGCGTTAGAGACTTAGGCGCGGGCAAACTGGTTAAATTTGAAGAAAAAAATGATTTTAATATTGAAATTTGTTTTAAAGAAAAAGGTTAAAAAAAATTCTCACCTGGAAACTAGTATTGCTCAAAAAGGCACCAAAAGAAAAACATGATTTTAGGGATAATATGAAGCTAGTTTCGTATTTTTCTGATCTAATATAAATTTTCTATAATTTTTAAGTTTAAATTAGATTTTAGGAATTTCATTATTTTTCTAAGAAAAAAAATATTTGCATAATTTATTTTTAAAATATTTTACGCCCTCGAACTGTCAACCAGAGTTCTCTTCGCTTCGCTAAAAAGTATTTGATTTGTTGTCAGAGAAATACGCTATACAATGGCTAATAAGAGTTCAAGCGAACAGGACCGCCTTGTCACCATAGTCTGCAGTACCATCGCCTCCTCTCACCGCCGCCGTCGCCGACTAATCCGATTCCCCTGTTACCCTCTACCATCACATGTGTTCCTCTTGGGGCGCCAACCCCAGCGACCGCTTGTTACCCGATCCCCAAGATCGGGCGTGACTATCCGAACGGACGCTCGACCCCTCTCGCAATTCGCCGGAGGACGCGGCGGGGAACTTCTGGCCACGGCAGGGGTAACTGAGTAAGGTGCGTACTACCCTGGTGGTCTAGCGCTTTCCGTTTCCTGATTAATCGTTGACATGCTTGTTTCACTCAGGTCCTTGGATACGGTGTGGCAAGCTCTGATGTCAATGTTACGTGGCATTTTTGCCAGTGGTGCAACAGAATCGGATCCCAAACGACGAAATCCACAGGGATCGTGTAGCAAAAATTGTATATTATCGGTGTTTCACCGTTGCCGCCGGTCTTGTATTTTACAGAGTTAAAGTTCACTGTGAGGAGATTTCGGTTAGGTTCATCAACTTCTAAAGTGGTTTTTTGGGTTCATAAATTTTGAATGTCGTATCACGGTCCATACTTTTTCACGTTGACTTTTCATGCTGATGTGATATGATGACTATGCTCAATCAAGCAGCCCTATGCCAATGCATTTTGTCATACAAATATACTCGCTTTCCCTTTGGCCGGTGCTTACGATGGCGCTACTGCTCGTGAGCTGTGCAGGAAGGAGGAGGTCGTGGCCGGGATCCCGCCGACGATGTGCAGGAAGGAGGAGCTCGTGAGCGGCGTCTACGGCTACTCCTCCGATGGCTTCAACCGCCCGGACTCCAGCCACCACCAGGACCATCAGCAGCAGCAGCAGCACGAGCACGTGGCGCAGCAGAGCCTCCGCGACAAGCTGAGGGTGCAGGACTTCGACCCGGCCGCCGCCGCCTGGCACGGCCTGCTCCCTCTCGACGGCGACGAGCATGGCGGGCCCGGGTCCATGTACGAGCCAGCCAGATGAGCGCCAACTACCGCTTCGGGCTACGACAGCAGCAGGCCGGGCCCGGAGGGGTGGCCGGCTTGTCCGGCGGCGACGGCGGTTGGTTCGGGGCCGGCGCGGCGGGTCGTGCTGGCTTGGTCCTCGGTGGGGCCAGCATGGGCTCATTAGGTGAAACGTCGTCCCCGAAGCAGGCAGCATGGCTGACCTGGCCACTGACCCGGCCTCGCGATGCAGCTCTTCCTGATGAACCCACAGCAGCAGCAGCAGTCTAGATCGCCGCCGCCGCCGTCGGACGTGCAGCAGCACCACGAGGCGTTCCAGGCTTTCGGCGCCGCCGGGGCCCCGTTCGGCGGCGCTGGGACCGGCGTCGTGGAAGGCCAGGGGCTGTCCCTCTCGCTGTCGCCGTCGCTGTAGCAGCTGGAGATGGCGAAGCAGGCCGAGGAGCTAAGGGTCCGGGGCGGCGTGCTCTACTTCAACCGACAGCAGCAACATCAGGGTGACCCGTCGGTGCAGCAGCAACAGCTGCCGATGGCATTGCACGGCCAGGTCGGCGCGCTGGGGCAGCAGCTGCATGTCGGCTACGGCCCGGCCAGCGTCGAGGGCGTGCTGCGCAACAAGGGCGGCGCCTCCAGCTCCGGCACCGTGCAGTCGCCTTCTGTCCTCGCTCCCCTTCCTCGCGTCGCTGTCCCTCGCCGACAACCGGTTCCACAGCGAGCTCCCCCCGGGGGTCCCGCTGCCGCCGAACAACGCCTTCTCCGGTGCCATCCCAGGGTCCCTGTTCACCGCCTTCTCCGCGCTGCAGGAGCTCTACCTCTCCCGCAACGGCTTCTCCGGCGGGGTACCGCCGCAGCTGGCGCTCCTGGGCGTCCTGACGCGGCTCGAGCTGCAGCACAGCGCGCTCACGGGGCCCCTGCTGAGGCTGGGCGCAATGCGCTCGCTGGTCCACCTCGACGTGAGCGGCAACGCGCTGTCGGGCTCGCTGCTCGGCGCGCCGGGGACGCTGTCGCGGCGCGCAACAACTCCTAGTCAGCATGAGAAGCCAAAAAACCACTTGATATACAAAGTAATACGATATACAAAGTTTATGGACCCAAAAAACCACTTGATGGACCTAACCGAAAGCTCCTCACATGTTAATGGACCTCTGGTGCATTTAACTTTATTTTATATATAGCATAAAAAATTGGATCTTTGGACAATTTTGGATCCCAAGTGGCTGAATAAATAGGATCCTCTAGCAGGAGACGTATGCAACCCATATCTTTGGACAATTTCTGATCCGAAGCGGCTGAGTAACTGGGATCCTCTAGCAGAAGTTGTATACTGCCCATTTTGATATTTCCACAGTTCTTGGATCCAGACTGGTTTTCATATATATATATATATATCAGTTGGACGAGGGTTCACCACACACAAGTGGACGAGGGTTCACCACACCTCATCATCCAAGTATTTCATCAGTTGTAAAAGAAGCTACATCAGACTCCCAACATTTTTGGTGTCATGTCAGGGGGGCTGTCGGAGGACGTCTTGATGAAGATATTTGCAACTCTTGAGGTTCCTGACCTTGTCCGTGCAGGCTCTGTCTGCTCCTCTTGGCTCCATGCCTACAATTGCCTTCGGAAACTTGGGGCTAGTATTCAGCCACAAACACCAAGCCTCATATACACCAATAAGTCTTCAGGTGCAAGCGCTGCAGGTTTCTACAGCCTCGTGGAGAACAAGCCATACACATTTACTCTCCCAGACGATCCGTAGCAGGTACCTGATTGGCTCTGCCTACGGTTGGGTTGTCACCGCCGACGAGACGTCTGAGCTTCACCTTGTCAACCCCATCACACGTGACCAGATTGCCCTCCCTTCCGTCACCACCATTGAGCAGGTGAGCAACGGTGCTATTCACATGTACAAGTACTCAAGGTACACCGGGACCCACGGTGAACTCGACCCACCATCAGTCTTGCGCCTTGACAAGCTGCGGGACTATATATTTCACAAGGCATTTTTGTCCTCTGATCCGTCCACAGGAAACTACATTGTAGTGCTCATCCATCACCCATACTGGCAGATTTCATTTGCGAGAGGCGGGGATGAACACTGGACTTGGTTGCCATATCATTCTTGCTATACAGATTGTGCTTTCAAGGATGAGCTATTGTATGCATTGTTAGTTGATGGAGGAATCCATGCATACAATCTATATGACCCTGCAGTAAAACCACGAGCTGTCATGGAGGGGCTTAAGGGCTGCCTCCCTCCTAAAGTGTACATTGCTCAAGCTCCATGCGGAGATCTGCTGCAAATTTGGAAGGTGAGTGAATATTCTGATCAGGAGGTCGAAGATGTTTCTGAGCCTGATTTAGACCCACCAGATGATGATGAATATTTCTCAGTATCAGAAGATGAATCAGAATCTGAGGTAGACACTGTGCCATATAGACACTATACCACTGTGTTCAAAGTATATAGAGTGAACTTGACAGCAATGAAGCTTGTGGAGATAAGTTGCTTGGGTGACAACATACTATTTCTTGGGGTTAACCAATCAATTTGTCTATGTGCCAAAGAATATATCTGCAGTGGAAGGGGAATCATGTCTACTTTACTGATGATGATGAGTACATGTCATGGATTTAAGAATAAAGTACGTAAAATAGGAGTTTTTAACTTGGGTAATAAAATTAGCGAGAAAATTGTTTCTCCTCGGATTTGGTCCAACTGGCCAGCCCCCATCTGGATAGTACCAAATCCTAGAAAGATGAATTCGGCGTTCCTCAGGTGCCAGATCTTGTCCTCCTATAAATAAAATATTAATCTTGTACCTTCATATTATCATGCAACTTCAAACCATAGAGTATTGTGAAGAGCATATGAGAATATGTTTGTTGCTTGCTGCAAAAGGATTACCACTATCGGGCTCATCATAACTCTTCACCTTTCATATTTATAATTATGCGCCATGTTCGCTTGTTGGTTTCAGCCATGGCTTATCAGTCATGGTACATTGTTTTTTTCTCACAACAAACCAGCACCAGCCGGGCTTATCAGCCCAGAAATCAACCAGCGAACAGGCTGATGGTGTGCTAGGAATCAGCCATAGTTCCCCAGTGGTATTGGGGAAATAGTTTCACTGTTCTGTGTATTTCTTTTTGAGGACCTAGTTCTTTTGGAGCAACATTTTTGGATCAGTGACTGGAAAAATCTATAGTGAATGAGGGTATTTGTTGGATGCTTGTTTGTTGCATTAATAATGAAGAAATAGCCATCATATGTATGAGTTACTTTTAGTGTGAGTTGATGTTAATGGGCATCTTTGACAGAAACAAACATTTATTTCCTCAAATTCCACCCATGGCTCAGTCTGGATATGTGAATCGATGCTGTATTTCGGAGTAGAGATAATTTTGCCCTTTTCGTGTATTTGATTGAACTGGGGTTTGATAACTTTGAGTCAAATCATATGAAAATTCAGATAACTCTGTACATAATGTACCTATATTTGAAAATTTTCCCCAAGGAAATTGGTATTTTTGTGTGTGTGGTCATAAAGCACATTTGGTGGCCCTCTCGGTGCTGATTCAGAAGTTATTTGATCGCTGTACGTGAGCATCATTTGAACGCATACAGTGATCGTTCAGACTTGCACTTGTTGCATGCTTTGCAGAAGAAAAAAAGAGGAAAAAACTGTGACGAACAGACCTGCTCGGTGTCGTAGGTGGTCGGACGTCGTCTGCAGCGACGTGTGGCTGAAGCTGAGCCGGCCATGGGCGAGGGAGCTTGGGGAACTCTGGGGAGAAAATCACGGGCAGCTCAGTGGCGGAGGCAGCCAAGAGGAAGAACGGCTGAGGTGACGAGGTGAGGTTACCTTGCCGCGGAGGGTGGCTGCGAGGGGGGAGCTGCAGTCTCTGCCGATCTTTTTTCGGCAGCCAAGAGATGAGGGGAGTTGGTTGTCCGATGCTGATTCATTCGTTTCCTGGATGGCTGGATGTTGTGGTTCGCCGTCGTCGCCGAGGCCTTGTTGGGGTGAAACTTTTGAGCATGCAGATCTACGGTCCAGAGCCCATGGCCTACTATAACTTTCTTTTTTTGACGGAGGTTAATCTTCTCTTGCTTTTATAGAAAGCAACTAGGGCCCAATATTACTGCCAGCCCAGTCCACTCTTAACGATCGAACCTGACCAAAAGAAAGACAGGGTTTTTTGGGCTGTTTTTCAACGATTCAACTGGCCCTTTCTGGGCTCCAAAGGCCAGCTGAACTCCCCGATAATTGGCTTGACTGTAGACTGTGCTATGTGCAGATTTTGATGGTTGAATGACGATGATGATTACGTCGGAACGTGTTAAACCAGTATGGGCATAGACTGATTTATTAAAGAGAAGTAGGTGTAGGTCCCCATCCATGCAAACTACAGTCAGACCTTGTTTAGTTCAAAAAGTTTTCCCAAAAAGTGCTACAGTAGACATCACATCAAATCTTACGATACGTACATGGAGCATTAAATGTAGACGGAAAAAAACTAATTACACAGTTTGGTGAGAAATCGCGAGACGAACGTTTTAAGCCTAATTAGTCTATGATTGAACACTAATTGCCAAATAAAAACAAAAGTACTACAGTAGCCAAATTCCTAAATTTCGCGGAAAGCCTCGGTATGGGCATACGACACAATCACAACTGATGCATAGCAGGAAGCCAGGAAACAGCATTTTGTTACGAGCACCAACCATCATGACATGTCAGCAACATGAGGAAATTATTCCGAGACATCATTATCTCGTGCATTCGAGGGCTAGACCATATATAATTGATGCGCCAGCCGCCAAGTAGTATATATAAATACCTTCTCTAATATTTAAGGTGATTAAATTTTAATATGATTTCAGACAACACTCTTGTACCATCAATTAGTACAAGTAAATTATTATTTTTATGATTTATTATTTGTCTTTGTGTCATAACATATCTGTTTATGTCCTTGTCTCACTATAGTTTTTTTAAAATAAAAGAAAGGAGCTCTGCCGCTCAATTAAGTAAGAGGTAAGAGTTTTATGTACAGGAGGCACCCCTGATGCCAACACTATGGTCGTAAGACCGAAAAGTAAAGACATACCCGACTCTTAAGTGGATTTACCCATAAAAGGACACAGCCCTCCGACATTGCATTATATCCTCTTTTTTCAAGGAGGCCACCTGCTGGACCGTTTTATAGGCTTTGTCGAAGATCCTCCTATTCATCTCCTTCCACAAGTTCTATACAATGTAAATGAGGATTCCATTGGACCGCCTTCGGTCTTGTTTGGTACCTTGCTTGCCGCCTTCTCCCACCAATTGGCAAAGCATATACGGCCTGTGGTAGCTGCACACTGAAATTTTTCCAGGACAGAACTTGGTTCTAAACTGCTCTAGCAAAAGGGCACAGCAAGGAGAGATGCACCCCTGTCTCCAGGGGTCCATTACACATGACACAGTGCTCCAGGTGTGGCCATCCTCTCGTCTAAAGATTATCTGCCGTTACGATTTTATCATGCATGAGGATCCTAGCGTGGACTTTGCATTTGCTTTCTGCATGTGCTTTCCAGATGAGGTTATGCAGAAATTTCGGATGTGAACATCGAAATTGTAAATATAAGCCGAGCAAGTGGAGTAATTTTCGCTAGCCGTCCACTTTCAAGTGATTGAGTCCTGCACGCCCTCCTACATCTGCACATCTAGTAATCTGATCCACAGATCGATGAACTACCTGATTTGTGCAATTGTTGTGATACGCATCCGCAACTATATGATCCAACTCCCATTGTGTAATTCTTGGCTGACCGTCCTATTTTTCTGCGTGCCAGCTTGAATAGGTTAGGAGCTAGATATCTGGGAGCCTCCCCTTCTAGCCAACGTGATGCCAGAACCGGGCTTTGTGTCCATTGCCAATTGTGACCGTGGTGGAGGCATTGAACAGGAGGCGATCTATATCCTTACATGGTACTTCCGTTCCCACCCACGTCTTGAGTCATCCGTCCATTCCTGCCACAGTCATCGGAGGCGCAACGCCCTCCCAAATCTCTCCAAGTCCGGCACCCCATTCCCCCCAAGTGGGGCATGCAGACGGTCGGCCAATTTACTAGACAGTGGCCTCCATTGGCATTCTCGTCTCCCTTCTAAAGAAATAAATGATCTTTGGATTTTGTCTATCTTTTTTCTTGCCCAAACGGCTAGGGGGAACATGGTGATGCGGTAGGTAGGCATTGAGGATAGTACTGTGGTGACCAAAGTACGCCTGCTAGAGTGCCAGTTCTGTCCAGCATTTTGCCATTCCATCCCGTGTCTCACTATAGTACCAATTGCAAATTTTTATTTGTCTTTGTCAATGCAAATCAAATTTTGTCAGATTTGTGGTTTTGTCTGATGGTTTTTTCTATTCTCGGAAACAAAAACTACAAATTGTGCCTACAAAATTACAACGAACTAAAGCTGCAATTTTAAAGAAAACTAAAACTCAGGGACATGAATTTTAGCAAGTACAATGAATCTATATGGAATTCCTTGGGTGAAAAAAATAATAAGAAAACTAATAAAATGGCACATGTACTGCACAGACCTTGAATTTTTTTTTCCTGCCTCGGAATACATGTCCGCGCAGCCTGTTCGCTTGCTCGTAAACGATCGTAAATTTCCAGCCGGGAACAGTATTTTTCTCTCACACCAAACCAGCCAGCAGTAAATAATCCACGATACGATACGGCCTCCCGAACAGCACAGCACCATATATGGAAGGAAGCAGAAAAGTCTTCGCTACCAACATGGATAGAACAGAACCTGGGTGAAAATGCGAGTCCATTTCAGGTTTTCAGGTCAGAAGTCTGTCCAAATCAGCGATGTGGGCGCAGATATCTCCCCCAACTGATCCTAGCCACAGAAACGCCACCCAAAGGGACGCAATGCAGCAATGGAATCGCTTACCATGCATACCACTACTCGCAATCCATCCACTTGATGAGATAAACAAAAAGATAAAGACTTGAACCGAGAAAGCGCACGAAAACTGCACTCCACTGAACAATTAGCCTGATCTGCATCTGCAAGTAGATATATAGATCTGACCGGAACCAGAGCGGAGTTTGCAAATTGCAAGTATCCCATGGCCATGGCTAGCAGCTGATGGGTACGTGCATCCAAAGATGTTTTCACCAAGCGTGGACTGCATGCCACGGCGTGGGTGTGTGGTTCATGTGAGCCGAGCCACAGCCCAGAGCCAGCCAGTTTGATGGCGCTCTTGCTCTAGCCCAAGAGCAGAGGCATTAGGCATACATGGCTGCATCAACTGTGCAGATCACGACGCCAATGAAAAGGATTAACGACAGGTAGCCTGTCGGCCTTTGGAGGGGAGCGCTGCTGTGACAGATAGTTGCTTACATTATTTGGCTCCTGCTGCTGCTGCTGGCTGGTCCTCCTCATTTGGGATCTCTGCCTGCGTTTGATTCCATCTCAGAGCGGTAGCATCAGAGTCTGCGATTTGGCATCTGCACATGCTCGTTTCCATGTGTATCTGCAATTTCTGATTTTCTTTCAGAATATACAGGTTAGCTCTGAGATGCATGCCAATCTTTGCCATGCGGTAGCATCAGAGTCTGCGATTTGGCATCTGCACATGCTCATTTCCATGTGTACCTGCAATTTCTGTTTTCCTTTCATAATATACAGGTTAGCTCTGAGATGCATGCAAATCTTTGCCATGTGTAACAGGATTTCTAAACAGTGCCAAAGAAATTTAAACATGATTCGTTTCTAACTTTTATGAGCAGCTAGTCGGTTCTGTCTGATGTCTATGAACCATCTGATCGCTGTCAAGCTTATCCGCGTATATGAGCTCATGCTGCTGGTTTTTGCTTTCGCGTGGTACGTGGACGGTCATGGCGCTGCAAAGTTCCTTTCCAACTTTCGAAACAAGATATTTAGTTTTCGGATATCATATATTCTTTGAACTCAACAAACGGATAAATATAGGGATCAATACGTGGAAGAGCACCAGCACTGATGTCACACTGGTGAGGGGTGGCTAAGCCTACATGCTACTTTAACCAATGAGGTATACTAGTGTTTAGTTGTGACTCGACCTAAATAGAACTTTTGCTTTTCCAAATTGAAAAAAATGAACGTCAAGGGTTTAAAGATGCTATCTAAGTGCTTATCCTTTTCAGGGAACAGGGACTGTGATTTCAAAATCCCTTCTTTTGCGGGGAAGCTAGGAAACCCCCTAGATAGCAAGCACCATATATAGGCCTATCATTGGTCCCGGCATTTTAAATCTTTAGTTGTTGACAAAGGAATCCTGGAAAGCCAGGTGATGGGCGGCATAACCTTATCCTATGCTGTACTCCTACTGTCCTATTTGTGTACCACACACAACAGAAAATCGTGTTAAGCTCTACATAACATTCATGTGGCAAGGCTGCTGACAAGGCAGGGAAAGATTGATCAAGGGCATCCAGGAACTCAAAAAAAAAAGTCAAACCCGATTAACGTTTAGAATATCATGCACATCAGGAGTTTCATAGGTACTGGCTACTGCATCGAATCATGAACGGATCAACAGCCTGGTGTGTAGCAAGTCAACTGAGCAACTCCAGTGTGATTCAGATCAGGAAGAGGTATTAGTTTAGTACCTGTGTCGGTGGGATGAACGAATCAACAAGATCTTGGTTTTGAGATCCAGCCGTCCAAGAATACTGGGAAGGCAGGGACAGTGACGGAACATGCAGTGGGGGGCAGTAGAGCAACAACCTGTCCAGGTTAAAAAAACACACAGACACACAAAGTAAAGGATTTGCAACGCACATGGAAGCTTAAACGGCAATTTACTTTTCTGAGGCTGTGGGCAGATCCCAGAGTTGGGATTGCAACGAGGATGGACAGCCTAGGATAACTCATGGCTGTGGGCCCCTGGTATCTTCAGATCTCCACTGCAAACTACAAGCATGTGAAGATATGTATGGCCTAGCTTATCTATCAGATGGAGAGAGAGAGGTTGCCCAAGTCCAAAAATCCTGATATCTTTAATCCCGGCAAAACCTGCGTGGCATATCTGCTTCACATGTTTTTAGGTTGGCTTGTTGTTTCATTAAACCAACCAGATTTGGCTCTCCAATTGGCTGCTGGCTGCACTTCCTGATCTTTCCTCGAGTTTGATAAACAAATAGCGACGCAGCATACCTCCTGCTAACTAACGATCTCCAGCTTCTCATCCTTTTGCACTGCCGCCCTTATATCCTGCTTACCCTTCAGCTTCACACAGCCTGTCAGCCATTGCATTACTAGCTTTTCTTCACTTTTGGTTGGCATCTCTTGTTTCTAGTACAAAAGGACGCTGTTTGCTTCATAAGCACAAGGAGAGAGAGAGCGTGGAAGCTACCCACAAAGTGAACTCTCCCGCAGTTAGGCTCTGAAATGAGTAATGGGTGCTGAGGATAGAGTTGAGCAAGTCACCTCCCATTCTGTGTCCCTGCTAACATATGGAGATTGCCAGTGGCTATGATCTGTGACCAAAGAAGAGGAAAAATGCGAGGTAAGCAGCTGGACCATGAGAATCAGGGATACAGGTGAGTAAATCTTCAGTTTCTCTTTGTTTGATTCTTGGCTCAGTGTTATCTCAGTATCCATCATTCACTTGTAAGCATAGTGCAATTGACTCAAGCTACAGTTATAATTTTTATGGCATATCTATCAGGCTCTAACTGATGCGTACTACACATGGTACTGATCTTTCAAACTGGCTGTTTCAGGTATGGCTATTGATTTGCTTCATATTCACAGAATCCTCTCCACCCTATTGGAGATAAAGGGAATAATCATCTCGAGATATATAAAAGGTAGAGATAATATCCAGAAAATAACCAAATTATTGCTGAAAGCTGGTGAGCAAAAGCTTTTATGCACCTTGGAAGAGCCAATGGACAAGGACTCAATTCGGAGAACAATCATGGAGCATGATAAGGTCTTCAGACAGCAGGTATGTAGTATGTAGCCTTGTACTCTAGTTATCCTTAAGGATTCACCAAATATATAGAACATAAGAAAGCAAGGAGATCAGGCACCCTAATAGGTCTTGACTCCTGAGCCTTTTGATTTTCTGAGGTATATTTGCACACATAGACGAGAAGTTAACATACTGCTCCAGTTTTGTAATATATTGTAGTGCATACTACTGCTTATGCTGCATTAAACCTTCATCTTTCTAGTGATAAGTTGACAACCAGTTGTTAGTCAGACCTAAGTTGTCTTGTCATTCATGCAACAAGAACTTTTGCATCTGATACTGCTTCTTTGCATCAGGTGCATGAGCTGCATCGTTTGTATCATGTACAAAAATCATTGATGGCTGAATGCGATAACCATAGTTATCAACCGAGAACAGAAGAAACTCATGAAATGGTGCAGGGATCAAGGTCGAATCTCAAGAGTAGTCCTTCTACCTCAGGGATAAATCAATCTACTCGCCTTGGTAATGCACAACACTCAACTCCCCAGCAAGTACCTGAAGATTTGAGTCTTCATGAATGCAAGCCAGTAAACTGCCTCAGCCTCTTTAGTGAAGAAAACTCAACAGTCAAAGAAAGATTTCACAGGGAGAACCATAAATCACCTGAAGATGAAAGTTGGAATGCCGCTGTAGAGAGTGATCTTGACCTCAAACTAAGCATTGGCCCCAGTTCACATTCACCAAAAAGACCGCACTGGCTATTCTCGGGAAGCAGGAAAAGAAACCCTTCTGGTCAGCATCGATGAGAGCAAGCTAGTAAACATCTGATCATTTAGTTTGATGGCACGAGAAGCAAAAGACAGCACACCATAGTTTCATATGCTGATAAAGCTGAAGCCTCCATTAAAAATGGCATGTGGATTTGTGGAAATACAGATCTGAAGAAAAATGCACTTATAACTCCCATGGCACCACGACCAAAAAACCAAGGCCCAGAAATGCTTCCATCAGATTTTGATCAGAATTCTTTAGTCACTAATGATCTGTATGCCAAAAATGTAGTCTCTCACAGGTACCAATACTTGCTATGGCTAGGACAGTAGGACTGCACTAATGTAATGCCAAGCAAAGGATTGGTGACAATTCAGTTCTTGCTTGTCTTGTGCATAATTTTGAGTTTCAGAACAAAAGCGATAGAAACATTAGGTAAGTATTGAATTTGAAAGAACCAAAAGAAAATTCCCTTTCAGTTCTCCAACAGCAATAATAATATTATAGTTACATTCAATAATATACTTAGTAGTTTTGAGTGACCCGCCATGATTGATGCTTTACTATTTGCATTTGTATTGTGTGAACTCCATGCTTTTAAGTATCATTTTTCAAAATCAACATGTCCATTTTTACAATCAAACACCCACTTCCTCATTACCCATGCATTGCCAACTAGATCTGCCCTGTGTAGCTCTTCATTGCAAACAAAGATTGCCATTATTTAACTGCTTTTTTTTTAATTCATAAGCGGCTTTCCAAGCTTTGCTCTGCTGTTCAGAATTGACCTTCCTATATTCAAAAACATGTCAGATAAATAAGTTGGACAAGGTACCATTAATTGATGGAGGTTTATTCTCACATGTTTATTTTTTCTCAATAAAATAATACATATACTGCATTCACCAGAATCCACCGCATGAGCATTCTCCATCTCTGAAGTGATGAAATCTCATATTGTCCCTGACTATAATCTCGATGGGCTCAACTTTTGACACCAATCTTATAAACAAATGGCAGTCCTCACATATCCTTAGATTCTTTACTATCCTAATTGAGGATCTAGACTCAAGTGTGAGCAATCCAAATGACAGAGCAAGCTTCTCACTATGACCCATTAACAACCTTTCTTTCTCTTCCTCGCTTACATTATAAACAACTGAACTAAGGATTGGCACATAACCTGCAAGCTTCAGTTCTGCCCGTAGCTCCAATAATCTTTTCTTTATTTCAAGCATCCATGGGTGTGTATTATCACCAGCAAAGAACTGATGCACAAAACCATCACGGCCTTCAAACCAGCTCACTGCAGGATCCTTTTTCAGCCCCCGAATTCTCATCAGCTTCCTAATCTTTGAGACTTCATCCCATTCTCCTGCTGATGCAAGTGTATTTGATAACAACACGTAGTTCCCTATGCCCTCTGGCTCAAGCTTAAAAAGATGTTCAGCTGCAACCTTAGCGACTTCAGTATTTCCATGGATTCGGCAAGCCCCTAACAGTGCCCCCCAGACACCACCATGAGGCTCCACAGTCATTGATTTCACAAGGTCAAGGGCTTCAATCACCAACCCAGCCCGACCAAGCAAATCAACCATACAAGCGTAGTGGTCTGCAGAAGGCAATATCCCATACATGTCCTTCATCTGCGCAAAGTAGTAGCGCCTTTTTTTACCATCCCGCATGGCTGCAAGCTGTCAATACTCCAATGAAGGTAACATGGTTGGGTTCCACATCTGCCCTCCTAACCATGTCCTTGAACAGAGCAATTGCATCATTGGCCCTCCCGTGTGATGCTAGGCCAACAATCATTGAGCTATAGGTATACACATTCTTCTCTTGCATCCCTTCAAAAACCCTGCGTGCCTCGTCGATGAGACCACACTTGGCATACATGTCCACCAACCCTGACCCGACAACCACGTTCCTCCCAAGACCATTCCGTTCTGCGATTTCCTGAACCCAGGCGGCTCGCCTCACCGCACCGAGCTGAGCACAGGCTGAGATAGCACCGGTGAGTGAAACTTCATCAATGGGCATGCCGGCCACCGCCATCTGCTCAAATGCCTCTAGCGCCTTCACTGGCATGGCATTCTGTGCATACCCCGTCACCATTGCCGTCCACGCCACCATATCCTTAACCGGGCAGAGCGCAAACACCTCCTCAGCCGAACCCATATCCCGGATCCTAGAATACGCCACCACAATGCTCGTCCACGAAATGACATCCTTCACCATCATTTCATCAAACACCTTACGCGCGGCACCAACGTCGCCGCAGGCGACATAGGCACCGATCAGCGAGTTCCCAACAAACCGGTGCTTATCGAACCCTCCGAGTAAGAGCGACACCGCGTGCGCACCGGCCGCGGCGGGCAGCGAGCGCGCGGACGCGGCGGACTTTGCCAGCGGGGAGAAGGCGAACGGGAGGAACGGGAGGTCGCGGCCGTGCGCGCGGCGGAGGCGGGAGAAGACGCGGAAGGTTTCGAGGGGCGGCTGCGTGAGGTGCACGAAGCGGAGCAGCGCGGCCGCGAGGAACGGGTCCGGCGGCGAGAGGGAGGAGAACACGGCGACCGCGTAGCGGAGCTGCGTGGGCGTGGGTGGGAGCGGGAGCGCGGCGAGGCGGCGGAGCAGGCGGGAGAGGAGGAACGGGGTGGACGGCGGCGGGAGGTAGGGGTGGAGGCGGACGAGGAGGCCGTGGAGGTGGCGGAGGTGCGGGAGGGACGGCGAGGACGCGACGGCAGCGAGCAGCAGCGAGGCCAGCGACGGCGGCGGGAGGAGCGGGAGCGGAAGGTCCGTCGGCGGGCGCGGTTGTGGCGCCGAGCCGCGCCGGCGAGTGGCCGTGGCGCCGGGCGAGGTGAACCATGCCGGCAGCGCGACGGCATCATGGGCGTGCCGCGCCACGGCGCGGGCGTGAGGCGAGGTGCGGCGCCATGGACATGGAGACGGACGAGCGTCGCGGCCTCGCGGGCGCGGCAGGTTGGTTGGTTTTGAAACGGGCGGTTTGTCCTCGCCGGAGCCGGCGGGCTTAGGGATGCAAACTCCTCTTCTGGGCTGTGTGCGGGGCCATCGGCCGTTTCGGGGGCAGGAGCGGTACAACGTGGGCCAGGCCCATCATTTGCATCCGACGGAGTCGATCGCGCGCAGATTGGGCGTGGGCCTGCTGGGCTTCATCTCCAGGAGTTCACCTTCACGACGCTGCAAGCCTGCAACATCCAAGAGCAACGGTATGAACGATCCATCTCCTTTCTAAGGCTAGTGATTCCAAAACTCTTACAATCGTTCCAGCTTATCAAACGTTATGGGCGTGATTGGTTGCCCGAACTGGGCCGTCATATGGCCCATCCTGCACCCTTTGGTACATTCGTCTGTGTTTGGTTGCCCTACTCGCACATTTCTCCTGCTTCCTCTCGTGCAGATTCCCTCCTCCATCCCGGACGGTGCCGTTTTCTTGATCCCCACTTCCCTCTCGGTGCAGGCTCGCTCGGTGCTTGGCGGAAACCCTTTGCGGAGAGCGCGGGAGATGAGGCCGTCCTGGCGATAAAGCGCGCACGCAGGTCGCGACTAGGGTTACCGCCCTCACTCTTCGCCTCTCCTTCTGCCATAGCTCTGGTGCGAACTCCCCTCTAGCTCCCCCTCAACCTCGGTAGCCCTACCGAGGCGACCACTGCCGGCGGATTTCTCTCGGTCCTCCGGTGCTTCAACGGTATATGCCACATGCGCTCTTCCCCTCCTCCTTCAGTGTCGATTTTGTCGATTTGTCTGTGGATTTTGTTTGCAATGCCAAGAAATTAGGGTTCTTGGTTTGATATCCTCAGATCTGTGCGATGTTATACCTGATTTACCTGTTCCTAGCTCAGATCTGTACATGATGCTTCATATTTGGTGTATACCTCATGTTTTGTGTAGATCTTGTACATGTTGATGCCTATTTTGTTGTACACACTGAGCAAAGTGCCTAGAGGTCAGTGATGTTGATTGTGTAATAGTATACGCTGGAGGAACACCCTTTGGTGTGGCAGCCGCATCTTTCATATTTCATTTTATCTGATTTTTTGCTTGCTAAGCAGTACACACCCATGTTGCATGCTCCCTTTCTAATGTTGCCCTACATCCTTTTGGTAGACATGGCCTTTGAAGCTAGGCGCAAGGCTACCGCTGCTGTGGTTGTTGCAGTGGCTGCTTTGGTTTTTCATGTGATTTAGAAGGAGAGTTGAAGATTCGCGCTCAGTCACCTATGGTCCCATGGCTAAGAGGGACAAACAGAGGATAAACAACCTTAGATATATCTATGAATCTGATGATGTGCACTGTGTCAACCTTCTTAGAATGAAGATGGCCCCCTTTTCTAATTTTGTGACCTTTTCCGTAGTAGAGAGCTGGTCACTGACAGCATACATGCATCTGTTGAAGAACAAGTAGACATGTTCTTGCACGTTGTTGGTCACAATGAGAGGTTTAGGGTGGTTGACCTCACCTTCAGAGGTCCACAGAGACAATTAGTAGGTTCTTCCAGAAGGTGTTATATGCAGTAGGAGAGCTGAGGAATGAATCGATTGTCCCTCCTGCTACCAATGTCCATCCTATGATCCTTGGGAGCAGAAGGTGGTACCCCTATTTTAAGGTTGATATCCATAACTTGTCATATATAGGTCTCATTCACTATCAGTTTAGTGTTAATGTTCACTTGCACTTATGTTTTGTTGATTTAGGACTGCATAGGAGCAATTGATGGTACTCATGTCTTAGCTAGAGTACCCGTAAAGATACAAGCTGCCTTTAAAGGCAGGAAGCACACCATCACACAAAATGTGTTGGCAGCCGTGGACTTTGACCTCAGATTCATTCACCTATGTGCTTGCTGGTTGGGAGGGATCTGCACATGATGCTCTTATCTTGTCTGATGCTCTTGAAAGAGCTGATGGCCTTAGAGTGCCATCAGGTATCATCCAAACCACAAAAAACCATTGACACTTTGCTTAATCCTAATTCCTAAATGAAACTACTAAAACATATCCCTATCTGCTAATTTCTAGACAAATTCTATCTTGTCGATGTTGGCTATGCAGTGAGGCCTGGTTTCTTGCTACCATTTCGTGCCACAAGGTACCATTTGAGGGAGTTTGGTTCAAACCGACCTCAAAATCAAAGAGAGCTTTTTAATCTAAGGCATTCGTCTCTTAGAGTAACAGTTGAGAGGACTTTTGGGGCTCTAAAGAATAGATTCAGGATATTGGACAATAAGCCTTTCCACCCATACAAGAATCAAGTTAAGCTTGTTCTTGCCTATTGTATTCTTCATAATTGGATCCTCAGGCATGGGCAGGACGAGCATGTGCCTGCTGAATCCACATGGACTCCTAACATCAATGACAATGCCTCACAGCTAGATCATATCCCTGACAATGGTACCTGGGCACAACAGAGGGAGGCATGTGCTGCACAGATGTGGCAAAACAGGGAGAATTCTAGGGTGTAGTGGCATGGTGTGTGTACTGTTTAGTAGCATTAATGGAACTTGTATTTTAACTGAGACCTATGGCACTTTGCAATGATGTAGTACCTATTCTTTTTCTGCCTATTTGATCTATTGAACTTGTATTTCATATCATGCAATTTGTTTTCCTTACGTACTGGTTTATTCAATGTTATGCTGGTTGTGGATAGGAAATGGATAATATACTTGACCAGGTTGTTAACATTGGTGGTGAGGACAATGTGGTGGAACAGGGTGGGGTAGTTGCTGCTGATGATGGCAATCCAGCAGCCCCTCAGCCCAATGGCCCTATGCACTGGACTCCTGTCCAGTCTGGGTTCATGCTAAGGAGGTTCCATGATTTGGTGGGGCAGGGGGTCAAAACTAACAAAGGGTTCAAGGAGGTACATGTTAGGCAGGTTGCACTCATGGTCTCTGAGTTTGCTGGGGTCAATATGAGCACCCAGCAGATTTACAATCACTTGAGAAAGTGGAGGCAAAGGTGGGTTAAGATTGTTAGGCTCAAGGATTTGAGTGGTGCTCTGTGGGATGAGAACCACCATATGATAGTACTTGATGATGAACACCTGCTTGCCCACGCCAAGGTTAGAAACTATTTGGATAACACCTCAGCTATTCTTTTTCTTTTGCTCCCCTATGTCTAATAGTTATATCTATTTTACTACCTAGGACCATCCTACTGATGCTAAGTTCTTGAACACACCAATAAAGAACTATGTTTAGATGGAGGCCATCTTTGGTGGTAACCAGGCCACAGGCAGGTATGCAATGGGCTCAAATGAGCCTCTGGGTACTCCAACTGACATTAGCTAAGGTGATATTGATGTAGTTGAGGACATCACTGACTTAGGTGACATAGATGCTGATTCTGGAAAAGAAACTCCTTTGATATGGAAGGCTCTAAGGGTTCTGATGCCAAGGGTCAGGAGGAAAGGGGTGGCAAGAGAAGGAAGCATGCCCCCGAGGAAATAGACCTCATGAATAGAATGATCAAGGCTGTGGAGTCTGTAGGAGATGCCCTCAAGACTCCACAACACAATGAGGTGCATCAGGACCTTTATGGCTATGTTATGGACTGCCCTGGGTACTCATAGGAGGCACTCATGTTTGCCCTGGTTTACCTACTGAAGTATAGGGCTGAGGGACTTTGCTTTGTTCAGATGACAGAGGCTCATAGGATCCTGTGGCTTAGGACCTACCTGAGCACTTTCTACTTTGCTTAGATGCATATGAGTTGGCCTCTCCACTTTTACATATAGCCATGCTAACTGTCTTATGCTGTAGGAAGTATTTTGATGTGTAACACTGACCTCATCTGATGCTACAAAGAATTATTTGCCGCCTGACCAAGGCTACACCTAATTTTGTATAGCATAGGAGCCATGGTGATGGATGTGAGGCTGTGTTGATCTGTGTGGTGTAGACATTAATAACGGATGATGGATTGTCACTTAGTTGATCTGAGCCCTAAAATACTTTGGATTGTCATTTAGTTGATCTGAGCCCTAAAATACCTTGGATTGTCACTTAGTTGATCTGAGACATTTTAGATGCTGTTATTGTTCTTGTTATTCTTATTGTTGGAGTTCCTATTTGGCCGATGATGTAAACTATAGCAATCTGAGGTGGCTGTGGGTATTCTTCATGTTGCTGCTTTATTGTCTTCTTGTGTTTTCTCATGTCTGTCATGAAACCGTAGGATATGTCCATTCCCAAGCAACTGTTGTAGACATGCCTACCGGATGGCTAGGATGGACGTGTCCCACGCTTCCATGGTAGCCATGAACTTGCCTCAGCAATTTGTGCTATTATTTGCCACCTGGGATGATTGCAGTTAGCTTACAAGATGATCATAAGTTAGTTTGCAATTAGCTGAGGTCTGCATTTTTTTATGCCTATGATGTCCACCATTTTTTTGACTGAGGCTGATATAATTGAGAGATCATTTTCATGCCTATGAAGATAATAGTGCTAGTTTGAGTAATGGATTATGCACACTGATGACCTTAGACTTATGAGGTACTAGAGCATTGTTTCTTCTATCTTCTACTTATGCTTCTCATGGCTGTCATCAAACCATGTGAGACATCCATGCCCAAGCAATAGCTGGACAGTTGTGATGATCTGATGGCTGGGCTGGATGTCTCTTATGGTTTCATGCCTGTCATGATCTTAATTTTCTACTATCTGTTTGAGGTTTATTGCTATCTATGTTTCTTAAGCTTCAAGTTCAAGGTCAAATGGCAAGGCAATTAAATCCGAGGCAAATCGATTGAACTAACCCTCATCTTATCAACATCTTATACTTACTTTTATGTGTTTTTTTAAGGGGCACATGGCTTGATATGTTGTGTACTGTGGCAAGGTTCCTGGGGTATATGCAACCTGGGCTAGATGCAATGCCCAGGTAACCGGTTTTAAAAACGACAGCTATAAGAGCTTCCCTACCAAAGAAGAGGCAGAAGCATCATACTTGAAGTTCATGGGTTGTGAAAATGACAAAGTTTATGTCAAGCCTCCACCAAAGGTGGTCAGGAACACATCGGTGTTATTTGTTGTGGCTGTGGTGCAATCTTTTTTCTTGCTGGTGCTCTTGTGGTTCGTTCTTGCTCGTTGCTACAACTACCTGTGATGCTCAAAATGTGCCATGCAAACTTGAAATGACAATGACCTTATGAGGTACTATGACCCTAATGCTGTTAACTATTATATGTCAGGACTGTTGTATGGTTCAAATTTGTCATTAGATGCTCCAAGGTCATTGCCGATGAAAAGGCACAATGAACTGAGGCAAACAAATCCTCTGTCTTGCTTGTTTTGCTGAGAAGTGTGGTAACTTCACCAAAACCATACCTTGGTGCTTAGACCTGTTGCCGTGCGGCAAACCAAACAGAGTTAGGGGCACAACTTCATACCACTTAACACTCCATGCTGGCAACCAAACGAGAAGATTGCCATCCAGTACGCAAGCCTCAATTGCAACCAAACACAGGAGGGTGAACGGTGTTAGCTAGGCTATCCTGAGCTTGGATGGGGCCTTCATCCCAGATGACCGAGCTCGGAGCAACCAATCACGCCCTATATAAACCAGAAGAATGCCCCGCGCGTTGCTGTAGGAATCGCTGGTGAAATTATACTACTTATATTTACTAATATGATTGAATAAATATCATAATACATGTTAGTGGATGATTTTTAGCATTCTGATGTGGACAACTAAATATATGTTAGTAAATGATGTGGTTTGCTAATGTTGAATAGCCTGAATGAAGACATAATGTCATGTGTTAGTGGATGTTGATGTGAACACAAGATAGTTTGAAGTGCTAGTGAGATGTTTTAGTGGATACTGATGGGGACACTTTGCATGACAAGATAAATTGCTAGTGGGGTTTATCTTTATAAGAGATATAGATTATGGTACGTCTGCTGCTCATTTCACGTGCACACGCAGGAATCCACGCCCCTCTGCGCCTTACGTTTGGATGCCCCGGCCCCCTCCGTGCCTCCCATTAAGACACCCGCATTCCCTCCGCTTCCCACACCTGCAGCCATCCCCCTCAACTGCGTGGTCCTAGGAGGTCGGGCTCCGAAGCTGCTGGTGACCGGGACAGGGCCGTGGCGCTGGTCAGGGAGTTCACAGACAAGAAGGTGGTGGCCAGCCACCATTGCGCATTGCAACATGTACAACACCAGATCTACTTTAAAACATCCAGTTGAGACATTTACAACATACGTTTGAAGACACATGAGACACTTGAAACATGCGTGTGTAATCATTGCAACATGTGCAACACAAAGATCTACTTTTGCAACATCCAGATGAAACGCTTGAAACATACGTCTGAAACAAATGAAACACTTGAAACATACGATCGTAACATGCGTATATTCTATATTGTCACTGCAACATATGCAACATCTCAGATTTACTTTTGCAACACACAGATGAATCACTTGAAACATAAGTCTCAAACGCTTGAAACACGGCGTCGCCGGCGGCCACGGCCTACCTGGTGGGAAACTAGGGTAGCCAACAAGCTCAGGTCAGGGGGACTTTGAGAGCAATGACCTAGCATACACCTCCGCTGCAGGACTTCCCTTTTTTGTCGTGGTGTCTTCGGTTGGCCGCAGGAGATGATCCCCGGTCAACGACGACTTCTTGCTGGTGGTGCCGTGTTGGTGGTGGCCCGGTGACGCCACGGCCGTGGCGGTGCGAGGTGCAGTGGGGCGCGGGCGCGTGGCAGGGGATGGGCGTGGCGCGGGCGGCGATGGGGTGCGACGCGGCGGGGGGAAGCGCATGGCGCGGCGAGAGACATGGCACAGTGGGGGAAGGGGGCGTCGGCGGGGACAAAGTGGGGCTGTTGGATAGAGTTCCGAAAGAAGAGGCCTCGGTGGAGGCTAAAGAAATGTGTGGATAAGAATAAGCTAGACGATATTTTCGGACGTTGGACGCTTATGTCATAGCATTATCGTATAAATTAGCCAATCATTTTTTATAGAAATTGTTCCATGACATGTGCCTGATTCGTTTTCTCTTCATCCACGTCGCCTCCTGCCCGGATCCGGATGCCTCGCGAGCGATACGATACCTTCCCTTCCCCTGGTCATCACACGATCTGCATCTGCTTTACATGCAGATCGATCATCGATCACACTTGGTGACCGACCGACCGACCCCGGCCAAGCAAGCAGCGCAACGAAGGCGCACGGCCACTAGCTTCAATTGCAAAGGAACTTTGATAGGCGCGCCGCCCAAATAAACCAGGCGTGGCTGCCTCCATCCAACACGGAAAAACGGCAAAAAGATTCGGTCACTCCAATCGCGCGCACTCGACTCGATCCCCCGAGGCCCGAGCGGTGAGCAAATCTGCGCACGGCCCAATCGCATCCACCGCCCTATCAATATCGGCCGGTTCAAAAGTTGGGAGCAAAAGCCGCAGCGCACCGCGGACGGAAGGCCAAGGCCGGCCGGCGCGTGACCGTCGATCGCCCACTTTACCCGGCGACAGCATGCGCGCGCGAGGCCGTTGTTTCCATTGCTTAAAGTTCGGTGTTTTTACCGCAAATCGGCAACAATAATGTGGCCAATGGGGTGCATTATTATTTCATTCAGGTCCACGATTCTCTCCGGTGCTGTTACAACTTACACAACTGCAGCACCATCATCTTGCATTTCTAGCACTGCTCTCAAGATGTGCACCCAAGTATCAAGATGATCTAGCGAGATGGGTCGTGCAAATAGGGTGGCTATATATGCTCACATAATAGCTTTTTTAGCGTCACAATCTATTGATTAAGAAAAAAATTATATATTGCTGGGTTTTTATATAAAAGTTAGTGCCTTTCATTTACATATATAGTATTATTGAATATTGAAGAGGCAAAGTCCGCCACACCGACCCTAACAATGACAACTTGATGATGCTCGTGGTCATTTGTCGTGATGTCGTGCCATTGGATGCTGCTTATTCCACTCCTCGAGTGACACACTATTCTAGTGTTGTATCATAATAAAATCAAAATACAATTTTAATTTGTTTGGTTGATGGTTTCTGCGGCTGATAAGCCGGCTGAAGCTGATTTATTGTGAGAGAAAAATATTGTTTCATGGCTGATAAGCCAAGCTAATAAGTTCAAGCGAACATGGCGATAAACCAATTTGTAGACAAGAGTAACAACCAAGTAGGTATACTATGATAATATATTTTATGATGGATTTAATAATATTTATTTGGTCATAATTTTGCTAGCCATTTTTAATATATAAAATCGTTGTTTATGACTTCGACAAAACTAGAATTGTATTTTTTTAATTGAAGTAAAGGGAAATCTATAATTTACGACATAATGTCTAACTTTTATGTCCCTAAAGTTATGTGCAAAGAGTTTCGACACGTCCATAATCTACAATTCAATTTATAACATATGTCTAACTTTTATGTCCCTAAGTTGCGTGCAAAGAGTTTGAATATGTCCGTCATTTACAATTAGTAAGTTAGTATTTCCTCCATCCCAAATTATAAAATATTTTGGCATTTCTAGATTCATAACTTTTATTATATATGTAGATATAATAGGTATCTAGGTGCGTAGCAAAAGTTATAAATCTAAAAAAACAAAAGCGTCTTGTAATTTGGAATGGAGGAAATATATGTTTAATCTGTAGTGGTAACATTGTCAAAGCTCATCATTTGACATATAATATAATTGTCATTGTTCACTTAACTGGTGTCTCGACTAAATGAAATTCTAAAACGAAAAAGAAATCAAATAATGGTGTCATTCTCGAATTGGATTTTGAGAAAGCATAATATAAAGTGAAATCGTCCTTCTACACCATTCTTTGCAAATGAATGGAATTTCACGTATATGGTGTTGAATCGAGGACTTTTGCTACAAAAGGGATGTGTGGGAGTTAAAGGGAATAATAATAAGTGGCCACTATAGAACAAAATGGCTTCGGAAAGGGTGGTCTTCTTACCCCAACACTTTTAAATATATTTTTGCGGATATGTTAGCAATATTATACTAATAGCAACAACTAAGGAAATTGGGCAATCATAGGAATAGTCCTGCATTTAGTGGACGAAGTATCTCTAGACTTGGTATATAAGCGGATGATACTATCGTTTACATGAGACAAGGCCTTCTGTTTTTTTGCGAACATGCCAAAAAATATATGTTATCATTAGATAAATCTCTGAACCTCCCATGTCTAGACCAGTCTAGTTACAAATCGTCAAGCACTCATGTGTAACATCTACAATGCCCTCCATGACAGATTTGATAGACATGTAAATCCTAGCACACCCATCTAGCGTGGCGAGCTCAGCTCCTTCAGTGTGACCAAGAAGACAACTCAGTGTAGGTCTTCGAGCCGAGAGGCATCATGTGGGCAATAGAGGCCAGCTAACATCTAGGCGTTGTGGTAAATTTGGCGGAGACCCAACCATGCTTAACTACTACGGCGAAGGTGCACAACTGAGCAATATACGTCTGTCGACACGAAATTTCGTTCCATGCCGGGGCACACGAGCAAGCAGGAAGGGTCTGCTCGATGGAGCTGGAGATCCGCCTAGCTTCAACGTAGGGATTATCGATCCTGCGCAATCCTCCCGAGACGTGCCAGTCAGTTTTATCCTGCAATTGACAAGAAGAGAAAGTTAATCAGTAATTTAAGGCGAAACATGCCGGTGTTGCCAGACAGTCCTGAATGTGTGGCTCTGAGAGCCGATATGGAAGGAGATCGACTAAATAGTCGATTCCAGCATACACATAAGAATAAATCAGTTAAAACTCATGAAGTTATGGAAGGAAAATCGGTTATCGTTTAGGATGAATCTCGTTATTTAGATAAATATTAATCAATGGCAATATAATGTCAACAATAATCAGTTTATGCTAAGCCAATGACTGTAAGTAACCGAATCCCTTTTTATATAAAAGAAACAGCTCATCCATTTAACCAAGAGATAAATCTAATGAACATATTAGGTCTCATCTATCGTTATGACCAGTGGAGCATGGGGCAGAATTATGTAGGCCGTACAAGCAGCGATAAATTCGACGACCCTAACTTATTACTAATATCAGTGGGACATAAGGCAGAATCATGTAGACCGTAATACAATAACAAGATCATGGGGCTAACACATCTTTTAACCTGCCTTTACCTCAACGGTCTCGTAACATGAACTGCATATGTGAAAGCACTCGATATCGGCTAAAATAGTCAATTCAGGCATAGCGCACACTTAAAGTCATGCCCTATCAGAAACAGACCTACCAAATAACGATTTCCACTCCACGGTGCTAACAATGGGGTGTGAGGCAGAATCACACAGGCCGTGATAACGGGCCATGTAGCGGTTCTCGTTAGCCAATAGATCTATTCAAGACCAAACATATCTTAAACGCACACTATGTATGATCAAGATTGACATAAAACAACCGATAAAACATTGCTCGTCGTTTAAGATGCAGATTAGATCAGTTTGGATTAATAAACGATGGGTTAAACAGGATATAAGGCTGATCTATATCAATCCCAATCGGGCGAAGTGATATTGCTGTAATTAAATAAATAATAAAAGCAATAAGCAATATCGGTAACTTAATGAATCTATCCGAAGGACGCCACCCTTAGATAGAGCCGATAACTTGACCTTAATCTAGTTCGAGCAGTGGAGGTCGACCGGATCGATGTAGCCGTACTTGAACTAAACAAGAATCGATAACTAGCTTATACCAGAGTCGCAGTGGAGGTCGACAGGATCGATGCAGCCATACGAACAGAAGTATAAGCCATGACGGTACTTACAGACAAGCCGGAGGTCGGCCGGACCGATGCAACCCTGCTCGCTGAAGAACTCGCCGAGATCTACTCTACTCCTATTTCTAAGGGTTGGCCGGAGCCAAAAAAAAGTAAGTAACTTGTATTTGATTGATTGTGTGTCCTCTTACAATAGCCGGGGTCTAATATTTATACCCAAAACCTACGCATGAATCCTACTTAAGCACGACTCATCATAATTTTTGACCTAGGAGAAAACATTTCTAATTTAAGATAACTTGGACCATAATCTTTTTCTTTTTATAGAGTCCAACATGATTTTCCCGGCGCCGATCATAGCTTTTGTCGTTATCTGCTGGCGCTATCTGAAGAAAGCCGATTCCAGTGCTTCATTCGAATCAGCTGATACCGACCTTCGTGCAATCGATTCCTGGATGACGTGATCTTGAGAGCTTTCGAGTCTCTGTAATTTTTCTTCCAAATTTTGGTGTAAACAACGTCTCTACATGTTTCAAGGGCTTTGTCAGCCATCGCGTCAAACGTACCACCTGGTGGGGTCGGGGCAAGAGAGCTATGCAAGTGGAGATAATATTGGCCCGTTCGCTGGTCTGAAACTTAGCTGAAAATGGCTGAAAAACACTGTTCTGGCTGAAATGTTGTGAAAGAAAAAACTCTATTCCAGCTGAAAAAAGAAGTCGAATAAGTCAAATTTCAGACCAGCTGAACGAGGGCATTGATATGACTTAGACTCTCTTTAGAAGGGCTCCTTCAGCAAAATCGTCCCAGGCTCCCAGCTTCACATTGATATGGGGAAAAGAAAAAAAAGTGGCTCCGTGATACAGTGCTAACTACGATGAATCAGTAGTCGGAGCTACAGCACCGAAGACCTATGACAAATGACCTCTTATTAGGAGAGGATGTCACTTCTTATAAGCGAATAACAACCTGTTGCAACGTAGGAACACACATTTTGCTAGTATCATGTAACAATGAACTTTATATGCCTTTCTCTTTTTATTTATTTGTAATAATAAATATATAGACAGTTTAGTAGATCATAGGGAATCAGCGTGGTTGTTGCTTCTGCATGTCCTATTCCTTCCTCTGCTTGATTCACTGACGGTTAAGACTGATGAAAAGGAACTAACCGACTAACCGTTGTCAGTCAAAAGGAGAGAGCCCCCGTAATCTCGGACTCGATCCGATCTTATGGCGCGTTCTTTTAGCTAACAAGGTGACAAAAGCATGGACCTCGACGAAAAGCCATCTCCATACACGCGCGGCTTACCGAGCCTTCTGGGCGGCGAAATCACCATCCGATCCACCCATCCATGCTTTCGTTGTAGAACATGCTGTGGCCGATCCTGGATCTCCTGCCTCCTCTTCTCGCCCATCCACCCAACTTGCTTTATAAGAAGGCCCTCGTGGCCGCCATGTAACTCCTCGTCAGTCGTCACTCGAGCTCGAGCGCCATCTCTTTCCGAGTAATCATCCGGCCGCTAGCGTTTGTTAACTTCCTCCTGCGTGCGTACGGCCTAGTAGAGTGCATGGCCATGGCTTCCTCTGCATCAGCTCTCCTCCTGGCGGTCTCCCTCGCCGCTCTGTACTTGTGCTGCCGCCATGGGCAGGGTGCCGACGCCGGCAGCGGCAACGGCATCACTGCCATCTACAGCCTCGGCGACTCCATCACTGACACGGGGGAACCTCGTCAAGGAGGCGCCTCCGGGCATGTTCGAGACCATCAAGCACCTCCCCTACGGCGTCACGTTCGGGTACCCGACCGGGCGGTGCTCTGACGGCCTCCTCATGATCGACTTCCTGGGTATGTATATGATTTCACTTATTTACAGAAGCTGCTAAGCTCAGTACACAGTCGTGATCATGAGATGCATAAGCACAATGCATTGATCTCAAGATCTGATCGATCTGCTTTCGTGATCCACGTCTATATATGCGCAATGCATATGGATGGATGATGCAGCTCAGGACCTGGGCCTCCCATTCCTAAACCCGTACCTGGGCAAGAACAAGAGCTTCGACCACGGCGTCAACTTCGCCGTCGCCGGAGCCACCGCCGTGGACCCGGCCGACCAGTACAACCTCACCGTCCCCGTGCCAGTCGCCTCCAACTCCCTCAAGGTGCAGCTCCGGTGGTTGAAGGACTTCCTCAAGTACACCTTCGGCACCGATCAAGGCAAGCAAAACACTTCGTTAATTCCTCCTCGATCAACCGTCCTCAGCTCCCTCCATGGATCGATGCATCACTGCAAGGCTCAAATTCTTGCATTGTGTGACTGCATGCATGCAGAGATACGCAGACGGCTTAAAACTTCTCTGGTTTTGGTCGGGGAGATCGGCGGAAACGACTACAACTACGCCTTCTTTCAGGACAAGCCGGTGGCCGAGGTGGAGAAGCTCATCCCAGGGGTCGTGAAGACCATCATCGACGCCGCCAAGGAGGTGCTGGACATGGGCGCCAGCCGAGTCATCGTCCCTGGCAACTTCCCCATTGGCTGCGTGCCGGGGTACCTGGCCATGAACGCCGCCAAGTCGGAGCCCGCGGACTACGACTCGGCGGGGTGCCTCCGGGAGCTCAACGACTTCGCCGCCAAGCACAACTCGCGGCTCCGGCGCGCCGTCGCCGACCTGCAGGCGTCGTACCCGGACGCCGCCGTCGCCTACGCCGACTACTTCGACTCCTTCCTCACCCTCCTCCACAACGCCTCCACGCTAGGTACGCACGCACGCACGGTCACTCTCACACACATGCCGGCATGCGTAACGCGATTCGTGCAGTGCATTTTGACGCGTACGTACGCATCTCTGTCTCTGTCTCTTCATCAGGTTTCGACCCGGCGAGCACGCGCAAGGCCTGCTGCGGCGCCGGCGACGGCGAGTACAACTTCGACTGGCGGCGGATGTGCGGCTTCGACGGCGCGGCGGCGTGCGCGGAGCCGTCCACGTACCTGAGCTGGGACGGGATACACATGACGCAGGCGGCGTACAGGGCCATGTCCAGGCTCATCTACCACGGCAAGTACCTGCAGCCGCAGATACTGAGCTTCCCGGAGAAATACGGCCAGACGTAGACTCGCATCATCATCATATATAGAATTTAGGTAGAAATACACTCGAAACTCCGGCTACAAATAAGGCTCCGAATGGTTCAGTTAGCTGTCTTGGTAGTACTACTAGGACCTGGGAGCGTCAGTCAGCTGTATCGGTATATGCTAATATGCTATGATCTCTGTACTCTTCAAGCTGTGAGCGAAATACACGTTGCAGGCTTCCAGCATCTAGCTGGTGCAGTCAGCTGCAGTGCATCCATGATGAACACAGAATACAAACGTGTGTACCAGAATGGATGCAGAGGACGAAACTGTCAACAAGGCATGAGTTGTTCATACCTTGTCCTGCTGCCCCTACAGGTACTTAGAATTTTTTAATGGGATGGGATTTGTCACAAGAATCAGCGCCATGTTCGCTTGGGTTTGTTTAGCTTATAAACCGTACTTTTTCAGCCAACGAACAGTATTTTTCTCTCACACCAAATCAGCCATGGCTTATCAGTCAAACAAGCCCAAGCGAACAGGGCGAAGGCTGATTTCGTTCAGCAGATGAGGATGGCAGAATAGGCAATGGTGAAATATTTAATGGCAGAATAGGCGATGGTGAAATATTTACACTGATTTGATAACACACAGTTAAACTCAACATCATGGTGAACTATTTTTTATACAAAAGCTCATTGAAAGTGGAAAGCAGCATCGTCAAGTCTGGGTCTAGTTCATGCTTCTTCCAAGCTTCCTCAAATTGTTGTCCCTTGCACCTGCAACAATAAACCTTTTATTACTACACAAGAAACAGAGATACAGGGCAAAAATGGAAGTGGATACAGCAACATTTTCCTAGTTCATGCGGTACAACCAATACCAAAGGCCATAGGCTACATCCTCATTAATAAAAAAAACTTCGCCATGTGTGCGCAGTACACTCACCCTCATCCCTCAGGAGAAGAAGGGATGTTTAGCACAAAAGGATGAGAAGATAGCGAGAATAAATACATAATCAGACCCATCCCATAAATGAAATAATGTAACCTCTATGTTAAGTTCCATTGTAATAATCCCAATTGCTGAGCTGGATACATCAGAAGGTAGCATAAATCAATTTCCAAACACTGTTTCCAAATAGATAAATGAAGTGACTCCTAGGAAATAGAACCAGCAGCCAGCAAGACAGAGTGCACTGTTTCTGTTTTAATGAACTACTCTTGACAAAATGGATTTTCATAGAGCAAGTCTGATTGTCACTAAAGTAGCTCTTACTGTGCCACTATGCATGCACAAGAACTGTTACTAAAGGAGAGTTGCTTACTTCTGAAGCAGTACAAGTATCTCCAGTATATGATCTCGCATGACTTCACGGTTGCTCCTTGTCGCTGATTCTTTATATAATAGAACAAGCTCGTCCACCAGCCTATACACAAAAGAAATGGATTTGAAGTCACTCGTTAGTTAATAACGCATTATTCCAAATTTCAAAAAAATAACACATTATTCTGACTTTGGATCAGGAATATTTGATGCTATAATATAGGGAGCACAGCAAGCAGAATTTGATAAGTAAGAAGACATATATCACATCTTCTAATACCTTAAAGTATAAGGTGACTTCCTGATCCAGGTAAGCTTGATAATGGCATGTATTTGCTTTAAAGTCTGAAAAAATATTCATGGATCAAATTCATAGAAAAAATCCATAATCAATTAGGTTAACAAATTCCATATCCATAAATTGGTGACATTATCTGATAGGAACAAAAATGTGAAGATGTATTATAGTACTTTCTTTTAATGCTAATTAAGAACCCGAACATTTTCCTTACCAGAAGAACTGTTTTATCATCATCAGTGTGAATCCATTGGAAAAAGAGTGAGAAAAGGCGGCGAAAATGTGCCAATAGGAAGAGGCCCATAGCATCGAAAACTGGCCCAATAAGGGTCAGCCACGCAACACGGCGCTCTTTATTTAGTGGCTGCCGTTCCAGGTGGCCCAACATCTCACTAAGCATTCGATCATACCTGGAACCAGTTTAAAAAATGAAGTTGAATAAAAGAAAGACGAGGGAGTTCAAGAAATATAAACATATTTTGTGGATGTTCATACTAGAGCCGAGCAAGATTTTGCAATGGAAGCATGAACTCATATAGAATGCAAAATATCAGCCAATAGTCAGCTCAATCACTTAGATATTGGTTGTGTTATCCACAGTTACCACTAATGTTTTACCTATAGGTTGTTCAGCAATGATTCTGCATCTCCCAATATAACTACAACAAATGCTATATATCCCTTAAATATGTTCAACTTTTTGGTCCAAACCATTCAATTCACAAATATTTATTTTTCACAAGCTAGCTGTGCCTCATTTAAACAAAGGCAATCATTTTTCCCTGAGCCATCTTCCTCTAATTTTTTGGTGCAAAATTTAAGGGATACCATACTACCATAGTGCACAGTTCAAAAACTGAATTGAGTCATAGAAATACATATTTATCATATAAAATTCTGAATGTCCACAGTACAGTTCAAAAAAGGATTTAAATTAGAAACTTTACCAAGGGCTCCGAGGATTGCTCCGCTGTGTGTATGTCAGCAACAGCACAGATACCTCAATAACCTGGTACCATAACTCATCATCCGCAGGAATGTTCTGACAGCATGCGTCAAGTATGGCATCTTCGTACAAACTTAATTCCGTTACTTTCACATTCTTCGCTATGTGTACAAAACTAACCATTCCCTGTACCTGTCAATTATATGGAACAATGTCCATCAACAGGGCCAAATCTTGAAATGTAATTAGAAGACAAAATTTAAATGAATGGTACTGAGACAAAGTTGGCACTAACATACAGTCTATACTACTGTTATCCCCAGTAGAGAAACCAAAACAGCACTGTACCTTAACTTCTGGTGACCAATGATCCAAGGTTGTCAGGGCACATGGAATGACTAACCAACACAAATCCCCAAGCTTAGGGTAACTTACCTGAAATACAAAAATAGAAACTGAAGTAAACATCTCTATGCAGCCACATCACTACTGCTTCACTTACTGATACAGTTCTGCTGCTGCTTATGCTAGTACTACAAGTTAAAATGTTCTCATACCAGTAAGATTATATCCAAAGAGTACCAAATTCTCCCAACATGTAACATCACCTTCTTTTGAACTTCTAGTCTTATTATAACCAAACCATTGGCAAGAACAATGCCAAAGCACCCATCACGGAGCACAAACCTGAGACACCAACCACCGGAACTGGTGCGCGGCGACCGCAGCGTGCTCCTTGGGCGGCTTCACAGCGCCAATCTCGTCGCTGTCAGCGTCGACGCACGAGTCCTTCACCACGGCCTTGAGAAGAGGCACCACCTCCGGCGCCACGGCCACCACCATCTCCCCGACGCTGCCCCAACCTCCCGCCGCCGCCATCTCCTTCACCGCAGCGGCGGCCGCGCCCGCGAGGCCCGCCGGGACCCAGTGCAGCGCGGGGTACTCCGGGGAGGCCGCGAGGACGGCGGCGCAGAAGAGGAGGAGGTCCCCGGCCTCCTTGCCCGCCGGCGCCTGGGCCTGGGGCGGGGGAGGGGAAGGCGAAGGGAGGAGGGCGGCGAGGAGGGACTTGACGGAGGCGGATGAGCCCGCGGGGGGCTCGTACGGCGCCGCGGCGAGCGAGTCACGGAGCGGCGCGGAGATAGTGAGCAGAGCGGCGCGGGGGACCGCCGCAACGGCGGCGTGAGGCATGGCGGACTGGAGGGTTGTAGCGCTTCGTCGCCGGTTGCCGCCGGCGTCAGTGAAGGGTCGTTTTTGCAAAACTCCACCTGCCATTTTTTGTAAAATTATTAATTGGGCCAGCTGGGCCAAAATACAACGATCTTTTCCACATGAACAGGCCCGACCGGGGGACCAGTCCAGGTCGTATGCGACAGGCCCACAGGGAAAGCACGATGGGGATTGCAGGGCAGGTGGCAGGACGCCATAGGCTAACCCAGCTGTACCTCACCTCCCAGATCGTTCCAGTCCCCTTCTAGTTATCCCAGCTTTAACCAATTTTAGGATAGAGTTCACACGGTATTAGGAGTGTAACTATCGACGGAAAAAGCTTGGCAAATACAGTACAAATAAAAGCAGAAAAAAACATGAATCTTGGGAAAAAAATCATTTAAACAACATGGCACCCATAATAAACACAATAAGCATCGGTGACATCACACTTCACTGTAAAAATTCACACTTACCATTCTTCGTCTCGCCTGCAACAGTGGTTAGTTTTTGCATCTACCTTAATAGTGTTTGGGGAAAAAATAAGTATTTGTACCAGTGAGTGAGCCTACGAGCGAATACTACGGGCAGCGTCAGCAGACTGACGCACGCACGAGCGAAAACTACGGGCAGCATGAGCAGGCAACCAGACCAGCTTGATCCCATCGCAGCCGTCGACGTACCCCACGGTGACGATCCAACGGTGCAGATCTCCCGGACCGGACGCTTCGAGTGCACGGGGCGAGGCGGTTGAGGGGCACTGTGCCCTTGTCCCGTTGTCCGGTCCACTCGTTGCGTCCCCGCCGAGACAGCGAGAGGCTTCCTCCCAATTCCAAATTCCAACCCAAGCCCGAACCCAGGACCTCCGTCCATTCCGCTCGCGGCTGCCTCCGCCCAAAACCCAATCCAGAGCCAGGCCAATCGCGCGCGTGGCATCCATGGGCTGACCGCGTCGCGGTGGGGAGCCCGGATCCGGAGCTAGGGTTCCGCCGTCCTTGGCGGCACCGCCATGGAGTGGGACAGCGAGTCCGACGGCGCCGGCAGCGTCGGCGCCGGCGAGGAGGAGCAGGAGCAGGAGGAGGGGAACAGGGGAGGCGAGGGGAGGTGGCGACGCCGGGGCGCCGGTGGGATGTTCACGTTCGCGATTGAAGGCATGCTGCGCGCGTCCGGGCCGTGCGGGCTCGTCGTCACCGACGCGCTCGAGCCCGACTGCCCCATCATCTACGTCAACCGCGGCTTCGAGGAGGCCACGGGCTACCGCGCCGAGGAGGTCCTCGGCAGGAACTGGTCGGTGCTACCTTATCCCGTATATGCTTTCATTTCGATTCGTCACTCAACCAGTTTCATTTGGTTGCAAGGATTGCTCTGTGCCACTTAGAATCATACGGAACCTACTGTTAGTTCTTTTGTTAGCTATATATGCTTGTAAGCATCTGCGGTCATGATTCTGTTTCTTAGAAACGAGCTTAGACTCTCATTTTAGCTGTTAGAGTAGTCTCCCCTTTCAACTGGTCACACACCAGTTTCATTTGGTTGGAAGGATTGATCTGTGCCACTTAGAATCGAGCAAAACTTACTGTTGCTGTTAGTTCTTTACTTAGCTGTACGTTGTAAGCATCTATTGTTGTCATGAATTTGAGTAAGAGAGCTTAGACTGGGAGGTGCTCATTTTAGCTGTTAGAATACGCTTCCTTTATGTGAAATAACAAGTGCCATCTTCTTGCTATTGTTAGGTGCAAGGGTTGGCCTCCTCTTGCTATTGTTAGGTGCAAGGAAGCAAGACGTAGTATTACGTTTTTGTTTGTTTCATCATGGTTTCTGTGTTGGTGATTGAGTATAAAAATGCGGTTGCAATAATAGGTGTGTAGCAGGACTGGTCGGTGCTACCTTATCTCTTTTGCTTTCCTCGATTTGTTTCACAACAATTTGGTTTGGCTACAAGGATGGGTCTGTGCCACTTAGAGCAGAGCTTACTGTTATTTCTTTTGTTAGCTACGTTACAAGCATCCTTTAGTATTAGAGGTGATCTTAGAGTGAGGGTGCTCAGTTTAGGTGTTGGAATACTCTTCCTTTCAGCAAAATAGCAAGTGGCATACTGGCATCCTTTTGCTACTTTTAGGTGCAAGGATTGCTGCCACTTAGAATCGAGCTAATATGTAGTATTGCTTATCTGTTTGTTGTCATGGGTTTCTGTTTTCATAATTTTAAATATTATTAGAAGTTATTCGGCTTTGCTATTAGAACACACACATAGAGTGAACTGGAAATAGTGGCTTCATTTTGGTACTCGGATTCCTCTCTACTGCTTGTGTTCATTAGCTGCTAGAAAAGCCTTTCCTGCTAGTGCTGGTTGTCTATTAGAAGCGAGCTTAGACTGTAAGGTTCTTAATTTAGCTGTTATAATGCTCTTCCTTTCAGCAAAATAGTAAGTGTCTTTCATTTGCTATTATTAGGTGGAGTGATATCCATTTCAGCAAAACCATAGTATTGTTTCTTCTTTTTTCTGTTTCGTCATGGGTTCCTGTTTTGGTGATTTTGAGTATTAGAAATGCAGTTAGAATGGTAGCTGTTTTGTTTTTCTGTTACATTAGCTGCTAGAAAAGCCTTTCCGCTAAGCGCTGTTTGTGTATTAGAAGTGAGTAGACTGGAGGGTTCTTTGTTTAGCTGTTATAATGCTCCCCCTTTCAGTGAAATAGCAAGTGGCATCCATTTGCTATTATTAGACGCAAGTGGCATCAATTTCAGCAAAAACGTAGTAGTACTTTTTCTTTGTTCTGTCATGACGGTTTCCTGTTTTGGTGATTTTAAGTATTAGAAATGCAGTTAGCATGATAGGTGCTTGATTTTTCTGTTATATTAGCTGCTAGAAAAGCCTTTCCCGCTAGCGCTGTTTGTGTACTAGGAGCGATCTTAGACTGGAATGCTCTTCCTTTCAGTGAAATAGCAAGTGGCATCAATTTGCTATTATTAAGTGCAAGTGGCATCCATTTCAATTAAAGCGCATACTATTAACTTTTTTTCTGTTTCGTCATGGGTTCCTGTTTTGGCAATTTGAGTATTGGAATTGCGGTTAGAATGACAGGTGTTTGGTTTTTCTGTAACAAGACTTGCACTTTCAGTGAAATGGAAAGTAGTGGCATCCTTTTGCTACTTTGGGCTTCCCTCTACTGTTTTTGTTCATTTAGCTGGTATAAAAGCTGCACGAACAAACCACAGCTCTCGAGTAGCTCAGCTGGTATGTACGATGCACAAGTGAATACTACTGGCAGCAAGCAACCAGGCCAACTTAATCGCATCTCAGCCAGTACATGTAACCTCATGGCCATCACCCAATGGTGTTGCGGACCGGATTCTTACGGTTGACGGCCACTGTACCCTTGTCCCATCCACTTGTCAGTGTCCGACTCACTCCCTGAGATTCCAACCGGCGTGAACCCACCATCTCTGCATTGAAGGCATGCTGTGCGCATCTAGGCCGTATGGGTGGTGGTCGTCGACTCGTCGTTGATGCTCTTGAGCCCAACTGGCCCATCATCTATGTCAACCGCAGCTTCGAGGAGGCCACGGGTTACCGTGCCGAGGAGGTGTTCGGCATGAACTGGTTGCTGCTATTTTATCCCATAATATGCTTTCCTTTCAATTCGTTACACACTATTTTCATTTGGTTCCAAGGACTCATCTCTGCCACGTAGAGTCGATGGTTCTTTGTTAGCTAATAGGTTTTAAGCATCTGTTGTTGTGATTTTGAGTATTAGAAGCGAGCTTAGACTAGGAGGTGCTCAGTTTAGCTGTTGGAATACTCTTCCTTTCAGCAAAATGGACTGGCATCCTTTTGTTTTTAGGTGCAAGGATTACTGCTACTTAGAATCAGGCATCTGATTGTGCAGACTGCAGGGTTTGCCTAATTGAAAATTTATTAGAATCACGTTCTGATTCTTTTTACTCTGGATTAGAATCAAGTCGATTTATTCTAGATTAGAATTACTTAATCATATCTCTTCCAGCATGTGAGTTACCTTTGATACTTCTCAATTATAATGATTTCAGTCTAGGATTGTTTGGCATGATACCATACTACTGATTACAAAGAAAATCGTTTTCTTGGCTTTAACTGGCATGATATTGATGTTTTTTGGGTCATGTCCTTCAATATTGTTTGGAGAGAGAAATATCTACCCCAACTTGCTTGGGACTAAAAGGCTTTGTTGTTGTTGTTGCAAGTTAGCACTTCAGATGTGAATCAATAGATTGATTTCTAGGGAAAGAAAATGATTGACCTGATTAGTCGAGGGCTTATGTTTAGTCAGTCTTTTACCTGTCCAGTTTGCTGGAATAATTTTGTAATTGATGATTGAACAGTTAATACTTGATAATGGTCGATACTCAAGAGGTCTGATGCGATTTTCATCTGTACTCTGAAAACTATGGTAGCTGCTCTATGGTAGGTACATGTGATTTAGAGGGATTTCCAAGATATTAGCCTAGACGAAAATTGCACCAACAAGCTGTAACTCGAAACAGGGAACATAGAGTAGTGTAAGGAAATGATTAACTGGGAATCTGTAATTCTGCTAAAAGTAGTAGATAAAAGTGAAGATTGGAAAATACCGTGAATGCACATTGGGTCCTAAACTTGCTTTTGCTTCTTGATGAATGCACATCAATTCTTTTAAAACCTTGTATTTGAGTAAGACTTGCAGATACATGATTCATATCAGTAACTAGTAATCCAAGTGCACTTTGGTGTTCTATATGTTGGATTATAGTTCCAAGATATCTAAGATATTTAAAATTCCGTTCGTATCCAAATAGGTACAATACTTATCCATCTGCTATAATGCAGTTGTATCGTCAAATAGGAATTTAGAGTGAGCCGAACATGCCACTTTATGTCTAGTTTGCAGATTTATATGTTACACCCTATGCAAGTAGATGTTTAGCGTCCTGTGGTGTAGCTTAGTTGGTTACCTTGTTTTGGCTCCATATCGACATTCTTACCCTGTGTATTTAAGTATATTCTCTCGCATTTGTTGTGTTTGGCTGCCAAACACCATTGTTCATGTTAAAACATGCAAGGATTTAGGTATTGTCATGGGCTAAGACAACCGTACTCGGATTTTTGTGGTTGGCAGCTCCTGTCTGCATGCATCTCTCATCTTCGATTGTTTCATTATTTTCCTAAATTATGCCACAATAATACAATATAACCTATGCAATTTATTTATTGCTCTATTTACTGTGATATTTCTTCTCTCTTTCAGCCGATTCCTGCAGTGCAGAGGACCATTTGCTCGAAGGAGGCACCCCCTAGTTGATGCTGCAGTGGTATCAGAGATTCGAAGATGCATAGACAATGGCATTGAATTCCGTGGTGATTTACTAAATTTCAGAAAGGATGGAACTCCATTGATGAACAGGTTGCATCTGACCCCTATATATGGAGATGATGAAACCATAACCCATCATATGGGCATTCAGTTCTTCACTGATGCTAATGTTGATTTGGGACCATTGCCCTGTTCAATGACAAAGGAACCAGTGAGGTCAACACGGTTTGCTCCAGATAACTCATTTCAACCCATTTCTACGGGGCCAGAGCACAGCAATTTCTGCCGGGAATATTCTAGCCTCTTCCAATTAACAGATGAAGTGCTTTGCCAAAGTATACTGTCAAGGTTGTCACCAAGAGATATAGCGTCTGTGAGCTCTGTGTGCAGGCGCTTGTATCATTTGACAAGAAATGAAGATCTCTGGAGAATGGTTTGCCAGAATGCTTGGGGTAGTGAGACTACTCGAGCTCTTGAGACAGTGCCGGCCGCAAGAAGGCTGGGCTGGGGTCGGCTGGCAAGAGAACTGACAACCCTGGAAGCTGTTGCCTGGAGGAAATTGACAGTTGGGGGTGCAGTGGAGCCATCTCGATGCAATTTCAGTGCCTGTGCTGTGGGGAACCGTGTTGTTCTCTTTGGCGGGGAAGGTGTTAACATGCAACCGATGAATGACACGTTTGTATTGGATTTAAATGCTAGCAATCCAGAGTGGAGGCATATCAATGTGAGCGCAGCTCCTCCAGGTCGCTGGGGCCATACTCTGTCATGCTTAAATGGCTCTTGGTTGGTTGTTTTTGGTGGATGTGGAAGGCAGGGTCTGCTTAATGATGTATTCATGTTGGATTTGGATGCAAAACAACCAACCTGGCGGGAGATACCTGGAGTTGCACCCCCAGTTCCACGTTCATGGCACAGCTCCTGCACTTTGGATGGAACGAAGTTGGTAGTTTCTGGTGGCTGTGCTGATTCAGGTGTACTCCTCAGTGACACATATCTTCTTGATGTAACCATGGATAGACCAGTTTGGAGAGAAGTTCCTGCATCCTGGAAACCACCTTCTAGGCTGGGGCACTCAATGTCTGTGTATGATGGCAGGAAGATCCTGATGTTTGGTGGTCTTGCTAAGAGTGGCCCTCTGCGGCTCCGGTCTAGTGATGTGTACACAATGGACTTAAGTGAAGAAGAGCCTTGCTGGCGATGCCTCACTGGTAGTGGAATGCCTGGCGCTGGAAATCCAGCTGGTGCAGGTCCACCTCCTCGCCTGGATCATGTTGCTGTGAGTCTGCCAGGTGGAAGAATTTTGATATTTGGTGGCTCAGTGGCTGGTCTTCACTCAGCATCACAGCTTTATCTGTTGGATCCAACTGAAGAAAAGCCGACCTGGAGAATACTGAATGTTCCTGGGCGCCTCCCGGTTCGCCTGGGGCCACAGCACCTGTGTTGTTGGCGGAACAAAAGCGATAGTGCTTGGTGGACAAACTGGAGAAGAGTGGATGCTTACAGAAATACATGAGCTTTCTTTGGCAAGCAACTCAGTTTGAGTTCCGGAAGGGTTTCTAGTAAAGTTCCTTGCAAATTAGTGCGGCTTCTCATGCAACCTGAAGCTTGATTTGTCTTCACCAGCATAACTAGAAAAATGAATGATGAGCATACTGAATCTTATGGCAGTTACTTGGATTTACTTGGAAGATGGTATGGTTTCCACTGGTTTGCTCGCGTAGACAAAGGGTAGTGATATGTTCATTTTTATTGCCGTTTGTTTGGCCTTTTTTACCAGATAATTATAATTCATAAGCTACTATTGTGGAATGAGTACCAAATTTTATATGTATCCTCAGATGTTTCTGACTTGCAATATGTTAGGAAAACAAAAGACTATACCCTGTATATAGTTTAATCTTTTGATGTACGGTACATGGAAAACTTGAGGCTGCTGTCTTGTGGCACAGGCGCACAGCTTAGAAGGCGTGATGCATGGTGATCACCGATCAACCATGTTTTTGTATAGAACTTTGTAATATGTAGAAATTTCAGTCTGGTGAGCTTAGCTCAGTATCGGTTTACTTGTCTTTTATTTCACATGTTGTATTATCATGGACATGATTAAGGACAGTGGTTATGTTTATGCAACAATGCCAAACTTGAAGTGTAATTAATTGTTTTCAGGAGAAACTTGATAGGATCATACTCGATGGTAAACGTATCGAGAGGAGGTTGCAGTTCCTCGTCAGGCTGCAGGTTGCCAGATAAAATTTGTAGTCGGCTAAAAATTGATGTGATAGCAGTGAAAAAATTGGAATTTAGAGGGCGTCAAAGTACAGTTCCTCGTCAGGCTGCAGGTTAACGTTTTGCCTTCCTCAAGTGAAAGTTTAAGGGGCGTCTACTCTGGATTAAATCTCCTCACGTCCAAAGCCTGACCTTGGATCATCCAAATTTGTAACCCAAATTTGTAACCGTGTGTACAACACCCTAAGAAAGAATTCATGTGCCTTTTAGGTGTTTTATCACTTGTTGCAAAATTTTGGATTTTTTTTAGTGGTCAACATTTTAATGTTCAGTGACAACTGACATCATCGCTGTAGCTCGTTAACTTCAATTGCTGGGTGGAGGGCTGCTGGACGCGGACGTGTTACGTGTAGAGCCCGTCAACCATCGTGCGCCGAGTCCACACCAGCTCGGCTGCTCCGCGTCGCATCTGTCCTCAGTCCTCATAAAACAATGGAGTACGTAGAGTAGTAGTAGTGCTAGTGCACCACTGTAGTATACACTCGTCTGTTTGACACGACATACATCAGCAGCAGCTGCAGTAGTGCAGTCTGCATTGGCACCCATTTGCACGGGGAACTGAAGACCATTTTGGCCCCGTTCGCTTCGCTGAAAAAAGAAGTCAAAATAATGTTCCGACTGATTTGTTGTGAGAGAAAAATACTGTTCCGACCAAAAAAAAGTTAAAAAATACGGATTATAAGATAAACGAGCAGGACCTTTATACGGTTTTATCTCTGCCCATCTCCCACTTGACTGAATCAGTCAACCAACCACCCCGTCCCATAAAAAAAACGTCTTCTCACTCTCCAAAAAGTAAAGCATTTTAACCTTATTAATCAAATATATATATATAATATTAATTTTTTTGATATATAATTGGTATGATTAGATAGATCTTTAAATATATTTTTATAATAAATTTATTTAAAGATATAAATGTTGCTAATATTTTACGAATTTAGTCAAATTTAAAAAAAATGATCAACACAAATCATATAGTGAGCCTTTTATGGGATGGAGGAAGTAACACAGACATGAATCCGTTTAACTAGACAGACTTGTACGAAAAACCGGACCGAATCCTCTTATTCTCTCATTCCACAACAGAGTATAAATTTAGTATGGTACTTCCTCAGTTCCAAAATAAGTGTTTATCTCGCATTTCGAGGAGTTAAATATTTTTACGTTGGACAAAAATATAGAAAAAAATACAAATATTTATAATGCCAAATAGGCATATTAGATCAATCATGGCATGTATTCTCATAGTTAAACACATTTAGAGATACAAATATTAATGAAGGAGGGAGTCGTGCTTCACTCATCACGGAAGTTGTGTTTGCATGTCCTCACTTAATGTAATACAGGAGTAAACTCTATCCAATTCAAATTGTAACATATTTATAGGATCATGACTTTCTGTCAAGCTTCTTTTACGCTCGAGCATAAATTACTCCCTCTGTTGAAAAAGACGCAATTTTAGATGCATTTTTTTGTTTCGATATCCAAAGTTTGACCAGATCTAGTGCTTTTGACACCAAATGAACATATTATGAAAATATACCTCGTGAAAAATCTAATGATATTTATTTTATATCACAACTATTTATATTTTTATATACATAATTGATCAAGTTTAATATACTAAAATACTAGACTGGTAGAATTGTTTTTTTTTTTGACAGGAGGAGGACTACTCCATGTCACTAGCAAATGCCAAATAAAATGAATAATGCAAAGAACGAGTACCAGGAAGAGGTTTGCCTGCTGCCTGCTGGCGTGCTCAATCCAGGGCTAGGCGCCTAGGCCGGATGCTCTTTTTCGGCTATGGACTTGGCCCGTTGGACGAGTCGGGCGTAGCGGTGCGGGCAAACGGGCAACGGCCCAGGCGTGCAGCTGAGCAGGGCGGGGAGCACCGAAGGGCGCGGAGGCAGGCAGGCAGCATGCATGCCAGCGCCGAAGAGCGGGAACCGGTGTTGCGATCTGGATCTGGCAAAGCGAGCAGCGACGCGAGGGTGAGTGACACGCGGACGGACCCTTTGCGTTGGGCGACTACCCGACCGCCACAGCCCACAGCCTCTACACTACACGCCAGTCGCGAATCCTCGATAAAGATGGAAGAGATACGTTTCATACACGCCAGAAAAAAAAAAAGATGGAGTAGACATTTAGGCTGCGTTCGGTTAGCCGATATTACGGGAGCAAGTAATCTGGACATAAAAATCTTATATAAATTAATGAATGTTTCAACGGGCCTTAGGGGTGTTCGGTATTTTTTTTTAGTAAGGGCCCGTTCGTTTAGCCTGATTTCCGGCCGGAACATTTTTTTGGTGATGGTTGACCGTATAAAATACAGCTACGTTCCGGCTCGAATCAGTTCCAGCGCTCCGTTCCCTGCAAAACGAACGAGCCCTAAACGATTTTAACTCAACGCATTCTATTAAGAGAAAATAGTAGAGTTACGAGAACACCTAAAGAGTGTTCTATAAATTTCAGTTTTTTATAGAGCTACTCTACAATGAGTTTATGGAGCAAAGTTCGTGGAGCAGTCTCTGACATCCCTTTCAGCGGCTTTTTATACACGGTGTAATGTACTCACTACCTCCCTCCAAAAATGTTTATTAGTTGATTAATCATGAATACCATGTGTTATATACTTTTACTTTAATCTTTACTTGCATAACGATCTTCCAAAACTATTTAAAGAAAGATACTCCCTACATTTGAATAACCATGCAATTCTAGCTCTCTACCTTTTATCCCACAAAATACAACTTCAACCTTATAGAACTGCTCCGTTCTTCCAAGTAATCATCGAAATAGAACCGTCCTGCCCCTAACCGTTCCATCCTACCTCGTTCCATCTCTGCAACTATGAACGGCGACACGAGGGTGAGACTCGAATGCTCGGGCGACTAGGCAAGACTCGAAGAGCCGTAGTGAGTGCTTGTCTTGTTGGACCTTTACAGAGGCAGTGATTAGGGCCATGGCCCTAGACCTAGACCTGCCCCTGCATATTGGTTAACCGTTTAGTTTACGGCATGGACACATGAGGCCTTCGGCAGCGTGGGAGTAGTGCTAGGAAAAACATCGGCTCCCACAGCTAAAACAGAAATCGCTCTTCAAGTGCGATAATGTCAAGCAGCTGGCATCACTCTATGGCCTCCACACACAGCTTTTTCTGTCAGCTTGCTTTGGCTGATAAGGCATGGCTGAAAGTACTGTTGACTGATTTGTTATGAGAAAAAAATATTATTCGTTGACTTAAAAAAAGTATGACTTATAAATCAAACGAACAGAGCGGTAGAGCACCATGAAAATCGTTTTCTATTCATGAGTGGGAGCAGTTTAGGAGCGACGCAAGTAGTTGATTCGCTCTCGGTTTCTCGAGCATCACTTAAATTTTGCACCACAGGCTGCAGTGGCAAGAGCAATTCCTAAGGTTTCTCTCTCTTTTCTAAGCATCACTCAGGCCACACATTGCAGAAGGCTTAAATAAGTATATTTCTTGTAACTTTTCTCTATCCGATTTTATATTTGCATTAAAAATCATAGAATATCTGACAGATTATATACATGGTGAAACTATTTAGAAGTTATGTTTATGGCAAATGATTAATGACTAATCATATAAATTTAATATTTAAATACAGATATTAAGTTAATTTGATATTGTCTTAATTTAATTTGAGTATTGTTGTAAATCATATTTCGATGCACTACTCAATTTATTGTTCTTGAATAATATCTTTTACGCACTTTACTTCATTAATTACTTTATAAATGTTTTTATATATGATTGAAATAATTATTTATCTATAGATCTTCATTTTTATATTTAATAGTTTAAATATTTAGTTGATGAATCCTAAACACCATGTGCTACCTGTTTTATATACTCTTACTTTGATCTTTACATGTATAAAGATATTGTTCTTCCAAAGCTATTGATAAAAAGAAAGATACTTCCTCAGTTTGAATAAGCTTGCATTCTAGCTCTTTATCTTTGTCCCACAAATAATACAACTTTAGCCTTATAATGTAGCATGTATAGTAGCTCCCATTTAGTAAAAAATATCTACAACACCATATCATGATTCCATTCTCATCCCCACAACTTCCATCTTATTATCCCCTCTTCTCCACTTATAAGCCAAACAAACCCAAATAAATAGGACGTATGATCGTGTTGCGGTACTATGAAGAAGATTGCTTTTGGAACAGTGGACCAAGCTTTGACAGATGATCGGCCCCGTTCGGCTTGCTGAATCTTGGCTGAAAAATACTGTTCTGGCTAAAATATTATGAGAGAAAAACATTGTTCCGGCTAAAAAAAGAAGCCGAACAAGTCGGATTTAAGGTAAGCTGAACGAGCCAATACCTCGTGACGACGAACTCCACAGCGTCGGAGAAGTTCGAGCACAGTCGCTGGCGATGGGTGAGGCCCTTCGCACCAATCTACAGCATGTTAAATTTGGCTGACTTTGGGTTTTTGGCTGGCTTTTTGACCCGGGCGGTGTTTTTTTCTCACAAAATTTAACCGGCCGAGTAGTGTTTATCTCTCACAAAATTCATCAGCATCCTCCTCTCACGCGGTGGTTTATCACCGGCACAAAATTCTAACATGAGTGGAAATTTAATACCAGCCGAGCACCCTACTAGCAGCATTTGCCGTGGCCGCACCATCATCCATCCTCCTCTCACGCGGTGGTCTCATCACCGGCTAGCTAGCGCCGCCCCTTCTTGTCCTGCATTGGTTTGCCTCCCCACAAGCTAGCCTCGTCCCTCCTAGCTTCCCACGAGCTACGGCCGGCGCCGCTGTCGCGAGCAGCGTGATGGACCGCCGACCGGCAATCACGGGCGAGCGCAGGAGGGCGGCGGTGGGAAAACAATATTTTTCTCTCGCTATATTTCAATATAACCATTAATATAAGCTAACTGAACAGGTAACTGGCTCGACAGGCACGTATATAGCAACACTACTATTCGAAATCTAAAATAAAAATCAATATCTAACTAACCAGCATTCGAAATCAACCCATTTTATTTCCACACCTAAAGTTAGTTTCTATCAGATAGTATGTTTGACGTATCATAGAGTATTAAATATAGACTAATTACGAAATTAATTGTACAGATTGCGACTACTTTACGAGACGATTTTTAAGCCTAATTAACCATGATTTGATAATATGGTGCTACCGTAAAACTGTAGTAAACATGTGCTAAAAACGAATTAATTAGGTTTAATAAATTCGTCTCGCGGATTCCCGAGCACTTCTATAATTTGTTTTGTTATTATTATTTAAATACTCTCATATAACACTCCAATGTAACACCTCCCGTGGAACACCCAGTATATCATCCTCAACTTTATCCCCTGAAATCTAAACACCACCCTGATCGGACCGGTGGAACAAATTGGACACCCCGGGATCAAGCCTTGTTTAGTTGACGTTTTTTTTTTAATGGTACTGTAGCACTTTCGTTGTTATTTAGTAATTAGTGTCTAATCATAGTCTAATTAGACTTAAAAGATTCGTCTCGTGAATTTCGTCTAAACTGTGTAATTAGTTTTATTTTTTATTTATATTTAATGCTTCGTGTATACGTTAAATATTTGATGTGACGAAAAATCTTTAAAAAATTTGTAAATTTTTGAGAACACCAAGAAGATGTGAGGCAGGATGTGACCGGCTAGAAACTAGAGACCAGGCTACCCGACCGCGACAGCCCACAACTTCCTTGACTAGACTGGCAGTAAAGACCGCAAAAGTTGGAGATAACGTGGACTTTTTACGCTGGTACCTGGCCTAATTGTTTATCACGTGTACTTGGCCCAACTGCCTGGACTAGGTTATATGAGAAGGCCAGGTCCCATACTCTACGGCTACTCGGTCCAACTGCCTGGACTAGGTTATATGAGAAGGCCAGGTCCCATGCTCTAGGGCTCCACTTCGGTCGCCTGTCTCGAATAATGGACAAATTTTGCAAATCTTTTGGTTACTGGTACCACGTCTTTTTTTATCTTATATACTAACATAAATAAAAGCTCTGCTGTTTAGCCGTGCTCCACGTCATCCACAAAGCGATTCTCAACAGAGTATTTTGCTCCAAATGTGCTCTGTTTTTATCTTATATACTAACATAAATAAAAGCTCTGCTGTTTAGCCGTGCTCCACGTCATCCACAAAGCGATTCTCAACAGAGTATTTTGCTCCAAATGTGCTCTGCTACCCCACCCACAGACCGCTGACCATTCGGGCATCAGTGTCGGCGAAAATATATTACTTCGATTTGTTTCTTTGCAGATCAAGATAGGATCGACATGATAGGGGCTCCGTTCACTTCTCTGAAAAAACAAGTCAAAACACTGTTTCAGCTAATTTGTTGTGAGAGAAAAATACAGTTCCGGTTAAAAAAACAAGCTGAAAAGTACGGATTATAAGACGTGAACGGAGCCGGTGTCAGCGACGTGGTCAGTCAAACTGACACGCAAATCGACAGGAATAGAAGTTAGCTGAAAGAATTTGCAAGGTCCTTGCCAGTTGTCATGGACCTCACCGGCAAGACCACTAAAACAATTGTAGTTCTAGCACGAAGGCAGCACGAAGCTCAATTATGTGGAGCACGATGGAGAATGCACCAGATTCCAGACATGTGTTTCTGAGCGTACTTAATTTAGAATAACACAGGTGAGTAGGGTCAAAAGGAAACGTCAAGAGGACGTACCTTCCCTGCTCATCTCAATTCTCAACACGTCTCTGAGCGATAGCATCTTAAACAAATTGAACAGCATCGCCGTGGATGATGGACCCAATCATCCAAATGGATAGCATGGAAGAAACCAGAGGATACTGGTAGCAGTTCAGTGCTTCCACCACGGGAGCTCGTCAGAACCAGATAACCAGGCACCAGCTCAAGCAATGAAGCACTGTATGTCTGTACGGGGCATGTAGCTTTCCAGACAACTGTCTGACGGGGCCAGGGGGGAAAGCTTCAAATCGTGACACAAAACTTACACATGATTAAGCTCAAGATGGTGTCTTATCCAGTGTCTTCTCAGGAAAAACACATACCGCACCTGCAATGCCCGGCTCAGAAGCCCTTATCTGAAGCACTACCCAGAGGCAGAAGTTTCCAAACAAATCCTTCAGAGCTGACTGAAGTTTGTTTCAGGCTTTTATGTAAAACTGCGCTACATCGAAGAAGCATTCCAAAAAGAACTGTCACCAACATCCTATATAGATGGGTGCTAAATATATACAAAATAAAAACTAGGATCATGAGGCCTGTTTCAAACGAACAGCGGGGTTCTGTTGCTACTTTTTATGCACAGATAAGTTTAAACTGCGGCAGCACCTACATGGACAGGTGGAAAAGAAATTCAAATGAACGGAGGTACAATGGTTATGATGATCAATACATTGCATAACAGCTATTCCTTTTTTTACTGCAGACTAAGCATCAACGTCCATATCTTGTATCCCTACATCCAAAGAAGCATATGAAAAGAGTCAGATTTGAAAATTGAATTGAATTTTATCAGAGCTCCGTTAAAAGATACAAATACTATCAACAGATAACACTGATTCTATAGAAGAACCCTAAATATTCCCTCAAGGGTGTAAACAAAATTCCAGCATTCTTGGGTGATGCATACCTAAACAACATACATTAAAATTCTACCCCACGAAAATGCAACAGACAGAATAAATATTGTGATCCAGATGAAGCATTCATCATGCACATTAACACCAGCAGGCGCGACAGGAAACATGCCAAAGAGTAAGATATGATTGAAAAATATATATAGCTGAACAGCTCACCAGCTCAAGTTGGCATCATGACATAGATGTAAGACAAGAACAACAAGTACAGCATGCTTATGTTTGTCTTTCATGTTCTGTATTGTAGATCATCTATGTTAAGGATTTTATTTCGTTTATTTGGAATAGCATGAGCCCATTGTGCAACTGTGTATGTTTTTTTTCTTTTTGAAGGACCCGTGGTTCTTAGTACTACACATTTGCAAATTGCAATAGCATATACTCCAACAAATGCGAGGAAATTGAAAAAAGATTACTTATGCATACCTGTAATGGAAACTAGCCATTCTTCCTGGTGCTGCGATACTAGGAATGGCCCCTGTGACTATGTATTCATCATCAATTTCATCAAATCTAATTTCCCTTAATTCAACAGATTGTGTTGGAACCTCAAGATTAAAATTTTCCAGATTAGCCTGGTTCCCATTCCTCCTTCCACTGCCTCTTCTTTCCCTTGCTCTTGCTCTTCTCGACTTCTTGAAGATCTTGAAAACGCCTTGCAGAATATACATGACCACCAGTTCGTCCTGACACTGCGGAAAACTTCATAGTCCTCACCAGTGTCATCATCCCCATACTCAATCACATAGTCTCCCAGAACAATCCCATTAGGAACTTGTGAATGTATTGTGCTCAAGACATCTACAATATCAGAAGACTGCTGGAAATTCTCCCAATCAACTTGCCTAGCAGGGTCAATCTCTGAAGGGCGTGAATCAGGATGCTTTTGTTGCGTGTGCTTCTGAAGCTCATTGAAGTTACCAATAAACGAGCAGCAATGCTCTTCACAGCACCTTTTCTTCTGATTAAGATGCAGCCGAGCCTCACCAATAACAATCCACCCAATAACATCACCTCTACACAAGGGGCAACTGGGACGGTTGTTTGCATTAGACGGCACAATATGAATAATGCTATCAAGAGGAGGCACAGCTAAGGATGAAACTTTCGCATTGGAAGGCAGTTCAGATGCAAACTTAAATCTCTCAAGACAGTTTGAGCGGGTCTGGTCTGTATCACAAACAAACGGCCTGCAGCCTTTCTCATAAGACGTGCATCTCAGTAGCACTGCATTGTGAGGGTAATCAAGGCAGATCGGGCAGGTAACGTCCTCCATCCAACTCTTATCAAGCTGTATGTCCAGATCAAAGGAGCTGTGCTTTACCACCTTCTGCACGATCAAGTTGCCTGAACCCATCGCGGACACGCAGACTTGCAACGAAAACTCTTGGCTCTAGCAGGCCCAGTTTTTCATTACAACCTACAAGACACCAATAGGGCAATCAGATCAATTCCAGCTTGCTCCTTCAAAAACGTAGTGCACAAATTCTGTGAGTGACAGTGAATAGACTGAGCATTTCGATCAAAAGGCAATATGATAAATGATGGTGTATGGCAGGGAACAAACACCCTAATGCCACAATCAGTCCATGTAATGAATCCCCTATAACCCCACATGACTCTTTGACACTAAAAACGAACTCACCCACCTAATGATTTGCCACAACCACAACTTCCAGTTCTGGTAAAACTCAAACGAATCCCAGAAAAATTCCTACCCCCAGAAGAGATCAATAACTACACCTGTGCCAGAATCTGATTTCGACCCCCAAAATACCGCGTGGCCCAGGGGAGACGGGGTTCAGTTGAACTCCCCCCCAAAAAAGAATCGGAAAATAAACCGCACGGCACGAACGCCTTAATCGGGCACCAATAACTAACTACTCACTTCTACGGCGCGGTGCCAACTGAGATGGGCGAATTTTGCGCGCTGATACCACGGGAGGGAGGGAGCGGCGGATTGTATCGGACTGGGCAGATTAGCTGGGTGAACTGAACCGACGAAGGGAATCGACTGCGAACGAAACCAACGGAAAGGGAAATCGAATCTATCTATATCCAGGCACGAGGCAGCTGGAGGGCACTCACCAACAACAGACGACGAGACCGACCGACGGCCGGACCGCGGATGGATGGATCTATGCTCCGCTCGACCCGTCGAGGGGCGGCGGGTGGAGGGAGGATCCGTCGGGCGCGGGGTGGGAGGGGCCGGCGTGGCGCTGGGCTGCGTGCGTCGTCGCCTCGGTGAGGAGTCTAGTCTAGGTTTGGAGGTGGACTTTTTAGAGCCATTTGCGCTTGCGTAGTTGCGTGCGACGAGTGGAGAGAAAGGCGGGCCGGCGATTGCAGCCACTCTCCTTTGACATTTTCCGCCGCTTGCCTTCCGTAGCTTTCCTTTTCAATTCTTTTCCCTTTTTTATTTTCTTCCAGATGTTTGGTCAAGTGTTGAACACTGTATTTAAATTACGTAATAGTGGTCTGCTACCCATTTTAAGTTGCTAAAATTCCTCTTCATGTCATTCTCGAAAACAAAGATTATATTCATATAAAATTCATGTGTTCATTCATCGTTCTCAATATGGCCATATAATTCATTGGTGTACTCGCTACTCCGTTTCAAATTATAGCATTATAGTGTACTTTAGTTTTATTGAAGTGGAATGTTCGATCATTTTCTTACAAGGCATTATTAGCATCTACAGTAAAAAAATGTGCTATCAAGATATGTTTTTAATAAAATTAATTTATTGTTTTTAGATGTTGCATATTATTTCATAATAAACTTTAAAAAAATGACAAATGTCCTAAGCTAAAGTGAACAATAATATGGAACGACTTAAGTACAAATTAATTGGAAGAGTGTATGAGAGTGCTAATAACCCGTGACGGATTGAATTTCATGCGGAAACAGTAGGTATGTCAGCGTTAATAAAGTTTCAAAAGCGACTGTTCTTTTTATTTCCACCCACGTCAAAACGTGAGAAAAATCGTCCTGTTGTAAACGGCAGAGTCAGAAGCACGTTTCTCCTTGACAGCGATGACGCGCCAAAGAGTAGGTCGGTGTGAATGACGCGTGCAGGGAAGAAGGGAATGTGGTACCAAATGGGAACTCCCTGCACCTCCCATCTACTACAGGTCACATCATCTGCTGTTTTGGTTTTTTTTTTCCAATCCAATCCAAAGGGAAACGACAACTTCGCCTACTCCGTACGTCCGATACAAGGGGAACGAATGGGAGTGTGTATATTACTCAGCGAGCAGTCTGGGGCGAGTTTAATTAGTCTCTAGGATTAGCTCATGGCACACAGCAAAGAACAGAGAAGAAAAACGCACACATATATACTATACTAGCTGGAGGCCCCGTGCTTCGCACGTTTTTTTTTTAATTTTCAGGCGCGAACGCAAAAAAAAAAAAGGTACTGTTCCTTAGCGGGTCTGGCACTGTTTATTGTGATCCGTTACAGTATACGAGTCTGTGACGCGCTCGATGAACAGTATTGTCGACGTGGCCGTCCTCAAACTTAAAGTTTTATATTATATATATAGATATATATATATATATATTATATATTATATTATATTATATATAGATGCCATAGATGTCCGGGTCCGGCGCAGGTCCTGAACAATTGCAAAACTAATAAAAAGGACCAAAATTACATACAAAATATCTGCTTTTGCGACTCAGAAGATCCAACCAAAAAAGATACATGGAAGTTATATTCAAATTCAGACACATCTTAAGCACAATGATGATCAGTAATGGAAAAAAGAAAAAATTAGACACCATGATTCCATGAACGTCAAAGGGAACCTCCCAACACCATTATACGGGCGATTCTTGTGAAGGTCTCTGACAATTTTGCCATCATTCCAGTTCTACTCCTACTCTCCTAGATTTGCATCATCCCAATTCGCAATCCATTCTTGATTATTGATCATATTGATCCTTTTTTGCTGGCCTTTACATATACCTACTCCTAGCACCACGCGAGGACCATAAGTAATATCAGCCTTCTTCATCCTTACAGTTTTCAGCTCAGACTAAACTGTCACCAAACCCACGCTCTTGTATCTGAAGGGGGAACCACAAATACTGCACTTTATTAGTAAGGAGTAGAAGCGCTACTTTTTTTGAACGAAAAGCCTCAAGATGGGGAGCGCAAGTGCACGACCTGTCGTAGAAGAAGGCCGCGGTTTCTTCTGACGGTAATAGCGGATGAACTCCCGACAACCCAGTGATCGGACACGAGTTCCTTTTCCACTCTTGTCTGTGATTACTAGCTCTGATCCGCTAATTCCAAGCTCAATGCCACAGTTACCATCAGCAGCAGCAACCAATTGCTTGTCGTTCACATCAGCATAACTGCAGTCAGAGCAGCATGGTTAGATTAGATGCGTGCAAATTCAGTTATTTTCATGACGCCAAAATAATACAGTATATTACTACTTGGTCATAAAAACATATTATGATGTAAGCAACTCATTCCATGTCTTTAAACCTATACATGATTCTAAAATTACAGTGCTAGTATTTTGCCATAATAAATAACTGCAGTTTGGGGGCCATAATAATGATCATGCTTCTTGTGCATATGAACCATGCAGTCCAAATCTAGGCTTTTTACTACTTGCACAAAGCAGTTTTCCATCATGTTCACGGGAACAGGGAGAACCATTGACCTCTTGTAACTTGTAAGCAGGAGGAACTTCCGAACTTGTATAAGATCATAAAGTTAAGATGGTTGACCACCTACTGAGCCTCTCCGGTGACTGCATAGCCCATTGGGCTCAAAGGCAAGGTGACGGACGTTGGGCCAACAACATGGAGATGCAGATGACGCTGCTATTCTTCACCACCACGGCCCACGGGCAGCTTCAGTGACTCAGTGAGAGCACCGTCGCTGTCTCGTGGATCCGCTCTCCGCAGCAAACCCTCTCGCCGCCTCGCGCTCCGCCCGCAGCATGGCGCCGCCGCCGCCGCCGCCGCCGCTGCCCGAGGAGCTGGTGGAGGAGATCCTGCTCCGATTCCCGCCCGACGACCCAGCACGCCTTGTCCAGGCCGCCCTCGTCTGCAAGCGCTGGTGCGCCATCGTCTCCGGCGCCGGCTTCCGCCGCAGATTCGGCAAGTTTCACCGCGCCCCACCCCTGCTCGGCTTCGTCTCCAATGTCCGCATCCAACGTCAACGCGGTGCGGTCGAATTCGTCCCCACCTGCTCCTTGCCCGCGTCCCAAGTCCACAGCCGCAAGGGGCACGTGCGCGTCGTCGACGCCCACCACGGCCGCGTCCTCCTCCACAGGATCTCCGCTGGTTGGAGTCTTCCCTGGCCCGATGTCCTTATGGTCTGGGACCCTACCACGGACGTGCAGGAAGAAGTGCCCTTTCCGGATGTGGCGCAGTACAAGCTCGACTGGACAGCGGCAGTTCTCTGCGCTGCCGGCGGCCCCTGCGACCACATTGATTGCCGCCCGGGTCCCTTCCTCATCGTTTTCGTGGGCTATGATCGGGAACTTGTCGAGACAGTCCTTTGCACCTACTCATCCAGTACTGCATCATGGAGCAAGCCAATCTCCAGTAATCAGCTTCCATACGGCCGCTATATGTCCAGGCACGTTGCACATGTGGAGAGTGCACTCTATTTTGGGGTTCTCATGACAGATCATATTCTGAAGTTTGACTGGGAATCACAGGAAATTTCTTGGATTCAAATGCCACCTACATGCTCCAGCAAGTGGCCTTATGTGCTCACCACTACAGAGGGTGGTGGACTAGGGCTTGCCACCATACATGAGTCCTCCAAACTCTACATGTGGTCCAGGAATGATGTTTCTCAAGTAGATGCTACATGGACACAAAGCAGAGTCATTGAGCTTAAGACACTGCTCCCTGTTCATGCTGTCTTGGCCTCACCTAGACTGTTTGGCTTCACAGTTGGTACTGGTGTCATTTTTGTGAGGTCGAACAATGTTCTTTTCGTGATTGATTTAAAGACATATAAGGTGATTAAGGAGGTTTCCATGGCAAGCGAGATCTACACCATCATTCCTTACATGAGCTTCTACACTCCAGGTACAACTTTGCTTAGTTTTGGATTTTACAAGATTCTGGACGAGTGATATTTAGTTACCAATATGAAGTTTACATACTATGCTCAAGAAAAAAGAAATTTATAAAAATGGAATGCCACAGTCTAATATCAACTCAGTGGACCCTGTCTAGATCTTTTTATGTTGGGCCTTCATTGAAACTTGCTTGATATTCCTAGGAATTTATGCATCTGCTATGCATGTTGTGCTCTGATGATACGGTCCTCACAACTTAGCTTCAACGAGCAAGGTTTGCAGCATGACAGATAATTAAAGAAGTCATTAGTCGTGCTTTCTTTAACCCCTTTATTTCTCAGCTATGATCTGTCAGCGCCACTTAATAATAATATAGAAATTAGCCTGGATGTTCATATGAGTTCTAGACAAACTAACAAAGAGAGGTTTTCCCCTCAATTAATGATTCCAACTTTCTGCAGTGGTTAAGTGTGGTTGTTACCTGATGAAGTCGTGTACAATAAATAAGTGATGCTTACCCATTTGGTTAGCCATCAACTCGCTATTCTTTGCAGCTTGATAGAAAAAAATGTTAAGGGTACATCATTTCTCAACCAGCCGATTTAATTTTCGAATTTTGTGTTTTTCAGTAGCATTGGGAGCAGTCTCTACTGGTGAGGCACCTTGAGGAGGGATTGAAGTGCATGAAAAAGTTAAGGAGATCATGTGAGTGCTTCAAGGTCAAGGGGGTAGTGGTGGTGGTGGTTTTATGATATTACTTCTAGCATTTTGGCGGGACATCTATGTAGCATCACTGAAGTTGATGCTTGTCTTGTGTATGATCTTCAGGGTTTGTAATTTAATCCCTGATGTTATGTTGTCTGGTACCCCCATGCGCTGTCCTACTCTATGTGGGTGTGCCCTCTATGCATATTCTAGTACTTAGCATGCAATGAAACCCTATAATGAAATTAGAGCATTGCAATTTCATAGCGTCATGTTACTCTAACTCTGTCCTACTCTATGTGGGTATGCCCTCTATGTGTATTCTAGTACTTAGCATGCAATGAAACCCTATAATGAAATTAGAGCATTGCAATTTCATGTGCGCCATGTAGTAACCTAATGTCAATTTGGTTCAACTTCTTGTGCTTCTACTTGTGCGATGATGAATCAATTGTGCGAGTTTATTTTTTTCAGCTCATCAACCTACTTGTCGGTTCATGCTTATCATGGAAAGAACTAAATCATTCTCATTCCTCTTGGTTTGTTTCTCTTTCCTGAATTCATCTGCCATTAGCATGTTTCTGTGCTTCCTGTCCTGTCTGAATGAAAAGTAGTTTACCCAAAGGATCCAGCTAAAAACATGCTACCATACTAACTGATAAAAAGTAGTTCACTGTAGGATTTGCACAGTTTTTATGGGGTTGCACGACCCTTTTATCCAATCTGGATTTGCTTTTGCCAAGTAGCAAGTCTTCATGTGAGCTCACGTGGCCAACAAATCATGGACAATGTTCAGACTCCTGTTTTGTCTCACAGAAGTGCATGTTCTGTTTATGCTGAAATGCTGAATCAACACAAATACTTCTGTTCTACCTGGCCAACACAAACACGCTCACGTATCTCACATATTGAGCCTTTTTTTGCAACCTTTACATACCTACTCCTAGTACCACGCGAGGACCACAAGATCAGCCTGCTTCTTCATCCTTACATCTTCATCCTCACAGTTTGCAGCTCGGACGAAACTGTCACCAAACCCACGCTCTTGTATCTGAAGGGGCAAACACGTACAGATACTGCACTTTATTAGTAAGGAGAAGCTCTACATTTTTTTGAACGAAAAAACTGAAGATGTCATAGATTAGCCCGTGTTTACTACATACCTGGACGGCATGGAGATCGCAAGAGCACGACGTGTCGTAGAAGAAGAAGGCCGCGGTTTCTGACGGTAGTAGCGGATGAACTCCCGAGAACCGAGTGATCGGACACGGGTTCCTTTTCCACTCTTGTTTGTGATTACTAGCTCTGACCCGCCAATTCCAAGCTCAATGCCACAGTTACCATCAGCAGCAGCAACCAACTGCTTGCCATCCACATCGGCATACCTGCAGTCAGAGCAGCAGGGTTAGATTAGATGCGTGCAAATTCAGGTGTAAGCAGCTCATCGATCCAGTGTCTTTAAATCTACCTGATTCGAAAATTACAGTACTAGTAGTGTTTTCCTATAATAAATCACTGAAGTTTGGGGGCAGATATGCTCTTTTTTAATGTAAAGATAGATCATGCTTCTTGTGCATATGAACCATGCAGTCCAAATTTAGGCTTTTTACTACTTGCGCAAATCAGATTTCCACCATGTTCAGAAGACCATTGACCTCTTGTTACTTGTCAGATCATAAAGTTAAGTTGCACAAAAATTACACTACCTGCTACTGTAATCGTAGAAATCCTCGAGATCCGCGTCCTCGTCATCTCCGCCGTCACCAAACCGCACTTCGATGGACAATTGATCTTACCAACTCAGGATCCGCGACAGTTCAGATGGTGGGAGGAGGCTGAAACTAAGATAGCCAAGGAAGAAAGAAGACGCTTCAATGGTTTGGTGATGTTCACATTATGGAACTTATGGAAAGAGAGGAATAGGAGGATCTTCAATAATGCTCATGAATCGGCACGGCAAGTGGCCTCAAGGATCAAAGAGGACATAGAGCAAAGGAAAAGGGCTTTATCCGGGAGTGGGTAATTGATAGGGCCATCTGTAATCCTTTTACTCTCTCTGGCTTTCTTTCTTCTGAGGCGGGCTGAGCCCCCCTTGCTCTGTACATAAACCTCTTCTTCCTCTCTTAAGTGAAAGGCAGCGCTCCTGCCAATGCGTTCAAAAAAATCAATTTAAGCATTTTAGTATTATATATCTCCATTGTCCCACTCACCAAATTTACATATCCTTCGTTTGTAAATAGGACATTGATTATGTTAATTTTCAGGCATCGTGTAATGAAGTTCCTTGTTTTAACTGCACAATCGAGGCCCACTTTCAGGAGTATAATATTCTAAACACAGTACTTCCCTCCCTAATAGTTCATGCAAAATTGCAAATACTGATGATATATGGGCTTATGGCCTTTGGAGCTCGGACCTCCTAGATTGAACATGGCTTCTTATAAAAGCAGCAAATTATGCATCATCGAACCACAGATACACATTGACGGAGGAAAAAAAAGGCATTTTAAACTCACCACAGGCTATCTTACTCTTCCCATTTGCAAATGGTGTTACCAACTCACCCTAACAAACACAATTCAAGAACACAGATTCATCAAACTAATAGTAAGCTACGACAGAATTGAAAATCCAAATACAAGAATAGTATATTTCTGTGTATCTGGATTATGCTAATTCAATATTAGAAGCAAACATATTTGATAATGGGACTAAATGTACTAGTACCCAATCACAACCAGAATTTTAGACTTCTTCTAGTGAGGTGGGCTTCTCCTAGTGTTTTAGCATTCAAAATTTAGTATAAATTTTCCCTACTAAATGCCTCCTAGTGAGATTCCCATATGCTATGACTAGTGATAGTGTTTTACTACTGCTTAAAAACACTAGGAGAAGTCCACCATTTTGGTAGTGTATACCTAATTTCAGAAAGAATCAAATATTGAAGTCACTAACATTAAACAGTGAACTTGTTGCACAAACTGTGAATGCAACTGTTATTAAATGAAAAAAAAATGCCTAATTAACAGGTTAAGTTAAATGCAATACAACTAGAAAAGGATCAGACTAGCTTTTTGGGTACCCATGCAAGTGCCCTTTTTTCTCATGAATTCATAAAGAAATTCAGGTTTAAGTCCTTTCAACTCAAAGTGGGTGCCCATTCCTCTTAAAAGGACCTAGCTTCTACGCTGGTCTAGTTTGTTTTCCTCTTGAGAATGAAATTATCCAAGGTTTTATGCATGTGACTAACCTGGAGACCGTCATCATCCATAGGGGTGTATTGCACAGCAAGAAGAGTGTCAACATCATCTGCTGTAACCACATAGTCGTACATCGTAGCACCTTATATGCAGAGCATAGAGGTATCAGTAAAATTATACTAGCTTGGTGATAAACAATGGTGAACACTAACCCTATGGTACAAGGAGGTACTAACAGTTTCTCTCGCTCACCTTCAATAGATTGCCTGGTCCCATCATCAAGGTACCGAACCCACTAAGAAACATCCATATTTCAAGGCGTGGTTAGATATATTAACAGTAAACAATGAAGACAGAAGAATCATGATCAGCTTGTGAATACTTGGAAAATACAAAGTTTAGTACCATTTATTGGAAATCCACACACTCTTAATGTAAATCCTGGTTTAGGTTCACCAATAATCTGAAATTCCTCAACGCAGGTAGCAGAACATGATCTGGAGAGAAGTTTGGCTTAGGACAAAACTAAAGCAAACGAATAAATATTGTTTCTGCTGGTCATTACAGTTAAGTAAATGTGCAACCAGAAGCCTACATAAACCTGTTAGTGTCAGCACCCCAATAGCACTAGATCAAGGAATTTCATTTGTATGATGGTATGAGACACAGCAAAAGAGCAAGTTACTGAAAACTTTACATGTTGATGTAAAAATAATCAGTAGAAAATTAAAACTCTGAATTACCTTGGGAGAGGGTTGAATCCTCGCCATCTAAACTCCAGCACCTCCTGAGTGACCTGCTTACCAGAATACCAGTAGGGGGAAAGGTAAACATCAGCGGGCTGAAAGGTAAACAGCAGAAGTTACCCTTTCATCTGTACCTCGACACCGACGGTGGCGACGAGGCCAATCATGGGGATGAGGCGGATGTAGCGGTCGATCTCCTCCTCCGCGGCGCGCAGCCTGGCAGCGGTGTGGGCGCCGGTGAGCAGCTGGTAGAGATAGCTCCTGAGCTCCAGCTCCTGGCCGCAGGACCTGACGAGCAGGTACGCGCGGCGCAGCGCGTCGTCGAGCTGCTCCAGCGGGCGCCGCGTCTCCGGGTGTCGCCTCAGCCGGGGCAGCGTCTGGAGCCTCCGCAGCAGGCCCTCCACGACGCGCACGTGCTCCGCCAGCTGCAGGCATGCGTCGCGGTTCCGCCGCGCCGTCAGCGCCGCCTGCGTGATCATGGAGGCCAGACCGAACGCGTCCACGCCCAGTAGCTGCAGTATGCTGCTGGCGTTGCCCACGTCGTCCCACGCCACGGCCATGGAAGCGGCGGCGCGCCCGAAGCCTCGGTCTTTTTGCCGAAGGAAAAAGAAAAAAAATCAACCAAGCACTCCAACTTCTTGGCATGAGTAGTATAATTGATGGTTCCCTGCAGTTCTCCCACCTTGCCGGCTATCACGCTTTTACAAAGTCAAGTCAATCTTTACATCCAGTCAACTCGCGCATCATACGTGACTGACCTATTTGGCTGTTTGCCCTTGTGGTTGCTGTTGAAATGAAATTGTGTTTGTTGAAAAAAAAAAATAGGCCGAGGATGTCCGTCCGGACGGACCCCCGACACGCCCGCGCCTGTACCGTCCGCACGAGTATCTTGGAAATCAGATATCGCTCTGCTCTCTGGTCTGCATACGTGCCTTAATATATCAGTCATCCCTGCTCCCTCTCGTGCCTCCCTGTATCCGCTTTCTCTCTCGTGCGTGTGCCTCCGGCGCTACTCCATCTCTCTCTCTCTCGCTGCGGTGCAGGCGAGCGTCCCGGCGCAGCGGCCTCGGCGTGGCCACAGCACAAGCGGGCCACGACACGGAGGCCCAAGCGGCCCTCGACACGGCCATCGGCGCAATGGCCCCAATCACGGGTGGACCCGCGCGTCAGGTCTGGCACGAGTGGCTCTCGACAGATCTGGCTCCCTCTCCAAGTCATGCGACGCTAAAGATGGCAACGGGCCCTGATATCCGATGCCCGACGAGTATTTGATTTATTAGGGAATGGGATGGGATCATATCTTTACCCGCGAACATCTAAATGGGCAAGAATCTATCCCCGACGGGTATAGCGGGTACAGAAACGTTCTTTGTTTATCCGTCCCCGTTACCCGTTGGAGAACCAAACTATTTGAGCTGTCATGCGAGTATTATGCCCAAAAAAGCTCAACATAGATATTTTGGCCTAAATCTGAACAATCATATATATAGTTTGTATGTTCTAGGAACCCTAGTTCAATTTTTTCTCACCATCTCCATCAGCAGCACAAGCACGCCTGCCTCACGAGCGCTCGTGCCTCTCGCTTCCTAAGTTCGGTCTTTCTGCCACCTTTGCTCGTCCTCCTCGCAACCTTGCTCCTTCTCCTCGGCATTTCCGAGACTCCGACACTTATACCCGGGTGAAGAAGAAACGTCTCCTATTGCAAAGCTACGACCTCAAGTGTCCTTGTTTATCGGGTATGCAGTACCCGTCGGGTATCTGTTACCCGACCAATACCCGACGGGTATGGGGATGGGCAAGAATCTATACCCGAGACAGTTAACGGGGACGGGGACGGAATGAATTCTCCGTAGCGGGGAAGAGAATGTTCCGGCGATACCCGACGGGTACATCCCCGTTGCCATCCTTATGCGACGCTGCCTTCTTGCCGCGTCGCGCTGCCGCCGTCGGCCCGCTTCCTTCGATGAACTCCCATGCCAACGAGCCTCCATTCTCCCAAGTAGCAAGGTTTGAAATGTTGCGCTACGCTGAAAGCGCATGTTGCATAGCGTATGTTTCAAGTGTTTCAGAGGTATATTGGAAATGCTTCATACGGATGTTGCAGAAGTAGATCGAGATATTGCACATGTTGCATAGGTTGCAAGCGTTTGTTCAAAATATTTTATCTGTCTCAGATGTATGTTGTAAACATTTTGATTTGGATGGCTTATATGTTTAACACATATGTTGCAATAGTATGTTTCAAATGTTTCATTTGTTTTCAGTCTTATGTTGCCGCAAGTGTTTTCATGTTGCAAGTTGCAAGCGTTTTATATAGATGTTGCATATGTTACAGTGGCTATACGCGTACGTTGCAAGTGTATGTTTTAAATATTTTATCTGTTTCAGATATATGTTGCAAGTGTTTTATTTGCATATTGCATGTGGTGACTATACACATATGTTGTAAGCTTACGTTTCAAATATTTCACCTGTTTCAGACGTATTTTGCAACAAATATTTTATGTTGCAAGTGTTTTCATTAGTAGGCGAGGGAAGCGAGCACAGCAGAGGAGGTCCCCGCGTGCAACTTGCAACATGATGATACTTTTTTTTCAATTGACTACTTTTTATCGCTTAGTATACACGTGTTCCCACGTCATATTTTCTTGTACCTCAATGGTGCATTTGTTTTTGACTAATGGACACGTGCGGCACCGTGTACGATTTTTATGAGGCGATAAGCTCTAATACATAACTAATATAGTGCTGAAACTTTATATTATTGCTTAGCATCTTAATGATCTCAAATAAAAAAAATTAAAACTATAAAGTTGTAGATTTCATCAATAGCTACAACATTTATATAATAAGTATCTTCATTTAGCACTGTACAAAAAAGATATGATTTTTCTAAGACGACAGAAGCTTGTACGCGATCAATATGCCGCTGAAATTTTATATTATTATTTTGAGCATCTTAATGATCTCAAATGAAAAACCCGAAACTACAAAGTTGTAGATACCATCGAGAGCTACATCTTTCGTATATAAAGTATCTCCATTTGAGGTCATTAAGAAAGATATGAATTTTCCAATGCGACAACTGCATGTACACGATTAATATACTGTTGAAACTTTGTTTAATTTTTTAGCATATTAAAGACCTCAAATTAATAAAACTTAAACCTAGAAAGTTATATATATCATTGAGAGCTACAATTTTTATATAATCATTTTCATCCAAGATCGTATGAACAAGATACAGTTTTTCTAAGGTTACACCTACCGCGTCAGTCTCGTCGGGGCAGCGCTACGGTACTGCCCCGATGCATATGGCGCGGCAGCATGTTTTGGATGCGCCAAGGACTTAGCGCGGCCAAATGGGTTGGATTTGGAAATAAAAGAGCAATGGTATTAATTTTGAAAATTGTTTTAAAAAGGTTAAAATTAAAAACAATCTAGCAGCGCGCGGGCGTGCAGTAGCCTGTGAACAGCAGGCATAGGCATGCAGCTGCACGCGAGCAACATGCGAAGTATGTGGACGCGAACAGCAGAAAGAGGGAGGGAGTAGCAGGTGCACGCGAGCCGTAGGCGCAGACGCGGGGAGCATGCGAAGTACGCGAGCCGCATGCGGGGCGGGCAGGGTAGGCACGGGCGTCCGGGTGTCCAGGTCTAACCACGTCCATTAGTATTTCTTTCGGAAACGCATTAACCCGAGCGTCCGACGTCCGTACGCTGCACCCGCCCTCTGCGTCACTACCGCTCATGCCACCCCCACCCGGCCCTATGTGCGCCACGGCTTAGCTCCGCTCCGTCGGCGAGCTCACCGATGACCTCCATGCGTCACCCACCCCGCCCTCTCTGAGCACCGCCACCCGTGCTGCCCCCACACTCGCCTTCTATGCGCCGCCGCACAGCTCCGCATTGCCAATGACCTCCATGCGTCACCCACCCCGCCCTCTGCGAGCACCGCCACCCGTGCTGCCCCCACACCCACCTTCTTTGCGCCGCCGCACAGCTCCGCGTTGCCGGCGAGCTCCGTGCCACCGGCGATTACACCGGTGACCTCCATGCGTCGACGAGCCTCTATTTGCGAAACAACAAGGAGATGTTTGCGCTGAAAGAGCATGTTACAGACGTATGTTTTCAAGTGTTTCAGAGTATGTTGCAAGTGTTTATATCGGTGTTGCAAAAGTAGATCGTGATGTTGCTCATGTTACAATGAATAAAATACGCATGTTTTCAAGTGTTTCATGTGTTTCAGACGTATGCTGCAAATATTTTCATCTGGATGTAAAGTAGATCTCAGTGTTGCATACGTTGCAATGGCTATACACGCATGGTTTAAGTGTTTCATATGTTTCAGACAGATGTTGCAAATCTTTCGTCTGCATGTTTTTAAAGTAAATATGGTGTTGCACGTGTTGATATGACTATACACACATGTTTCAAGTGTTGCATGTGTTTCAGACCTATGTTGCAAGTGTTTTATTGGACGTTTTAAAAGTAGATATCGGGGAAGCACTTGTTGCTACTGCACCGTCATGGGTCACCGCGCACGCCTGCTGGTGATGCTGTGCTGCTGCGTGCATGCGGGCGAGTGAAACGGAGCGGGCTCGGGTGGTCCCCGCACATGCGTGGGCCCACGGGCCTCTGGAGTAGGATGGGTGCGGGGCGAGGGAGCTGCATGAGTCAGGCGCAGGGGCGGGAGCATCGTCCGACGCTAACGTCCTGGATCGGATGTCCGGCGCTAGTGAGTCCATATTTCTTTTAATCATCTTCATTAGCTACCGTTGAGGATTCAAAATTTATAACAAAATATATAAGGTACTCTAGGTCTTTAACCTCCTCTGTCTTTATTAACCGGATACCGCTTTCCTTCTACATACGTCATGCATGTAAAAATTCCTTTTAGACTAAGAAAACAATAACTGAGCTACTCACTCGATCACACCCTCCTAATTAGTGAGGAGTACTGTTGTTGTTGTATTTTGCTAGACTCTTTATTTTATCAAAAAATCGATTTGATTTCTTATATTTTATGATGGAGGGAGTATTTAAAAGCTCGTGCAGTTCACTTTTTAAAGTACATGAATCACCTGGTAACTTTTTTTGGATAGTTTATGAGTTCTGAGAACATCTTCCGATGATATGTACAAATATTTCCACAGGACTACTAGCCCATGTTGCCATACAAACATTTTATTAACCCATTAACATTCTTGATATTATTTTTTTCAAAAAGGTAAAAAAAGGTTCTTTTCTAGAATTTGTGATTTTGTGTCGTGGGCTCCTGCCCCCTTTCGGCCCCGGCAATTTTCCTTGGCTCCCAAAAGGCACCGCGAAGTGGCGCACGTGAGATTTGTGGCTCCAAACGATTGTGCACGGTGATTGGAGAGACCCAAAATCAAACGTTCACTTCGTATGGGTTTGTTTGTCGAATTTTTGTGTCGTGGCATTGGATTTGCAATTTTGGCATGTTGTGATTTCATGATACTCTCCCGTTTTAAATGATAGACCACTTTAGTTTGGGTATAGGTCAAGCTTTTTTAACTTTAACCAAGTCGAGCAGATTCACGAGTACAAAATCATTAAATTCGTGATACTCCCTCCGTTCTAAATTATAAGTCGTTTTGACTTTTTTGTTTCATCTATTTTATTATATATTTAGACATATTATTATATCTAAATGTATAGCAAAACGAATATAAAAAAAAAATTAAAATAACTTATAATTTGGAACGAAGGGAATAAGTGACTGCAAATGTCCTATAGACTATGGTGACCATCCCCACTGAATATTTTCCCTACATCTCTGAATGTTTTTCCTCCTACATTTCCTACGTTGTGGTTAGCATCAACGTGCTCCAGAGCGCAACTATCACCCCCACGTTTTCACTTGCTCACATGTATGTACTTTTGTTTCTTTTTGGTTTAGCTCATCCTAGCAACTGAATACAATTATACAAATCGTCGAAATGTCGAAAATTGACCATTTTGTCAGCTATAGCCTATAAGTAAGCACAGCTGCACAGGGTCTCTCGTGGCCTCATTTGAAATGCTTACTGCAACCACATTGAACGATCTATAATCGAAGCGAAGACCATGACGGCATGACCATGTATGCGGAGACCAAAAACAAAGACCAGACCTTGCAACAGCGGTTACAATGGCCACAGCTGGGACAACGTGATGTTACAATCATTTGGAAAAAGTCCACGTTAACTCCCTCAATTTTCGTAAAAGTTCGTTTTTCCTCTCTGAACTCCAAAACTGGGTAAAACACCTCCCCCAACTTTTAAAATCATTCATCTTACCTCCCTGGCTCGGTTATAAACGGCTTTGAAGACGGTTTTGTCCTTTTCTTTTTTATTTATTTCGTCTAAATCTTTGAAAAATCATAGTAAATCATGGAAAAATAAAAAAATAGAAAATCTAATTTTGTTTGACTCCACATGAGTAGATCTACACAGTGAACATATAATATGGTATGCTTTACCATAAAGTTTTTGCTGTAGCTTCAGATCTATGGTTTTCTGTAATTAAATGGAATAATTCTTAGCTACAGTTCTATAGTCCAATTGTGGTGAAATTTTTATGGTGGGCTAACTATTGTATGCTTAAACTGTAGTAAAAATTTCATTCTCATTGTATCATGTATAATTTAGTTATAGATTTTATTTAGGTTTATGCTTGTTAAATATAAATAAATCTATAACTAAGCTATAAATGAGCATGGAATTTTTACTACAGTTCAATCGTATAATAATTAGCTCACTATAAAAATTTTATCACAATTGGACCTTAGAACCGCAGCTATGAATTATTCCAATTAATTACAGAAAAGCATAGATCTAAAGCCATAACAAAAACTTTATACTAAAGCATACCATATATATTCACTGTATAAATCTACTCATGTAGAGTCCAACAAAATTAGATTTTTCATTTTATTATTTTTCTATGATTTACTATAATTTTTTCAAAGATGAACGGTTTTAAAAGTTGAAGGAGTTGTTTTGTCCGATTTTGAAGTTTTTCGAGAAAAAACGGACTTTCATGAAAGTTGAGGAGTTAATGTGAACTTTTTCCCAATCATTTCTACCAGCGATTTGACTTCTAGTCTCTCAATCGAAGATCGACTTTACTGCTGACAGTTGATGCAACAGGCGACCACACATACTAACCACGGTGTAGCAGCGATTTGAGCACCCATGTCTTGCAACAAGATTACCACATAACACAGAACAAGGAAACAGTAGGCCGTTAGCAGTCCAACACGCAGGTCACAGCTGCTTCCACACCTCACAGAGTTCAACAAAAACTTCGTATGGAAGATATACTCCTAATCCAAATATCTTAAGCGCCAACATTGTCAGTGATAGACAAGAAACCATAAGACACCATATAAATGTCTGGAGGAGCTCCAGACTGGGGTGCAGGAAAAGGCAAAGTGTCTAATACGGGCAGTTCTTAGGGAGGTTTCGGATCACATTGCTCTTCATCCCGATCTTGTTTCGCATCGTCTCGACCCCGGTCTTGTTCATTGCACGGAGAACTTTCAGCCTTACCATCTGCTCCTTAGACTGAACTGTCACCAAACCCATGCTCTTGTAGCTGCAGTAAAAACAGATAACATAAATAATGGTGCCAACCCAAAAGCTAGTGAAATAACACGAAGACAATGCAATGGAAAAGGGGGCAGCACAAAGATTTGGACCTGGAAGCCAGTGAAAGTGCAAGCGCGCGGTCTGTTGCAACAGAAGGCCGTGGTTTCTGGCGATAGTAGCGGATAAATTCCCTAGAACCAAGGGTTCTGACCCGAGTGCCTTTGTCACTCTTGTTTGTTATTACTAGCTCAGACCCACCGGTTCCCAGCTCAATGTTGTTGTTAGAGTCATCAACAGCAACCAACTGCTTACCTTCTGCATCAACATAACTGCAGCAAAAGTAATATTTTAAGATGCGTCCAAGCTTCATTGACTAGCAGAAACTAAGATTATCAACAATACTGACCATGGTATCAGAACAAATTCACTGTCTCAACCATCTATGTAAAAAATCTCCAAGCATTTTACCTTACCTTTCTATTTGTATGAAATATAACCCTAGTATTGTCCCACCATAAATGACTGAATAACAGTCTGCATTCTCAAGATTATTCTTTGCCAATGAACGAATGATGCACCAGTTTTTAAGCAATTTTATGAAATATCAGGAGATCACAACTCAACAGCACAACCCAAAGAGTAAGAGCATAACATGATCAGACAGTTAAGCATAACATGGTACGGATTTCTGAAATTCAAAAACACATCCAGCAACCTATCAACACTAATATGCCAAAGTATAGTTCATTATGACTACAATCCACAGTGCAATCCGACCTTCAAATGAATATGGTCTCAGTATGATCATTCCCTAAATGCTAAGGGATGGCCAATTACTCGATTCCCAAATTAAAATCATTTTATTTCAGAAACCTTTCCATGGTGCTTAGGAAAAACAGGAACAAACATCGACCATTTAAAAATAACAAACTCAGTAACAATAGAGAGCTTCACAAAACCTGCTGCTGTAATCATAGAAATCCTCAAGGTCAGCATCTTCATCATCTCCACCATCTCCATACCGCAACTTGCAATGCCCCTTTGCTTCCATGTGTTTCCTGACAGCCTCCAGACTGAAGAAGGGCTGGCATCTGTCATTGCAGTAGAGGCAGATAAAATCACGCTTCACCTGAAGGTAGGATAACCAATTCAACGTGAGGATTAAACTTCATGTTTGCACACATACAACATTCGATGTTACACTGATGAAAATGTATACCTTCAGCCCGACATAAGTAAGAAGACCACTGGGATCCTTCAAGTATTCACTGTCAGGTATGAAAAACCCATGCTTCTTATGCATATGGACCATGCAGTCTTCTATGGTGTCATGCTTCAGATCACACATGAAACACGACGAGATATCCAACTCTTCAAGATCAGCCATGTCATCATCTGATTTGGAGGACTGCTCATCTTCTTGCATGTTTGAAGTAGACTCATCAGCCAACTCCATCTCACTTGGGTCAACTTCAACCCACTCCTCCTCATTGTCGTCTTCATCCTCCTCTACTGCAGATGGAGCTCTGCGTGGGACTCGTTCAGGAAGTGGCTTGACTATTGTAATACCAGCAATAGAGGCATTGGGCTCCTGAGAGGCTTTCAAAAGATGTGATCGCGAGTTAAGATGCTGCTCATGAGCTTTCGAGCTCCTGTACTCCTTTCCACAAAGAGCACAGCTGTAAAGCATTGGGGTGCTTGCAGGCTTGCTCCCCTCCGCCAAAGCAGCTTGCCTAGCCAGAAACAGAGCCTCTGTGACACCAGGAACTCCAGCGACCTGAAGAATTTAACATATCAAGGACAAAGCATGACTGAAGTTCAGCACACAAGGAAGCAATAACATAATCAAACATACAAAAAGAAGTTGAACAGTTCTCCACACGTAATCTCCATCACAACCAGGCCATAATTACCAATATATGTTCGTTTTTCGGTCCATAAAAATATAAAAAGTATCCTGAATTTCTTAATTCTAATCAATTTTCATGACTGAAATGGAACTCTTAAGTATCTAGATGGACCCAATTTTAGAAATTACCAATCTGCAGCAGTATTTCTATATCTAAATATTCACATACAACTATCACAAAACAATAAAAATCGATAAAACTCAGGTGCAGAGGTTGGAGTTTTGCAAACATTCCAAGACCTTAGCTGTTAACAAAATCAAAATTCCGATACCAAAATGTCAAGACCCCTACGTTTAATCCTCAATTCATCTCATTCTAGTCCCCAAGGCAAGCCGCACGAACCGATGAACCTAATACCTAGGGTTCTACCGACAGAAGGTCGGCTGCGGCGGGGGCGACGTTACCTTGCGCTTGAGGTTGTAGCGGTGCCATTCGGAGCGGTAGTGGAGCCGCTGCTGCTCCTCGTCGTCGAACCCCGAGTTGCACGCGTTGCAGGTAACCGTCGGCATCCTCGCTCAGCTCTCTCTCCTCTCCGCTCGCTTCGGATTCGACTTGCTCCGGAGGGCACGGGCGGGGAGGACTCTCGCTTCTCTCCTTCCTCTCCTTCCGGTGCCGCTTCGCCTTGTACGCGGCGGCGCCTCGGTGGTGAAGAGTTGGGGGAAAGTGGCGGCGGGGCGGGGAAGAAGGGGGAGGAGGAGAAGTAGGAGAGGGCGACGCGGCCGCGTCTGGTGCTGACGTTGGCGCTTGGGTCAGTCAGGCCTCAGGCCTGCACCGCCTTTCGTTGTTGGGCTTATATTTGGGCCGCCCCGAACCGGGCTACGGGCCTACGGTCACGGCCGAAATTACCTAGCTGACCAATGCGCCTGCCCGCGGAAGCGGCACGGAAGCCAATTTTTTTTTCCCGCTCAAACGACTGCCGTCCCCACTCCGCACGGCCCCCACACGATCAAATCCCCTCCTCCTCGTCATCGTCCCCACCGAAACCGCAGTACCGTACCCGCGCCGACGCGAGCACGATGGCCGCCGCGGCCTCCTCCTACTTCGCCGGCCCGGCCATCCTGCCGTCGCAGCGCGCTGCCGCGGCGCCCGACAATTCCGCCGTCGCCACCCCTTCTCCGGCCAAGGTCCGTCCGTAATCCTCGATTCCTCTTTTTTTTTGAGAATTAATCCTCGATTCCTCGTGACCGATTTCCAAACCCTAAGTCACTAACCCCATTCGCCGCTCCGATCGCAGCAGTCGCGTGACCCCCGCTTCTCCGGATGCGCCCCGACCACCGTGCGTCACATCGCCCGCTCCTTCGCCGCCGCCGACGCCACTGGTGGCGGCGACCCTGTCATCTCCATTGACGGCGTCGACGCCACCAACGTAAGCACCCCCCGAGCCTCGGAATCCCTTCCTATAGTTGCATCCGCGCGGGTTCGCTTACCTCTGTGTTGCTCTGGGAAAATTCCCCAACTCGCGCGCGTGTAGGCTTGGATTCTGGGGAGGGCGGTGAGCGTGGTGAACATGGAGGTTGGCGTGTCATTCACGCTCGACGACGGCACTGGGAAGATCCCTCTAGTGCGGTGGTGAGTCACGAACTCGCGATTTCATTCATGTTTTCGCTAGATGCAACTGTGGCTGTACAGTATGTGAGAGTTTTTCATGAAATGCAGGATCACTGATGATATTGATGCTAAGGAAGTGTCTTTCGTCCAGTATGTATTTGATGTTGACAAGCTCTGAGATGCTTTTAATTTAGTCTTTACAAGTGATTTGAGATTTTGACATTTTGCTTTTAGCTATCGGGAAGTTGATATGGCATGATTGTTATTACTTGTTTGCTGGTGTATATGAAGGAATGGTTTGTACCTCAAGGTTCAAGTTACTCTTGTAGGGTTTAAAGCTAAGCAGCATAGTTTTGCTCGTTCTATTAGGTAAAGGATCTAAGTTTTCTTTGCTATTGATGGCCTTTCTACCACTATTTCTGTATGCATACAATTTTGGTTGGATTTTTAATTCAGGTCGAATGCTTGTCTTGTTAGCGAAATTTTATCAATATAATTTGTTACTGTAAAATGGATCTTAAACGTTCATAGAACGTGTTCAGACTGTTTACTCACTATTTACTAATCCAAATTTTGATTTGAGCATAAAGCTTGACTGCTGCTTCTACACTAATTTTTAAATAACGTTTTCAGTAAGATTAGGTTTGTCATAAGAATGGAATGCTAGTCTTGTTATTATTAGGATATTCTTATCAGAAGCATATTGGAATTTGAAATGCATAATTTTTTGAGGAAGATGTAAGGTCAAGTGGGCATACATTTTGTGTAGGCATTGCCTCCCTTACTTCTTAATTGTGGTCCCCTGCCACACATTTGGCTGTGGAACCATGGTCTTGCTCATACTAATTATTTCTGGGCTCTAACCAGTTATCTCACATATCGCTTCATTATTGTTAATTTGTTATTGTTAGGTGAAACTGACATTAAAACTTAGAAGGCCACATGCATTCTCATTGGAAAATAAGGCTGGTTTACTGTCTTTCCATGTTATACTTGTTCCTGTATATATTTTCTCTGTTTGTCTAGGCAATACACTCTTTTTTGAGCTTGCATTTGGCTAGGATTAACTTAAAGCTTTGTTGGTTACATTTCGTAGTAAATGATAAGCACTGTTGTCTGTTGATAATGGATCCTTATTCTGCACTAAAGAACTATATTTTAATTATAGTCCTTGCACAACTTCTTCCTTTGGGTTGATCTTCTGAAGCCTAGTGCCAGCTGCAATACAGTGTCATCTAGGCTGGAAATTGGATTACTCCCTCCGTCCCATAATAAACGCAATTGTAGGACCAAACACGTTTACCAAGGAATGATACCAAATTACAAAAATACCCCTGCACAGTTAAAGTCTCTGGAAAAAAGCCTGTGCGGAATGTTCGAGAAGACCCAAACATGTGGAGGAGGGCACCACATCGTTCATGAGCCTTGCGTCTGATTTTTTTTCTGCATGCAGCAGCTTACTCAGGATGGGTCCCACAAGAGAATATGGCAGCCTTTGCTCTATGTATGCATTTTTTGTGGGACAAATTTTAAACCGTAGGATAGCATTTTTTTGGGATGGAGGGAGTAGTTAATATTCTCTATATATTTTGTTACTTTCAGAGTGAGGAACGAGATAAGTAACTACTATGTAGAAATCTAGCTTATTATTGTAGCATATGTTTATGAATACTTGATCGTTTCTTGCCTATTTCTATCTGTAAGTATCAATACTTCTACCAGGATTTTTTTTAAAAAAAAAAACTTTTACCAGCTTCTTACAACTAGTACTTAGATCGTTGTAATTTTGTTTACAGGCACTTCATTGAGTGTATGTATGTGCATTTGGTAAATGTCCGGCCAAAGGTGATTAGAGCAAATGGCAATTTTTTGTGTTAGTTCTATTTTCATGATGTATGAAAGCACAAAATGTTATTTCCTTTCCATTTTGAAGATGCAAGGTCAACTCCCTAGCGCTGTTCAAGCAAATGTGTCTACTCACGAGATGCAAGCTCAAGTCGCTCACACAGTTCAAACAAATGCACCTGCTTATATGCCCTTCTCTGTACCCTTTTCTTCAAGTAAACCAAGGGCGATTCCCTTCATCAGTTCAGACAAACACATCTGCTCATGTACCCTTTTCTGGTGGAGTTAGAGAACAGCAAGTTCGCTTTACTCCTCAACCAAACCAAGTAAGAAACCTCTCAATTTTCTCATTTTTGAGAGTTTCTTGCTAAAGAAAAGTAGGTGAATCTATGAGTCAGTCGTGCCATTTGATATTTGAGATATGAATCTGATTGTGTTGATCCTGATCTGCAAATTTTACAGTTGAGCATTATGATATTCTGAATTGAGATAGTTCATTGCCTGTCCTAGCACTTTTCATCGCTGCCTTATTATATTTTATTCGCGAACTTATATCCTTCACTGCCCTTTCTCTTTGGGTAAGTATGTTTGCCTCTTGTAACTGATTGGTTGCGATAATTTTTGTTCAGTTTTCAGCTTACCCAAGTACTGGTGGACAACAGCACGATCTGCAGAGTAGGGTTTTGGAGGTTATGCAACAACCAGATATACTGTAAGATCGGCTTTGCTTTAAACTATGATAAAGGATAGAAGATCTTAAGTAGTGCTAAACTTTGGCCGATTTGCTTATTTGTGGTCACAAGCTTGAGAAGCCCTAATACCAATCAGTGATTGCAAGTTAGTTCCAGCCTTACATACATCCCTGATTTGCTATTTTGGTGCCCTGCATGTAGGAGTCTTTGAGTGTGTTCCAAAAGGAAAGTAGGAAATACACTTCCATTTTAAATGTGCACAAACTAATTTTATGTTCAAATAATAGGTAGAAGGCACGTAGATCAGCGTAGATTTGCGAGAGAGTGTAGTGGCATTCAGTCAGTTACATCTTTTAACATTTAAATGAATATGATTTTTGCTGCTTCATTTGGATATTATAATGTGATGATGACCTATGCTGTAACTTCATGGTTTGGTTACACACAGAGAAAAATGACCTAGAAATAACATGGAAATATTATAATCATTATTAGGATATGTATATATCTACATCAATTAGCGATTGATGGTGTTTCCCTAGATAGGCTAGCTGTCATGTATAGCCTAGGATAGTTTCCTTGTACAGGAAATAGCTTCCCATGTATGTAACTTCCATGTATGCCTATTGGCTATATATATGAAAGGCTCCCCACCCACATTGGGGTGAGTGGTGATTCTCTACCTTCTACAATCATAATGCACATAAAAAAAGTGGTCTGGTACCTACATCCTGTGTGTTTTCATGCACATAATGTGTGTTTTCATGGAGTTTCACAAATAATCTAGTAATCTGATTCCTTCTTGATCCTTTTGTTTGAAGTCTTAATAACTTAGGTGGCTGTATGAGCTTTGTCAAGTCATAAGTGTTAAAGCTATGGTATGTTACTTGCTGGCGATCTTCTGACTTTTCAAGGAATCAAGATACTTTGATTTGTTTGATTGTCTCCTAGTTTTCAGTGGAATCAAAATTCCCTGTTTGTCCAATTTTGCATTGGGCATCTTCTCAACTAAGATGTTTCAACACTCGCATTGATTTCCTTGCATGTATTCTTGTTTTGGAGTTCTGAATTGACTATTTGCTTTCACTTTTATGCAATGCACTTGAAAATGGAGTACATGTTGATGAAGTGGCAAGGAGATTTGGAATGCCAAGAGCACAAATTATGTATATAACTCTCCCCTCATGTATTTCATCACAAGCATATGCACTATGCTAAATCTTATATATCTTTAAACATGCAGGGTCACTGCCCAGCGTCTGGTCGATTTGGCCTGCCTCTATTCCACTATTGATGAATATCATTTCAAGTCTCTTTTAAATGGTTGATCAATGTTATCATCTTCAAGACTAGTATAATGGCATTTGAGATTATTGGCAGTTTTTAGGTACTGAATAGCATTCGTGTATATGCTTTAAGTATGCACATCTGGTACATGCATTTTTCTTTGTACAGAGCACTGAGCACCCGTTTTTTAGTTGCCAAGCAAGTTACTCAGACTGTCAGACATGCAGATCGGTTAGAAACTTAGAATGTCAGACCATGGGCATGCTGCAGTTGCTGGATGGATCTGCTTAGTACTGTTTACTTGTTTTTATTCTACTGGAATATACAGTGCAATCTTCTCATTCATTTCTTTCTATGCTTCCTTCCGGTTGCCATGCATGATCATCTTTTTTGGGCCCCTTTTTATGCTTATGAGTTATGAACTTATGATGTGATCTTGCCCTTTTTTTTAGTATGTTCACTGTCATAGATGACAATAACATGGTGCCCAGCTGCTCATCATGGATTTCAGCTTTTTTTTTTTCTTTTGTCAGTAAATTTTTGCCTGGTGTTTCTAGTTGAACTTGTGTTTCAAATATAGTATCTCTGTCTCATGTTTGCAGTTGATTTTGTGTTTCAATTGAGGGTGCCATGGGAATAGAATAAGAAAGAGTGGGAATGAATGAAAGAATAGGGGTTTGGTCTGAAAAATTCACTCTTCAACTTGTCAGGCCAACCACTTCATCGGTCTTACTACTCATATGTTAAACATATTCTCTTCTAGTTTAGGTTATCTTCTTTAGGCCACCTTGTCATAATAAGTCTATCTGCTCGGAACAATAATTGTGTACAATAGCTTCCTGAATCCTGAGGATGCTCACCTAAGTTTTTTTTTCTTTTTCGGAATCCATCTACTGATCAGAATTGTACACATGTTTATCTTAAAGCTAGTACGTCAAAGATTATTAATTGCCCTATCTAACTAACATCAGTTTGCTACTACATTCATTAGCGTTGGAACTCTCCACAGGTTATCCTAGATCCTACTACATTATATTATTCTTTTAAGATTGCATATAATAGCTCTTCATGAATTAAATATGAAGCATGTTTAGAAATAAGTCAATTTCTTGTAGTTGGTGACGTCTTAAAACACGTCCTGCATCAGGCATACTGTACCTGACATTCTGGTGTTGTTTTGATGTTTGGGATATTTCATACCATGTCTGATGTTTGTTCCTATATCTCACTCACATCAGTAAAGAATCATTTCCAAGTTTTTCAGAGTTGTATATGATATTATATTCCTGGATCAGGTCCATACTGTCCTGTGCTTCCCGGTCATTGTTTTGTTTTTGTCTTTTGATTATCCAATGTTATGTGGCTGTATGATTATAAATATGTTTCCTTACCTTAAACCATTATATAGGTGAACTAAGACATTATCGCAGTTAAATAGACAAATACAGCAGAGTCTCCTTTTCCAGCCCCCCTGCACATTTGATTTTCTTGAACCATGGCAGTTTCACTGCCTCATGATGACTGTTCATACCATTGATGAAATTTCAATCAGTAGCAACCTATTTTATTCGTTTCTGGAAGTTTTATGTTGGTAGACCACTAGTTTTTTTTTTTTTGAAAGAACTGGTAGATCACTAGTTCATATTCTAATGCCTGTTAGTGCAATTAAAGTCTGTTATAAGAAAATTATATTCAACTCAAACATGTGTACATTCATCCATGATCCGTGTACCAGCATTATTGATTAGTGTTCATTAGAACAGACTTCTGGAACCCGGCATTTCACAACTATCTAGCAGGAAATCAATGTCATAAATAAAGGGCTTGCTGATACTAACATGACTTTGTACCGTATTTGCTTCTCTTTTTTTTTTTTTTGGGGGGGGTTGGGTGGAGGGCCGAAGCCCCTACAGATAATTTTATTGAAATTAAGAAAGTTTACAAGCTAAAACAAGTATTTGCTTCTTCTTTTGGTTGGTTTATTGCGTCGTGAGACATCGACGTGGAAATCAAACCAAAACAATTCCTTTGTGTTGCATAAGGCTGTAATCCAAACAGTTTAAGCCGCATTTAAGGGAAAAGCATGTTATTAGCCTCGTTGAACAACACCTTTCATCCCTTTGCTGTGGAACATTAGCTGCTGGTCCGGTGGACTGTCAACAACAGCTGTTAACCATCAGGCAGCCCTTATCGTAGCATTTAGTTGGTGCAGCTGTGCAAGTGATGACCCTGGGAATTGCTCGCCTTTAATTTATTAACGAGAAAGAGACGCCTAGGCCTTGTTTAGTTTCAAAAACTTTTTTCAAAAAGTGCTATAGTAGTCATCACATCGAATCTTGCGATACGTGTATGGAGCATTAAATGTAGACGAAAAAAAACTAATTGCATAGCTTGGTGGAAAATCGCGAGGCGAACGTTTTGAGCATAATTAGTCCATGATTGAATACTAATTGCTAAATAAAAACGAAAGTGCTACAATAGCTAAATTCCCAAATTTCGCAGAACTAAACAATGCCCTAGTTCGCTGACTCTTAGATGAAGTCATGCCTAGGTTTCTCTTTAAAAACATGGTCTTATTTTCTCACATCATTTTTCTGTGCTCATTGGAAATGTTTGCTTTGTGATTTCCCTATGCTGCCACGTCATTCCCAATCACCCACGTTGTTTAGGCGCTGGGAACAATCCCAGTTTGGTTTGAACTTCGCTAACCATGCACTTGCGCATACTAAGGACAAAGGTAGGTTTGACCCTGCTCCAGCACTGAGCCTCTCTAGCTTGTCGTTTGTAAAGAACAAACAGGGCGTCGTGTCTTTCTCGATAGGCCAGATTAGGTCAGACTCGGCACGCCTGGACCTGCATCGGCCATGTGTTACCTCTCGTTTGGGTACCTAAACCGCCTACTAAAACCAAAACAGTGGAGGTGTGATTCCCTGCTGGACGCTGGCGACACGTAAAAGGGGCACGAACTCTTGCCCTACTATCTGATCACCGTCGGGCCGGTTGTGGTAGTCCACGATTCTTTTCTTGTCTCGCATCCTCCCAACTGACCTCCAGGAAGCTTGCTCGCCGAGCTCGAGACACGCCCAACAACTCCCATGGCCTCCAGGCCTTGGAAAGATGGACACCAGCAGCTGCTAGTACTCACCTGCGCGGAGGTCCTGGGGTCTGGGGCGGTGACCGCGCACGTCGCCCTGCTTTACCGGGCACATCTCGACCTGTTGCAAACTGCCCCTCGCCACAACCACAACCACAACCAGATGGAGAGATCAGAGATAGAGAGCTCTGAGCTCGAGACCACTTGGCAGGTAACCACCCGGCCGGTCGCGCTCCCGCAGCCCCTCACCTGCTCACTTTAAATTAGTGTCACGCTTGGTCACCTTCGTCCCAACTGCAACCCAGAGTCGCCAGCAGCAGCTGCGGCACCACACGCGCCTTTCATGCGCTAGTCCTAGTCCAGTCCAAACCTGTCCTGCCGCCGGCCGACGAAATCTCAGTTCGATCGCTTCTGGCTAAAACACATCATTATCCTCGCAAAATCGCCCCTGTTATGCGCAGGGCAAGTACACACTCTGACGTCTACATGTATGTATGCACAGCGTGTATCATGTCATGATCGATGTAGACTGGCATGGACGTATGGTACGAATATTTACTTTTCATCATCACATACACTAAACATTTCAAGAGAATCTTGTATTTACAAAGTGGGCCCCAACCCCCCCTTAGGACAAACTAGCAAAAACCCACATCACAGGTATCTAGTTTTTTTTTTTAAGAATGGATTTCTTTTCATGTCCTGACATGGGCTAATTGCTCGTAGTTGACGAGGAGGAAGAGGGGGGCGGGGTGCTGAAGTCCTCGTCGTCCTCGTTCTCGTCTTCATCGTCGTCATCGAGATCGTCGAACCACCATGGCTGCTCCTCGTTGCCGGCCGCCTCCTCGGGCATCGCCCACCGGTCTTGCCGGATCTCGCCGCCTTCCAGCAGCTCCAGCACCTGCCACCACGGACCACCGCATTTCATTATTACTAACATAACACTAACTGTTACAGGTAAACTAAGCAACAGAGGAGTGGACTGTAGCGTAGGACTGTAGGTCAGCCCGTAGCTGCACGCATGGAGACATGTGCTTCCGGTGTCCTGCCACGAACGCCGACCCTAAACTACGACTAAACTCGCCGGCCCGGAAACGTTAACCCAAAAAAGGAAAAACACTGCGAGTTGGCAGTAATATAAGCGCAGTGGTTCGGAAGCAGACAGGGGCGTCGGTACGGTGACCTGCCACTCGAGATTGACCTGTGAGTGATCGCGCACCTCGGTCATGGACGGCCGCCACGTCGCCGGCGCCCGGACGCACAGCGACGCCACGAACGCCACCCGCCGCGCCTGCTCGCCGTCGTAGTCGCCGCCGAGCCTCGGGTCCACCAGCGCCTCCGTCTTGCCGTCGCTCAGCAGCGGCCGGGCCTGCACGTATACGTTGTTCATTCGTTTCGTCACGACCAGTTTCTGTCAGTGGTCAGTAGACACACACACTACAACGCTAGTGCGGGTTGGAGAAACGAAAACGTCTTGTTTACATACGTACCCAGCTGAGGAGGCTCCGGTGGCTGCCGTCCACCGGCTTCCGGCCGGTGACGAGCTCCAGCAGGAAGACGCCGAACGCGAACACGTCCGTCTTCTCGTCCACGATCCCGTGCGTGTAGTACTCCGGCGCCAGGCACCTGATCGGGAAACCAAACATGGCTGATGAACTGAACTAACAGGGGAGTCGTCGTCGTCGTCGTCGATCATGAGCGACGACCGACCATCCATGGGTATGGGTTTACCGTTTACCGTACCCGAAGGTGCCTTCGATGGGCGCGATCGCCCGGTGCGTCCACTCCGACGGCAGCCACTTGGCGAGGCCGAAGTCGGAGATCTGCGGCTGCAAGTCGTCGGTGAGCAGGACGTTGGAGGCCTTGATGTCCCGGTGGATGATCCGCCTCCGGCACCCCTTGTGCAGGTACTCCAGCCCGCGCGCCGTGCCCACCGCAATGCCGTGCCGCGCCGCCCACCCCATCGCCGGCAACGTCTCGTCTGCCGATCATTCATGTCACGGAAGAAAAGAAAGAAACGTCACGCGCGCATTCATTGACCTCGCCGCGGTTTCGACGGCAACGGCGGCGGTGTGCGTCGGTTCGTGTTCCCACGCGGCCACGCAAGCGCGGAGGTACGTACCGTGGAGGTTGGCGGCGACGGAGCCGCGGCGGGAGAAGTCGAAGACGAGGTAGAGGCCTTGGTCGACGCAGCACCCGAGGAGGCCGCACACGTTGGGGTGGCGCGCGTGGCCCACCGTGCCCAGCTCCGCCAGGAAGTCCCGCTCCCGGCGCGCGCACGCCGACGCGCCAAGCAGGCGCTTCACGGCCACGGCGCGCCCGTCGGGGAGCTCGCCGCGGTACACCTCCGAGGACCCGCCCCGGCCCACCAGGTTGCGCGCGTGGAAGCCGTCCGTGGCGCGGTGGACCTCCTCGTACGAGAAGCAGCGCCACGGCGGCCTGCTGCTGCGCTGCGGGGACGACCCAGGTTCCTCCGGGGATTCCTTGGTGGCGTCGTTGGTGTCGGCGTCGGCGTCCACCGGCTTAGTGGTCGGCGACCGGTGGCCGATGGAGAGGAGGAGCCGCTTGAAGCTCCCGCTGCTCCGCAGGTACAGAGGTTTCATTCTTGTCTCCGCGCTGGGCTCGGCAATGCCGGAGACGCCGCCGGGAGCGAGCCAGCGAGGTGATGGTTGAAGCAGAGGAGGAGGACAGGGAGAGGGAGGCCAATAGAGGAAGAGGGCATTGATGGAGGGGAGTAACGGCGAGGTGTGGTGGCGAGTGTCGCAGGGGGCGCAAGCGAGTGAAGCCGACGGGCGTTTTTGTGGAGGGAGGCGCGGCCGGCGGTCCTGGTCCCGGACACAGGCCGAACCGCGGAGGTCGCAGACGCAGGTTTCTTTTCGGTTTTATTTACTACCCGTGAAATTCTTGCATGAAATGGAATTCATGCAAAGTCGCTGCAAATTTCTCCCGAAAGCAGCTGTCGCATGCAATTGGCACTGTTTCTCGACAGTCGACAGGGACAGGGAGTTGAGTTGAGCAAGACTGTCGAGTATCAACCATTCGATCTAACTCCAGCGGACGTGCGGTTGTACAACCATTGACAAAAACACATGCGTTTCCGTGCAAGTTTTGTTCGTTTTCGACGGTGTTTCTTCTCATAAAAAAGGTTTGTTTCGGGGGTAGTCGCGTCGCGTCCGCCGGTGCGTGCGGTGCGGCCGTGGAACAGGTCCAGATGGGCGTGTGGGCGACTGACGGGGCCTGCCTGTGGGTGATCTGACTGAGACTCTCAGAGCAGAGTGGGACGGCGGTGGTTGCTTGTAAACAGGGGAAGGAAGCGAAGCGAGCGTTTCCTGCCGGAAGGGCCTTTTGTGATTCGGCCACCGGCTCCACTGTGCACACTGTGCAGCAGAAACAGCAAAAGGGCGCTCCTCCCTTGCCGACCTTCCTGCCCTGCTCACGTCCGACGACCGACGAACGGAACCGTCCGGAGAGGTCGGTCCACAGTGTACGGTGTACCCAACTGTTGCTTCTTGCCAGCGTCGCTGTGCCGTCTCCAGGGCGGAAAATATCAGCGTTTTCTTGCAACGTCAACCGTGTCCTTGCCGTCGCCCGTAGCCCCGTACTGCACAGCGGCGGCGACTGGAGGGAAGAGACAAAATGCATTGCTCTGTTTTGCTGTTCAGCGTGCGAGTAAAGTCAGTGCCCAGGCTCTGTATTTTGTTTACGGGGTGCGAAAGAAAAAATCAGTGCACAAGGCTCAACTCCAATCTAGCAATACCATCAGCATCGAATCGCTGTGATGCTATCAAAAAAAAAAAAAAAAGTCGCTGTGACGTTCTTTCTTGCATTGGACATGTTTCGGGCCGCATTTGTCCATGGGCTATAGCCTGGCTAATGTGGCGACTAACGACGTATCAAGGCCATGTAAAGATGCGTTATCTGGCCCTCGCTTCCGGAAAAGGCCGCACTTTGTGGATTACTATTCGTTCCCCCAGTCCTATTTGCACAAGATTAGGGAAACACATGTGTGCAAGGACACAAACAAAATGAAACGGGCGAGCACATGGTAAGATTGACAAAACTCAAACATGCGATGGGTCGCACGATGCATCTGCGCCCCACTGGAGAGGAGAAGAAGAATCGATCGAGGCTGGGGTTAGGCTTCTGGGAGGACATTCACTCACTGGCGGGTGTAGGAAGAGGAATGGTGATGTGCGAGACAGCGGCGGGGGTGCCGCCCCCGTTGCGGCAGTGGGAAATAACGGTTGGACGAGGTTGGCGGCGGGTGTGTTGCGATGAAGTGGTCGCCGGCTGTCATGTGATTAGGGGAGGGTGGGGTCGAGGCGGCGACAGGAGGTGGGTGACGCAGCAAGAAGTGGTGGAACTGTGGAAGCGCGAGTGAGAGGACGGCGGAGGAGGGGCGCGCAGCGTGTGTGTGAGCAGGGGCAGGGCGGCGCTAGCAAGGAGGAAGAAGGGTCCCAAGTCGGAAAAAGTTTATGTTGCTCCTGTTTCGTTCGAACCCTTTTAATTTTTGTTTTTTGAACGATCGAAAGAGTGAATTTTCATTTAGTTACTAGGAAGGACTATCATGATGAAGTTACTGCTTGACGTGTAGAGCAACTCAATTAGTAGTTCACTCATTAATATATTTGATTTGAAAATGAAGGTAGCGCCAATTATCGCGGGTCAACTACCTCGGCTATCTTTTCATGTTTTGTGGATATAATCTTTGTTTGTTTTTGTGCACGTTCACATCACCTTCTACGGAAATGCGCTGCTCAGGGCGTCCGGACGCTCCTGTTGTCGTGGGCCATGGCAGCCCAAACGACCCATCGCGTCTTGCCCTCAACATTCCACTCCATGAGTTTGTAAACAAAATCTATTCCAGAACGTTCAAAAGCCTATCTTCACTCGACTCACACGCCCTCCACTCGCCACCGAGCCCGCGCTGCCGTGGAATCTAGCTTGGTCCACTCCGAACTCTCCCTCGTAGGTCGCAGCCAAGGTGGAGGACGCCCCCAACGCCGCCGCCGAGGGCAGCCAGTCAGCGCCCCCGAGTGATCTGCTGGCGCCGCCCCGGTGGCTGTCGTGAGCGCCAAGGGCGCAGAGGTGCTCCTCCCGCCGCTCAACATCTGGCCAACGTTGCAGCGCATGCGCGACGGCATGGTGCGCCGTCTTGTGTAGACGCTCTTGGCGCCTAGCATCCTCTCCCAGCGTTATGACGCCGTCTCAAAGCCCGATGCCGAGCACGCCGCCGCCTCCAAGTCCGTCGCCACCGAGTCCCCGGCTTCCGTCGAGGAGGAGGCTACCGCAGTAAACCTACTATGTAGGCCATGGTCGCTGGTGATGTCGTGTTTCAAGTGTTTCAGACGTACGTTTTCAAGAGTCTAATCTGGATGTTGCCTATGCTATAATAACTATATACGCATGTTGCAAGTGTATGTTTTAAATGTTTCAGGTGTTTTAGACATATGTTGCAAATGTTTCATCTGGATGTTTGAAATGTAGATCTTGGTGTTGCACATGTTGCAATGGCTATACACGCATGTTTCAAGCGCATGTTTCAAGTGTTTCATCTATTTGAGACGTATATTGCAAACGTTTAATTTGGATGTGTTCAAAAGTAGATATGGTGTTGCACATGCTGCTATAGCTATACACGCATGTTTCAAGCGTTTCATCTATTTCAGACATATGTTACAAGTGTTTCATTTAGATGTTTCAAAAGTAGATCTCGGGGAAGCACATGTGTTGCTGCTAGTGCGCTGTCGTAGGTCACCGTGCTGCCATGGGTCACCGCACGCGCCTGCTGGTGCTACTATTGCTACGTGCATGCGAGCGCGTTAAACAGAGCGTGCTCAGGGTTGTCCCCACGCATGCGTGGGCCTGCACGGCCTCCAGAGCAGGATGGGTGCGGGCGCGAGGGAGCTGGGTGTGTCAAGCGCGGGTGCGGGAGCACCATCCGACGCTAGAGTGTCGGATTGGACGTTCGGGTGCTAGCAACTCCATATTTTTTATCGGTTTGCGTTTATCCACAAAAATCACTTGAGCTGTGTGTTAAAACCAGAAAGCTATTAAGTATTAGAATGCAAGTGAGTATTCGATGGTGTTTTTGGGTCAGCTAACTAATTACCATTCTAGTTTATATGAGAAAGTTTTTGATCCATTCAATGACCTATCCCTACGGTTCATCCTTATCATTCACTGATGAACTTCTCAAATACCGTAAAGCTCAGGGGTGTGATAGCAAAATGCAAAGCCCTCACTCTGTCACTCAACTCTCGTCTTCTCGGGCCTCTGCTTCTGCTCGTTGCCTGGTGGCCTGGGGTTTTGTCGCCCGCGGAAGCGAAGCGGGTAAAGGAGGGGCATGAATTCGCTCCTCTACTCCATGTGAGAGCGAGAGCAGAATCGCGAGCGACCTATCTATCGCCCTTCTCAATCTGGAGACCGCAATTTCTGAGCCTTGGGCTCCTCCTCCCCTCCCTCCGGCGGTCAGAACCAACCCGTCTTTCTTTCTTTCTTTTTTCCGTGCATTTTCTTGCGCTATATTCGTGGTATTTGTCGGGCGACGCTTTGGGCGTACATGGGTTCGCGTAGGTCTCGATCTGCTGAGCGTGGTACTAGACTGCTAGGCAGACTGTTCCTGATGCAATCGAGATTGATCTTGCTTTTCTTGCCTTTTAGGGTGATTTGTTCCCTAGGTTGGTTGCGCTTAGGGGTTTGATTACCCAATTTCGTTTTTGGTTGCCTGCATTTGCTCGCTTCGGTCGTCCCTGTTCGGTATCGGGGTTTAGGATGTTGGATTTTTTTTCTGGTGATGCGATGCTTGCTGCCTCGCAACCCGTCGTCTCACCGTGGTTATTAAGTGAGAAAGGAAATATACTAAAGAAAAAAGTTGCCCCCTTTTTTTTTGGCAACGTGTAGGTTTGTATACGTGTGGGGATGATCACTTGCATGATTGCATTGTGTTTATTAAATTACTAGGTAGCGTGCCCGTGCGTTGCTACGGGATAACTAACAATTTATACTAAAAACACACGGATCGCACGATAAGATAACAATATTATTAAATTAAATACCAACATTAAAGTGACATTTAATCCAAAAAGCAAAATTTATGAATTTAACACAGTCACGGAGCGCGCGGCGTCGCAAGCTCACAAACTCCAGAGTTTCCAGAGATTGGGTCGAATCCAATCTAGAGCCTCGGAACCCTGCGTCTTTTCCTGGACGGGCTTCACTTCGGATGCGCCGATAGCAATATCAACGATCTCCAGTCGATGGACTAAGTCGTATGGATTCTCATACAATGGCTCAGACATGTATATTTTGTTCTCCTTATACTTGGATACACTTGTTCCACTGAAGCTTTCATTGAAATGTTTAGACACGAACAATGTCTGATCACCGATGTCCCTCACCCTGGACCACTCCGAAACTACGGTCGTGGAGGTTGCACTTGTAGATTGCTGCTTTGTGGGTGAAAACTGTGTCTCGTGGAACGTGCTCACCATGGCACCCCAATGTGTAGCTCACCGTTTGATTCGAGTGTAGCTGCGGTGGCGAGCCCAGTGGTGGCGACAACGATGGCGGCAAGCGTCGCGGTTGAAGTAAGCGCCCGGCGGCGTTCTTTGCTGCATGACAATTTCTCCAAAGGCGATCGATCGCGAAGAACTTGTCCTGGTAGTGGACGATGGACCCACGAAGAACTCCAGTTTGGTGTCGAGCAGCGTCTATACACTGTCGACTCCAACCCGGCAGAACGTGACTGTAACAGAACCGACCAATTATACGAAATTAAGTAAGAGAATCATCCACCAGAGTAGACGATTGAGCAAACTTAAGCCCGTATAACCCGGTAGTCCGTGAAATCACAAAGGATTTCAAACCAACTCGTGTCCCAGCCATGATCGTAATAAGTTTAGCGGTCACCATCACATATTACATAAAAGTTCGTAATCTCAGATACACCAGAGTTTAAACATAGTTATTACAAACCAGTTCGAATAAAAGTAGCGGAAGTCATTTGTTCAAACCACACACACACTCACGCGGAGTTTAAATATAGTGCCAGCGAATGATCATCTCCAACAAAAGCATTAGACGAGACGTAAGGAATGACCATGCCCATGGTCCTAAGCATCACCCATCGCAGGATAAAGGCAGTTGATACAATAGCCGTAATACATCCATCCCATCGCAACAAGTGGGAATAAAACCACGAGTACGAGAAGGTACTCGGCCGGACTTACCCGACATAACCGAAAATAAATGACACCAAGGATTATGAAGGCTTTATAATAGGGTGGTGACTCATTTGCAAAAGAAGCATTTTAGCATTTTAAGAACCTTTCTAAAAGCATTATTGTCAAGTTAATTAGTATTAACCTATCGACTAGATTTGCACCTATACTAGAGTAAACATGTGATTAAGCAATTAATGATAACCCATTGATCATTAAACAATTTTCATCTTGTCATATTCACTATAAGCTTGTCCAAGTGTTCCATAAACATTTACTACGATGAAGTCACTCAAGTCAAGTGCTCACTATCCGGGAGGCGATGGCGATTGAATCGATTCCTAACCATTTGGTGATTTATTACTTACACAAATCTCACTCACCCGCTAAAGTGAGATATTGATCACCGAGTCAACTTTCCGGTATCTCGAGTTTGCCAGAACCACATGTACCCGGGACCGACCGGCGCACTTTGGTCTTATCATCCCGCCCGTGTCCTACCACACTGCCCGGCCGCGGTCTTGCTGCATGGGCAATCTACTCGGCCGAAAAATCTCCCGGCCAGCGGTCGGAAGGTACTTTATCCGGCCAGCTAAATGTAAGGCATCGTTCAACATGACTCGAGGCCCAACAACGGTCGGTCCTTAATCGATACGAGCGAAACACTACGGTCCAAAACTACGCAAGTCTCCGCCCGGTCTCAACTTCATTTAACACTTAGTTATACCATGACTTCATAGCCATCCAAGCAGATCCGGTAACCACCTATAGCTCGCGGTGACGAAATCACCCGACTTCTACCGGTCTATGCCGACTAAGCATTGACTTCATTGCGGATACCGTGGTAACATGGATATAGTATAACAAAGGTAAACAAGGTATAATGCAACAGCGATTTGCAAACAACTCCTCAACGTAATGCATCAATTTAAAGTAAAGTATTTAATGAAATCATTGCAAACCGGGAGAAAGATGCTCGGGGCTTGCCTCTCTCGAAGGAGCTCGGACGGTGATGGGGCACTCAGGAAGTTCTTCAACGTCCTCCTCGTCGGCTTCGGCACTTCTGCGGTTGCACCTCGAGCTGCTCCTCGGGCTCCTCGGGTATGACGATTTGGGTTCTCGGTTTGCGATCCCTGTATGATGCAATGGCGTAAGTGCTTATGCAATCGGTGCATCGAAGGAGATGAATGCAATGGATATGTTGAAAAGCAAGGTAGTCACATCATCCAAGAAAATATACTACAAGCACATGTCATCTCTGCATTCTCTTCTACTACTAATAAGTTAAGTCAACACATCTTATTAAATGCTTCAAAGATACACCAAAGCTAACATTATTAACTAACTTGCATTAAAGAGGATTATTTTATTGCATTTGAAACTAAGACTACAACAACAACCTATATTTCTGGTGCTTATAAAAATCTAAGAAAATTACAGTAGCATAGTACTACTCTAAGTAGACTACCATAAAATTTTCATGGCATTTGGATAAGTAAAATAGTCTACACAAAAATGACAAGCTATAGCATAAAAATGAGCATGAAATTACTTTGTACTATGAAAAGTGTCAAACAACAGATTGAGTATTTTTCCTATGTTCTTTATAGCATATAATCACTGTACAAAAATTATCAGATGCATGTTTTATGCAACTTTGGCTCTTTAGCAAAAATAACAAAAGTCAGCCATTAAAGGGACTTGAACTACACCTCAAAAGTTTTCCACAGCACATGCATGAAATATATTTTTCCTAGGAAATACATGACATAAGAATATTAACAAACTTGGAATCATATTTTTCTGAAGCCTATATATTTTTATACACATTTTTCAAGTTATCAGCAATTTACATGACTAAATAAAATCCTACAGAAAAGTATCCCAAAAATGACATGCAATAATTTTCCCAAGTAGATCTGGTGATAAGGAACCTAGCAAATTTTGTTTCAACAAATTTGGAGCAAGTTTGATCACCCAAACATTTTTCAAATCATTTCAGCTTTAAATTAACAAATAATAAATGGAAATCAATTCATTTAAGAAATACTAGGCGACCCGTGGGGAACAATGCCCATGGCACTGATCTGGCCTGGCCATGGACCGAGCGAAAAAGGGAGAGCTGGCTGACTGGCGAGGCCTCGCCCTGCCGCTTCGGCTGGCGAGCTGGTGGCGGAGGTGAGGTGCCTCATTGGTTGTATTGTGGTGTGGCAGCAGCAACTCGGCCAATGACGGACGTGGCCATCTCCGGCCACGCAGCAGTGAGTGCCGGTGGCGCACGGCTGTGCTAGGAGACAGCCTGAGTGGTAGGGTAGCTAAGGCGAGGTGGAGGGGAGAAGGAAGAGCGACTTCCATGGCGGCGAGAAGCCTGGCGGCGCCATGGCCGTCGGTCTTGCGAAGCTTGAGGAGGCTCGACACATGCACGGAAGGCGCAAGCTCGAGGGCGGCTTGAAGGAGGGCGAGGCGGAGTTCTGGTAGCGAGGAATCGGGAATGGCGCGGTGGTGCGGGAGACCGGCGTCGGCGGGCTCAATGGCCTTGCGAGGGCGGAGCTCGAGGCTCGGCTCTGGAGGAGAAGGAAGGCGGCTTGGGGGGAATGAGCGGCGCGACGGGCACCGGCGATTGAAAGCGAGCGCATAGGTAGCGGTGTCGAACCCCTTGCTGCCATGTGGCAATGGCGACGCCAACACATGGTCGCCACGCGGCGGAAGTTCTCTGCCTTGATCATCCGCTGCATGCAATGATGACAGGCGGGGGGCAATGCGAAATAGGCGGCGAATGTTGTGTGTGCAGCGGGTAAGCCGCTTTGGCCGACTTCATGAGGTGGGTGACGCGTTGGGGTGAGGCGTAGCATGTGGTGGCGGGGGACCTTGGGCCAGCCGGCTTTGGCAAAGCGGGCGAGAAGAGGCGTGCCCGCTAAAACAGAGAACATTTTTTAATTTCTATTTTCAATAAATTTTCAAATAACAGTTTTCAAATATTATTTTGAGCAAGAAAATGACATCTTTTTAAAATGGACCAAAAACGAAAGTTGATTAGAATTTAATTCCCTACAACTTTGCTTTTATGACCAAAGTCCAATTCTATCTAGATTTTAAATTATACAATCAAAGTTAAATTTTAACTCAAAACCCTAATTTTTGAGAATTATTTTTAAAGAAAAATTTGGCAATAATTCAAATACAAACCTTGCTCCAAAAATTGTGCTAAACAATTCTAGATGATTTACAATCATAACCAAACAAGTTCTACTAACCCAGCAAGCAAGAATCAGAGCAAAACAACTCTAATAAGTGTATGCATCATTTACGTTTCACAAACATGTTTCGTATGTTTTGAAGTAATGTTTCAGTTATTATATGCAAGATTATGCATGTATGATTAGGATGCTTGATGATGCATGATATGCATGATTTGCAGTGCCTAAATGTAGGCATAACACCGAGGGGGTTCTGAGCCCTCCCCTTATAAAAATCTCGTCCCGAGATTTGGGTTACGAACCATTTGTTATAAAATTCTTCATAAGCTTTTTGCAGATACTCTCTCCTGTTTCCCAAGTTGCATCTCCCTCATCATGATGATCCCTTTGTATCTTGTATGTTTTCACCACACTATTCCGAGTAGCACGTTCCTTAGTGTCTAACACGGATTTGGTTGTTCACGATACACCAAATCTGATTTGAGTTGAATACCTCGAGGTTCTATTCTTTCCTCGAAACGCAAACATTTCTTGAGATGTGATACATGGAAAACTGGGAAAAGCTGTACTCATTGTCTCGGAGTAACTCTAACTTGTAGGCTACCGGACCTCTTTGTTCTAAGATCTTGTATGGTCCTCTGAATCTCATGGCAAGCTTTCTTTGGACTCAAACCTTTTCTTCTTCATTGGCGTGACTTTCGGATAAACATAGTCACCAACTTCAAAACTAAGGGTCTCCTTCTTTTTTATGCGCATAGCTTTTACGGCGTGATTGGGCAGCTTTCATATTCTGCTTTGAATAATATGAACTTTCTTCTCGGCTTCTTCTACAAAGTCAATGCCATAATATCTTCTATCACCGGGCTCGACCCAATTCAATGGTGTTCTACATTTTTTCGCCATATAAAGCTTGAATGGGGCCATCTTGATGCTTTCTTGATAACTATTATTATAAGAGAACTCAAGCTAACGGTAATCATGACTCCCATGATCCCTTAGAAGACAATACACGGGCTCTTAACATATCTTCCAAAACAGCATTCACTCGTTCGATTCGACCATCATCGAGGATGATAAGCGATCTGCTGAATCAAACTAGTTCCTAAGCCTTTGTGTAAATGTTCCCAAAAATGAGCCATGAACTGTGAGCCTCTATCAGATACTATGGTCTTTGGTATACCATGCAACCTCACAATTTCTGCGATATACTTCTCGGCATATTGAGGTGGTCGATATGTTGTTTTGACAGGTAGGAAATGAGCGGTCTTGGTAAGACGATCCACAATTACCCAAATCGAATCATGTCCTTTTGGAGTAGTGGGCAAACCTGTGATAAAATCCATACTTATATCGTCCCACTTCCAACTAGGGACTGATAAGGGTTGCAACATACCGGCAGGTTTCATATGAATTGCTTTCACTCGACAACATGTGTCACATCTAACAACATATGTTGTAATTTCTTTCTTCATTTTGGTCCACCAATAACGAGATCTTAGTTCTTGATACATCTTACTACTTAGGGATGGATAGATAGCTTAGAAAGGTGAGCTTCATCCATGAGTTTATTTCTAAGCTCTCGATCCTTGGGAACCACAAGGCGGTCGTCAAACCACAACACGCCTGTTCATCCACTTTAAAGTGTTGAGGCGGTTTTCATTTTATTTTCTCTTTGATGTGGAATATCCCCTTGTCGGTTTTCTGGCCTTCTATTATCTTACTCTCCAAAGAACAACTAATCTGAATACTACACAGCAGGATGCATTAGATCGAACCCATCTTCAAGTAATGGCTGCACATTCAAGTAATGTGACTTTTCGCTCAAAGCATACGCCACTACATTGGCTTTACCAGGATGATATTGCACATTCAAGTTGTAATCCTTGATCAATTCCAACCATCTACATTTGTCTCATGTTTAGCTCTGGTTGGGTAAAGATGTACTTAAGACTCTTGTGATCCGTGAAAATGTTGCACACATTACCCGATGAGATAATGTCTCCAAATTTTTAGGGCGTGTACTGGCTACTGAGCAAGTTCAAGATCATGTGTTGGATAGTTGACCTCGTGCTTCCTCAATTGACGTGATGCATAAGCAATGACTCTCCTTTCTTGCATAAGAACACGGCCCAATCCGGTCTTTGATGCGTCATAAAACACATCAAATGGTCTCTCGATATCTGGTTGTGCTAGAACAGAGAAGCGAGTGGTTAACAGCTCATAAAGTGTGGAAAGCTGCTTCACACTCCTCTGTCCACACAAACTTGTGATCCTTTTGTAGGAGGCTTGTCATTGGTTTGGCAATCTTCGAAAAGTCTGGTATAAAGCGACGGTAATAACCGGCTAATCCTAAGAAACTTCTAATCTCAGAGGCGAGGTCGGTGCTTTCAATTCATAACTTCTTGCACCTTACTTGGATCGATTGAAACCCCATTCTCTCGTGAGAATGTGACCAAGGAAAGGAACTTCCTTCAACCGAATTCGCATTTGCTAAACTTAGCATACAGTTGATGATCTCTAAGTCTGGTCAAGACGGTTCTCAAGATGCTCTTCATGATCTTTCTCATTCTCGGAGTACACCAGAATGTCATCGATGAACACTACCACAAACTTATCCAATCCGGCATGAAAAGCGTATTCATCAAAAACATAAAGTATGCAGGAGCATTTGTCAAGCCAAAAGACATGACAAGATACTCATACAACCCGTGATCTCGGTGGAAAATGCGTTTTCGGTATATCTGTGGCCTTATCTTGATCGATGATAACCGGATTTCAAATCTATTTTTGAGAACACCTTGGCCTTGGATAATTGGTCAAAGCAGAACATCAATATGTGGCAAGGGATATTTATTCTTGATGGTCACGAGCATTGAGTGGCTGTAATCTCGCACATTCTCAACGTGCCCTCTTTCTTCTTTTTCACAAACAAAGCGGGACATCCCCACTCGGACTTGCTTGGCCGAATAAACCCCTTTTTGACAAATCTTCTAATTGCTTCTTCATTTCATTAACTCATCTAGAGGCATCCGATATGGTCTCCTTGAAATCGGAGCTGTTCCGGTACTAGCTCAATTCCAAACTCAATCTCCCTATCTGGCGGAAGACCCGGGTAGCTCATCCGAGGAATACATCCGGGAATTCACACACTAGGAATCGATGAATAGGAATGACTACCGTAGCACATGTAACACTTATAAGGTCTCATTCTCGAGGCAATGGTACTTGGAAAGTACCTTCACCCGAGGGATCCTTAAGGGTAAGTACTCGACTTCCGATTATCTATGACCCGCTCCCCAATCTTTCATCCAATTCATCCCTATAATGACATCCAAGACTAATCCAGCATAACTATCAAGTTCACTCGGAACTTCGCGCTACCTAATTCAAGGGTTGCCCTCGAACCATCCGGTTGGTCAAAACATCAGCCCTCTTTGAACTTATACGGTAACCATAACCCAATTACTTGCATAGTTGTTCGTGTTTACGTGCAAATGCTTGACTCATAAAAAGAATGCGATGATCCAGAATCAAATAGAACAACTGCAGGGTTTTCGTTGACAGGAAACTTACCAAGCAGTGACGGGCTCTCCCTCAGGAATTTCATCCCTTTGTTGTGCATGCACTCTAGCATTATAAGTCTGCTTTGCTTCTTCTTGGTGGTACGGACAAAACCTCGAGAAATGACCCGGGTTGATCACAGTTATAGCGAGGTCCTCTTCATTGTCCGTGAGATCCCTGATTCGTTGGAATTTCCTTTGTCTTTGCGATAGCTTATTGCTTTGTTGAAATTTATCTTGCCATCTTGTATGGCTTTTGAGGTCCACGGAAATTTGACTTCTTGGTCGAGGTGGTGGCTGAACCTAGCGCCAGTGCCGATGGGCGATATGGAGGACGACCTCCCATAGGTGCTCTAGCTTGAGACGGCCCACCTTCAAAGGCTCTCTTGCGTGTCTTGGGCTGCGATCTTTGGCGTTGTTATTCTTCTCTTCAGACGATTATTTGATGAAGTCATTGAATCGACACGGTTGTTGGTACCAACATGCTTCATCATTTTGGATTGAGTCCTCTCTTGGCCGGCTATTCTTTTAGCATCTGTGTCAACCATGTCGAGAGCATAGCGACACAAGTTGTTGAAGGCATGCAGGTATTGCGTCACGGTTTTGGTGCCCTGGTTTAATGCCAGAAACTCTCCCAACTTCATTTCGGTCAGCCCGGGTGGAATATAGACTCCACGAAAGGCCTCAGCAAACTCTCTCCAAGAAATCTGAGCATTTGGAGGGAAGGTGGTGCGATGGTGCTTCCACCACATTCCCGCCGGTCCCTGCAATTGAAGTGCAGCATACTCCGTTTTTAGAACCTCAGTCATCCTCAACACACGGAATTTATCTTCCATTGTGTTGATCCATTCCTCAGCATCGAGTGGCTCTATTGCTTCCTTGAATACGGGTGGCCTGGTGTCTATGAAATCCTTGAAGCTGCTATATTGGTTCACTCTCATGCCACCACCTTGATTGTTACCACGTTGAACATTGTTGGCGATGGTGCGCAGAAAATCCTCCATGTTTTTCTGGGATTGTTCCGCATTGCGCTGACTCCCGAGCAGCTGTGCGAGAAACATCTCGGGGGTAAACGGGGGAGGAGGTGGCAAATGTGGTTCATGGGGAGGTTCATTGTTGTTGCCGTGGTTCCCACCATCACCACCACCACCGGTCCCCGCACCGTTAGCACCGGTCTCGGTGACTTCATCGTGGTTCGGCGAGTGTTTGTCATCTGCATATTTAAGCAACAAGTAACGATTGGTGAAGGCTGTAATGATTGCAGTGAAGAAAAATTATGCCGTCTTGATTTTCTTTGGAGAGAATAAATTCATGCAATAAAAGCAGAGGCACAACAATCTCATCCCAATTAAGACAACAACACTTAATCGAATTACTTCAGCGGCAAACATCGCATCCATACGGTCACATTGCCCGGCATACATACTGCTGGACTTTTTATGCGTTCAGATATCGCATTCGAACATCAAGTTCCAACCACATGCCAAGTCTCATACGTTCGAAACAACATACGATAGGTTACATGCCAACAAAAGAAAGGTCGTCGCGACAAGACCTAGATACTAGCGCAAGGCAACTAGCCTATTCCTCGGGGCCATCGTCGGGATCGGAGACGTCACCGTCGCCTCCAGGTGAAACTGCAGGCTCGTTCTGGTTGTCGTCGTCGATGTTCATGCCGGTGGCGTTGCTTTGGAACATATGGGCCAACCCCATTGTAGAGCGCGTGAAACTCTTCGTGCAGGTTGCCGTTGTATTCCTCTAACTCATCGACTCTCTGCAGCAGAAGGTTTCTTGCGTTCCAGGCTTCATTCCTCTCCTGAACCAACTGTCCAATCATGCGGTCTACATTGTTGTTGGCTTGAGTCAACGTATGCCCTCGCTGCATAGCTCTATCACCTCTCTCAACCGCTTGATCTCGCTGTAAGTTCATATCAGCCAACTGCTCCTGCAAGCTAGCTATAGCACGTGCCTATCTCTTCTTCTCGCTTCTTCCTTTGAGCTTATCCTCACTACATAAGCAGGTCAAAGTCCAAGTAGGTACTCTCGAGACCCTCATACGCTCTAATGGCGGCGAACATAGCACTCATTGCACGGTTGTCGCTTAGCTTTGTCCTTCATTTGGACCTCGACCAATGCACTTCCTGTAATTTGAACCCAAATGGCATCACGAGGATCATCCCTAGGAAAAGTACCGGCCCGAGCTGCTGCAAGCTCTTTGGGAAATCTGCTCATAATGTCCCTAATGACACGGAAGGCTGCTCCCTCTCGCACCTCTCGGTGGAGTGCGACCCTCAAACTCAAGTGCCAACCATCCCAATCTGGAGCATCACCGAGAGCGGGAACCGTGATCTCCACCACTGCTAGTCCATCTTCTGCTAACTGGCTCTCATTCCAAGAGTACACCGGCTCTTGACCCTCTGGGTACCCCACATCATGGAGCACTCTCCAAAGCAAAGTTGGCATGTCAAACTCGCTCAAGAAGGTGTCCGTGTAGTGCGGTGCTCCCTCGAGGCCAGCAACGGACGTCGAGGTGCTCTTCCTCCGGTGGACTTACAGGGCGATGCGCTTCGTGTGCGGGCCCATCTGTAGCAAAAAGTTCTTTCATTACCTCGGGGAAACATATTTTAGGTGATACCACTTTTATCAAAATGAGATAATCAATTTATAAGGGGAGGAATGCATGAGATGAATGAAATGCACAAGTAACATAATGTATGTACGTACCGTACGTTCTCACAACTTAGGAATAAATAATTTCTAACGACGAATTCGGTGGCATACAACGATCTCTCAAATACGTAACTAATACGTTCTACACGATAGCGTTGTTATGTACCTGCAGAAGATTCATTTCAGCCCAATTCCCAATGAATGCATAATAGCAGTAAAGTTTTATCTACGCTCTACACGAATCCCGGATACGTGTACAGCGGTAGTAACTACCGAACCATCGTCCTATTGGCGGCATCGCCTCCCGCAGACGGAAGACCCATACATGAGATACCTTTGTAAAACATGCGTAGAACATGTAATTACTCCGACATCATATAAGCATTCACCCTAGATCGTGCGGTGTATCCGATCATGCTCTCACAACTCACACTTACCGAGGCATAGAGGCAAATGATCCATTCATTACCACTCAAACAAGTGGCACTCATACAATAGCACGCCGTATGAGCGACGAAAGAGAAATATGATGCAAGAACCCCAAGTCAGTACTTAATTAAGCCACCTAAAGTCCTTAACTGGGCATAAGGGATATGATCACTGGCACACTTTAGATTTTGAAAATCACGTTTTCCAAATGCCTTTTGTTTTAAATACACTTGTGAAGCGATAACACGCTAAACCATGCTCTGATGCCAGCTGTAACAGAACCGACCAATTATACGAAATTAAGTAAGAGAATCATCCACCAGAGTAGACGATTGAGCAAACTTAAGCCCGTATAACCCGGTAGTCCGTGAAATCACAAAGGATTTCAAACCAACTCGTGTCCCAGCCATGATCGTAATAAGTTTAGCGGTCACCATCACATATTACATAAAAGTTCGCAATCTCGGATACACGAGTTTAAACATAGTTATTACAAACCAGTTCGAATAAAAGTAGCGGAAGTCATTTGTTTCAACCACACACACACTCACTCACGCGGAGTTTAAATATAGTGCCAAATGAATGATCATCTCCAACAAAAGCATTAGGCGAGAGCGTAAGGAATGACCATGCCCATGGTCCTAAGCATCACCCATCGCAGGATAAAGGCGGTTGATACAATAGCCGTAATACATACGCCCATCTCGCAACTAGTGGGAATAAAACCACGAGTACGAGAAGGTACTCGGCCGGACTTACCCGACATAACCGAAAATAAATGACACCAAGGATTATGAAGGCTTTATAATAGGGTAGTGACTCATTTGCAAAAAGAAGCATTTTAGCATTTTAAGAACCTTTCTAAAAGCATTATTGTCAAGTTAATTAGTATTAACCTATCGACTAGATTTGCACCTATACTAGAGTAAATATGTGATTAAGCAATTAATGATAACCACCGATCATTAAACAATTTCCATCTTGTTATATTCACTATAAGCTGTCCAAGTGTTCCATAAACATTTACTACGATGAAGTCACTCAAGTCAAGTGCTCACTATCCGGAGGCGATGGCGATTGAATCGATTCCTAACCAAATTTGGTGATTTATTACTTACACAAATCTCACTCACCCGCTAAAGTGAGATATTGATCACCGAGTCAACTTTCCGGTATCTCGAGTTTGCCGGGAACCACATGTACCGGGGGCCGACCACCGGCGCACTTTGGTCTTATCATCCCGCGCCCGTGTCCTACCACACTTGCTTTCGACACGGTCTTGGCTGCGGGCAATCTACTCGGCCCGAAAAAATCCCGACCAGCGGTCGGAAGGTACTTTATCCGGCCCACTAAATGTAAGGCATCGTTCAACATGACTCGAGGCCCAACAACGGTCGGTCCTTAATCGACACTGACGGAAACACTACGGTCCAAAACTACGCAAGTCTCGCCGGTCTCAACTTCATTTAACACTTAGTTATACCATGACTTCATAGCTATCCAAAGCAGATCCGGGTAACCACCTATAGCTCGCGGTGACAGAAATCACCCGACTTCTACCGGTCTAAGCCGACTAAGCATTGACTCGATTGCGGATACCGGGGTAACAAGGATATAGTATAACAAAGGTAAACAAGGTATAATGCAACAACGGTTGCAAACAACTCTGAACGTAATGCATCAATTTAAAGTAAAGTATTTAATGAAATCATTGCAAACCGGGAGAAAGATGCTCGGGGCTTGCCTCTCTCGAAGGAGCTCGGACGGTGATCGGGCACTCGGAAGTTCTTCAACGTCCTCCTAAATAAACCACGGCACTTCTCTTGGCGGTGCACCTCGAGCTGCTCCTCGGGCTCCTCGGGTATGACGACTGGGTTCTCGTTTTGCGATCTGTATGATGCAATGAGCGTAAGTGCTTATGCAATCGGTGCATCGAAGGAGATGAATGCAATGGATATGTTGAAAAGCAAGGTAGTCACATCATCCAAGAAAATATACTACAAGCACATGTCATCTACTGCATTCTCTTCTACTACTAATAAGTTAAGTCAACACATCTTATTAAATGCTTCAAAAATACACCAAAGCTAACATTATTAACTAACTTGCATTAAAGAGGATTATTTTATTGCATTTGAAACTAAGGCTACAACAGCAACCTATATTTCTGTTGCTTATAAAAATCTAAGAAAATTACAGTAGCATAGTACTACTCTAAGTAGACTACCATAAAATTTTCATGGCATTTGGATAAGTAAAATAGTCTACACAAAAATGACAAGCTATAGCATAAAAATGAGCATGAAATTACTTTGTACTATGAAAAGTGTCAAACAACAGATTGAGTATTTTTCCTATGTTCTTTATAGCATATAATCACTGTACAAAAATTATCAGATGCATGTTTTATACAACTTTGGCTCTTTAGCAAAAATAACAAAAGTCAGCCATTAAAGGGACTTGAACTACACCTCAAAAGTTTTCCACAGCACATGCATGAAATATATTTTCTCTAGGAAATACATGACATAAGAATATTAACAAACTTGGAATCATATTTTTCTGAAGCCTATATATTTTTATACACATTTTTCAAGTTATCAGCAATTTACATGATTAAATAAAATCCTACAGAAAAGTATCCCAAAAATGACATGCAATAATTTTCCCAAGTAGATCTGGTGATAAGGAACCTAGCAAATTTTGTTTCAACAAATTTGGAGCAAGTTTGATCACCCAAACATTTTTCAAATCATTTCAGCTTTAAATTAACAAATAATAAATGGAAATCAATTCATTTAAGAAATCTTGGGCGGCCCGTGGGAACAACCGGCCCATGGCCTTTATCTGGCCCGCGGACCGAAAGCGAAAAGGGAGCGCTGGCTGACTGGCGAGCCTCTCGCCCACGGCCGCTTCGGCTGGCGAGGCTGGTGGCGGAGGCGAGGTGCCTCATTGGGCGCATGTGTTGGTGTGTGTGGCTGGCTCGGCCCAATGACCGTGCCGGCCATCTCCGGCCACGGCGGGCGAGCGGTGAGTGCACAGGCTGTGCTAGGAGACTGGCGAGCAGCGGTAGGGGTAGCTAGGCGAGGTGGAGGGGAGAAGAGGCGACTTCCATGGCGGCGAAGCACGGCGGCGCCATGGGCCGTCGTCGGTGGCGAAGCGCGGGAGGCTCGACACGTGCACGGAAGGCGGGCAAGCTCGAGCGCGGCTTGAAGGAGGGCGAGGCGGAGTTGCGGCGCGAGATCGAATCGGGAATGGCGCAGTGGTGCGGGAGACCGGCGCCGGTGAGCTATGGGCTGGCATGGCGAGGGCGGAGCTCGGGGCTCTCGGCTCTGGAGGAGAAGGAAGGCAGCTTAGGCGAGGAATGAGCGGCCACGGGCACCGGCAGATTGAAGGCGGTAGCGTGGTGTGTGTCGAGCCGCACTGCTGCATGTGGCGCGGCGACGCCGCACATGGTCATGGCTGTGGCGGAAGTTCTCTGCCTTGATTGCGTGCGTGCAATGAATGACAGGCGAAAACGGGCTGAGTGTGGGAAGAAAGCCTTGCTGGCATGTGTGGCGTATTCGGGCTGGGCCGACTTCATGAGGTGGTGGGGTGACAGCGTTAGGTAGGCGAGGCTCATGGTGGTGGGGGCCTTGGGCCAGGCCGGCTGGCTTTAAAGGGGAGCAGGCGGGCGACCCGCTAAAACAGAGAGAACATTTTTTAATTTCTATTTTCAATAAATTTTCAAATAACAGTTTTCAAATATTATTTTGAGCAAGAAAATGACATCTTTTAAAATGGACCAAAAGCGAAAGTTGATTAGAATTTAATTCCTACAACTTTGCTTTTATGACCAAAGTCCAATTCTATCTAGATTTTAAATTATACAATCAAAGTTAAATTTTAACTCAAAACCCTAATTTTTGAGAATTATTTTTAAAGAAAAATTTGGCAATAATTCAAATACAAACCTTGCTCCAAAAATTGTGCTAAACAATTCTAGATGATTTACAATCATAACCAAACAAGTTCTACTAACCCAAACAAGCAAGAATCGAGCAAAACAACTCTAATAAGTGTATGCATCATTTACGTTTCACAAACATGTTTCATTATGTTTCAAGTAATGTTTCAGTTATTATATGCAAGATTATGCATGTATGATTAGGATGCTTGATGATGCATGATATGCATGATTTGCAGTGCCTAAATGTAGGCATAACACCGGGGTGTTACAGTGACCTCCGTGGAGCACCCAAGCATGGCCGTGGCCACGCACTCGCGGCCGGCGGCGTCCGGCGGCGTTGAGAGCACGATCTCACAGAAGAATACGTCCATCATGTCTTCTAGCTTGATGGCTCTGCCTGCGGCATCCGCGTCCCCGTAGCCGTTGGTGGGATGGAGGACCCACCGGCTGTGGACTCTAGACACGCGTTCCGATGAGGACGCCGCCGCGACGTGTTCGCCTGCTGACGGGAGCTCAACGCGGGGGGCACGGTCATCGGCGAATGGATTCAGCAGCGTCACGGACGCCGCCTCGTCCATGAGCGCCAGCCACCCACACGAGGAGCCGCACGCCACCTTGCCCTGCACGTCGGGCAACGTCTTGGACAAGACCTTCTTCTCTGGGACGCAGTAGAAGCCGACGTAGTCCGAGTCAGGGTCGAACGGGAGCAGCAGGACGCGGCCCGAAGGTCGCGAACGGGACGGCGGCGCGCCATGGGGTGCAAGCGGATCGGAAGGACGCCGCGTCGTGGCCTGACGCGAGATGCTGCCCGATGGACTCGAGGAGATCCTCTGGCAGGCCGGATCTCCAGTCAGGGAGAGGTAGGGACCTTCTCTTGGGATTGGGAGGCTGAGCCATGGAAGACAGATGTCATCAACTATGGTTCACGCAAGAAACAACAAGCGAGGGCGATGTAACACGTGAGCGTGAAACCAAATGAAAGGAGGAAAAAGCTGTCCCTTTTGCAAATGCAAATAGGGGAAGTAATTAAATGTAGGCAGATTTGGCAAGGTTCTCAGAAATGCAAAGATGTTACTTTTGTCTTAATTCTCTTTCCTTTTGCTCGTTGCCATGTATGCTGGTGCATGCAAACATACAATGTGTATATGAATTGCACAATAATTTTCTACTTTCTATTTTGCCGTGATTCCTCTATCACATGACAGGCAATATTCAATCAAGGAGATGTCGTGGGATCGCAGGCATGGGCAGACGGACGAACCAAAACAAATATCGCACAAAAAATATCCACACTTTATTCTTTTTAGTTGTTGGAGATTTGAACTGTGAGTTAGCCTGTCACGTGTTTTTACAGGTTGTTTGGCTTGCATGCATAGACAGTGAATGAGTTTTATTTGCTGTTTGTACTACCCTGCTTTTCACTCATTAGATGATTAGAAGCTGCATGGATGACATCATATTTCTAGAATGGGTGGCGGACCTACCCAATATGATATTCAATTATTCATGTTTGCTGTGACTTCATTATGAGGTCAATTGTTGAACAATTTTTGCTGTAAATTATGTTGTATTGGGTTGCTTGTCATCAAAACTTGTTTCTTCATGTTGATTTGCCCATAGTGATTTTTTTTTCGCACATGTTCAACAAGTGTCTAATAAATTCTAAGCAAACACATGTTTTCTTCAAGGTTCTATTGCACCAATGGTAGTTGCACATCAAGTTTTTCTAGATGTGCTTCTGTGTATATATGATCAGACATGACAAATTTACATGCGCAATAGCTCATTTTACACTAGTACTCCATATATATGTAGAGTATGTAACCTAATATAATGAACTTGCATGTGTTTTTGTCAGGTGCTAGGAGAAGCAACTATCGGTAGCAAAAAATGCTCGGCGGTACCACCGGATTTTTCTGAGTCACAGGCTGCTTATATCCACTAAAAAGTACTTGGTTCTTCATAATTATGTGGATATAGCAATGAAGAAGCTGGAGGCTGAGGTTGGTCCTATTACTAGCATTCGAGATATGGGCCATGGACTTGTTGGTCGTCTTGCTGTAGGTACGGAAGTTCAGGAGCTTTGTACATGTGCTATAGAGGCTGTCCTATCGTTGTTCTCTGGTTCTTTAACTGCTGATTTGCAGATTGAGAGTAAGTTTCTATGCCTTTTACTTTATATCCTACATCTGTGATTGGAATTAGTGATTATGTTTCACTTGTAATTCAGGATCCTGTATAACTCAATGTAGTGTACCTACCAGTAAATCACAAACATCAATCATTGGTGATGTTAGGGAAGCTAAAGTTTATGGTGTGGAGAGATCTCCTGGGGTCTCAGCAGCAGCTTTTGACGACGAACATGAAATAGCCAGGTCAGATACTCAGCCAGTGAAGAAGTCCTCAAGCTTAATGGTGTATAATCGAGGAACTTTGAAGCAAAACCTGGATATGATTTTTACTGGGTTAGAGATCGCAACACATGCGCACACTGAAAATATGTTGGTTGGTCCATCCAAAAACTCTAGGTCAGTACTAAACATCATACCTAAAGGAACTGAAAATCACAAGGGGGATTCAGTGAAGAGCTTTGAGAAGGCAAAATCTGGCAATCAAGTTCCTCAGAATAGCTATCTAAAGGCTGCAACAGACCTAGAGAGATTTGAGGACAACAGACATGAGAATGGACATGCAGATCCCAGTACAACTGTCCAAACATCTTTACTTAGGGAGTCCTCAAACTTGATGCTTAACAATAGGGAAACATTTCAGAAAACCCTGGATGCAGATGCTGCTAGGTTGGACAATTCATCAAAGGCACCTAATGAAAACGAGTTGGTTTGTCACAAAACTGGGAATGAGATCAAATCTGACATTGGAAGCATTGCAACGTGCAGTAAATCCGAAACATGTAATCATATTGCTGAGACAGGCCCTTCTCATGTTCAGAGGGAGGTAATCGCACGCAACCAACCAGCTGCCAGACAAGATCAGGCGACCTATCTTTCTCCTACGATTGCTCGAACAACAGATACTGTTACTGAGGTGGCAACCCCAGAGGCAGCTGTGATAGGCATCCCTTCTCACTCCCGGAAGATCCTCCTGTCCGAGTCGACATACTTATGCAGTCCTGTCATTCAAGTAAGTAACATGTTATAGTTCATCATTTGTAGAGGTTAGATTTATAGCTTTCTAACTTTGCGTGTGATGACTAGGAATGTAAGAAACTGGAATTGCTTGCTTATGAGGTTGATAAAAAAGAAGCTGAGGCCTGCTTGAAAGCAGAAGTAGCGAGATTGGCAGAGTAAGCAAAAAACACTTGTGATTTTCTCCTTTTAATGTCCCTATTAAGGCATTTAACTTGCTATTTTTATAACCACCTCTAGAGAGTTAGAGACTGCAGGAAAGAAGGAAGATGGTACTTTCACGAGGGCAAAATCTATGGAAGAAGCACTTAAGACGATGTCTGAGCGGAATCAGAGAACCAAGACAGAGTTGCTTAAAGAAACAGAAGCCCTTAGGTCAGATTTATCTCGAAAGTGCGAAGACCTTGCTTCTGTAACAAGTTTACATGCTACTTGTGAGGGAAAGATAAAAGGTGAACCTTCTCCCTTGCAACATCTGCTCGGGTAAGAAAACAAAAAAGAAACGTCGACTTATGTTTTACTTCTCTTTTTTATAGATCTAGAGAAAGAAGTAGAGGAATTGAATAAGGAAAACAAGCAAGCTCATCAAACAATTGATCAAGTAACCAAGTCTTCTGAGGGAGAGAACAAAGGTAAAGCTTCTCCCTTGGATATATTTGAGATCATGTAAACAATCTCCTTCATGTTTTTCTTATCATCTTTGTAGCCCTAAAAGATCAAGTTGAGCAACTGAAAAAAGAAATCGAGCATGCAAGTAGAACACTCGAACAAGTGAAGAAGACCTTTGAGGGAGAGAAGAAAGGTAACGCTTTTCCCTGGCACGCATCTTAACTCTAGTAAACAAACTGATCTCCTTACTGAATGTTTTACTTGTCTTGTTTATAGCTTTAGAAGATCAAGTAAATCAACTGAACCAACGAATCGACGAATCATCTCAAGCATTGAAACTGGAAAACACAATGGTTGAGAAGGTTACCCAAGAGAAGGACTCGCTTACAGAAGAATTGAAGACCAGAGAAGAACTTTCAATGTTGGTACCTTATTTGATTCTACAAAATTTTACTCAGTTACAATCCTTGGCACGCCAAATGCAGGCTGAGGTGATTAGGATGGAAAAGGACAATCCTTCTTTTGAGGATTTATTGGGTAATATGGATGCTCAAATAAGAGTGCTGGAGGATGGGATCCTTAAGAAGGCTGAAATAGATCAAAGAAGTTCATCATGCAAAAGAACTTCTCTTCTTCCTCTCAGATCCAACTCCTGGCAGCCATGGCGACGATGAAGGACGACGCCTCCCTATGAGTGAGCCGGCTCCTTCCGCCAGGCAATCACTCCCATGAGGGTGGAAGGATTCCAGCGATGCCCTAGCCACGCCTCGGGGTCGAGGCGGTCACGTGCTGGGGCCTTCTGTGGGGGCGCCGGAGAGCACCCGCCGTGGCGGCGGCGGCCGGGGGCTGACCTGCCCACTGTGAGATGCTCCCGCCCCGTCGCCGGCGGTTGAGGTGTGAGGCGCGATGTGCGGTCAGGGCAGCGGTGTCTGTAGGCTTCTGGGCGCCTGCGGGGCTCGGAAGCATCCGCGCTGCCCGTTGTCGCCCACGCGTCGCGTTGCTTCCTCCCGAGCTCGGGGTCGGGCTGGACGTGGCGCTGTTCGGAGGGCTCGGGCGGTTGAGGTCGGGGCCAATCTCCAAGCTGCAACTGGGAGATATCTGCCTCTTCTCAGTGCGCTCTGAGCCTTCCCCGGGCGCCGCACCGACCTCAGGGCTCAGGAGCCCGACCTCCCCCCTTCAGCCTCTTTGAAGGCCGCCCCATCTGGGGGAGGTCGGATCACTTGCATGCCTGGTTGCCGGCGGCCTTCTTCGCCACCCGGCCGTGGCACCAGCACTCTGCATCCTTCAACGGTTTTTGCCGCCGTATATTGTAATCATGTCGTTCCCAATTAATGAAATGAAATTACTTTCGTTTGTAATCTCATTACTCACGAGTCATGCTCGGAGACTTAGGTCCCTCGTTGGGATGGGCTCTTATGACGATGGCCTCGATGGCCAAGATCGCCGCGCCCGTGCTGCTAGCGGGTTAGTCCGTGAGAACCCTAGGTTTACGGTCGTTCCGTGCCCTGGTCATGTCCCGTAGAGGGAGATCCTCGGCTTCTCGATTGAGTTACTCGCATAGTTCCCGAGCCTGTCTGTCGGTGCTCGAGGGCTCACAGCCTCCCTCGGTGGGTCACCACAAGCGGCTCTAGGTCGGTACTCGGACATCGCGCGATGGTCGACCGGCTTCGCTTTTGAGCGTCCGGCTAAGACCTCTAGTGCCCGACCACGGGCGTCCCTTGCACTTTAGGTGCCTCAGGCAGCCTTAGAACCCTTAGCGATGCCCCTCTTGGGGGCCCCAGTACCGTTGTGCGGTTGGGAGACGCTATCCGACGAACAATCGGGAAGCACAGGGATAATTGCAAATGATCGAAACGGACACAAGAGAAGGGAAAGAGGACATAGCTGGTAATGTGGCGGCCGGGGTCGTTTCACTAGCGCCTTTCCAACCTTTTGCCCCTTCCTCCTGCTCCGTCCGTCTAGTCCTTGCCTCGCCCTAGGGCCTTCTACTATGATCCTCCTTCAGAGAGGGCAACGGGTGGTAAGCTTAGTCAATCCTTTGATGTGGCCGAGCCACTGCTGGAGTCGCTTGGGACGAAGGAGACAATAGTAAAGGCAAGCAAAGTAAGAAGGTCGTGGGGATGGGACATATCTTGGTTTTTGTTGTTGATGAGGTTGGCCGACGAAGGAGGTCAGCAGGCGAACACTAGCTCGGGAGACGGTGCTTCTAGGCGGATGGCTCGGCGATGGCCTTCCCTCATGGGGAAAGGTCGGAACTCACCTCGATCGGGTCAACCCCTTTTGGGGGGCTGAGCGCCTAGATGGAGGGGCCAGCTGAGCCATCGCTGCCCCCAGGAGTCTTGGCTGCCTCGCCGACGCCCGGGTGGCCGGGCACCGCCGCTGTCTTGGCTGCTTCCTTCACCGGCGCCTTTCCTGTGTCGCGGCCGAGGCCGTTGGGAGCATAGGGGGCGATGAGCGCGGTCACTTAGGCGACGCAATCCTGCTCGTAGTAGTAGGCTTATTCGAAGCTACCTTCGACGGTGATGACTCCCTTGGGGCCGAGCATCTTCAGCTTCAGATAGGTGTAGTTGGGGATAGCCATGAACTTGGCGAACCATGGCCGGCCTAGGAGAGCGTGGTAGATGCTAGGGAAGTCAACCACCTCGAAGGTGAGCGGCTCCTTGCGAAAGTTGTCTAGCGGGCCGAAGGTGTCGTTGAGCCGGATGCGTCTGAGGGGCACGGTTTCCTTCTCTAGGACGATCCAGTAGAACGGCGCCTTGCTAGAGCGCAGGCTGCTACGCAAGATGCCCATCCTGTCTAGGGTGCTAGCATAGAGTACGTTGAGGCTGCTGCCGCCGTCCATCAGCACCTTGGTGAGGCGCGTGGTGCCCACGATCGGGCTGACCACGAGCGGGTAGCATCCCGGGTGAGGGACACGATCGGGGTGATCCCCCTAGTCGAAGGTGATGGCCGTCTGGGACCATCGAAGGTGATGTCATCCTTCCCTCCGGATTCCAAGGGGTGTCACATGCTGAACTCGGTTGGTGTGGTTTGTACATGAGCACTTCCACTACTGAAATCTGAACGTTAAGTTGTTCAGGTATTCATCCCTGCTCCTCAGTCAGAGTCTCATTTCCTCCACTGATGCGTGGTTTCATGACAACTAATTAATCGCCCTTGCTCTTCAATCTTCATTTACTGTGTATGAAGCAGGACTCGAACTCTGTTAGCTCAAGGCAGATCTATGTTATGGATCTCCCTTTTTAACTCTGGATCACAGTTGACTCGTCCGGCCGGCAGAAAACAAAGACGACCTCAAGTCTTTGCTTGCCTGCCATTTCAATCCTCATCTCCGGCAAGGAGAAGAACCTTTCCTCAGACCGCCCATGGGAGGACTACTACCGCGCTTTAAATCGCCAGGTTCCTGGTACGTGCGTTACAGTATAACCATCATTTTCCTTTTTGTTTCTGGCAACCAAACCTTAATTACAACGTTTGCTTCGTGCCTTGCTTCCCTGATGTTTCTGCAATCAAGTCAGTTCCATTATTCCCTGTGGCATGTTTTGACACAGAAGACATGGAGCTACCACGAATATGATGCTCCAGCTGCAAAGTTATGCTTGAGCCTTGACCGCTGCATGCTGCTCTCATAACTGAAAGGAGACAACAAGACACAATTAGTTGTTTCATACTTCTAGTTCTTTGCTACACTCTGCTGCAAATAGGCCCTGTATTTCTCTCCCATAAATCAAGGTACTACTAGCTAGTATTTAGTCTTTCATACGTACTCTGCTTCGTTTTTGCAACTATCAAAACATGAAACCTTGTTTTGCATTTATGAATTCCAACAATGATTAGAGAATGTCTTGTGGCACAAAACAAAATATAAATCTGTATAAGTGTAACAACCTGATGGATGTTTTTCTTTTGCTTTGCAGTGGTTAGATTGCTGGACACTCGCTATGGCTGAGGCTATTTCATGTTTTTTTGTTAGCAACGCATAGCTTCAAAATCTCTCCCTATCTCCATGCATAAAAACTCTGAAACTAAGTTCCAGGTACTGCTGGAAGCACAACACTCAAAGAACAGGTCTAAAATAGATTCATTGACAGCACAAAACATATAGGATGGATCACTAACTTCTCTTCTCTTTGCTAAATTATCTCTGGTCAAGTGTCTGTTGTTAGACCTTATTGGATGCAATCTTATCTACAACAGAAGGCTGCATCTGGCACAATCTGGTTTCTACATGGAACTTTGGCATTGAGAACGTAGGATTATCATCATTCACTCAAAAAACGTATATGCATGTGTACCCCAATTCTTTTGGTAGCTAACCTTGCATCCTTTTCTCCAATATCAGAACCCTGTTCAAAATTTCCCCTTACATTCAAAGTCGACATGCTAATCAACCTACGAGAGCATCAACAGTCTGCAATTTCAGAACTGGGTTTATTTTCAAATCAGGATGTGTGAGGCTGTACAATTTGGAATCTCACTCTGAGCAAGGTTTTTTCCCCCCGAATGTTGACCAAAAGCACCAAACATGTTCTTGTTTCCGGTGTTGATTCACATGAACTTATATGTACTACTTGATTATCTGGGAAGATTAGCAGTTCTCTGCACTGCTGCATGCAGAACAGAGCCCCAAATGGTTAGGTCCTCAACTTTCTAGGAAGACAGTAAACTTGGAATTTTATAAAGGTTGGCAAACAGTTTGAATGGGCATATTTTGTCTTCGTTAGCTGGCGCACCCTTGGGTGATCCCAGCTCGGGCGTTTCATTTTTAAACACGTCACAAATGGAACGCCAGTTCAGCACTGATTCCTGCAGCACTGATTCGCCGTTGTGTCATTGTGTACCAACAGTGATAGGCAGGGGCGAAGCCAAGATTAATTGCCACCGGGGTCTGAACAAACCCACAGTGCTAACTTTAAGGTTGCAACAATAATACAACATCAACAAATGTAAAATATAGCATTATAGGAACCGACAAACTATAGCAAAAGAAATTTCGACAGTAGTAGTTACCTCCTATAGGTTCCTTTTAGGGTTACAGTGCTCCATCTTGTGAAATCGAAGAATGATCACATTATCGATTGGAATTGTGGATAGAAAGTATGATTTGTATTTGATGCAGTGCTGTCTCTTCTTCTTAAAATATCTCCATCATTTTTTATAGTTATCATTGGGCGGGGGTAATTTTCTTTTGAAGAATCATTCCAATGTGTTTTGATTGCCTATCAAATTAGTCACATAATTAAACACTAAAGTATATAGATACTGATGGGAAAGCAGCCACACATATGATTAAAATTGAAAAATCAATACTGTAACAGAAGCCATACTGAAGTAGTCAATTCTTTGCTGCAACGGAAAGCAACAGAATCCTATCTCTGAATTAAGATTTTAGAACTTCAGATTATAAAACTGAAAGAAAAGAAAACCCAACTACCCCCAAAGACCTTACAATTTATACTTGATAAATCAATAAATAAAGTGCAGACAGCAGACATCATTGTGATAGATCAAGAAAATAGATCATTATCAATCGTAGAATGGTTATTTGATGTACCTCCCTCCAGGTGCTTGAGTACGGATCGGAGAGCATATAGCGATATCACCGGCGGCAACCGGGCGCCGGCGCTGGCGAGTCGTGACCTCTCGATCATCGCCGCCGCCAGCACAGATGCAGGTGGAGTTGCGTGGGAAAATGCGAGTTGTAGTTGTAGCATTGGAGACTCGGAGGCGACGTTTGGACTTGTGGGGTTGCTGCCTGTAGCATGAAGTTGAAAGTGGGCCTTCGGGGTGGGCTTATTAGCCTGCACGTGCAAGCTCTTTGTATAATTGTTGCATGTGCGTGTAGACTTGGCCGATGGGCCAGAGCTACGACGCTGGACTACCAGGCTGACGGGGTCGCATGTATTTTTTACTGGGGTCTAAGCTGGTGAAAATTTACTACGTACGTGAAGCCGGCTCGAAACCGTCGGTGTCGGCTGACCCCAATGGCAGAACGTAGCTTCGCCACTGGTGATAGGGCGATGCCATTTTCTGATTGCTGCAGCACTGGCTTGCCTTTTCGCCTTTAGCTGCTACTCCCTCTATCCCACGATAGACGACATTTTAGGTTTGGATACATAAATTAAGGTGAAGTGAAAAGATGCTGCGCATAGAAAACAAGAAGAAGAAAGATAGAGATGTATTAAAAAAAAGAAAAAATGTATATTAGAATAAGAGAAATATGCATTGAGAAATAAAAGTGTCAAGTATTTTAAGACAAAATTTGAATCATGTAAAGTCTTTGTATTTTGGGAGGGAAGGAATATATACGACCCCATGACCAAGGCCCACGTACAGCACGCCATGATGCCAATGATTGAGATGAAATTGTTACATGCGGTGGGATTTGCTTGTCAGGGAAAGCTAGAGAAGATATTTTTTTATTCTCCCGAGGCGGAGAATCCCTGCAAGTGCACAAAAGAAAGACTTGTGGTCGTCGCACTCGCACCCATCTTGTTTTCTCACTGGGAGCCTGGAGCCCGGGAGCAGGAGCAGAGCTGCATCACTGGGATCCTGGGAGCAGGAGCAGAGCTGGGTAGTGTGCTCTGAAGTCTGAAGCGAGTGTTGGTGCTCCCCTCTTCGGCTGCCAATTGGTGATCTATGTAAGGTATGTTCTAGCTTACACCAAACAAAATCTTTGCGTCAGGCCATTTTTTTTTTGAATTGGCCTTAGACAAGATCTTATGGAGTTCATTCCCAGTGCCATAAATGTTTTCTCCATTAGTTTGGCTACAGGACCAGCTTCAAGAAATGTAGTAGTTGATTTGTTCTATACATTCAACTGATTGGAAGATGTAATCTAAAAAAAAAACTGATTGCAAGATGTTGTTTGACTGGAGCCTCAGATCTAGATTCCCTGTAGCTATTTGTGCAAGTTCCGTACATCAGCCAACTAGTCTCTCTTACTCTTTCGATATTCATTCTCCTGTAGTGGAGGCTGGTTTCAAGTTCTTATTAGAAAGTTTGCTCTTTTGCTGGCAAGCATGTAGACAGATGACAGATGTATGGTTATTTTTCTTGCAAGCATGAAATAGTCATGTCGTGCGTGATCTATGGGCAAATTAAGGAACACGCGTTGTAAGTGGAGTGTAGTGCATGATCACTGGTCAACATCATTCGTGAAGAATGTTTGTTTTGGCAAATTTGTTGCCTAGGTTGGTTTGCCTGTTCACGCGAGTTGATGGATCTGCTCCATACCATGGCCGTTGCTCTGCGTCTCTGCGATTGCAGCTTCCATGGAAATTAGCTGCTGGGTTCTTTAAGAATTGAGACAAGGCACGCCCTGACGCGTCTTCTTTTTTCCAGTGTCGCGGTGGAATGGCGCATCAGCTCGTATATTGACTCGGTCGGCATTTCAATCCTCACCGCCGGCAGGGAGAAGAAGCAAGAATCCCCTATTACGTGCGTCGTTACACAGTTCAATCCTGATATTCTTGTTTTGTTCCAGAGAGCCTAACCTTAACTAAACACTGCTTCGTAGCTTGGCTGTTTGGTGTCTCTGCAATCAATTCAGTCCCCTTCCCTGTGAAGCATGTGACGCAAGAGGAGCACATCACGAGTATGATGCCAGCTCGTAATCTCCAGCTGCAAAGTATGCCTGAGCCCTGAACACTGCGTCTGCATGTTGCTCTACTAATCTAAACCTGACGACATGACACCACCGGTAGTTTCATACTACTGCTAGTTCTCTGCTACATTCTGCTGCAAATAGGCCTCATATTCTTCTTCGGTAAATCAAGGTACTAGTAGTATTTAATCTTCCATACATACTTTGTTTTCTTTCTAACTATCCAAGCATGAAACCTTGTTTTGCATCTATGAGTTCGACAAAACAAAATACAAACCCGTGTAAGTGTAACAGCCTCCTTGATGCTTTTTTATGCTTGCCGGCCTCGGTGTTGCTGGATCTGACATGTTTAAACGATGAAAACGGAACTGAAATATCCCGAACCGAACCGCATCGTTTTCTATATTTAATCCGATCGAATCCGCATTTTCTTGTCCGACTTTACCGTTTTCGCTTTCGCATTTCAGATGTTTCGTATTTCAAATGTAAAAGTAGAAAACGGTTTAGACATTTTTCGACCGTTTTCTACTTTTCTACTTTTAATTTGAAATATTCCGAATTGAAACCGAATTTGGCCAACTGCACAGGTCATACAGCCTAATTACAGGTTGTTCATCACGCAGCTGCGTTCTTTCTACTGGTGGCCAGCTGTCCTCTCTTATAGACGACGCCCAGCCTCATCTCTCTTCACCTCATGAGATGGTGCTAAATGTCAGGAAACTAGCAGCATCTACACGAAAAGCCCACCTGGGCCATAGCCCATCAAGCTCATCGGTTTAACCCCCACCTGCAAAGTCAATCATTTGATAGTTTTTGCATCAGCCGAATAAATCTTTGTTACTCAAAAGAAAAATCTGAATAAATCTTTAAAATAAAATACTACATCTATTCTAAAAAGATTAATAAAATTATTCTGACTCAGTTCGAGTTCATGTTTCTATAATATACACTTGTTAATTATTATATGCACTTGAACTTGATCATGTATGCATTTAGTCATGCACTTGGTCTATGGGTTGGTATTCCGTATTGAGTTTTCGTATATCGACCGTGTTCGACATAAATCCGTTCGAATTGGTTCGTTTTCGAAATTCTCGATAATTCGTAAGTTCGCGTTCGTTTTCATGTCCGGTTTTACCGTTTTCGCTTTCGCTTTCGTTTTCGTATTTCAAATGTAGAAGTAGAAAACAATTTAGGAGTTTTTCGACCGTTTCCGACCGTTTTCATCCTTATTTAAACCGAACTAATGTCATCCTTCCCTCCGGATTCCAAGGGGTGTCACATGCTGAACTCGGTTGGTGTGGTCTGTACATCAGCACTTCCACTACTGAAATCTGGAGGTTAAGTTGTTCAAGTATTCATCCCTGCTCCTCAGTCAGAATCTCATTTCCTCTACTGATGCGTGGTTTCATGACAACTAATTAATCGCCCTTGCTCTTCAATCTTCATTTTCTGTGTATGAAGCAGGACTCGAACTCCGTTAGCTCAAGGCAGATCTATGTTATGGATCTCCCTTTTTAACTCTGGATCACAGTTTACTCGTCCGGCAGAAAACAAAGACGACCTCAAGTCTTTGCTTGCCTGCCATTTCAATCCTCATCTCCGGCAAGGAGAAGAACCTTTCCTCAGACCGCCCTTGGGAGGACTACTACCGCGCTTTAAATCGCCAGGTTCCTGGTACGTGCGTTACAGTATAACCATCATTTTCCTTTTTGTTTCTGGCAACCAAACCTTAATTACAACGTTTGCTTCGTGCCTTGCTTCCCTGATGTTTCTGCAATCAAGTCAGTTCCATTATTCCCTGTGGCATGTTTTGACACAGAAGACATGGAGCTACCACGAATATGATGCTCCAGCTGCAAAGTTATGCTTGAGCCTTGACCGCTGCATGCTGCTCTCACAACTGAAAGGAGACGACAAGACACAATTAGTTGTTTCATACTTCTAGTTCTTTGCTACACTCTGCTGCAAATAGGCCCTGTATTTCTCTCCCATAAATCAAGGTACTACTAGCTAGTATTTAGTCTTTCATACGTACTCTGCTTCCTTTCTGCAACCATCAAAACATGAAACCTTGTTTTGCATTTATGAATTCCAACAATGATTAGACAATGTCTTGTGGCACAAAACAAAATATAAATCTGTATAAGTGTAACAACCTGATGGATGTTTTTCTTTTGCTTTGCAGTGGTTAGATTGCTGGACACTCGCTATGGCTGAGGCTATTTTATCACACTTCGCAACCTCTGTTCTCCAGAAGGTCACATCCTTTGGTACAGAATGGGCTGTTAATGAGATCAAGTCAGCCTGGAACGTCAAGAAAGAAATAGGGAAGTTGGAAAGGTCACTGAGATCGATTTGTGCTGTTCTACAAGATGCCGAGAACAAGCAGTCTAGTTCGCATGCCCTCCAAGAGTGGCTTGATAACTTGAAGGATGCAGTATACAACATTGATGATGTGTTGGATGACGTGGCTACCAGAATTCTGGAGCGAGAAGTACACAAAGGTTTCCATGCTCGACTTCAACATCTACTAGTTTCTCCCTTCGAACTGAGTCACAGAATAAAAGAAGTCCGTGATAATCTTGATGAGATAGCAGCCAACAAATCACAGTTTGGATTATCTGAAAAGCTAATTGATTTCCCAGCAACCAAAAGTAGTAGTAGGGAAACGCACTCCGTCATTGAACCAAACATTATTGGGAGAGATGGTGCTAAAGATGAGATAGTTGAAAGGATTCTAGATGCCGCAGATTCCACGAGTCCTTTGTCTATACTTCCCATTGTTGGTTTAGGAGGCATTGGGAAGACTGCATTGGCCAAACTAATTTACAATGATGTGCAGATTACCAACAAATTTGACATGAAGTTATGGGCATGTGTCTCTGATGTATATGATCTTAAGAAGATCTTGGATGACATAATACAATCATCTTCTGGTGCAAGCCACAAAGAACTAAACCTTGAGGCGCTACAGTGTATGTTGCGTGGGATTTTACATGAAAAGAGATATTTTCTTGTGCTAGATGATATGTGGAATGAAGAAGTGAGTGAATGGGAAGACTTGAGAAGCCTTCTATGTAGTGGTCGTAATGGAAGTGTAATTATAGTAACCACACGTGGTTCAAATGTTGCATCAGTGGTGAAGACACTGGAGCCATATGAAGTAGCAAAGCTACCACAAGAAGAGTGCATGGAAGTATTTTTCCGATATGCATTCAAAGGTGACGAAAAAAGGGATGCTAAGTTGTTAAAAATTGGACACTCAATTGTTGAGAAATGCTATGGTGTCCCTTTGGTTGCAAAGACATTGGGTTCCCAGTTGTTAAGCACTCGAGATGTTGGAGAGTGGCATCGCATCAACGAATTGAAATTATGGAATGTGAAGCAAGATAACGTTGGAATTTTGGCAGCACTAAAACTAAGTTATGATGCACTACCACCCCATCTACGGGCATGTTTTGCTTCCTTGTCCACTTTTCCAAAAGGCTACAAACTTTTACAGAAGGTCTTGTTATGTTCTGGATGGCGTTAGGATTGTTGGACGGAGGAAAGGAAAGCAATGACATTATCAGTATTGGCCAAGAATACTGTCATGAACTTTTAGGAAGATCACTTTTACAAGATCAGTATATTGCTTTTGACTCTACTATACGGTATTGTAAAATGCATGATCTTATTCATGACCTTTCAATAAAAGTGTCCCAAATGGAACATACAGTTGTCAGTTGTGAAAAATTTGATGTCTCTGAGAGGATTAGACACCTAGTGTGGGACAACCAAGACTTCTCAATGGAGATGAAATTTCCTAAGCAGCTAAAAAGGGCCTGTAGGGCGAGGACATTTATAAGCTTATACAATTATGGCACTGTGAGTAAAGCCTTTCTTGAAGACCTTTTATCAACTTTCAAGCACCTTCGTGTCCTAGTTTTTTCTCATGCTGGATTTGAAGAGCTACCAAGTTCGATTGGAAATTTAAGGCTAGAGAAATCAAATACCTACCAAATTCTTTATGCAAATTAGTGAATCTACAAACACTCATTGTTTATATGTGTGACCAACTAGTGGAGCTACCAAGAGACGTGCATGGACTTGTTAACCTGACGTTTCTCTACTTGACTTCAAAGCAGAAACATTTGTTAAAAGATGGGTTTTGTGGTTGGCCTTCCCTGTCAGCTCTACAATTGGGTGGCTGCCTTGAGCTAGCATCATTGACAGAGGGACTTGGCAGCTTGGCTTCCCTCAGAGACCTACGCATCTTCGACTGTCCAAAGTTGCATTCTCTTCCCTCTGCCATGAGTCAGCTCTCCGAACTCCAGAAGTTGTTTATTCATAATTGTGCAGAGCTTGATCTGATGAAACCAGAGGAAGCCTTTGACGGGCTTTGCCGCCTCCGTACGCTAGAGCTCGTTTCTCTTCCAAAGTTGGTGGGATTTCCCGATAGCTTCAAATCTGATGCTTCCTCTCTGGGATATATTTTGATCCACGATTGCAAAGGATTAGATGACCTGCCAAGTTTCATCAAAGATTTCACTTCTCTTGAGAAAATTGTGATTGGTGACTGCCCTGCGTTAAGCAAGAGATGTGCCGTGGGTTCTGGGGAGGATTATCTTCTCATCCGCCACGTACGTGAGATATGCATTGATGGCATACTCCTCGAAAGGTATATTCCTGTCAGCCCTGGTTTACTGCTTGGCCAATTTAATTTACTGGTTGTTTTGTTTACTCTACCAACCAAAAGATCTTGCTATAAATTTTATCTCACTCGACTCCTGTTTCTTGTGAGGATTCTCACTCGACTCTTTTGGCTCACTGCATGCGCAGAACCGATGAGGCACCAGCAACGTCCTGAACCGTGACAGGAAGGAGCTGCGAATAAGCACCAACGCAAGCAGCGAGCTCTCAGTGGCTTCCTATCATCGTAATATTTGTATGATATATGGCTGTAGCAGCATCCTTAGTGTTGTTTCCGGTGTTTGTGGTCTTGTGGAAAGTGATCGTGAAATATATATTTTGTGATATCTAAATAATTAATAAGCTGGACACCGCTACTTGAAATGTAACGTTTAGTGCCACATTTCGTTGCACATGGTTGAATTTCTATGTCAGCTGAACAACTGTGCAATTGGATACGTACGTAGCAAATGTACTGAGCTTATGGACCTGATGATTGATTTCGCTTGGTTAGATATGACAGGCTTCAAATATTATTCTTCATGCATGCATGTTAAGATTGTGTTGCTTGGGTGATCCTGGTGATGCGTGGTTTATTGCCCTTGTCGCCGGCTCGCCGCCGAGCTACTTGTCAGTGGCCGAGCTTGTGGGTGTGGCGCAGCACACCAATCATGGCCTTCATTCGTGTCGTTGGTCATTAATGGTCATCAGGCTGGCATGGCATGTCGGCGGCTGTTGTTGCTGGACGAGGATGTGGACGCCGTACGTCCGTCGATGCACAAATACAATACAGGTCGTGCCACGTTTTTGAGCTCAACATCTGCTTACTCCCCGGTAATACTCTTACGTACGTATAGGCTGTATTCGTGAGCTGATGAGCGTGCGTGCCTAGCACCATGTTGACCCTGATGGCAGCCGGGTTTTATCAGAGGAAATTAGTATATTGTACTCCTACTAGCTAACCAAAACACGCACGTACTGTTAAGGCTTAGCAAATGGTTATAGCCACCAACTGTTATCTCAGAAGCACAACTGCAGCAGCGCTAGCTAGTCCAACACCGGCAGCCAGAAAGGAACATACACTCCTCAGGATCGGAGGCTCGGACGGCAGGGCGGCTGGGTGCGCGCAGCTGAACGGCTGAACCTCTGTGGTGTGGCGTGTCCTCGGCTGGCTCATATAAGCGTCGGTGAATGTTTGAGACGAGAGGTGCCATGTTTGCCCAAGGAGACGTCGGACGTTGACTCATTGGAATGTTTGGGCTACTGGACTTCCTTAATCTTGATACAAATGGGCCTCCAAGAAATTGCAAGCGGACCTACGATGGGCTGATCCAGGGAGCCACAGGATTGGTCGATGACACGACCAGTAATTCTTTGCTGTCTCAGCATATAGAATGCTTGTGCACACCAGGAACCAGTTTGAAGATTGGCTTAACTCTAAAGCTGGAAACTCTGATATAGAAGGAGATGGAAATTATTTTGGAAAGTTAGAGTGCCATAAAAAATGCGCATTTTTGTCTGGAGACTAATTCACAACTCCTTACCAACTGGGGAAGTGCTTAAAGAAAGGTTAATGACAAAACATAGCTCATGTAAACTGTGTGGTGTTGATGTTGACTCTTGGCAGCATGCTCTTCTTGAGTGTACTATGGCAACATGCGTTTGGGTTCTGGTAGATGAGGATCCCACTGAACATATTGCTGCAGTTCAAATTAATAATCCAAAGCTATGGTCGTCCTTCATGCAAAAAACACTACCTGCAAAGATTTTCAGAAACTTCTGGTCATATGTTGGGCAATATGGGGTGCTAGGAGGAAGGCTTTATATGAGGATGTATTCCAAAGCCCGCTATAAACTTTTGGTTTTATTTCAAAGTACCTTGGTGATACGGAACTAGCTGGGCTTTGCGAGAAAAGTACAGCAACAATGCCAGTGAAGACCAAACAACATGCTCTCAAATGGATAGCTCCTCCTGAAGGTTTCTTGAAATTCAATGTTGGCGGTGCAGTGGCGCGATCTGGTGACAAAGGAGCCGTTGGAGTGATTTGTAGGGACAGTGTAGGGAACAACATTGCTGCTAGTGCTAATGTCATTAATGGGCTTGTTCATCGACCCTCTTTGGAAGCAATGGCCTGAATGAAGCGATATCCTTGGCGCTAGATTGTAACACCCCAGTCCATTAGTAGCCTGTAGTAGTTGTGAAGTTAGCCCATGTAGCCCAAGTGGCTTATGTGTGATTGTTGCTGCTGGGTTTAATACCACCTTGGAAGTTTAGGAGGGTGAGTGACAGCTTATAAGCATTGTCGTTCCAAACGTAGCACCTCCGGGTTAACCCTTTTACACGAAGCGAGGACGAAAGTGTAAGAGAGGTGCTACGCGTATGCAGGCCAGTTCCATGTGTGGAGTTGGGCCATATAAGTAGTTTTGGACGTGCGGTGTTACATATGATATTCGGAGCATCAACCCTTGCTGCACGTGCCCGTGGAGGGGTGTACCAAGGGATGGTCCTAGACATCTGCTACATACCCTTACTGCACGTGTCTGTGGAGGGGTGTACCAAGGGGTGGTCCTGGATATCTGGCACATATATGTGGTGGGGTGATGTAACACGCCAGCCCATTAGTAGCCTGTAGTATAGTTGTGAAGTTGGCCCATGTAGCCCAAGTGGCTTATATGTGGTTGTTGTTGTTGGGTTTAGTACCACCTTGAAAGTTTAGAAGGGTGAGGGCCAGCTTATAAGCCTTGTCGTTCCAAACGTAGCACCACCGGGTTAACCCTTTTATACGAAGCGAGGACGAAAGTGCAAGCGAGGTGCTACGCGTATGCAGGCTAGTTCCACGTACGAGCTGGGCCATATAAGCAGTTTTGGACGTGTGGTGTTACATAGATGTTGAGTCACGCAACTGTGTAATAGCTCCAGGCTGTTTGGATGTCATTCCAAATGTAGCACCTCCGGGTGTTAATCCTTTTTACACGAAGCGAGGACGAAAGTGTAAGATCGGTGCTACGAGTATGCAGACCAGTTCCACGTGTGGAGCTAGTGTCGTTCCAAACGTAGCACCTCCGGGTTAACCCTTTTTACACGAAGCGAGGACGAAAGTGTAAGATCGGTGCTACGAGTATGCAGACCAGTTCCACATGTGGAGCTAGGCCATATAAGCAGTTTTGGACGTGGGGTGTTACATAGATGTTGATGCATGCAATCGTGTAATAGCTCCAGACTATTTGGAAGTCATTATGAATCTTCAGAAACAAAATCTACGTGCTTACTCCTCCATTCTAAGGGATATTAAAACTAGGAGTATGTTGTTTCTGGATGTAATTTTCAAGCATGAAGGTAGGTGTTCCAACAATGAGGCTCATGCTATTGCTAAAGTGTATATAATATGATGCCAGGGAGATATGTTTGGTTCCATGAGTGGCCAAAAATATTGCATGTACCTCAAAATATTATGACTGCTAATAAATAGTATGCTTGCCTTCCTCTCAAAAAAAAAAAAAGATAATTCATTGCTGTCTCTGTTGTTCCTTCTTCCTACTCTCTCGGTCGTTCTCTTGAGTATGCGGTCGTGTGGTGTGGGCAAGCGGCAGAGGCAAGAGGCCAGAGCCCCAGTGCAGAGGTAGGCAGGTAGCAGCACGCACGCAGCAGCTAGCGGCTCTATTGAGGGTAGTGGAGCACAGGTGCATATTTGCGAGTTGATAGGGAGATTTACTACGTATTTATTTATAGGGGGTTAAGATACAAAATTGTTGTAGGTGTTGACACCGTTTTTTGCACGTGTCAAAATGATCAGAGTGGGCTAATCGGCAGGAGGAAAGTTACTGTATACGCTGACAGCCGATGAAAATCAGCTTGTAAAGATGGTTGCCGATGAATGGTGGTGATCGATGGAAAGGTTGATTTAGACTCGGGCGTTGCCGATAAGGTTGGAGATGTTATTGTCGATGCCGATGAAGGAAGGCTTGAAAACTACTGCCGATGAAACAGGAAGTATGCCGATGGAAAGGAGGTCGGTGAGAATTCCATCGTAATTGAGGCGGACAGGGAAATAGATAGGAGTTGATTTCCTTTTCTATATTTGTTAGAGTATGATTCATGTAAGAGTCACGTGTTTCCTTAGATATGGACTTGGTGTCCTAGTCGTATTTGGTTATGTCTCTTTAGATCAGGGTATAAATATAGATTGAGGGGCAATGTAATATATATCAATCAATATCAAAACCAATTTTTACTCCTATTTGCATCTACTTACTTTTCGGCGACTTCGTCAATTTGCATATTTTTCCTTTTTACGAGTTCTCATTGATTCGGCGAGTTGCATCGTTTCAGTGCAACCTTCGGCGATTCTCGAGTTCCGCGTGAGTACCTCTTGGCCGTGACTTCCGGGCGTATCGCTGTTGTCAGGACCAAAGTGCTCGTATCTTCATCCTTGTCGATTAACAGGTCAAATCGACTGGCACGCTTTGGATATCGATTCGGGTATTAGCCCTTTGTGTTTGCAGATCCACTTTTGCATCAACACATCTTTTGGCACGCCCAGTGAGACAAATCAATCCGATCAATATGTTCAATCCCGAGATCGATTCAGGGAACATTATCGTGGTATCAGAAGAAGATCTTAAGGAAGAGCAGAGACAGGCTATGGAAAAGGCTATAGAAGAATACAGGCAGCTTTGTCTGAGATCGTTTAGCCTGAACAAGAGTGGACAAGTCATCCAGAAGCAAGATTTGCCGGTTCCTCGGTAGGTTACCTTTGACTCCAATCCTGGTAAACTTCAAGAGATGGTTAATTCTGCAGTAAATCATGCTTTGATTAATCATTCCAATGTGCTGTCCAATACTGTTCATAATGTTGTGGTTCGAACTCTCAAAGAAGGACAAGCGTCACCGCATTACGTTGGGCCTGCCTATCACCAACCAGAGCCGGCATCTGTCAATACTCCATCGGCTCCCTCGGCCGTTGTGGGTACAGAAGTTACTTCTCCTCGAGATCGGCGAAGCTTACCTAATATTCAATCTACACCGTCACGATCGAGATCCGGTACTACCGGAGGACGAGTTCAGCTTAATACGGATCTATCGGCATCGGCTATGTCGCCCACGTGTCTCAGAATAGCGATTCACCGCTAATTGGTGGGGATATGGTATGCCTTGAGTCATCTCGCTTTCAATCTGGGTTACCTCAAGTGTTTGATGCGATGGGAAAAGCTCCTATACCATCGGTTGTTTCGTCGATGGCTCAAGTACCTCAATATGCCACGGCAACTCATTGTGCAACCAACTCCGAGGAGGTTTCCAGATGCCTTTGGTTCAAACACCCAATTCAAGTCCATCGGCAAGCTTATCGCCGATGTGAAAAAACCCCCTGCTATGAGTCAAAGCTGGGGTTGATTCATGCCTCAAGCTGGTTATAATTATCCAATAATATCAGCAAATTACCGACCTATCGGTAAGTTTTGTACCGATGAGTTCTAATAATGGTTGGTCGGGGACGATTACACATTCAACATACGATTCAGCAAAATCAGCGAGGTTGTAGGATTCAACAAGGTCATATGCAAGTTGGTTTCAGAATCAAGCATCGGCTGATTTCGGCCGATGAATCCTTTTCAAAGAGGTTAATGGACCACAAGTAACAGCAAATATGCCGATTCTTTGGAGATCGTGGGCCACAAAGATATGTGGAGGGATATCAGCAGGTACCTCTGTAGAAATTCAGCCGGTTAAATCGTGAGGAGGTGATGCTTTTTGGGCCGATAAGATAGCGAGAAATTATGAAGGATCAGTTTGGGATAAAGCCCAAGGTCAATACTTATTCTTATCGGACTCCATACCCTCCACGCATATGATTTAATTCCTCTCCCAAATCGGTACAAGGTACCAGATTTCACTAAATTCTCTGGGCAAGATGATACATCAACAATGGAACACGTCAATCGCTTCATTATTCAATGTGGAGAGGCAAATACAGTGAGAGATGAATTAAGAGTTCGATTATTTTCATCATCTTTGTCTGGATCGGCATTTACATGGTTCATTTCATTACCACCAAATTCTATTATTACTTAGGCTGATCTAGAAAAACAATTTCATAAGTATTTCTTTGCTGGAATCCATGAAAAGAAGCTTACCGATTTAGTAAAATTGAGACAGCGTAATGATGAATCGGTAGAAAGCTTTGTGCAAAGGCTACGAGATGTAAAAAATAAGTGCTACAGCCTGGTGCTGGATGATCGGCAGCTTGCCGATCTGGCTTTCCAAGGGTTATTGCCACATCTTAAAGACAGATATGCTTCTCAGGAGTTTGAAAGCCTCAGTCATCTTATGCAAAGGATCTCTGATCAAGATACTAGGGTTTTTGAACCTAAAAAGAATTAGAGTAAAAAAGTATCATTTGTTGAAGAAGTAGGAGATTCTAATTCTGATGAAGAACCAGTTATCGGCTTAGCTGAGTGGGTTAAGAATAAAAAGCCGATATCTTGTCCCTTTGGTCAGAAAGAGCCAGAAAAGTTTACCTTTGATATCACCAAGGCCGACAAGATATTTGATCTTCTGCTTCAAGAGGGCCAAATTAAGTTGTCACCTAATCATGTGATCCCATCATGAGAAGAGTTAAAGAAGATCTTGTCTTCGCAAATGGCACAATGCAACTTCACACAGTACAAATGAGTGCAAGGTGTTAGAACATGATTACAATCGGCTATTGAATCGGGAGAATTAAGTTTGGTACTTCCAAGGCCCGAAGCCGATGAAAATTGATCAACACCCTTTTCCAAAGCAAATATGTTGGAGGCCAAAGGAAGACCAAGGTATTGACGTCGAGAGGCTCTTTGAGAAAAACGCATCGGTGGATCCCCAACATCGGATAACTACCGATGATGCAAAAAGTAAGGGTTTGCTGGGAGAAAGCAGTAGTTCCAAAAACCCTCCTCGACCTGGCATTGTGATTACCCATCGAAGGCAGCAGGAGGGTTGGCGTCAGCGTAAGGACCGATATCGACAACAACAAGAAGAGAGACGTCGGGAAGAATGGTATCGGCATAAAGATCATTGGAGGTGCCCGTTTTTCATCCATTGCTGGGAAGAAGGTATTAAATTGCCAACTGTTGAAAATTACCCTGAGTGCAATGGTTATTATGGGGTCAATCGGTCAGAAAGGAGGTTTCAACCTGGCAATCAGGGTTTATTTATCAATGAGCCGATCAGAGGCAGAGCATCAGTGCATGATCGGCTGGGGGGTAGACTTAGTGTACATGAGAGGCTTGGTAAACGTGCTGGATATTTTCTAAGGAATCAAGAGGAGCTTGAGGAGATGGCAAACACAAGAGTTCCCGATGAAGAAATATTCTACAGGGACCCTAATATACGCCGTGTAGAATCAACTGGGACCTGTTATCAGCCGGTTTTCGAAAAGACACAGAAAAGGAGGATGCAACGTGAGCATTAGGAGGATTTATACCGAGAGGAAAATTCCTCCAATGAGAGGTCTGGTCATCAGCAGTGGCAGGTAAAACACAAAAATAAGGGTCCATCGGCAGATGTTAATATGGTATTCATGTTGCCGATGGAGTTTTTGGCACTATCTGATAATGAGGAAGAAGTTGTTCTCTCTGATCAAGTAGCTCAGTCGACACTAGATCCAATGATGGCTGTTTTTGAGAAACCTACCGATGACGAGAGACAACATCTTAAGGCTTTGTTTGTGAAAGGCAGAGTTGATGGGCAGCCTGTATCTAAGATACTTATCGACGGAGGGGCTACGATTAATATTATGCCTTATGTGATGTATCGGAAACTTGGTAAGGGAGATCAAGACTTGACCAAAACCGATATGATGCTGAAGGATTTTGAAGGCAACGTGTCACCGGCTAAAGGCAAAGATATCGTTGAATTGACCATCAATGACAAAACCTTGCCGACGACGTTCTTTGTTATTAATGGCGAGGGTGCATATAATCCGCTTCTAGGGAGGGATTGGATTCATGCTAATTGTTGTGTTCCTTCTACAATGCATCAATGCCTCAAATGCATGTGGATTGGGGATAAGATTGAGTTTGTCCTCGGTGATTCTTCTTATATCATCGCATCGGTAGAATCGAGATACTTATGAGCGAACTAAATGCATATCGGAGAAGTTTGGGAAAAAGAGTTTCTTAGAGTTCTTGATTATGAAATTCCACCGATCCAAGCAAATGGTTACGAAGAAGAGTTTTAATGGATAGGTTTGCCGATGATGGAAAATTAGGTCAAGGGTTCACATCGGCGAGATGATTTAGTAGAAGTAGATATTGGTGATGGCGATAGGCCAAGACCTACTTTTATTAGTGCTAAGTTAGATTCCAAGTGTAAGCAGCAAATAACTGATTTGTTAAAAGAGTATAAAGATTGTTTTGCTTGGGATTATCTTTGAGATGCTGGATTAGACCGATCGATAGTTGAACATCGGGTTACCTATCAAATCTGGATTTCGGCCACATCATGACCCGGTCGTACCGATGCAACCCTAATATACTTCTTCGACATTAAGGCGAAATAACTAAATTAATTGAGGCAAAGTTTATTCGGCGAATGTCGATATGCGAGTGGATCTCTAATGTGGTTCTGTTTATAAGAAAAATGGAAAACTTCGTGTTTGTATTGATTTCGGGAATCTCAACAAAGCCACACCGATGGATGGCTATCCAATGCCGATTGCTTTGATTTGTTGATTGATCTTTGCAACGGACATCAAATTATCGACTTCATGGATGGTAATGCAAAGTTACAATCAAATATTCATGGTGAAGAAGATATTCCCAAGGCGCTTTCGGATGTCCGGTCATGTAGGGTTGTTTGAGTGGATAGTCATGACATTTGGTTTGAAAAATGTCGGCGCTACTTATCAAAGAGCTATGAACTTTATTTTTCATGAATACATCGGCACATTAGTGGAGATCTACATTGATGATGTAGTGATTAAGTCTGGAGATATCACAAAACATCTAGCCGATCTATGAAAGATACTGGAGTGCACAAGGAAGCATGGATTGAAGATGAATCCTAATAAATGTGCATTTGGTGTATCGGCAGGTCAATTCTTGGGTTTTATGGTGCATCAGCGGGGCATCGAAATCAGTAGGAAGTCTATTGATGCAATTAACAAGGTGGTTGCTCCTACCAATAAAACTGAATTGCAATCTTTGATCGGTAAGATTAATTTCATTAGAAGATTCATATCTAATCTGTCGGGTAAGATCAAGGCTTTCAGTCCATTACTTAAATTGAAAGTCGATCAGGAATTTGTATGGGGAGCTGAGCAACAGTTAGCCCTAGATGAAATTAAGAAATATTTAACAAATCCTCCAGTGCTAGTTCCACCTCAACATGGGAAACCTTTCAGGTTGTATTTGTCAACTGTTGATACCGTTATCGGTTCATCTCTTATTCAAGAATTTGAAGGGAAAGAACGTGTTATTTATTATTTGAGCAGAAGATTAGTGGATGCTGAGACAAGGTATTCGGCCATCGAAAAATTATGTCTGTGTTTATACTTTTCTTGTATCAAATTAAGACATTATTTGTTATCTGCCGAATGTACGGTCATATGCAAAGACGACGTAGTCAAGTATATGCTGTCGATGCCGATATTAAGTGGTAGAATCGGCAAGTGGATTTTAGCATTATCAGAATTTGAACTACGTTACGAATCGACTAAGGCAGTTAAGGGGCAAGTTATGGCTGATTTTGTCACCCAGCATTGTAATACAGTGGACTCTCTGGAGGTTGCTCCTTGGACACTTTTCTTCGATGGGTCCACATGTGGTGAAGGTGCAGGTATCGGCATTGTGTTGATTTCGCCTCAAGGAAGGAAGTATGAGTTTTCATTGCCGATTGTTGCTACATCGACAAACAATCAGGCTGAATACCAAGCCTTGATGAAAGGGTTAGAATTTTTGAAGGAGATACGCTACCGATCTTTGTTGAAATCTTTGGTGATTCTATCCTAGTTATAAATCAATTGGCTGGGATTTATGAATGCCGAAGTGAAGTTTTAATTTCGTATTATGAAAGATGTTTGCAATTGTTGAAAGGGTTTAGAGATTTTCGTCTTGAACATATTTCTCGACTGCATAATGAGGAGGCTAATCGACTAGCTCAGCATGCTTCAGGGTATCAGCCTATTCAGGAAGTGCTAACATCGGCGATTGATACCGATATTTGGAGAAAGGAGATTGTCGATTATTTAAAGGATCCATATAAAAAGGTTGAAAGACGTATAAGGTTCCAAGCTACCAAGTATGTGCTCCTCGATGATGAATTATATTATCGAACTATAGATGGAGTTTTACTTAGATGTGTTAGCAGTGATGAATCGAAAAGTTTGATGGGTGAAATTCATGAAGGAGTGTGTGGAGCGCATCAATCGGCTTTCAAGATGAAGTGGATGATCAGAAGGAATGGATACTATTGGCCGACTATTCTTGAAGATTGTTTTAAATATTTTAAAGGATGTCGGGGGTGTCAAAAGTTTGGTAATATTCAAAGAGCGCTCGTGATCGGCTATGAACCCTATAATTAAACCTTGGCCGTTCAGGAGATGGGCTATCGATCTCATCGGTCAGATTTATCCGCCATCGAGCAAAGGACATAAATTTATTCTGGTTGCTACCGATTATTTCACAAAATGGGTTGAGGTAATTCCTTTAAAAAAGGTGACATCGGCTAATATGATCGATTTTGTGAAAGAGCATATTGTTTACCGATTTGGTATTCCTCAAACTATCACTACCAATCAGGGTACTATGTTTACATCGGGAGAATTTGATGAGTTTGCTGTAGGTATGGGAATTAAAGTTTTAAATTCTTCTCCATATTATGCTCAAGCTAATGGTCAGGCTGAGGCTTCTAACAAAGGGATCATCAAACTCATTAGGCGCAAAATTAAAGAAAATCCTAAGAGGTGGCATAGAGTATTAAATGAAGCCTTGTGGTCATATCGGATGTCATGTCATGGTACAACTAAAGTAACGCCTTATTAGTTAGTATATGGACACGACGCAGTATTGCCTTGGGAAATTAAAACTGGCTCTAGGCGAATACGTTCTCAAAATCAGTTGACAGCCGATGATTATGATACTCTTATGAAGGATGAGTTGGAAGATGTGGCGGGTCATCGGTTAAGGGCTTTAGTTAGCATCGAAGAAAATAAGAAAAGAGTAGCCAGATGGTATGACAAGAAGGTGAAGGTAAAGGAGTTTGCCGATGGAGATCTGGTCTGGAAATTGATTTTACCGATTGGGACTAAAAGTTCAAAGTTTGGAAAGTAGTCTCCTAATTGGGAAGGTCCATATCGGATAAATCGACTGTTCTCAGTAACGCATATATTCTAGAAACCCTCGAAGGGGTTGTGTTTCGGAGCATTAAATGGAAAATATTTAAAGAAATATTACCCTAGTATCCGGATGGATGCATAAAAGTATAAGTGCCGATAATGATTCCTATCGGCTAAAATTATACAAGGATGTCAATGTCTCATAAAGTGCCGATGCAATAGACAAGATTTACAAGTTTAACAAGGATTGATAGCCAATATCGCACGCAGCGAATCTGGTCGGCTTCCTTCATTTCTTTGATGTCTTCATCGCAAAGCACCCTCCATGAGCTTGAGTTTTTTTCTTCATGGCCAAGGCTTTGCGAGCCTGGATGTCTCTTTCTTGCTGAAGGGCCTTGATGGCATCAGGTAGCTGGCTTTCTTCTTGTTGGGCATGAGTTAAGGCTGCCTCGACTTCTTTCAATTCAGCCAATAGAGCCATCCTCTTTGCCGATAAATCTAAGATTTTCTGCTTAAGTTCAGCGCCCGAAGTCTGCAAGTTGCCGATGCCCTTGTGCTTCTCATCGGCAATCTGTTTCAGTTGTAGCATCTCTTCTTTGAGTTGAGCCTGAGTTGCTCTATCGACAATGCGTTGAGCAGCCCGTTGATATTGCAGTTGGCGGCTTTCTAAATGGGCTGCTGGGAAGAGTGCTTCTTCAACATCGGCAGGGACCTGGCCACGGATTGTTTTGAAAATTGCCTTTGCGGGGTCTGAGTCATCTACCAGTTGGGCGGTATCCTGCTGTAACAAGTCCAGGAGAGCTTCCAACTTGGACTTAATTTCTGCCGATATTGTTCCCAGTGCAAGAGAAGAACTTGTTTCCTCTCCATCATCGTCAGAAACGTCAATGGCAAAGGAAAATAGGCTGTTTGGGGAGTCTTGTTCCTGAGAAAAAGAAAAAGAGGTCAGTTAAGGATAAGTATGAATATTATAAATCGACTAGGTCAATCGGCTTACCTGTTTCAAGGCAATTTCCTGTACTTGGCTGGAGGAAGCAGCCTGGAGTATGCCGTGTGGAGGATCGGCTGAGCTTGCCGATGGGATATCCTCTGTGGCCTCATCGGTGGTTGGCCCTTGGGGTATGATGACCGATGGTATGTCCTGTACAGGAGGATTAACTGCTTGCTCAGTTACATCGACTGATTCTGGCCGGCTTGTAGACGTTGGGGCAGATGTGGGGATCGGCATGGACTTCTATCGTTTTGGCTGTGCCTCGGCATCTGTTAAGGCTTTGCGCTTTGCTTGGGCCTCAACAACGGTTGGCTGGGGGGCATCGACACTTGTTGGTTGTGGAGCTTGAACATCTGGTACACTTGCCGATGTACCCATTTGTTGCTGCAAAACAAGTGTAAGGTATGATATTTAACAGATAAAATGTAAAATCAAAGGAATACCTCTGAAGGTTTGTCAGAGGTAGTGGTGCTTGATGTCAGAGGAATTGCCGATGACGATCTAGCAGCGGCTCTTACACCCTGATGATTAATGTTAATACAGTTTGTGATCGGCATGAGTAGAAATAAACAGGGTTGTTACCTTGAATGCCTTGATCAGGGTTGTAGCAGCAGCCAATGGAGTGGCCTTAGCTGTAGCCAATGTGGACTTGGAGGTGATGGTCTGGCACGGGTCTTACGGTGAGTCAAAGCAGCTAAGGTGGGGCGTTGTAGCCGATCGGTGATATCGGGAAACAGTCGAAGATCGAAGGGTTTCCACTTTTGCTCATTGATGGTCTTTGGGTTGTTAACTTTGTCACAAGAAAGTTAGTTACCGATATATGAAAGGAAAAGCGAAGGGAGTTAAAAGAAACTTCTGCGTCATCGGGAATGGCGTATTCGTGGTCGATCATGTGCGGTATGTGTGAGCAGATGTTGCAAAGCAGTTGTTCCTCCACTCTCGCCACCAATGCTTATATGATTCGGTGATGAAAGATCTTTGGCGTCCAGATGGATATATCGACATCTCGTAGTATCGACATCGGGGAGAGTCGCACTACACCGCTCCAATCTGTTCCGCAGTGATTGTTTCTCCGGGTTTGATCACATCGGCAAAACAAAGTTTGATTGGCGATTGCCCAAAAGCCAATTGACGGATATCTGCCGATGGATTGTAAAATTCATACGTGATATTGGTGTTTTTCCCGCTACCGAATGTGTTCTTTGGGATTGCCACAGGAGTAATGATGGCCATCATGAGTTCATTATCCCGATTCGAGGTGTCATCGGCAAAGTTGAAAAGAAGGGGAATCTGTTTTCTTCGTCAATATAAGGTACCCAGCCCTATGATCACGAGAAAGACCATTGTAGAAGCTTTGGAAGAATCTGCCGATCTGGTCTTCATTGGCCTCTCTGTTGCGGGGAGGATAATTATGGCTTCACCAAAATTGAGGGGTGAGCGTGTTGCCGATTCCTCATCCCCAAGCACGTGGTCTTGACAATTTCTCGTGGGAATTGTTGGGCAAAGAAGTCCCATTGCAAGCGTTTGTGCATATGGGCATTCACCACATGTTGATAAACCACCACGGGCCTCCTAAGTTCTTTGATGGGTTCGCCAAGCAAAAGTTTTCGAGACACTTGATGAAGAAGGCGATAAGTAGAGCTCGGAAGGTATCGGCCAAGAGGGAACCTTACACCATTGGCCAAGAGTTCACCAGCGGGAGGAAGGCGTTGGTTGGTCCTCTTGATCGACCACGGAAGATAAATTTTTCTAACCACATATTCAAGAATGTGGCATGTTCCGTCTGGTTAATCTGTCCGGTCCTCGGCATTCTTGAATATATCCCGTCAACCGCCGATGTTGCGGGTATTCACCCTATATTCAGATTTTTCGCCATAGATGGAGCCTTCATCGGCGGTTGAAATGTCCAAGCCGGTGAGCATGTAGACATCGGCAAGTGTGGGAGTAGTGGGCCATGTCCAAACATAAAAGTGCTTGTTGTGTCCGACCGTAAGTAAGAAGTCGCAATCATCATTGATTCGTTCTTTTGCATATCGGCAATGGATAGCCTAATGCATTGGTCTAGCTTCCGATTACGCTTGGTGTACTTGCATCGACTGTTGACCCTCAAGTACCAATCTTTCCACCCTTTGGTGGTTTTGGGCCAAGATCGGAATGTATCTTTCCATAAATTCAGAGAGAAATTTTGGGCTCTAAAGGGATTCGTTAACCTCTGCATTAATCGGATCGGTTGGATGGGTTGCCCATTGGTCCTAGGCATTGGAAATGCGGCCGATCGGTTGGAATAACTAATTTGTTGCAAAGTTCCTAAGTTTAGAGGATCGAAGAACAAAGAAAAAGAAAAATTACCAAACCTGTATGAACTCGCAAAGACCGGAGGAATCGAGGTAAAAGTAATGGAAGTGGAACGAACCGCAGAGGACGTCGAAGTTGATTGCCATTATCTTGAGGTAGATGGGGGCACGATTTGGAGACTCGAGGTTGATCTTTGGAAAAAAGTTCTTGTTGGTTGAGGTCGCATAGCTTGTTCGTCTTGAGTCGCCACGGAAAGAGAGAATGCCAAAGATTTGAGTCGAGGGTAGAAGATGAGCGTTAGGAGAAATCTATTTACAAGCCGCTTGGAGTAGGGGTATTCGGACTTATCTCTATGCGCGCGCATGTGGGTCGAGGTGGTTCGGATGGATATGGTAACTGCTCGCACGATAATCAAGGGATTGTACAGATGATTTGATGGCAAGTAATCATGACTTGGAAGAGATCTCGGTACAGGATATTTTAATTCTGAAAATGGCGGCATTATTATGTTAGGATCTTGTCGATGGATTATTGTTTCGGTATCTTAACCATAATCAGGGCAAGAGTGGTTGGAAATTGTGCGATATTTACTGAGGTGCGTGAATCAGGACTAGATTTGATTAGATTTGATAACAGATCAAGTTTTGGCTTGGAGGATGAGTTACGGTAATTAGGCGAAGGCAAACGTTATCTGGAGTAAATTTCGGAGCATTAATGGTTTTATACTCCGAAATTGGGGGGCATGTGTTGACACCATTTTTTGCATGTGTCAAAATGATCAGAGTGGGCTAATCGGCAGGAGAAAAGTTACTGTATACGCTGACAACCGATGAAAATCAACTTGTAAAGATGGTTGCCGATGAATGGTGGTGATCGATGGAAAGGTTGATTTAGACTCGGGCGTTGCCGATAAGGTTGGAGATGTTATTGTCGATGCCGATGAAGGAAGGCTTGAAAACTACTATCGATGAAACAGGAAGTATGCCGATGGAAAGGAGGTCGGTGAGAATTCCATCGTAATTAAGGCGGACAGGGAAATAGATAGAAGTTGATTTCCTTTTCTATATTTGTTAGAGTATGATTCATGTAAGAGTCACGTGTTTCCTTAGATATGGACTTGGTGTCCTAGTCGTATTTGGTTATGTCTCTTTAGATCAGGGTATAAATATAGATTGAGGGGCAATGTAATATATATCAATCAATATCAAAACCAATTTTTACTCCTATTTGCATCTACTTACTTTTCGGCGACTTCGTCAATTTGCATAGTTTTCCTTTTTACGAGTTCTCATTGATTCGGCGAGTTGCATCGTTTCAGTGCAACCTTCGGCGATTCTCGAGTTCCGCTTGAGTACCTCTTGGCCGTGACTTCCGGGCGTATCGCTGTTGTCAGGACCAAAGTGCTCGTATCTTCATCCTTGTCGATTAACAGGTCAAATCGACTGGCACGCTTTGGATATCGATTCGGGTATTAGCCCTTTGTGTTTGTAGATCCACTTTTGCATCAACAGTAGATCTACGGGTTTTTTTATGAAACAGGAGGGGCTGAAGCCCCTACTCAAATTTTATTAAAATTGTTAAAAAACTCGACCCGCGGGGTAAGACAGCCCCAGAGCATTGGGCTTAAGAAGAAGACCTTCTCACGCAGGTCGAGAAAAAATACCCGAACCTCTGCCCCACCTATACACAGCGGCACCGCAGCTCCTGTGATACTGGACTGGCCTTAGACCTGTGCTTTGGCGTGGGGCAGACGAGGGGATTTTTTTTCAATGAGCAGATAAACTACGCCTCCTCCGGCCAACAAATCCGCCCCCGAAGGGATTCGGACCCCACAAAACAAGTGTTCAAGAAACAAAAAAAGTATTGAAAAAAAATAAACAAGATTACACAAAGGCTCTAGCAATGAATCTATAGAAGGGTGAAACTTGCTTTTTGCTTTTGGAATAACTAGAGCAAACTCCTTCTTGAAGACTTGCTTGCAGCGATGCACCGAGGGAGAAACTGTTGAAGATTGCATCATTATGCATAGTCCAAATTGCCCGACACATTGTGAAAATTATCTCCATGAAGAAGGGTAGCTGAAGCTGAGATCTGAAGCTCAAGAGGATGGATTCCACTTCTGTGGTGATAGGGACCATCAAGTTTAGAGTGTACCAGCAACTAATAGCAAACAGGCAATGGAAGAATAGATGAAAGAGATCTTCCTCCAGGCCCAAACTGCAGAAGACATATGCTCTGTTCGCTTGGCTGATAAGGCATGGCAGAAAGTACTGTTGGCTGATTTGTTGTGAGAGAAAAATATTGTTCGTTGGCTGAAAAAGTACTGCTTATAAGCCAAGCCAACAGGGCGTATATAATTGTAGTCTTCAAGATACATGTTCTTTCTCTTGAGGAGGGCCTGGTACTTAACCTGTCTTTAAGTAAGAGCCAGAAGAAAAATTCTCTCTTATTTTGGCCACTTGATTTCTATAACCAGCCATAGCCCTGATGAACTTTGTCGGTGTTTTGGACCGGGGGTCCTCAACCAACTAGTGAATGTGAACTGTGTGCTCCTAATCCCGGATGGTGATGTAAAGAGACACAAGGTTTATACTGGTTCAGGCAATCGGTGCCCTACGTCCAGTCTAAGAGATCGATCTTGTATTCCTTGCACCGAAGTGCTTGTAGTAGGGGGTTACAAGCTGTGTGAGAGAGGGAACTAGTCCCAGGTCTCGGCGTGGTGTGGTGCGGGCTGCTTGAGACGTTGCTCTCAGGCAGTAGGGGAGAGTGTGTGTGTATCTATGTGAGCCTACGCGAGTGTTCGTCTGTCTTTCTGTGCGATCTATCAGTGAGCGCCTCTGTGTGAGCGCCTCTTGCCGTATCCAGAAAAGGCCCCGGTCTCTCCTTTTATAGTTGAAGGGGGGACCGGGGTGATACATGTGTTTGCTATGCAGCATTTTATAAGTGGAGGTGGCGTGTCTGAGCCCTGTAGCTTATTACTGTGGCGGCATGGTCAACGGAGTGGTCTTGTCCTTGATGCACTGGAGCGACGCGCCGGTCACACCCGATCTTGTACGACGTGAGCGCTCCAGTGATAGCTTGAAGCAGGGAAGGTGTAAAGAGCCGAGGCTCAGTTGATGCTGAGGCCGAGCCGTCGTGGGGAGCTCGGTGGGCGCAAATCCCAAGGCTACCGAGACCCTGAAGTGGATTGCCGAGGCCCTGGAGGGAGCAGTTGGTCCTATACACTGATTCCGAGGCTGCAGTGACCCGTACCTGACTCCCTACGCCACGTTGTTCCTGGAGCAGGAATTAGGTAGCACAGTGTAGTACGGGCGTCAGTCGTGGGAACAGTGCTGAGCACAGTGGCCGGTAACCCCTGCTCAGTCCTGTCTCCCGTCCCGTCGGCCACTCTGCTGTACTGCACCCACGTGCGGCTGACGTCGCGGGAGTGGTTGGACGCGTGACGTTTTGTCAGCGAAGTCGGTCAAGGCAGAGGTGACGAGGTTGTTGCCGAGCCGGCCTCGAGTGAGTCGGAGAATCGGTTCTTCGTCCGAGGCTTCACTCGCGGGGCCTCGGGCGAATTGGAGAATCGGTAACCCATCCGAGGCTTTGCGGGGCGGGGCCTCGGGCGAGAGGGCCTCGGCGAGGCGGAGAGTCGTTGCGGCGCGGGCCCCGGGCGAGTCGGAGAATCGGCGGAGACCCTATGGTTGTCCTTTGGCTTTGATATTTGTGAGGTCTAAGCGATCTTTTCGGTTCTTGCTTAGGGTACCCCTTATTATGGTATCCGACAGTAGCCCCCAAGGCTTGGGGTGAGTGCAAGCACTCTCCCTGAGGCTTTGTCAAGATTTTGGCTTACAGCAGCTCCCGTCGGGGTTGTGTTTTGTACTCGTGGTTCCGGTGGGTGCGCACAAGCGCACCCGCCGGGTGTAGCCCCCGAGGCCCTAGAGGAGTGGATTTACTCCTCCAAGGACTTTTTCTCTGTTGAGTAAGGAGTTTCATCGCATTTGTCAGGCCCCTGAGTGCGAGTTTGGGTCGCTGGGTCTCGGCAAGGTTGCAGGAAGAGCCCCTGAGCCTCTGCATGGAGCGAGAGGGCGATCAGGAGTTCCCCTGGCTTTTTGTGCGACCCTCACGCATCCTTTTCGTTTGGAAGGAGGGGTTGTTTGCCGAGCCCTCAAGTGCGAGTCTGGGTCACTGGGTCCCAGCAAGGTTGTAGGAAGAGCCCTCGAGCCTCTGCACGGAGCGAGAGGGCGATCAGGAGTTCCCCTGGCTTTTTGTGCGACCCTCGCGCATCCTTTTTGTTTGGAAGGAGGGGTGGAATATGTCAGGCTACCCTCGGTGGGCGCGAGCGGTGACACTTCCGGTGAGCTGTTATCGGGTAAGTCCGAGTGGAGGCCCGTGCCCCATTCGATAGGGGTCAGCTAGCGGTCCAGAGACACACTCCAAAAGTACCAGAGGGCTTCTCTAGTGGGTCCCAGGGCCGTTCGATTGACCCCGGGCGCTCGGCGTCTCCCTACCGTGGGATCCCATTCGGAGACTTCCCTGCCGGTCTCGGACACGACTTAGGGCATCCCGAGTGATCGCTTGCTCGGGCCTCGGCCATGTACGGGCTCACCCATAGTTGTCCCTGACTCTGTTTGTCCTGGGGCGGCTGTCGAGACCCTCGGGTGCCCAGCCTTCGAACCCCTGGACCGTAATGGGCTCGGCGCCCAGTTCCTTAGTCTGAAAGGAATCGGGTGGAGGTATATTCCCCTCCCATCGGCTGACAACGGTGGGCGCGCCTTTTGAGGCGGTTTCTCGGGGAACGGCACCTACCGTTGCTACGGTCGGATGCGATGTGGTGTCAGCGGATGGGACATAACTGTGCGTGCGATTAATGAGGAAAAGGTGGGCACGTGGGCGGTTAAATCGGATCTGGATTAACTGTGCCGGATTTGAGGGAAACTTCCCTGATTTTGTCGCCCGTCCGTTTCATCCCCTTCCTGCATAAATACGAAATGAGCCTCACCCCTCCCCTCCTTACCTTGCCTGCATTCGCTTTTGCTGCCTCTGAGCCATTGCTGAGAATAGAGAGCGCCGGGGAGAAGAAGGGAGAAGGGCGAGGAGAGAGAGAGAGAGAGAGCGAGCCTTACCGCCGTAGCCCGCATTCTCCATCGCGCAATGGCCGGCGGCCCTCCTGTCATCCTCCCGGCGGATCCTTAGGATCTGTCTGACGTGTCCATGGAGATGCTGCAGTCGCTCATCGACGACGGCCTTCTCCGCCCGATCACCGACCCCGATAGGCCGGAGTGGATTGCTCCGTCGGGCGAGCCGGAGCCGAGGCCACCCGAAGGGTACGTCGTGAGCTTCATGTCCTTCCACGAGCGTGGTCTCGGCTTACCGGTAGACTGATTCATGCGGGCGCTCCCGCATTACTATGGCGTGGAGCTGCACAACTTCAACCCCAACTCCATCGCGCAGGCGGCCATCTTTGTCGCCGTCTGCGAGGGGTACTTGGGCATTGCCCCCCATTGGGAGCTGTGGCTCATCTCTTCCGGGCGGGGCATACCACCAAGCCGACGGGCGCGGCGGGTACGAGGAAGACGACGAGGGCCGACGGCTGCACTCTCCAGATGCGCCAAGACCGGCAGCACCTTTACATCCCGGCCCAGCTCGCGTCAACCAATCGTCGCTGGTACACCAGCTAGTTCTACCTCCGCAACGATGACAGCGGACTTCCCCCCTACACCGGGCGGATCGTGGAGGACTGTCCGGAGAAGTGGAGGTATGGTGTCCTAAGGGAGGATCAGCCCAAGCTGCAGCCGCTCCTGGAGGGCCTGGAGAAGCTACGGAACCGCAGCCTTACGGCGGCTGTGGTCGTGGCCGCCTTCCACCGCCGGAGGGTGCTGCCGCTGATGGCTCGGCGGCGGCGCCTATTCGATATGAGACTGGATGAGCCAATCGAGGGAATCCGGATGTTCGCTGTCCCCCTCTCCGATGAGGAGATTCTACGGCGGGTGAGGGAGACGGTGGAGGGGCGGCTGAAGAGCGGTGGCCTGACCCCTGTCGCGATGCGCCCGTCGTAGGGGTACATATCTCTGGTGAGTCACGCGTTGCTGCGGCCTTTGAGGCCTCCTCATTCCTCACCGTTTTCCCGTTCACTTACTTGCGTTCGCCGTTCCTACAGGGGATGAGAGACGTGCGAGCCTCCCCGCTGCCCGTTCATGAGGACGCAAGGTGGCGGGCGGCGAACCGGGCGCACGCCGAGGCGCAGAAGAAGAAGAAGGACACCGAGGAGGCAAAGCGCAAGAGGAAGATCCTTGAGCGTGAACAGCTGCATAAGCGCCATCGGCGGCAGAGGCAGGACGGTCTCCTGGTGGAGCCGTCTCTGTCACCGTCGTTGTCGGATTCCCCGAGCGATGACGACGAGAGCGAGGCAAGGTGGGGTGTCCTGGACGATCTCCCTGACATCAGGGGGACAGCGTTCGGGGCGTCGGCGAGCAGCCCGGCGTTTCCAGGAGGAGGAGGAGAGGACGCCCTGGGGCCGGTGATCGCCCACCCCGGGTCCGAGGCTGTCACGCCCGAGGCACGGGCGTTAGGGAAGCACGCCGTTAGCCCGGTGGGCTTGACGGCAGAGGTGGAGCAGGTGGCGTTGTCGAGGCCCATGAGTCAGATGGGGCTAGGGCGCCCTCAGTCGCCGAGGCCACCGGGGTCGAAGTCGGGGCCCTTAGGGCTTCCGAGGCCGAGGTGACGGGGGCCGAGGCCCTTAGGGTCTCGGAGGCTGTAGCAGCTGCCGCCAGGGCTCCCTGAGCTACCGAGGCCGATGCGGCGGAGGCTAGTTTGGGCATGGTGGAGCCGGCAGGCCAGGATGCGGATATGGTGCTGGGGCAGGCTTCACCACCGCCACTGGTTCAAGACCCACCGCCGTCGCAGGATAGCACCTAGGAAGTGAGGGTTCATTCGATCCCTTCCGACGATACTTCCTGGGGGAAGGGGGTGGTGGATGTCGAGGCGACCAGCACCGTGGAGCAGCCAGCTCCGACCTCTGGCGAGGGAAGCACGGCCCTCGTGCGGGTACAGCCTGAGTCCCGCGGGTGGGATCACACGCGTGTCTTGTGGCGAAGCAGGGACAACCCTGAGGGGGAGCCTCTGTTCGCCCTCAAGGACGCGGCCAAGGGGGGGCGCTGGGGCACCTTCGAGCAATATCGCCAGCTAGCGGTGCGGTCGCTGCGAACAGCGCTGTCCATCATGGACGACGATCTGCCCGGCGTCGCCCAGGTACGCGTCTTCTTTTCTCGTGCGGTGTTGTCTTGTTCTGAGTTTCCTCGCAATGCATGACCCCTGTTCTGCCTATCCATGAGCTCGAGGCCTGGTCCCTTGGGAAGTCGTTGTTCCTCCGCCGGGAGAGGGACATCTGGGACCAACTCCGGCAGCAGAAGGACCTGCTCGCCAATGCCAACGAGCTTCTATCGATGCGGAGCGCGGAGGTGGAGGACCTCCGCCTTCGCTGTGCTGATATGAAGGCCGAGGCGGCCACGGCTTTGGAGCAGGCCGCCCCTTTGGCAGCGCGAGTCAAGGAGCTAGAGGAGGAGCTGACCCGAATGGCCAGTGAGCGGGACGCCTTCAGGTCCCGGGCTGAAGAGGCGACGGTCTCTGCCAAGGCCGTCGCCGGGCAGTTAGGTGAGGAGAAGGGTGCGCATGCGCTGACAAAGGGTGCCCTGGACGAGGCCCTCAAGGTGGCTGATGCCTCCTGGGTCGATGCCTTAGCCTGGAAGATGAAGTGCGAGGGTGAGTCCCGTTCCCTTTGTTTTATTTGTTTTTCTTGCGTTCGGCCCCTAACTCCCCGATGTGGTATAGAGCTAGAGAAGGAGGCTTCCAGGGCAGCCGAGGCCTCTAGGGTCGAGGTCCAGCACTAGAAGGAGAGGGCCGATGCCTCTCAGGTCGAAGTCCAGCGCTGGAAAGAGAAAACCGAGGGTGAGTCCCGTAGTGCTTTGCCCCTGTTTGGCTTATTTTTCTTTTGTGCTTGACCCCATCCTGCTTGTTTTGGCACAGGGTTGGAGAAGGAGTTTTCCTGGGTGGCTGAGACCTCAGCCGCAGTGCAGGCGATGCTCGAGGCCGAGGCCGGGGAGCATGACGCGCTGCAGAGCGCGGCCTGTACCGTCTGCGAGGCCCTAGAGGTTGAGGGGGTCGAGTCGGGTAGCTCCCTCAGGAGCCGCCTGACTGCGGTGAGTGGCCAAGTGCGCGAGCGACTCCGGGGGGCGTTGCACACGGGCGTCAAGCGCGCCCTGGCCGTCGTCTCCTCGCACTACGCCGGCGTCAACCTCGAGGCCATCAGCGATGGTTACGTCTTGCCTGAGGATGACGAGGAGGCCGATGAAGAGGTCACTAAGCTGATGGAGGCGGTTGAGGGCCCTAGCACAGCGCTGGCTAGTCTGTTTGAAGAAGAGGTGGTTCCTCCCGCGCCAGCTGCCGATGCAGGAGATCCTGAACCTTGACCTGGGCCAAAGGGGCCATGTAAACTGGTTAGGATTATTGTCATGACGTTCGCGGCCATCGAGGCCTTTATAAAGTACTCGTGCGTACGCTTTTTTAATCATTTTTATCATATTTCTGAGCCTCTACCCTCTGTCCCGTTTCTAGACAAGTCCTTTGCAAAAAACTTCCTCGGAGCCTAAGCTGCCCCTCTGGCGAAAGGTGGTGAGGGAGTTGCCATAGCCCAGAGGCGTAGGCAGTCTCGCGGCTCGGCCGGCCTTTTGCCCTCGAGGCACGTTTTCGGTCCTGAGGTTTTTCACAATCGATTTGTTAGAGTACGTGAGAGAGTTTGGCGTAGGAATTTATTCAAAAAATGAAAAAATGGTGTCTGGGACTTAGGGGGGTTCCCCCCTTCTAGCCCCCGAGGGAGGCTCGGTTCTGTAGAGGCAGAGCCGAGTCTTGTCCGAGCCCTGCGGTGGGTACCTCTGCAGAGGCAGAGCCGAGTCTCCCTTATAGCGTTATCGTAACGCCAATCCCCCATCGATCGGCTCGGGGGGTTTCTCGAAAAATAAGAACAACTAAAGAACGCTTCTTTAATATATTTCGAGAAACAATGTATACAATGCTTGGGAATTTTAAGGGTAGAAACGACGTAGCTGTTCTATGTTCCAAGCGTTGGTGAAGATTTCACCCTTCTCGTTGGCCAGCTTGTAGGTCCCGGGCTTTAGCACTTGGGCGACGATGTACGACCCTTCCCACGGCGGGGTCAGCTTGTGGCGACCCTTGTTGTTCTGCCTCAGTCTCAGCACCAGGTCGCCCACCTTCAGGTCTTGGCTTTGAATGCGCCGGGCTTGATAGCGTCGTAGGGCTTGCTGGTACTTGACCGAATGTAGCAGCGCAACGTCCCGGGCTTCCTCCAGTTGGTCGAGGGCGTCCTCGCGGGTAGTGCGGTTGCTTTGCTCGTTGTAGGCCTATAGCCTTGGGGAACCATACTCCAAGTCAGTGGGGAGGATGGCCTCTACTCCATAGACCAGGAAGAATGGCGTGAACCCCGTGGCTCGGCTCGGGGTGTTCCTCAGGCTCCAGATGACCGATGGGAGTTCAACCAGCCATTTCTTGCCGAATTTCTTCAACCGGTTGTATATCATTGGCTTGAGGCCCTGTAGGATCATGCCATTGGCACGTTCTACTTGGCCGTTCGTCCTAGGGTGTCCTACGGCCGACCAGGCCACACCGATGTGGTGGTCGTCGTAGAACGTCAGGAATTTATGGCCGGTGAATTATGTCCCATTGTCGGTGATGATAGTGTTTGGAACCCCGAACCTGTGGATGATATCAGTGAGGAACAATACCGCCTGCTCGGATTTGATTTGAGTGATCGGACGAGCCTCGATCCACTTGGAGAACTTGTCAATAGCTACCAATAAGTGGGTGTAGCCCCCAGGGGCTTTCTGTAGAGGCCCAACCATGTCCAGGCCCCACACGGCGAACGACCACATGATGGGGATGGTTTGGATGGCTTGGGCTGTTAGGTACGTCTGTCGTGCATAGTACTGGCATCCCTCGCAGGAACGTACCAGCTTCGTGGTGTCAGCAACCGCCATTGGCTAGTAGAATCCTTGGCGGATGGCGTTTCCGACGAGCGTCCGAGGTGCAGCATGGTGCCCGCAGGCACCCGCGTGTAAGTTCCAAAGTAGGGCTTGGCCTTCCTCGGTGGTGATGCATCGTTGGAGGACGCCAGATGGGCTTCGCCTGTACAACTCGCCGTTGCTGAGGATGTAAGTTTTGGCTCGCCGCGCAAGCCGTTGGGCCTCGGTCCTGTCCGCAGGAAGCACTCCTCGAACAAGGCGATCAAGGAGCGGAACTCACCAGTCCATGTCCTGATCGGTCTCGGGAGGTCCTGCGTCGATTTCCATGGCCTCGGGCTCGGCTGCCGGGGTTTCGGTGGTAGAGGGGGCCTCGGGCCCTGCGGTGGGCTCGATCGGTGAGCCCTCTTCTGCCGCCAAAGCGTAGCTGACCGATGGCTTGTGCAGGTCTTTGGCAAATATGTTCGGTGGGACTGGGGCCCGTGCCGACGCCATCTTTGCCAGTTCGTCCGCGGCCTCGTTGAATTTTCGCGCAATGTGGTTGAGTTCGAGACCGTTGAACTTATCTTCTAGGCGATGCACCAATTTGCAGTACGCCTCCATTTTGGGGTCATGGCAGTTCGACTCCTTCATGACTTGGTCGATGATGAGTTGCAAATCGCCCCATACGTCGAGACGCCGCACTCCAAGCTCGATGGCGATCTGCAAGCCATTGACGAGAGCTTCGTACTCGGCTGCGTTGTTGGAGGCGGCGAAGTGGAGCCGAATCATGTAGCGCATATGCACTCCGAGGGGAGAGATGAAGAGCAGACTCGCACCTGCCCCGGTCTTCATCAGAGACCCATCAAAGTACATGGTCCAGCATTCCGCTTGGACTTGAGCAGGTGGCAGTTGGGTGTCGGTCCACTCAGCCACAAAATCGGCCAACACCTGAGATTTAATTGCTTTCCGAGGCGCAAAGGACAGGGCTTCCCCCATGAGTTCGACGGCCCACTTGGCTATTCTACCCGAGGCCTCCCGGTTTTGGATTATCTCTCCTAGAGGGAAGGACGACACCACGGTCACCGGGTGGGATTCGAAGTAGTGACGCAGCTTGCGCTGAGCCAAGACTATGGCATAGATCAGCTTCTGGATGTGGGGGTAGCGTGTCTTAGTTTCAGAGAGTACCTCGCTAATGAAGTAAACAGGTCATTGGACGGGTAGAGCGTGCCCCTCTTCCTGCCTCTCGACTACTACGGCCGCGCTGACCACTTGGGTCGTTGCGGCGATGTAGAGTAAGAGGGCCTCGCCCTTGGTTGGCGGTACCAGGACGGGAGGGTTGGTGAGCAGTGCCTTGAGCTTGGTGAGGGCTTCTTCGGCCTCGGGGGTCTAGGAAAAGCATTCGGATTTTGTCAAGAGACGGTACAAAGGTAAACCTTTTTCGCCAAGGCGCGAGATGAAGCGGCTCAGGGCCGCAAGACTTCCCATAACTCTCTGTACCCCCTTGAGGTCTCGGATTGGCCCCATGTTGGTCACGGCCGAGACCTTCTCAGCGTTGGCCTCGATGCCGCGTTCTGAGACTATGAACCCCAAGAGCATGCCTCGGGGGACCCCGAAGACACACTTCTCGGGATTAAGCTTGATGCCCTTCTCCCTGAGGCATTTGAAGACGATCTCTAGGTCATCGATGAGATCACTGGCCTTTCTGGACTTGACCACGATGTCGTCCATGTAGGCCTCGACAGTTTGCCTGATGTGCTCGCCAAAGACCTAGGTCATGCACCGCTGGTACGTGGCCCCTGCGTTTCTAAGACCGAATGGCATAGTTACGTAGCAGTACATGCCGAATAGGGTGATGAAAGAAGTCGCAAGCTGGTCAGACTCTTTCATCTTGATTTGATGGTAACCGGAATACGCATCAAGGAAAGATAGGGTCTCACATCCTGTTGTGGAGTCAACGATTTGATCGATTCGAGGCAATGGAAATGGAACCTTTGGACATGCTTTATTTAAATCGGTGTAGTCCACACACATCCTCCATTTTCCATTTTTCTTCTTAACTAATACAGGATTAGCTAACCACTCTGGATAGGACACTTCCTTGATGAATCCGGCCGCCAAAAGCTTCTGCACCTCCTCGCCGATGGCCTTACGCTTCTCCTTGTCGAATCGGCGCACACGCTGCTTCACTGGTCTGGAGCCGGCCCGGATGTCCAAGGCATGCTCGGCGACCTCCCTCGGTATGCCTGGCATGTTCGAGGGACTCCATGCGATCATATCGGCATTCGCACGGAGAAAGTCAACGAGCATGGCTTCCTATTTGCTGTTGAGGGTGGCGTTGACCCTCAATGTTCGGCCGTTGGAGCAGTTGGGGTCGACCGGGACAAGCTTGATGGTCTCTACGGGCTCGAAAGTCCCGGCACGACGCTTGGAGTCGGGCACTTCGCTACCGAGTTGGTCGAGGTTGACAATGAGGGCCTCGGCCAACATGATAGCCTCAGCGTACTCGATGCATTCGACGTCGCAGTCATATGCATGCTCGTACGTGGACTCGATGGTGATGACGCCATTGGGGCCCAGCATCTTGAGAGGTAGGTGTAGTTCGGGACCGCCATGAACTTGGTGTAGCACGGGCGCCCCAGGATAGCGTGATAAGTCCCCTTGAACCCAACCACCTCGAAGGTAAGGGTCTCCTTGCGGTAGTTGGAGGGAGTGCCAAAGCAGACCGGCAAGTCGATGCGCCCGAGGGGTCGTGTGCGCTTCCCCGGCACGACGCCGTGGAAGGGTGCGGCACCACCTCGGAGCTGTGACTGATCGAGCTCTAGGAGTTCCAAGGTGTTGGCGTAGAGGATGTTGAGGCCGCTGCCTCCGTCCATCAATACCTTGGTGAGCCGGGTGTTGCCTATGATCGGGTCGACGATGAGCGGGTACTGCCCGGGGTTTGGGACATAGCTGGGGTGGTCTTCCCGATCGAAGGTGATCACCTCCCGAGACCAGTTAAGGTACTGGGGAGTGGCTACCTCTACTGAGAAGACCTCCCTGCGTTCCCTCTTCCATTGACGCGCCGTGAGGCATGCTGAGGGCCCGCCAAAGATCATGAAGGCATTGTGCACCTCGGGGAACCCGTCGTCCTTGTCGTTGTCTCTGTCGCCGGCGCCCTTCTTCTTGGCGTCGTCATTGGGGAGCCCGAGCTTGGCGTAGTAGCATCGGAGCATGGTGCATTCTTCGAGGGTATGCTTCACCGGGCCCTGGTGGTAAGGGCATGGCTTCTTAAGCATGTCGTCGAAAAGCCCGGGACCCCTGGCGGGGCCTTGGGGATTCTTGCAATCCGCGGCTACGACGAGATCGGCCTCGAGGGCCTCTTGCTTCCCCTGGCGCCCCTTTTTCTTTTTCTTGGAGAAACGGGAGGCCGAGGCCCCGGGGGCCTCGTCCCTCCGCTTCCCCTTTGCGTCGCTGTCGGGGAAGATGGCTCCGACAGCCTCTTCGCCCGAGGCGAAGTTGGTGGCGATGTCGAGGAGCGCGGCCGCCGAGGTTGGCATGTTTCGGCCTAACTCTCGGACCAGGTCTCGGCAGGAAGTGCAAGAGAGAAATGCTTGGACAATTTCTGAATCGCCGACGCGGGGCAACTCGGTGCATTGCTTGGAGAATCACCGGATGAAGTCTCGGAGAGACTCGTTCAGCTTCTGGCGACAACTCTTGAGGTCCCAGGAGTTCCCGAGGCGCACGTATGTGCCCTGGAAATTCCCAACGAAGACCTTTACCAAGTCGCGCCAGTTGTGGATCTGCAAGGGAGGGAGGTGTTCGAGCCAGGCTCGCGCCGAATCTGACAGGAACAAGGGGAGGTTGCAGATGATGAGCAGGTCATCGTTCGCGCTGCCTAGCTGACAAGCCAGGCGGTAATCGGCCAGCCACAGCTCGGGGTTGGTCTCGCCGCCGTACTTCATGAGGTTGGCCGGTTGCCGAAACCGGGCTGGGAATGGGGCGCCGCGGATGGCCTTGCTGAAGACTCGAGGGCCAGGCAGCCCAGGCGAAGGACTGTGGTCTTCCCCGCTGTCGTAGCGACCACCTCGGTGCGGGTGGTAGCCTCGGGCGGGCCCATCGTCGTCGTGGCATCGTCGCCTACTGACCACATCGTGGTCGTCTTGCGCCTCGCGTCGGTCGCTAAGGCGGTCGTGCACCGAGGGCCGTTTCGAGGTGTCCCCGCGCCGTCTAGACGCGGAGCTTTCGGCCTGCTGTACCGCAGCGGTCTCGAGAAGGTCTCGGAGTTCGCCATGGACCCGTCGCCCCTCCGAGGTAGATGGCTCGGGCATTTTCTAGACCAGCATCGCGGCCGCCGCGATGTTCTGGCTAGCGCGATTGAAGATAGGGGGTTGCTCGCCCCCTTCGTCGTTGTTGATGCTGTGGTAGACATTATGAGCCCTCCACCGGGCTGCTCCGCCATCACCGCGACCCCGCTGCTCACACTCAAGAGTATCTCGGAGCTGCTGCAGAAGGAGTCGGTCTTGTTCGACCTTGGCCTGGAGCTCACGGAGCTGCTCCAAGTCAAGGCATTGAAGTCCCTCATGGGCAGGGTTTTCGTTTCACGCTGCCGGGGGTTCGACGTGCGGAGGTGTGGCGTTAGCTGCCCCCGCACGAGGCGGGGAGCGATTGTCTGCCCCCTCTTCTTCATTGCCCGCTCTCGGCATTCCGAGCTCGACGACAAAGCACTCACGAGTGGGATCGTAAGTGCCTTCGTCATTAGAGTCAGAGTAGCCGAAGCAGTAGTCGCTCGCGGCCAAGAGGCGGCGCATAACCTCAGGGTCGTGAAGCCCGAAGAAGTCCTCTCTGGCCCACGCCTCGTCCTCCTTCAAGGAGTCAGCGTGGGTGTGGGTCGAGGTTGTGGCGAAGAAGTCGAGGGTGAATCGTTGGTGGCATCCTGAGGGCTCCACGTGAGCGGAGGCGTAGGCGGAAGCCTAGGCGGCGGCGATATTGCTCAACTCGAAGGGGTACGGGGATGGTGCCATCGTCGGGTTCCGCTCCGCCTGAGTCGATTCCTCAGGATGTGGCGGGGCAGAGCTTGGTGGCGGGACGTCGTTACGCGCCACCGGCATCTTTCCCCTGCCCAGGCTTAAGCTAGACAGGTCCCCAACCAGGGACTCTGTACCAACAGTCGGGCATGGGATACCGGTGGAGCGCGGCGCGTCGCCCTGAGCTCGTGCGGTGTCGGGGTGGTCCCGCTCGCGTCGTGCCTGGCGAGCGCGACGAGAGCGGCGGCCCGGGCGCCGCCTGTGCCTGGGCTGCTGGTGCGTGACATCGTCGTCGGCCGGTGGGGCTCTGGGCGTGAGGAGTACCATATCGTACTCACATCCTAAAGACATAAACTCTAGGCTCCCAAACCAGATCACCGTGCCGAGACGTAGTGGGCGTATGGGGTCAGCCATCCGGAACTTGTTGGGACGATCAAGCTAACACGCAGTAGGCCCCTACCTGGCGCGCCAACTGTCGGTGTTTTGGACCGGGGGTCCTCAACCAACTAGTGAATGTGAACTGCGTGCCCCTAATCCCGGATGGTGATGCAAAGAGACACAAGATTTATACTGGTTCAGGCAATCGGTGCCCTACGTCCAGTCTGAGAGATCGATCTTGTATTCCTTGCACCAAAGTGCTTGTAGTAGGGGGTTACAAGCTGGGTGAGAGAGGGAGCTAGTCCTAGGTCTCGACGTGGTGCGGTGCGGGCTGCTTGAGACGTTGCTCTCAGGCAGCAGGGGAGAGTGTGTGTGTATCTACGTGAGCCTACGCGAGTGTTCGTCTGTCTTTCTGTGCGATCTATCAGTGAGCGCCTCTGTGTGAGCGCCTCTTGCCGTATCCAGAAAAGGCCCCGGTCTCTCCTTTTATAGTTGAAGGGGGGACCGGGGTGATACATGTGTTTGCTATGCAGCGTTTTATAAGTGGAGGTGGCGTGTCTGAGCCCTGTAGCTTATTACTGTGGCGGCATGGTCAACGGAGTGGTCTTGTCCTTGATGCACTGGAGCGACGCGCCGGTCACACCCGATCTTGTACGACGTGAGCGCTCTAGTGATAGCTTGGCGCAGGGCATGGCCGACGACGTGCCGGTCGCTGTGTGTGGACGGTGTAAAGAGCCGAGGCTCAGTTGATGCCGAGGCCGAGCCGTCGTGGGGAGCTCGGTGGGCGCGAATCCCGAGGCTGCCGAGACCCTGAAGTGGATTGCCGAGGCCCTGGAGGGAGCAGTTGGTCCTATACACTGATTCCAAGGTTGCAGTGACCCGTACCTGACTCCCTACGCCACGCTGTTCCTGGAGCAGGAATTAGGTAGCACAGTGTAGTACGTGCGTCAGTCTTGGGAGCAGTGCTGAGCACAGTGGCCGGTAACCCCTGCTCAGTCCTGTCTCCCGTCCCGTCGGCCACTCTGCTGTACTGCGCCCACGTGCGGCTGACGTCGCGGGAGTGGTTGGACGCGTGACGTTTTGTCAGAGAAGTCGGTCGAGGCGGAGGCGACGAGGTTGTTGCCGAGCCGGCCTCGAGCGAGTCGGAGAATCGGTACTTCGTCCGAGGCTTCACTCGCGGGGCCTCGGGCGAATCGGAGAATCGGTAACCCGTCCGAGGCTTTGCGGGGCGGGGCCTCGGCGAGGCGGAGAGTCGTTGCGGCGCGGGCCTCGGCGAGGCGGAGAGTCGCGCCCGAGACCCTGTGGTTGTCCTTTGACTTTGATATTTGCGAGGTCTAAGCGATCTTTTTGATTCTTGCTTAGGGTATCCCTTATTGTGGTATCCGACAAACTTGCTGCTGTCCCATGTTACCTTTTTTCCCAAAAGAACGAATTGAGGAGTTGTTTTAAGAAGCTGTTGAAGATGCTTTAAGGTAGAGACAAAATTATTATGCATGGACCAATACGATTTCACAAGAGTCCAAATTAAAATTAAAATATACCTTAGAATATCATATAAAGTTTTGAAAATTGTAACTCATTACATAACAAAACAATAGTATATAACAAAAGAAAAATAAAAGAGAAATCCTGCTAAGGTTTTATTGGATCGGCTTAATTGTTAGCTGGCTACTAGAGCTATTTGTTAACTGAAATCGCTCAAGCAGTTTAAGCCTAATTAGGGTGTGCTGGGCGCGAAGACAGGTCAGCCCAAGGTAGCAAGTACTCCGCAGAACTTGAAGTCCTTATTAATAACTGGCAATGGCTAGCCCCGCTCAGGGAGACCTCTCGGAACGTGGGCCAGCTGTGTGCGAAGAAGCCCTCGGGCTGGCTATATGCGTGCACGAAATCACTTTGATCGATCTTAAATGAAATAACACATGGTTAACTGAACTTTTGCTACTCCATTCATCCCAAATTATAAAGTCATCAATTTTATTGGAAAGTTAAAGCATCTTAAGTTTGACCAAAATTATAATGAAAACTACAAAGATTTATGACATTAAATAGATATAGTATAAAAAATATAATTAATAAAGAATCTAATTATACCAATGTTGTCTTCTCAACTGACAGGCTCCCTCCATTATTAATATAATAATAACTCCAGAATACAAGTTGCTTGCCCGACGATATTGTCTATACGCTCCTCTGGCGTCTTGAGTTCGGAATGCTCAATGGAGCCGCTCGCTGACGACAAAACACGCGTTGACGGACGCGTCATCGATGCCAAGGCCAGGCCCTGCTTTCGTAGCATATTCGGCCCGCAGAAGTCGATCATTACCCTGCGAAAATTAACAAAGGCCACCCAGTAGGCAAGTCGTTGCTTGCCCGCCATTTCAATCTTCCGGCTGGGAGGAGAAGCAAGAATTACACTTCCTCTCATCGCTCAGGAGAGTACTACTGCAGCGCTCTCAGTCGCCAAGTCCAGGTATTTGTGTTATTACAGTTTAATTCTTGATTAAAAACGTTGCTTCATGGACTTGGCATCAATTCAGTTTCTTTCCATGTCAGGCACGAGACCAAAAAAAAAAAAGGAGCATCCATTAATATTAGACGGACTCGATCGTGATCTCCGGCTGCAAAGTTATGCTTGAGCCAGTGACGAAGCCAGCGGTGGGCCAGCCCCCCTACGGATCCTAAGCACGTGGAGTTTCCCTAAGTCCTCCCTTAAAATTTTATACATACATGTATTAGGTAGGAGGGGCTAATGTTAAGAGAAGATAAAAAAACTTCTATTCTTTTATTCAGTCCCTTCTAATTTTTTTTCTAGCTTCGTCACTGGCTTGAGCCTTTGAACGCTGCAAGCTGCTCTCCTAACTGAAAGGAGACCAAGACACTATTAGTTGTTTCATTCTCCTTGTTTGACAATGTGCCGCGTATAGGCCCTGTATTCTTCTTCAGTAATAAATCGAGGTACTACCATTTGATAATCTTCCATACGTACTCTGTAGTCTGTTGTTGGCAACTATCCAAACATGAAACTTTGTTACATTAATTTATGATTTCCCACCAATGCTATGAGAATACAGAACAAAATAATACAAATTTCTGTAAGGGTAACAACCTCATGGATGCTTTTTAGCTTTGCAGTACCTATATCACCATACACTCATTATGGCTGAGGTAATTTTATTGCACTTCGCAACCTCTGTTCTCCAGAAGGTCGCGTCCTTTGGCACCGAATGGACTGTTAATGAGGTCAAGTCAGCTTGGAATGTCAAGAAAGAAATAGAGAAGTTGGAAAGATCATTAAGATCGATTTGTGCTGTTCTTCAGGACGCCGAGAATAAGCAGTCTAATTCTCACGCCCTCCAAGAGTGGCTGGATAACTTGAAGGACGCAGTATACAATATAGATGATGTATTGGATGATGTGGCTACCAGAGTTCTAGAGCAAGAAGTACGTAAAGGTTTAGGTTCTCGATTTCAACATCTACTGGTTTTTCCCTTCGAACTAAGTCACAGAATAAAAAAAGATTGTGAAAATCTCGTTGAGATAGCAGCCAACAAATCACAGTTTGGATTAACTGAAAAGCTAATTGATATCTCAACAAGCAGAAGTAGTAGTAGTAGGGAAACACACTCTTTCATCAGTGAACCAAACATTATTGGGAGAAATGGAGCTAAAAATGAGATAGTTGCAAGGATTCTATCTGAGCTAAAAATGAGATAGTTGCAAGGATTCTATCTGCTGCAGACTCCACGAGTCCTTTGTACTTCCCATTGCTGGTTTAGGGGGAATTGGGAAGACTACATTGGCCAAACTAATTTACAATGATGTGCGGATTACCAACAAGTTTGACATGAAGCTATGGGCATGTGTGTCTGATGTATATGATCTTAAGAAGATCGTGGATGGCATAATACACAATCATCTACTGGTGAAAGCCACAAACAACTAAACCTAGAGGCGCTACAGAGTAGGTTACCACTACCGGAGACAGCTTCTTTGCCGAGTGTGTGATATACACTCGGCAAAACCTTTGCCGAGTGTTACACTCGGCAAAGGGCGCTCAGTAAACAGTTTATTGGCAAAGACCTCTTTGCCGAGTGCTAATCTGACACTCGACAAAGAAAAGTTGCCATGACGGCGAGCGCCACCGTGACGGCGGCTTTGCCGAGTGTCAAGGTCAAGCACTCGGCAAAGGTCGCTTTGCCGAGCGCCGTTGGTTTAGACACTCGGTAAAGGTGGCCACTGTGCCGAGTGCCACCGGCAAGACACTCGGCAAACAGGTAACCTCTGCCGAGTGCCTGGCCCGTGGCACTTGACAAATCTGTGATGTTTGCCGAGTGCAATGGCCTTTGCACTCGGCAAAGCATGTTCCCAGGTAGTCACTTTGCCGAGTGTCATGGCCATTGCACTCGGCAAAGTGACTAAAAACAGCCTTTTTATTTGTTTTTTACATCCCATCCAAACAAACAGAAGATATATATAACAAACGTCACCAACATCACATATATATCATCAACAGCACATATATATCACCAACACCATATATATATCACAAACGTTACATGTCTCACAATATATCACAAATAAGTTCACAAGTAATCCAAGTGCTCCATCATCTACAACCACAATTGCAAATAGAAGTACCATTAACAACCACAAGTGTATCATCACCAAGATGGCCAATGAGACTAATTTGGTGAAGGATTCACTGAAGCATGAGGATCGTTCGATGCCGCCGATTGATTTTGCACAAAGGAGAAGAGATTGCATGTGTGAGACAAGATAAATATATACCATACATGAATAAAACTTTCATACTCCACTAGGTTTGACCGTAAGCATGAACATACAAACTAAAACATTTATACTCACAGGAGTAGAATAGTGAGGAGGTGGAGGTGGAGGTGGAGCGAATAGCGAAGGTGGCGGTACTACGCCCGTAGCGGCGCCAAGACTTTGCATGTACTGAAGAATCTCTGCCATCCTCCGCTGCTCGGCCTCCCGCTCGACCTCCACCCTCTCCATCTTCGCCTGCATCTGCTCCCGTATCCTCCTCTTTTGTTCCAGCTGGGCCTACAATATATTCACCCCAATGTTACAATAATGCAAAGGAAATGTATGAAAAAACCAATGAACGACGAATAAACCAGGAATAACCTCGAGTGCCTCCACCCGGTGGTGTGAAGTGTCCTGCCGAGGTCGTATGGCCGGGCTCCTGCTCGTGCTGCTTGCTCGAATCTGGGAGAGACTGGGAGTAGCGGCCGAGTTGATTGCGTCGTTGCCAATCTAGTACCGCCCATGCTTCTTGCGCGAAACCTTCTCAAATTTTTATCATAGCCTCCACATATGATATCATGACATCTTGACAAGTTTCATGATTTTCGGTCTTCGTTTGTTTTTTATAGAATTTAAAAACCACTTGACCGCAAGTTCGTGGTCATGTTTCATGAACAAGATGTTCGAAATTGGTGGTCTGTTCCTGGATACGGCCTCACATTATACTAAATAACATGAGTATCATTTTTCCATTCATTTTTTTTCATTATTCGAATGACTAGCAGTTATAATTTGAATTATCCAAGAAAATTCAATTAAATGAAATAAATTAAAGAAATATAGAAAAAGTCCGAGAAATGTGCCACATTGGAATATGGAGTACCAGGTATTGTATGAGGACTGCGGAAAAAGTTTGGAGGTCAAAAGTAAAAAAATATGGTTTGCCGAGTGTCAAAAAATGACACTCGGCACATCACCTCTTTGCCGAGTGCCAGGAGAAGACACTCGGCAAAGGGTTAATGGCGGCTGTCGTCCGTTAACGGCGGCGGCCCTTTGCCGAGTGGTCTAGTTTGCCGAGTGCCCGACGCTCGGCAAACCTGGTCTTTGCCGAGTGTTATTGTTTGCCGAGTGCTCGGCACTCGACAAACCACCTCTTTGCCGAGTGCCGGCTGTTTGCCGAGTGCTTTCTTTCTGGCACTCGGCAAATAGCCTCTTTGCCGAGCGCACGATAAAAAGCACTCGGCAAAGTCTGGGACGCTCGACAAAGAAGCCGTCTCCGGTAGTGTACGTGGGCTTTTACATGAAAATAGATACTTTCTTGTGCTAGATGATATGTGGAATGAAGTAGCGAGTGAATGGGAAGATTTAAGAAGCCTCACTGGTAGAGAACCGAGCTTTACTCCCGGTGGGGAACCCCCTCTAGTCCCGGTTCCCCATCCGGGAGCAAGCATCCGGGACTAAAGGGGGGGGGGTCCTTTAGTCCCGGGTCAGGAACCGGGACTAAAGGAGAACCTTTAGTTCCGGTGGGTAACACCAACCGGGACTAAAGGTGCCTCCTGACATGCCACGATGGCCGGCACCTTTAGTCCCGGTTGGTAATACGAACCGGGACTAAAGGTTTTTTTCTTTTCTTTTCATTTTTTTTGTTTTCTTTTCAAAATAGGTTTTCGAAGTCGTATTGTACGCTGCTAATTATACATTTATACGCGCATATAGTATGTTTCGGTTCAAGCACAATGAACGTATTAAATCACACAATTCAAGCATATATATATATGCATGCATGCATCATATATATATTTACATGCATGCATGCATATGTGTATTTTACATTATATTATTTCATGTGCATATATTACAAAAGATTGCATTACAGTTGTTGTGACATATCAAGTTTCCTCTCATCCTCTAGCTTGGCTTCAATGGCAGTGTTGGGTCGAAGTAGAACTCGCCCTTGGAATCGATGACCTGCTCATTAAAAAATCCGACTATAGACTCTTGAATTGCTTTGATTTGGTCTTGCCGTATGACCTTTTCCTCCAACCATCGAGTCTACAGGTTTGAATTAAAGGAAAATAAATTAATATATGTACATATATATATATATAAAGACATAGTAACACAATCAATAATAATAATTAAATGAATATATAGTGTATTTTTAACGTACTTTGAGTCTCTCTCAGTAGGAGTTATTTGGGAGAGCACCTTGATAAACTTGCAAAACATAGTAACCACAGTAGTTGTTCCCCTATTCCGCCTCGAGACACCACTTTACGAGAAAAAGATTTGTCATCCAACTGGTGATCCGGTGAAAGCTATATGTTTAATTAATAAAGATGATGCGATTCTGTGGGACTTACTTTCAAAGGATTACATTCAAATTGGCGCTTTGCATTTTTCCATGTGTTGCTTCTCAATAAAGGTTTTCCAAACACCGCCCAATAAAAATTTGCCATGTCATCAGATATAGTTAATCATCATGTTTGTGTGTATATATAGTTGCTAGAGATCCCGAAATTACCTCTGGATAATATCTATCATATCTTGGTAGTCTTGTTGTGGTTTTCTCATCGAGTCATAGATTATCAAGTGACTTTTCACCAGATCGATGTCCATCAATATCCAGTGATTGCTCCATGTGTTTATAGGATATAACGCATAACACTCATTAATTAACTAGAATCAACATATGAGCCATTAAGGATATGATCGACATGATTAACACTCACTTGAAGTTATAGGGAAAGAGTATATCCTTCTTGTGGCGTTGGTTCACTAAGAAGTTCATGAGGTTACTCTCTGACTCAGACTTCCAATTAGTCCTTGGAGTAATTGGGTCTTTGAATATTATATGGGGATCAACAAAACCAATTTCATTGCAGCCTTCCTTTCTGAGCTCTGTCATTGTAAATCTGCATATATATAGTACTTGTTAGGATAATTTATATACATATACACACATATGATGAGTTTAATAATAGATCGAAAAGAATTATTACTTACGCAGCAATAGCAACTAATGATAACTTTGTCCAGAGAGAGGTCAGGTGGCATAGTTGATGAAATTCGCAAAGTCAACATACATAACATCATCGCCACGGAACCAATGTTCGTCTCTAATTCTGACACCAACGTAGAAGTCTCCACTGGTAGACGCTTGCATGTACCACTTGTTTAGCAGGTACATTTGCGTCCCCAGATCAGATAAGGCTTGAGGGTTGTATAGACTCTGGCTTAGTACAAATTTTTTCTTCCAAATATCAACCTCCGCCAAGACTCTCAATGTTTCCATCACCAAACATCTGGTAAAGGTCGAGACCAGTCTCATCAAGAAATTCACCAAGGTGATCCAAATCGACATCCGGAGGTATGTTTGCTCGATGCATTAATCCTAAATTGAACCATATTCATTACCAACAACTAGTGGGGGATTGATTGTGCGCTTGTTGTCCGAGTTGGGCAACTCCTTTCCCCGCCCGCTTCTTTTTTCGTGCCGCCTCAATTGACTTGGTGAGAGTGCGGTCATAGTCGATAACGTTGATTTGACGGCTTACGAGATTCCCGCTGTTGTTGCTGGTAAGAAGTCACCTTTTTTCTTTGAATATCTGGAGTTATGAAGAAGTACGGTTTCTCCGGGTTTCTCCTTGCTTCTTGATTCATTTTAAGTTTGTCATAGAATCTAGACATGTCTTTTTTATATGCATCAGTTCCTTCTTCCTTCTCTTTAGATATTATTTTGGGAATAGCCCTTGGTTTCACGGTGGCTTTCTTTGCAGGCGGGGACTGGTTCTTTGTTTGAGGGGCTGGCCTCTTGCTAGGCTTCTTGGTAGGCGGGGGCGGGGGAGGCGTTGGAGACCTCCTTGGAGATGGTGTGGATGCAGCCTCGTCTTCCAACACAATGTCATCGTACAGAGCACTATGATGATCTGGCGATTGAACAATTGGATTTAGGTTGGGGGAGGATCTGCTACAAAAAAAGGAATGACATATTATTATGAGTAGATTGTTAATTATTTAAGCCAATACAAATTAATGATGTAGTGTTTTCATCCACATGTACCTATGGTGAGGTAGTTCAGGAGGAGGTGGAGCCGACATCCCTGGAATGATGATGTAGCGCTTGCGCCATAGAATGAATGTCTTCTCCGCTTTTCCTAGAGTCTTCTCGCCATCACCTCCAGGAATGTCAAGAGGCAAATCACTAAAACCTTTTTTAGCTTTATCTACCGAGATGGTATCATATCCTTCTTGGATTATATTCCCATGAATCCTTGGTGTCTTGGTTCGGTCGATAGGATTAACAAGACCGATAGCCACCTTGATTGTAGAATTCTCCTTCAGAATGTGTAGCTCACACGTTGTACAAGGTTCAGTGACGTCATCCACAGGGAAGCGCAGTCCTGTGTCCCCTTGATTTGGTATCTCCGTGGAAGCGCTGCTGCTTTTCAACTGAACAGATTGGCTAATGTTGATTCCTGGCTCTGATGCCTGCTTGCTTGCACTCACTGCTATTTGCACTTGCCTTCTGATTTCCTCCTGCATTCTTGCTTCATGGTTTTTTTCCCGCTCCTGTGCTTCACGCACCGCTTCCTCCAACCTCTGGAGCCACTGTGCCTCTTCTTCCTTCTTTCTCTGGCGACTTCAGAGGGAAGGTCATCTGAGGGAATCCATGCTCCCACGAGACACTTCCTTTGCCTCTAGTTCGCCACCATGTTCAATAGTCCCGATGGCGTATGTCACTCATCCTTCTCTCTGTTGGGCCTGAGGCGCACCACTAGCAAGTAGCTCTCGAGCATAAAACAATCTTTTCTCGCTTCTTGCAGGTCTTGCGCCATAAACGCACTTTCGCTCTCCTGGTCTAGTGTTCCCCATGACCGAAAAACCAATTCTTTGCACATTCTCTCCCACTCGAGTGATTCTCGTCCGATACCCTTGGCAAGAAGGTATGCTTCCATTTTGTTCCACTTCTTAATGGCGGTCGGGTAGCCACCGATCCCAAGGTATGGTGGTATGTCTTACATTGGGCATTACGTTGGTTCTTTATCACCCGACTCACACCCTCTTCCGAAGTCTTGTACTTGTATAAACTCATCCTAATAGGGCCCTCTGCTTTGAGATCGGGCCTAGGACAAGAAAATCTGGTGCTATGTTCTTCTTGACACATCGTGTATAGGTGTTTCTTCCAAGTCTCAAACCGGGTGGCCATCTTCTTCATTGCCCAATCCCTAACTCGCTCCTTCAATTCATCACCATCTATTATATCATCATAACCATCTGTTTGGAGCGTGAAATGTACCAAGACATCATTCCAAATTAACGCCTTGTCACGATCGGAGACAAAACTGATATGAGGAGCATTGGTCTTCTTCTTCCATTCACGGGTACTAATCGGGAGCCGGTCCGTGCATAAGGTAACCACAGTGGTGCACAAATTTCATTTTATTCGCCCCCGATTCTCCTCAGATCCACATTGAACTCCGAGATGATGAAGCGGCCTCCAATGGCTTTTTGGGACCTCGAACATTTTTACTCTTCGTTGTAGTTGTTGATGTCGATCCAGAGGGCTACAAAACATAAACATTATTTTTAATGTCATGAGCACACATAAGACATATGATAATATATATAGCTAATAATAAAAATATATACTTGGCCAATCTGTTGTTGCTCATTTTGTTCAAGAGCTAATCTCGACTCGCCATCATCGCATCCTCTTGCACGTTATTTTTAGCACCATCATCGCCGGCAACTTGAGTGCCAGTGTTGATCAAATTCATCATCAACTCCTCCTCATCCATGTTTCTCGGGTCGGCCATCTAGCTTCAAAAAACAAAACCAATATATAGTACGTCAAATCTTTGCTTACATGCGTAAAATCTACGAACAATATGCATTATTAAATCTTGCCCCTCGGTCATGGACGCAATTCGCCACACTAGGACGAACTACGTCGGTAATAGGGTGAATTAGGGCTATACATAAACGGCCGAGGGCAAATTGCGTCGGTGACTAGGGCGAACCACGTCGGTGACATCAACAGCGCGGTTCGCCCTGGTGTGATTGTTTAGCATTAACGATAACGATAATACGAATGTTGATCAACTAGGCCACGAGAAAGGGCGGTGTGACAAGAGTGGCGGTGCTCCACTCCGCCGTATATATGTCTGTACACATGGGTGAACGAGGGCGGCGGTGCTCTGCCGTATACATAGAAACGCATGGATGAACGAGGGAGACGGTGCTCCGCGACGTATATATACTTGCATATGAATACAAATGACGTATATATACGTGTCGGTGCGGTGGTGTGCCGGTGTCAACGACGACGACGACGAGGAGGAGGGGTCTGGGCGATTTATTGACGACATTGACGTGAGGCGGGGCGAAGGTGGTGTCGGTGCGTGATGTTGTGATCCTATGTACCATGTGAACCATGTAGTCATTCATCATATGAGAAAATTCTATGTTGATAATGTAAGTATAAGTCATTATGAAATGTAAGTATATGTGTCTTATTGCTAATATAACCATTACTATTTCCGAAATGATAAGAATTTATTTTCTTCTTCTACTGAGCGATCTCGATGCTATGATATAAAGTTTGAAGATAGTCTTCCCAAAAAAATATGTAATGCTCATATTACTTTAGCAACATTAATATATTATATCTCAGATATTCAAAGTTCACAAATGAAGAAACGTTGAAGTTTTTCTTCATTTGTATCAGTAGCTCATGCATGCAAGTCCAACCAAAGCGCTTACATCATCACATGTGATATTTTTATAAACTAAAAACGCTTAGTTTACAAACTGGGTATCAAAATTGAGTTCCAATTTGACCATTATATATCCTACAACAAATCCTTCAAAAAAAGACCCTACATGAATATATTTGGATAAAATTTCGTTAACAAACATTGATCTATGAAGATAGAAAAAATTCTTCTATTGAAAGCGCATCTTGGAATAATGGCATATCATATAGTGATGAATATATGGCGGTTGATGGGTGGATCATTTTCACTTTAGTGACAACGACAATGGTTTCCAAATAATATATAGCGTGTTTATTATACAAGCCATGGATTTACATCGATCTAATTAATTTCTAAAGTAATTTCATTGGTGGTCCTTAATTAAACTTGTCATGAGTTCAGTCCCCAGTGATCTTAAAATGTATTTTAGTACCATAAAATGCAGTTTTTGACACTCTAAACTCGCTAATTTATCCATATAATATCCAAATATTCAAAACTTGCGTTAAGATATGGTTTTGAGATGTGAGCTTGACAACTCCATCTTTTTCTCTTTGGCCTCGCTTCATTGCAGAGTTCCAAATATTCATTTTCAGTTCCTAGATTTTGTGATTCAAAATTTGGAATTTTCAATCGACCTCGGCGTTGACATGGCTTACACCAAAGTTGTAGTTTTCGACGTGATCTATAACTCGGCGGTGGAGGCTCAGGCGAATGTACAAAGAGATCGACGAACATATCACCTCGAGCTCGGCGCAAAGGAGGGCCTCGGGCGCGGTGGGGCCACCAGGCGCGGTGGAGGGGCCTCAAAGTGAGGAGGGCGGTGGTGGAGGCCACGGCATGGCATGGAGGAGAGGGCACGGGGGCTTGCATGGTGGAGGCCGCATGAGGAAGAAGAGGGCGCCGGTGTCATGGAAGGCGAACGGACGCGGTGGGGGCGGCGCGAGGAAGAAGAGGGCGGCGGTGTTCGACGAGGAAGAAGACGAAGCGGATCGATCTGCGCTTGGTAGCTGGAGGTTATATATCGGGAGAATTACTCCGGTGCCGACCACCAACCGAGTAAAACCCTTTACTCCCGGGTTCAGACACCAACCGAGTAAGGTACCTTTTACTCCCGGTGCGTGTTACCAACCGAAGTAGCAGAGTATACCTTTACTCCCGGTTGGTAACACGCACCGGGAGTAAAGGATTTTTAGGTTGATGAAGCTGCAGCCCACCTTTACTCCCCTATTGGGCTTCCCACTCGGGAGTAAAGGTGGCCTGCAGATTGCTTTCCCACTATTTTTAAGCAATAGTCTTGTTAAATACAATAGAAATGCAATAGTTTTTGTTAAATACATAGTAAATTAAATAAAAGGCATAAAATTATTTTGTTAAAAATATGAATTTTCTTTTTGTTTATTGCACATAGGAAAAATCTATAACCTAACTTTTTTTATTTTTTGTTAGAATTATAAAACATAATGTGACTAATATTTATTATTTCGTTAATGCAAAAATGTAGTGTTTAATTAAAATTATTAAAACTATTGGTTTTGGACAGGAAATTTGTTTTCACATCATTTTAACGTTAATATTTTAATTTTTCATCACTCAGTATCCTAATTTACCTTTTTGAGAGAGAAATCCCACCAAATCAAACATTGATTTAATTTGAAACATGACATAATAAACATCTGAATTCACAATTATTACATAATATCTCAAACACACACTATATTAAATCACTATATCATCAAGTGGGCACAGCAGTGAACTTCTTCTTTACGTATGTCCCTTGGTTATGATCGCTTCGTAACCATGGAGTGTCCTCATCATTTACCAAGATGCTAGGGTCTTTGTTCACTTTGAAGGGCGGAATTCGGTCATCCTTTTCATATTCTTCTGACATGTCCGACTTGTCCTCAATTCCCACGATGACTCTTTTCCCTAAAAGAACTATGTGGCGCTTTGGCTCTTTGGTTGAGTCATTATCGTTTTTCCCTCTTTTTGGTTTGGTAGACATATCATTGACATAGAACACCTGATTCACATCCTTGGCAAGGACAAATGGTTCGTCTTTGTACCCAATATTACTAAGGTCTACTGTTGTCATTCCATACTCGTTGTCTACTGTTACCCCGCCTCCGGTCACCTTGACCCATTGGCACTTGAACAATGGGATCTTCAAAGTATGTGCATATTCTAGTTTCCATATTTCATCTATGCGTCCATAATATGTCTGCTTATTCTCATTCGGGTCTGTGGCATCTATGCGGACACCACTGTTTGGTTGGTACTCCTTTTATCTTGGGCTACTGTGTAGAATATGTTCCCATTTATCTCGTACCCTTTGTATGTGACGATATGCCATGATGGTTGCATAGCCAATAAATACAGTTGCTCGTGGATGCTCTCATCACCTTGACATTTTTTTCACAACCAACCGCCGAAAGTTTCCATGTGCTTATGCGTAATCCAAGCTTTAGTCTTCCCTGGAAACTCGGATCGTAAGAGATCCTTGTGTGTCTCAATATACGGATCTACCAAAGAGGAGTTCTGTAGAACTGTGTAGTGCGCTTTATTGAAATAATCATCATCCGTACCAATATATGTTTTCCTCCCTAGTGTCCCCTTTCCGCTTAGTCTCCCCTCATGTCTCAATTCAGGAACACCAATCGAGTCAAGGTCGGGAATAAAGTCAACACGTAACTCAATGACCTCTTACATTTCCATAGCCCTTGGCGATGCTTCCTTCAGGCGAAAGCACGGTTGTGAACATATTTCTTCAGACTCCCATGAATCTCTCTAAGGGGAACATGTTGTGTAGGAACACAGGACCGAGAGTGAAAATCTCCTTGACTAGGTGAATTAGGAGGTGTGTCATAATATCAAAGAAGGAAGGAGGAACACCAACTCAAAGTCGACGAGACATTGAACCACATCATTCTCAGTAGTTTAGCTAGATCGGTTGGATCAATTGCCTTCGAGAAATTGCATTGAGGAATGCACATAGCTTCATGGTGGCTAGACGTACATTTGGAGGTAGAATTCCTCTTAATGCAACTGGAAGTAATTGCGTCATGAGAACGTGATGATCATGGGACTTTAAGTTACTGTAATTTCTTCTCGGCACATTTATAATACCCTTTATATTCGAGGAGAATCCAGATGGTACCTTGATGTTGTTTAAGCATTCAAACATGATTTCCTTCTCCTCTTTGCTTAGAGTGTAGCTAGCGGGGACGTAAGTAATGGCGTCCATCATCTATCTTCTCCGGATGCAAAGTTGTCTCTTTCTCTCAAACAACGCAGTCCTGTCGTGCTTCAAATGTGTCCTTAGGCTTTCCATACACACCCATAAAGCCTAGCAGTGTTCACACAAAGATTCTTTTGTCGGTGCATCACGTCGATCGAAGCTACGGACCTCCAGGACTTGCCAATAGGGTAGGTCCCAAAATATGGACTTCTTCTTCCACATGGGTGCGTGACCGTTAGCGTCTTTCGAATAGGTTGGCTTCCATGTCCTTTTCCAAAGACGACTTTCACATCATTGACCATATCGAGTACATCCTCACCGGTTCGGGTTATGAGGCTTGGTCGTGGTCCGCCTTCCCTTTAAAATGCTTGCCTTTCTTTCTTCTGGGGTGATTTTGCAGGAAGAAATCGGCGATGGCCAAGGTACACGACCTTTTCGACATTTTTTTCAAGAATACACCTCTAATATCACCAAGCAAAGTGTGTGCATGCATTATATCCCTTGTTTGACTGTCGTCCGAAAGATTATTTAGAGCAGGCCAATCATTGATTGTTACGAACAACAATGCTCGCAGATCAAAGTGTTTTTGTTTGTACTCATCCCACACACATACACCTTCTTTATTCCACAAAATGAGAAGTTCGTCAATAAGTGGTCTCGGTACACATCGATGTCATTGCAAAGTTGCTTCGGGCCTTGGATGAGCACAGCATCATAATGAACTTCCGCTTCATGCATAACCAAGGAGGAATGTTGTAGATACTTAGAGTAATGAGCCAAGTGCTATGACTATCTGCTCGCTCTCCAAAAGGATTGATACCATCTGTACTTAAAGCAAACCTTAAGTTTCTTGCGTCATTTGCAAACCCAGAATTCTCTGTCGATTGCTCTCCACCGGGACCCATCGCCAGGTGTCTCAACATATTGTCTACCTTACGGTCTTCTTTGTGCCATCGTAACAATTTTGCATGTTCTTTGTTTACGAACAGACGTTTCAAGCGTGGTATTATAGGAGCATACCACATAACCTTGGCAGGATTTTCTTACGCGGACGTTCGCCCTCAACATCACCGAGGTCATCTCTTTGATCTTATATACATGACGCATGGCATATACCGGCATGCATCCAATTTCTCGTACTCTTTGCCATGGTACAGGATGCGTCATTAGGACATGCATGTATCTTCTCTATTTCTAGCCCCATAGGATGGACAACTTGTTTTGCTTCGTCAGAGGTAGTGGCGGGCAATTCATTGTACTTCGGAAGCATCTTCTTTTGAATTTTTAGTAACTCTCCAAATCCCTTGTCAGATACACCATTCTTTGTCTTCCATTGCAGCAATTCTAGTGTGGTTCCCAACTTTTCTCGCCTCGCATCACAAGTTGGGTACAACAATTTCTTGTGATCTTCTAGCATCCGCTCGAACTTGATCTTTTCCTTTTCACTTTCACATTCTCTTTGTGCGCCACTTAATGACGACAAAGATCATCACCAGCTCATCTTCTCGCGGCTACCTCTTCTTCAGCTTCTCCCATTGCAGTATCATTGAAGCATGCACCATCAAGAATAATATCATTGTCGTCACATTGTTCTTCTTCACCTTCTTCCATTACAACACCGGTTTCTCCGTGCTTTGTCCAACAAATATAGTTTGGCATGAAACCCGACTTGAACAAGTGTGAATGAAGAGTCCTTGAGTAAGGATATTCCACCGTATTCTTACATATGGCACATGGGCAGCACATGAAACCGTCGCGTTTGTTTGCCTCGGCCAAGCACGTAACAAAGAATGCACGCCGTCAATGAACTCTTGGGAGCGGCGATCAGCATTATACATCCAATGACGGCTCATTTGCATTACATGACATAAATATCATATTAAAACCTAGATCATAATTAATTATTTATACAACATGCGTGCCACCACAAAAGATACAAATTTATGAAAGCATTGCTACAATGTAGACAATCCCAACTACCACTAAAAGAACTAAAGCTAAAATACATTTCAGAGCACAAGGATTTCGCGACCAATCTCAACTAAAATGCACAGATCCCCGATTGTGCAACATCTTTGGGCTTCTTCTTTACCTGGATCACCGCCTCATTAGCCGCCAGTGATTCTGTTGTGCAAGATATTTTTGCACGAGTTCAACATACTCTTCCTTGCAAGAGAAGCCTGAACATCATCCCACCGCCATCCCAATGAAATTAAAACAAAAAATTAGAACTTTAATCACAACCATCATAAAAATAGGTATAAACTAACCATAATCATTAAATACGATAAAATAACTCACATTGCGATCCGGACACTTGTAGAAGATACGATCCTTGTTGGGACCCTCCTTCTTCACTCGGTACTCCATCACAATCTTCGTCTCATCACGACACTTACCGCATGGAATGAGAGGAAGGCCCGGCCTAAGTCGCTTTGGAAACCCATGAGAAGCCGAGGACCCGGAAGCGGTTGCCATCTACTCTCTATACTCATTTTTAATACACTATAAATTTCTCCTTTTATAAACAAATAAAATTAACAAACTATAAAATTATCTAGATCTCTAAACAATGATATTTTTAATGGTCATTGTGTTCTCGTCTTTTTTATCGCGGCAGTAAGTAATTCACATGATATTTCCGTAAATTAATGAAGAATGAGAGTGTACACACATAATGGATCTCTGCGACGATATCGGGATGTGTGAATAAATAACCATCCGTACTAGTTGACCTTCCTTACGTGATCATCTCGGCGAGCATTTCTCCACCAGACGGCACCGTACTTGGCCACGGAAGAGCTCTAATTCTACGAGGAAGGGAACACGGTCTTCCACGACCGTTGCCGCTCTCCCTCGTAGAATCAAAGCTCCTCCTTGACGTCCGTTACCGCTCGGCAGAGAACATGCTCGCCGAAATGAACACGGTCCGCTAGTTCAACTAGTACGGATTTTCTATAATTTTCTAACTATTTTCTAAGTTTTTCATTTCATAAAAAGTTAAAATAAAAAGTACGGTGATTGACAGACTACTGCGACGATATACTTTAACCTTCTTTCATGTAAATATGCAAGCTTGAAGTGATTTTGAGCTCAAATTGCTTACAAATGAAAAAAACCACAATAAAGAACCATAAATATATATAGTGAACAAAATGGCATAAGAAAATGGTGAAAAATGAGAGTATGAGATTGGTAACCTTTACAACTGAAGAATCGACGGAGGAATCAAAGAAATCGACGGAAGAATGGATGGAGGAACAATGGAGGGAGGGAGGAAGCAAGAACACTACTGCAGTGAGCTTCAAAATGTGCTGAGCTCGGGCTCGGGGAGGAAGGAGGAGACGGCCGATTTATAAAGGGAGAACATTTAGTCCCGGTTGGTGGATCCAACCGGGACTAAAGGTAATCTTTCAACCCCAGGCGTAGCCACGGCCCGAGAGAGAACCTTTACTCCCGGTTGGAGCCACCAACGGGAGTAAAAAGTATACCTTTAGTCCCGGTTGGTGGCTCCAACCGGGACTAAAGGTCCCCGCCACTGTCTCGGGCGCGATAGCAGAGTTGGGCAGGGACCTTTAGTCCTGGTTGGATCCTCCAACCGGGACTAAAGGTATTTCTAGTCTCGGGGGTAAAAAATTCCGGGACTAGAGCCCATTTTGATCGAGGATCAAAGGTCTGTTCTCTACTAGTGCCTTCTATGTAGCGGTGGTAATGGAAGTGTAATTATAGTAACCACATGTAGTTCAAATGTTGCATCAGTGGTGAAGACACTAGAGCCATACGAAGTAGCAAAGCTACCACAAGACGAGTGCATGGAAGTATTTTTCTATTATGCATTCAAAGGTGAGGAAAAAGGGATGTCGAGTTGTCAAAAATTGGAAAGTCAATTGTGGATAAATGCTATGGTGTCCCTTTGGTTGCAAAGACATATTGGGTTCCCAGTTGTCAAGTAGTCGAGATGTTCGAGAGTGGTATCACATCAATGAAGAGAAATTATGGAATGTTAAGCAAGACAAGGGTGGAATCTTGGCCGCATTAAAACTAAGTTATGATGCTCTACCACCCCATCTACGGGCATGCTTTGCTTCCTTATCCACTTTTCCAAAAGACTACAGTTTTTTCTCAGATTTAATTGTCATGTTTTGGATGGCATTAGGGTTGCTGGATAGAGGAAAGGAAAGCAAGGACCTGATGACTTTGGGACAAGAGTACCTTCATGAACTTTAGGAAGATCACTTTTACAAGATCAGTATTTTATTTTTGACAATACTTTAAACTATTGTAAAATGCATGATCTTATTCATGATCTTTCTATAAAAGTGTCCCAAAATGAACATACAGTTGTTAGCTGTGAAAAACTTGATGTGTCTGAGAGGATTAGACACCTAGTGTGGGATGACCAAGACTTCTCAATGGAGATGAAATTTCCTAAGCAGCTAAAAAGGGCCTGTAGGGCGAGGACTTTTATAAGCATAAATAATTGTGGCACTGTGAGTAAAGCCTTTCTTGAAGACCTTTTCTCTACTTTCAAGTACCTTCGTGTGCTAGTTTTTTCTGGAGCTGGATTTGAAGAGCTGCCAAGTTCAATTGGAAAATTAAGGCACCTAAGGTACCTAGACCTAGAATGGAATAGAAAAATCAAATACCTACTGAATTTTTTATGCAAGTTGGTGAATCTACAAACGCTCGACCTTCGGTGTAACCAACTAGTGGAGCTACGAAGTGATGTGCATGGACTTATCATCTTGACGTGCCTCTACCTGACATCAAAGCAGGAATATTTGTTGAAACATGGGTTTTGTGGATGGCCTTCACTAGCAAATCTACAATTGAATGGCTGCCTTGAGCTAACATCGTTGACAGAGGAACTTGGCAGCCTGGTTGCCCTCAAAGAGCTACACATCTTCAACTGTCCAAAATTGGCTTCTCTTCCCTCTGCCATGAGACAACTCTCCAAACTCCAGAAGTTGGTTATCAATAATTGTGCAGAGCTTGATTTGATGGAACCAAAGGAAGCCATGAGCGGGCTGTGTTCCCTTCGTGCACTCAATCTTGTTGCTCTTCCAAAGTTGGTGGGATTTCCAGAGATCTTCAAATCTGCTGCATCCTCTCTTGAATATGTTTGCATTGATGATTGTAAAGGATTGGAGAGGATGCCAAGTGTAGTCAAAGACTTCACTTCTCTTAAGGAAATCAGCATTCGTGACTCCCCTGCGTTGACTAGGAGATTCGCGGTGGGTTCCAGACACTACTGGAGGCCGCGGCTTTGCCGAGTGTTTTTACACTCGGCAAAGGCTTTGCCGAGTGTAGCACTCGGCAAAGGGTCTTTGCCGAGTGCTTTTTATCAGGGCACTCGGCAAAATAAAAAAAAAATTGCCGAGTGTTTGGGGCGGCACTCGGCAAAATATTTCGGCCGTTGTGGCGCCGGCCGTTAACGGTTATTTTATCGAGTGCCTGACCCAGCACTCGGCAATTTTTTTTTAAATTACTTTGCCGAGTGCCCCAGCCCAGGCACTTGGCAAAGTTTTTTTTTATTTTTTTTAAAAAAGTACTTTGCCGAGTGCCCCTGCCCAGGCACTCGGCAAAGTTTTTTTTTATTTTTTTTAAAAAGTACTTTGCCGAGTGCCCCTGCCCAGGCACTCGGCAAAGTTTTTTTTTATTTTTTTTTAAAAAATTACTTTGCCGAGTGCCCCTGCCCAGGCACTCGGCAAAGTTTTTTTTATTTTTTTAAAATAATTTCTTTGCCGAGTGCCCCTGTTTAGACACTCGGCAAAGAATTTCTGAATTTTGTTAAAAAAATACTTTGCCGAGTACAATCATATCTTGAGTAATACATCAGCAGCAACTACAGCTCCAGAGATAACAAAGGTTCGTGCCAAGGATTCTGACTTCCAAGATAACATTCCTGATTTTGTAAAGTGACAGTACATAAGAGATACAGGAAATACACAGTGCAAAAAACAATAATAGAAACGAAATTTTGTATAAATAAGGCACGATTGTTCATTTCATTTTCCTTCTGTAGTTCTGTAGAGCACGACCATATCAAATCTAAATATGGATGAATCCATTTATATTAGTAACAATATCTAGAACTACACCTAAAACCTAAGCCCAGTAACCAGGCCAATGTGAAGTATTATATGTCATCAACACCTGAAACCTAAGCCTAGTAATCAGTTCATGTCCTATGCACAGATCTGTGAGACCTGTAGCCTTCATGTTGTGTTCTGCAGCAAGATGAAGTTTAGTAGCCTAGTAAATTTATCTAGCAGTAAACTAAACACTTATGGATCTCTAATGCATACTTAGCAGCCAGCCATAAACACACCTTTCTGAGGAGATTATCTCTTAGCCGAACACGTTCAACATCTTTTTCTTGTTCAGCATTGAAGGCCTTCAGATTATTCAGAGTTTGTTCCTTTAGCTTTATAGCCTAACATTGAGCAGAAGATAAACAGTCCTTTTAGTAACTGAGTTGAATTTGGGTGATGCCTCCTGAGAGCAAAGCAATGAGTAATTTCTACAGAATCTAATCCCTGAAAGCAAAACTTATAAAGGAAACTAATTTTATGTGACATCCTGTTACTGTATACTCCCTGTATGGCCAATTGACAAGTGAATAGATCAAGTGTGTCAAACTACTTATAGATTATAATACTGAGGGGTGAAGCCACCTTCATCTTACCTAGCACAAATATATGCAACCTGTTCCCTCGAGCAGAATTTTGAAACCTGCAAATAAAAAGTGATTGGCATAGAAAATACATTGTAAAAATGCCAAATGACTGAAAGATAAGGCATACTTACACATTCACTATATAGTAAAAATGCCAAATGTCATCTGTTAGCGTACTGCATGCTGAACTACAAATGATGAAAAAACGAGAGGATGAAAAGTAACCATACTGAAGTACTGATACAAGTTAAAGTAAGCTAAGAGTGACTACTTCAACCTATTAGAGACTTAGCTTTGTTCCAAAGTAGGAGCAAATTCAAGCAGGAAATGGGAATCCAAAACATTGTATGATAATCACCTTCTCTATTTTGTCACCCAACATGTTAAGCTCCAGAAGTTTGCACAGTAGGAACATTAGCTACACTAATTGCTACCTACTCCATTTGTCATTTGAATGGCTTATAGATCTATTCCCCTTAAAACTAATAACCCCGCAGAAATGATGCACAGTTGCAAGGATTTAGCATAGCAGGTCAAATGTTTTGTCGCAGCTTTCTGGGTACCAGCACTGAAAATCCAAAGATTGATTTATCTAGTAGTTCACTAAACATTTAGCTGGGCACCAGCACTGAAAATCCAAAGATTAATTTATCTAGCAGTTCATTAAACATTTGTCGATCCCTAGACCAGATTTAGCAGCCAGCCATAAACACACACAAGACGATGAGATATAACCATGATTGCATCTATACAGGCAGATAAAGTACACAAGGGGAAATGGAGGAAGCAAAGAGGGCTGCCTCACATTGTAGTGGATGTTGACCTTGGGTGGATCCACGGCAGAGCACTCGTCCTGAGCCCACGCCGCCGCCTGCTGGTGCTGGGCCTGCGCTGCCACATCCCGGCACCTGGGGACCATTGCAGCTATCGCCTCCCAGGCCCAAGCAGCCACCTTCTGGGCCCGTGCCGCCTCATCCTGAGCCCGGTCACGGCTGCCTCCAGTGCCCGGGGCGCCATCGTCTTCTGGGACCGGCCATCCACTGCCTGGATCCAAGCCTCCCTCACCGGATCTGCTCGAAAGGAGGGGAGACTGGCCACGAATGGGAGGACCGGAGGCCGAAGGAGGGGACGCCGCGCCGCGCTGGTCGGGGGAGGAGGCGACAAGCCTGAGAGTGGAGGGGGAGGGTGCGGATGCGGCGGGGGTGGGCGCGGCGGCGGCTGGGGTGGGCACGGGGGAGCGGGTGTGGCTGGGGGCGTGAGGGTTGGGCCGCGCGGGGTTGGGGTGGGCTTTTAGGGCAATTTTTTTTTTTGAAAATCAACTTTGCCGAGTGCCGCCTGGGCCGGCACTCGGCAAAGCCCATTTTGCCGAGTGCCCCCCATGGCACTCGTCAAACTATTTTTTTTTATTTTGGGCCCAAATTTTTTTCTGGGGCCTTGTGACAGTATTTCAAACTCTATTTTAAAATTTGGGACAATTTTGACTTTTTTTTATATATTTCGTTAGTTTATTTCGTTTCGTCAATTTTTTCGGGATATTTCAAATTTGAACTGCAGGTACATGGAATAATGGACTTTGATCATCCAAAAATTGATACTCATGATATTTAGAGTATGTTTAGGCCGTATCCAGGAACTCACATGAAATCTCGAGCATCTCGTTGACGTAACATGTCGAGGTACTTGCTGAAAATGTGATTTTAAATTATATAAAATGCAAACAAAGTCCGAAAATCACGAAACTTGTCGAGGCGTCATGTTATCGCATGTGGAGGCTGTGGTAAAAATTTAAGAATGTTTTGAGTAAGTTGTGACGTCGGATGCCAAAAACCCAGACATCTCTATATGTGAAACGAAGTGATCACATGTGGAGATGTCTGGGTTTTTGGCATCCAACGTCACTACTTGCTCGAAATCTTATCAAATTTTTACCACAATGTCCACATGCGATAACACGACGCCTCCACAAGTTTCGTGATTTTTGGACTTCGTTTGGATTTTATATAATTTAAATTCACTTTTCCCGCAACTAACTCGACATGTTACGTCAACGAGATGCTCCAGATTTCATGTGACTCCCTGGATACGGCCTCAACATACGCTAAATATCAAGAATATCAATTTTTGGATGACCAATTCCATTATTCCATGGACCTGCAGTTCAAATTTGAAATACGCCGAAAAAATCAACGAAACGAAATAAATTAATGAAATATACCTAAAAAAGTCAAAATTTCACCAAATTTTAGAGTAGAGCTTTAAATACTGTCACAAGGCTACACAAAAGAATTTGGGTCCAAAATAAAAAAATATATATTTTGCCGAGTGCCATGGGGAGCACTCGGCAAAAATGTCTTTGCCGAGTGCCGGGCTCAGGATGGCACTCGGCAATTTTTTTTAAAAAAAATAAAAACAAATTTTGCCGGCAAATTCTGACGGTAGGTGGCAGCCATCACGGTCCGGCTAAATTTTGCCGAGCGCCTAGCTTTGCCAAGTGCCAGACACTCGGCAAAGTCCATATTTGCCGAGTGCAAAATTTTGCCGAGTGCTACACTCGGCAAAATATTGCTTTGCCGAGTGCCACGATATTTTGCACTCGGCAAAGTATCAGGCACTTGGCAAAGTACAGTTTTCCAGTAGTGAGAGAGGATTATTATCTCTTCAGCCATGTCCCTAAGATATGGATTGATGGGGTGGTGTTGGAAAGGTATAATTATCGATTGTGGTTTACTTGCCAGTTAAAAGAAATTCATGTTACTTTTGTTTGGCTTGCATCATTTAAAAATAGTACTGGTTTATCTTGCTCTGTTTCTCCGTCTACTGCTATTATGCACAGGAACAGTTGTGAACCCGGCAAGCTGGCTGATCCCGAATCGCGGGAGGAAGCTGTATGCCACGGATGCTTTGATCTCTGAGCTGAGTGCACAAGCTGACGGTGTCTCTATTAATTATGTTATTTTTACATGTGTAGTTCGTTGGTCTTTCCGTGCACCATGCATATATGTTTGTGGTCTCTCGTTTTATGTGGTCGTGACGATATGTCAGTATCAGTGTTCGTCATCTAAATAATAAGCTGGCAGGGTGGCAGGTGACTTGAAGTGTATGTAATACATGTAAGGCCCCGTTTAGATGTCCCTAAAACCTAAAAAATTGTACACAGTACCCGTCACATCGAATCTTGCGGCACATGCATGGAGTACTAAATGTAGACGAAAAAAAAACTAATTACACAGTTGGCCGAGAAATCGTGAGACGAATCTTTTAAGCCTAAATAGTCCATAATTGGACAATTTTTGTCAAATACAAACGAAAGTGCTACAGTAGCCAAAAGTCAAAAAATTTCGGAACTAAACACGCCCTAACCTGCACATTTATTCCTTCCGTGGGTTGAAACTATTGCAAATGTACGATCAATCGATTAGCATATGTGGTGAGCCAGAGCCTACGGAGTTCAGTACATTTAAATTTTGCTTGGTTATATCTGTCAAGTTATTACAACTATAGTGAACTGTCATGACATCTCTTGATTTGGTCTGCTGGCTTGGTGTTCTTCTTCCTGTCTCACTGCTCTTCTGCCCTGACCTTGGCTCCATCCTTTGTGACAAAGGCTTTTTTGCCCTTCCGGATTTCCGGACTCCAGCAATCCAGCGAAGGCGACGAAGGCCGGAGCTGGTTTGGGTTCGATGCAGTAGCTGAGACGGTGTGGGGTTGCGGATCGAGTTGACTGGAGTACGCATATGCATAGACGAATGATTGTTCATTTGGGTGATACAGAAGTGTGGCCACTGTTAATACAGATCGACGATTGCTCGAGAGACTCGTCTAGGAAGATGTATATATGAATGAAAGCACTGCATAGGATCATTCAGTTATTACAGCGTTACAGGGCTCCTAAAATCAACTGCTATCTCAGAAGCACAACTGGATACATCGGAGTATTTCAACTGAAACATCCAGATGCAACACTTGCAATATACGTCTGAAGGCAGATGAAACACTTGAAACATACATCTGAAACACTTGCAAAAACACTTGAAAATCATTATAAAACATACGCAACATCTAGATAAAATACTTGCAACATATGTGTCAAACATATGCAATATATAAACACACTTGCAACATACGTTTGTAAAAACAGATAAAATATTGGGAACATAAGCTTGCAACATACGTGTAAAAACATTGCAACATATGCAACGTCCCAATCTACTTTTGCAACATCCATACGAAACACTTGCAATATACCTTTGAAACATCTGAAACACTCAACATATGCTTGCAACATGCGTTTCAGCACATCATTATAAAGGACTAGTAGAGTCGTTGAGGACGAGCGACGTAGAGGCCCAGAGGTCGCGCCAGGACGGCGGTGCGGGCAGTGTCCTTGATGGGGAGGCGGGAGACGATGTTAGAGAGTAGCACGTCCGCCGGGCAGCTGGCGTAGTCCTCGTCGGCCTTAGCTTCACCGATGATGAAGCAGGCAGCGGCGGAAATTGTGCCTTTGGTGGGCGAGGGGATGGGCTGGGTGGGGATGCAGGCGAAGATCTCTTCCATGATGCCATGGCCCCCATGGAGGCCATCGCTGCGGGCTGCAGCGCCGAACCCGAGAACGGAGAGGGTTTTGGTTGGGGAGGCGTGGGATTGGTCAGTAGGTGGTGATGGAGTGGATGGTGACGTGGTGGCCAACACCACACCATGAGGATGTCCCACTCGGGCACTCGACTCGTTGGGTTTCAGTTCCAATACGCAAGTGGAGAGTTGGGCCGTTGGGCTGGTGTTGTGGCCCTCAACGGAAGCGTCCGAACAGACGAACGTCCTTAGCACAGTATTACCGAAATTAAAAACCTGTATGACTTGGTATTGGGCTCCGTGTGTGCCAGGCAGACGTTGGATTGATTCATTGGATTGGAAAATTTTGAGGAACTGGAAAGCATCCTGATTCCACTAAAAAAAAAGCATCCTGATTCCTGAATCGTACGTGGGCTCGTGGCTAAAACAGCACGTTGCAACTCTGTGCTAAGCATACGCACTTCCTGTGATATCACAGCAACAGCATCCATACATACCATCCGTTGTTTTTTTTTTCTTTCCTCTCCCTGCAATCTGGATGGATGGATGCTTGCTCTTTCATGGCAATGGCAATACTTCACCATGCATATGTTTCTGTAGTCTTCTCATTGTGTGGTTGTGACAATAGTACAACTCTGTTCCAAATAATTGTTTATTCAGGCACGAACGAAAAGCATTATATATGATCAATTCCAACACACTAAACGGCAAAACAAAAAACTGTAGATCCATAATATAATACTAGTAGCCATGCACGTGCGACACCCACATGTCTATAAAAAATTTTTATAAACATCATAGGAACAGTAATGCCATTTTTTTAGAACTCTTTTTCATTATTGTCCTCCCCGATTACATCATGTAAAAGCTACCAGAGTGGAATTGAAGTCACCATGTTAATTTCAAAACACATCCATATTCGGTGCTTAGTTTATTAAAATAAATTGAATTTGATCTATAGCCAAGTAACTGCAACCATATTTAGAGATAGTGCAAAAGGAATAAACAAATTAAAAAGTTAAGGAGATTACAACTGTTAAAAAAATGTAACTTTCAAACAAATATAGTACAAATTATCACCATCAGCATCAAATTGTTATAGCCCCCACTGAATATGATAATGAGTGGGCTGCTTGTACCCTGTAAAGACTGCAAATCAGCCATAAAAAATCAACAACTATAGAGTCACCAACCTGAGTGTCAGTGTCAGCATAGATACATATAGAGTCCTGAGCTAGCCTATGTTCCTAGCACCTATTGTCACAGCAAAGAGATATGTCTACAATAATGTATCACCATTCTTCTTACAAACGAGCTCCTTGAAGGTTTTCTGCAGAGAAAGAGGCTCATTGAGCTGAATTAGGGACCCAATTTGAAAAGATTTAGTTCAACGTAGTGGTAGTAAGTGCATTTAATTTTTTCTGACTATATAGTGCACCATAGCTGGATATCGATCTTTTCTCTATTTAATAAATTATCAATGGATCATTGGATGTTCAATTGCCACAAGAGGGGTATGGAGGCAGAGTTTCGCTGAAAAATCCAGCATTACATAAATGTTGAGATGAATGTGAACAAGCAGTTGGGTCTAGTAATTTGTACTCACTGTATAGTTTCTAGAGAAATACAGTAAATTCTCCAATTCACAGACAAATCAGCTTGAAGATGAAGCATCTGAATCAGCATGAATGTAATATTTACACCACCTACAACGAAGAGATATGTCCACAATAATCTATCACCATTCTTCTTACAAAGGAGCTCCTGGAAGGATTTCTGCAGAGAAAGAGGCTCAAGGGACCCAATTTGAAAAAAAAAATAGTTCAATGTAGTGGTAGTAACTGCATTTTAATTTTTTTCTGACTATATAGTGCACCATAGCTGGATATAGATCTTTCTCTGTTTAATAAATTATCAATGGATCATTGGACGTTCAATTGCCACAAGAGGTAGGGAGGCAGAGTTTCACTGGAAAAATCCAGCATTACATAAATGTTGAGATGAATGTGAACAAGCGGTTGGGTCTAGTAATTTGTACTCACTGTATAGTTGCTAGAGGAATACAGTAAATTCTCCAAAGATATAAAACCACCACCCCTGTAAGTCCAACAGAACATATGATTACATATTCCAATTTTGTCAAATGAATGTTTTGCTAAACTGCAAATGTTTGAATGAAGAAGGGATGAAAGACCTGAAATCTGCATGTGGATCTTTCCCTTGCCATCCCATCTCCTTCCACTGGTCGGATACTAATCCTAGAAGTTCAGTTCCAGTAAAAGAAGCATGCCAAAGGGCCTTCAGTACTGACTCTGCAACATGGTTATCCTGTATCAACTAATAGAGATTTCTAATACTTCACTTTAAGGCATCAAGAACCAGGACTCAAATAGCATGAGTAGAGCAGTGATGGTAAGACACTTCAAAGTTTGATGCCTGCATGGGAGCGTATCTTCATACAACAGCCTTGCAATTATTGGTTCCCATGCGCCAACTATGATCATGACAATTTTTGTGTAAGAGTATCAAAGTTTTGTATTTACCAGAGCCATATAACTCATGAAGTTTTCATGACCTAGGTCTGCATAGTCGTAACCCTTAAGCTGACACGGTTTAAGCTGGCCCTTGTAAACAATAGTTCTGTAATATAAAGAAATACAACTTGGAATAAGAATTATATTCATACAAACATAAGCCAACCAAATGTCATTTGGTTACATATTTACAATTGTTAAGAGCAAATTGAAGGAAATATTTTGTTATCCCCCTATAGAAAATCAAAATTCTTCCCTAAATTCCATTCCAAAAACTGTGCTTAGTGGGGACTCCCTGATCCTTTTCAGCCTTGAAACCTAATGAAATCAAAGCATAAACAAATTTTTTCTAGTCAGAAAAGGGAAGCACCTTGAAGATTAGAGAGCACATGTAGAAATTCCTCTCTCCTCCACACTTAATGTTCAGAGCGGCTCGGACGGAGATGATTGAGTCTCCTAAGGATATATATAGCTGCAACAATTCATGAAAAAATGTTAAAGCCAAATCCATCATATGTGCTGATGTGAAATTACATCTAATGGTATGGAATTACCTGTTGCTCAAACTCAACCTCTGATCTTGAACTCTTGGGAACGAAAATCTGCTCAATGACTTGCTCAGTCCCAAGTGCAGATTCACCCAAGTCTGAGTTGTCAGTCGGAACCAGACGCCACCCTAGTGTTACATGTCCCGGTGATTCAGCGACCTGCAAACTCAGCTTTGCCCTTCTCACGACGCTTTTCATCGGTTGGCATAAAAAACATTCCAACAGCATACTCGCCTGGTGGTGGTAGCTCAAATTCAACATCCTTTGCAACCTGCAGGAGCACCAAAGCAAAAGCATTGACTAAATATTATCAAACATAATTTATTTTGGAATTCATAACTAAAGAGCAGAACATTAGTGCGTCAATTTGCAACAATCTATACACTGGTATATTTTCTATAAATCATATTGCATTATGATAATTATGTAATTCCAGTAAAGAATAGAAGGCCATCCTACTTGTGAATTACCTAGATCAACGAATTGGTCAATAGTCAGCAGGACAGTCGAAACGTTGGTCTCCAAAGACTCCAGCTTCTTCCTGACAGTAACAGTTCAGGGACAGCAAGAGGCAATAAGGTGTTACGCTGATCAAATGCCACAGCCCGCAGCAATCCAGTTCAAAAAAAAATACTTTCCGGCGGAGAGAGCACGTGCTTGTCCAATGGATTGGCCGCGTCTGCACCTGCAGCAATTGGGAGTTTGGGGGCACAGCAAATCAACCACAGATACACACGTACATCACGAACAGCAGAGTAGCACACACACGAGTAGATGTGTGGATATGTAGAACAGCACAGCATAGTACTTACGACCGATGGTGGTGGCGAGCCAGGCAGCGACGCCGGCCTGGGAGACGGCGTGAACGCGGCGGGGCCGGTGAGGCGAGGTCGAAGGGGATGGGCGCCTGGGTCGTGGCGGCGACTTGGCAGCGGCGTGGCGGGGCCTAGTGCAACGGGCGAGGTGAGCGGGCGATGGAATTGGGGCTTCAGGTCGCATCCTCGCCGCTGCCTGCACTGGCTCCTCCGACTCCGCCCATGGCCGCGGTCTTCTCCCCCGCCATCTTGAACACCTCCGTCTCTCTCCCGCGGCGGATTGTGGGAAGGAATCAGAAAGAACCGAACAAGAGAGGCCGGAGGGGGCGAGCTGATCGGAGGGAGGCGAGCATGCAACTGCAGCGAGGAGCAGACGCGGGGAAGAAGGGGCGCGGATACGGCAGGCGCGGGGGGTGGCGTGGGAGGCGGGCGATCGCCAGATGGGTACACGGGCGGGTACGTTGCTCTTCGGGTGAAAAAAAACTGCGTGCGGGATGGCGCGTGTATGCGAGGAAGGGGTAAGACGTAAGACGTAAGAGGTAAGACCATAGCCATTTGGGCCATTTGGGTTGTGAAATGAGATTTTAGTTATTTTTAGAAGAATCACGGTTCCAACAGCTATTATATCATGTTTTTCAAAATAACAAGTCATCCATTCCGCACTTCTCGCTGAGTAAAAATAGCATGCCACATCCGCCTGTTGGTGTGCATGCAAATGGCGGGAGTACAGGAAATGGAGGAGCGAACCAATCTCTTCTTGACATGTCAGCTCTAAAAAATAGATAATCAAAAATTTAGAAGGGCTGTTGCATTACTCTACTCTTTTAGAGGATGTTCTATTTTAGAGAATGACTGAATCATGGATTTTAGACTCTTTTTTTCACAATCTCTTGGAGTTGCTCTAAGATTGGTAAGGGGTCCACCGGCTGATTGATATGGAGCGTTAGATTTAAAGACTCAAGTCATCCAATGGTTTTCATGTAAGATGTGTAAGAAAATTTTGAATGAAAAGTATTTTCAATTCCTTTGCTCCTTTATAGTATAAATAGATATAGATAGATACAGAATTATTTCGAATCCAAATTTATATTATAGGAGAGCCAAGGAAGTAGATAGTTTATGAGATTTGGAAAGTGGTTTTATCGAGATGTTGGATTTTAATTAGGTTCAACCTATTTTTAATTCAATAAAATAATAAATTCTAAGGCTCATGTTAAATGTTAGGTGCCAGTCTTAGCCCCGTAGCTTATGTTAAATGCTAGGTGTAGCAGGGTTTCAGGTCAAGGTCCAGGTAGGAGTTGGTTAGGGCTCTTAGCTTTAAAGGATGTTTATAAAAAGCTTCAGTTGAAACGACCTTTGGGTTGTGACATCTTCCTTGTCCACATTTTCAAAATACTACACTCTTTATACAAATACTCTTGTTATGTTCTAGATGGCATTAGGGTTGCTTGATATAGAAAGGGGAGCAAGGACCTGATGACCATGGGACAAGAATACTTCCATGAACTAAATCGGTATATTCTTAACGACAATACTATGTCACATTGTAAAATGCATGACCTTATTCATGGTCTTTTAATAAAAGAGTCCCAAAAGTGACATACAATTGTCAGTTGTAAAAAGCTTAATGTCTTTGAGAGAACTAGACACATAGTGTGGGACTGCGAGGCTTGTTTTTTCAAAGATCTGGTTGCTCAGTTTTGTATTATAATAAGGAGAAGATAGCAATAGTCACTACAAGCGCGAGTAGCGCTACTCCCTACAGCCTAAGCTATGAGGAGCTGAAAGCAAAAATAAGGGTCTTATTACATACAAAGGGTGTCGCGGGGTCGGAATCGCGGCAAGCATTGTTGTTCGAGTCGGTGTCAGAGTACGTGTCTCCGGTGGCTCAGGTGGACTCAAAAACACAAGAATCACAAAGAGGACGCAACGGTTTATCCTTGTTCGAGCCGATCGGTGCCCTACGTCCATCAACTGATGATCCTTAAACTCAAGAGCACCTAAAATTGGGGGTTACAACAGAGTGTAGAGAGATTTGGTAGTGGGTTAGCTCGGTGCTAATCCTAAGGTTGCCTCGCCGCCGGTGGAGTCTTCCCCTGGTCGAAGAGGAGGAAGACGATGGATGCGGTGAAGGAGCTCTCGGTGCCCCTCTCTAGGTTGCCCTGCCCTCGGTGCTGAGCAGGAGCGGATCGAATGAGGAATGGAATGATTTGTCTGGGATCCTCCTTGCCTCTAAGATTCGATCTTATCCCTTATATACCGAGATAGGTCGGGTACATGGTGGTTTGGGGGGAAGTGTCTACGGTCTACATGCGCCGGAGTCCAGGAGGGTCTTGCAGCGGCGCTCTGTGGACCGTGGCGGTGTTGTGGAGCCGAAGAAGCCTTGGGCGTCGTCCGGCTGCTCTGTTCTGACACTCTGCGTGTCAGGCTGTATCGGCTTGGACCGGCCTCCCCCAGGTGGACCTTTTGGAGTCTTCTTAGTGGCGAAGAATGTCGGCTCCAGGGGCTAACGCGTTGGCCCGGGAGCCGCCCAGCCCCTGGAGGCCGATGAGACTTGTCTTCTTGTGTCATGCCCTGTGCGTGACCCTGTCGCTGGAGCGGCCGACAAGGCCGCGTCCAAAATGTAGCGTCTGGGAGCCCCCCTGAGCCTCGATGGTTCGAGGCTTATCTTCTTGCACTCGGCCCTTGGCTGGCGTCGTAGACCGGGCAGGAGCCAAGGGCCAAGCACGAGCGCATTGTCGATCGGGAGCCTGAGGCTCGGGGCCTGAGCAGGGGCTGCGGCATGCCCAGGCTCGATAAGGTCTCTTTGGTCTGGAACCATTGATCTCGAGGCTTAATATACTCATATGTTAGGATCTCGCTAGGAGCCCCGGAGCCCTTCGTGGCCTCACTTAGCCTGGTTCGTGATGGCGACGAAAGGCTGAATTTGATCTTCTGGTGACCGAGCTAGCCATGGCGTGGATGGCTTCTGCTGACGAGATTGTGATGCCCTTCATGGGGCCCTTCCCCTGGTGTGATGGGGGCGTTCAGTTGTCGAGGCCAAGCGGTAGAGGTGCTGACCCCTTCTGGTCCTATGTCGCGTAGGTCTATGGCCTGAGCGAGGGTTCAGTGAACTCGTCTAGGAGTTACCAACTCTAGGCCTGGGGGCACCCCTCCTTTTTGTTTGAGCCTACCGTGGGTCGGGTGATCAAGAGCGTCTGGGCTCTGGCTCGAGGCCACCTGATCACCCGGCGTGCCACGCCCTTCTGGGGGCTTCGGTAGTAGGCCCCGATCCTCTCGGGGTGGCCTTCTAGGGCCGACCTTCTGCAGCCATAGGTCGGGGCACGAGGAGCTCGAGCGAGGGACCCTCGTTGGGTTCATCACTCAGCGGCTCCCGACCTAACTCCGGAGAGTTGGTTGGTTTGGGGGGTGTGTCACCCGAGCACCCATCGATCGGGGGGGTCGAGTGGCTCCATCTGGGGAGCCGGCGTAGCCCCCAAGGCCGTCATAGGGCCTCCTTGTCAGCGGGCGTGGTGGCTTCTGGGCATGTCCCTTCTGCTGACGCCTAGAGCAGGCCGTTTGATGGCGCTTGGGCCTCTATGCCTGGTGGAGGAGTTATGGCGTGCTCTCTCGCGCCGTCCCACTTCGTCTAGGAGATGGGATGTCGGGCCATGTGAAGTGGATCTGGCGGAGGAGGAGCCGCGACACTTGGTGTGCACGGATCTAGGCCGTTGATGGCGGCCGATGGGCCCAAGGGGACTCGAATCCCCTCAAGTCCCGTGAGGAGGCATAAGCGGAGTGAGCGGCACGCTTGGTGGAAAGTGGAGCGGGGACTTGACTCGTTGTCAATGCCCTCCTGACTCTATCTTTACTGCATGGCCACCATCACACAACCGCTCTGAGGCATGCTACGGGGATCAAAGGAGCACCTGGCCAGTTCCTCGAGGCCTCTTTAGCTGTCAATGGCTGATCGGAGGGCTCGGAGCCGCTCATAGCGCATCAACTGGGGCAATAAAGAGGGGCCCCGGGGATGCGGCGCCTTCTATCCCTCCTTTGGCTCCTTCTCTTCTTCCTCTCAGATCCAACTCCTGGTGGCCATGGCAACGATGAAGTGCAATGCCTCCCTATGAGTGAGCACGGCTCCCTCCGTCGGGCAATCGCTCCCATGAGGGTGGAAGGATTCCAGCGATGCCCTAGCCACGCCTCGGGGTCGAGCGATCACGTGCTGGGGCCTTCTGTGGGGGCACTGGAGAGCACCCGCCATGACAGCGACAGCCATGGGCTGACCTGCCTGCTTGGGCTACTCCCGCCCCGTTGTCGATGGTTGAGGTGCGAGGCGCGATGTGCTGTCAGGGTAGTAGTGTCTGCAGGCTTCTGGGTGCTTGCAGGGCTTAGCAGCGTTCGCGCTGCCCGTTGTCGCCCACGCGTCGCGTTGTGTCCTCCCGAGCTCAAGGTCGGGTTGGACGTGGCGCTCTTCAGAGGGCTCGGGTGGCCGAGGTCGGGGCCAATCTCCAAGCTGCAACTAGGAGATATCTACCTCTTCTCAGTGCGCTATGAGCCTTGCCCGAGCGCTGCGCCGACCTTAGGGCTCAGGAGCCTCGATCACCCCCCTTGAGCCTCTCTGAAGGCCACCCGATCTAGGGGAGATCGGGTCACTTGCATGGCCGGTCGCCGGTGGCCTTCTTCGCCACCCAGCCACGGCACCGGCACTCTGCATCCTTCAACGTTTTTGCTGCCGTATATTGTAATTGTGTCGTTCCCAATTAATGAAATAAAATTACTTTTGTTTGTAATCTCATTACTCATGAGTCATGCTTGGAGACTTAGGTCCCTCATTAGGATGGGCTGTTACGATGATGGCCTCAGTAGCCAAGATCGTCGTGCCCATGCTGCTAGCGGGTTAATCCGTGAGAACCCCAGGTTTACGGTCGTTCTATGCCCTGGTCATGTCCCCTAGAGGGGAGATCCTCGGCTTCTCGACTAAGCGACTCGCATAGTTCCTGAGCCTATCTGTCAGTGCTCGGGGGCTCGTAGCCTCCCTTCGTGGGTCACCACAAGCAGCTCTAGGTCGGTACTCAGACATCGCGCGATGGTCGGCTGGGTTCGCTTCTAAGCGTCTGGCTAAGACCTCTAGTGCCCGACCATGGGCGTCCCTCACACTTTAGGTGCCTCGGGCAGCCTTGAAGCCTCTTGGGTTGGCCTTAGAACCCTTAGCGATGCACCTTTTGGGGGCCCCAGTACCATTGTGCGGATGGGAGACACGATCTGACGAAGGATTGGGAAGCATAGGGATAACTGCAAATGATCGAAATGGACACAAGAGAAGGGAAATGGGACATAGCTGGTAATGCGGCGGCTAGGGTCATTCCGTTAGCGCCTTTCCGACCTTTCGCTTGTTCCTCCTGCTATGTCCGTTTAGTCCTTGCCTCGCCCGGGGGCCTTCTACTATGATCCTCCTTCAGAGAGGGCAATGGGTGGTTAGCTTAGTCAATCCTTTGATGTGGCCGAGCCACTGCTGGAGTCGCTTGGGACGAAGGAGACAGTAGTAAAGGCAAGCAAAGTAAGAAGGTCAGGGGGATGGGACTTATCTTGGTTTTTGTTGTTGGTCAGGTAGGCTGGTGAAGGAGGTCGGCAGGCGAGCACTAGCTCGAGAGACGGTGCTTCTAGGCGGATGGCTCAGCGATGGCCTTCCCTCATGGGGAAAGGTTGGAGCTCACCTCGATCGGGTCAACCCCACTTGAAAGGTCCTAATATGGCTAGAGGGGGGGATGAATAGCTTAGTTAAAAATCTACAAACCAACTAGAGCAATTTAATTAGTATGACAAATAGCGAAATGCAAACTTGCTCTAGCTCTACAAGGGTTGCAAGCCACCTATCCAACAATTCTAGTTACTATGATCACTAGACACACAATTTTGCTAAGCCACTACTCACTAAGAGCTCTCACACTTGCTACACTAAAGAGCTCCGCTAGATGAACTTAAACTATAAAGCAAGCTCTCAATTCTAGCTACACTAAATAGCTTGCTACAACTGGTGTACAAGAATGTAAATGAGTGAGTAGGGTGATTACACCGCTGTGTAAAGGAGTGAACCAATCACAAGATGAATACCAATTCAATCATCGGGACAATACCAAAGGACAAGAGACAATCAATTTTTCTCCCGAGGTTCACGTGCTTGCTGGCACGCTAGTCCCCGTTGTGTCGACCAACACTTGGTGGTTCGGTGGCTAAGAGGTGTTGCACAAACCTCGTCCACACAATTGGACACCGCAAGAACCTACCCACAAGTAAGGTAACTCAATGACATGAGCAATCCACTAGAGTTACCTTTTGGCGCTTCGCCGGGGAAGGCACAAGACCCCTCACAATCACCACGATCAGAGCCGGACACAATCACCAACCTCCGCTCGACGATCCTCACTGCTCCAAGCCATCTAGGTGGCGGCAACCACCAAGAGTAACAAGTGAATCCCGCAGTGAAACATGAACGCCAAGTGCCTCTAGATGCAAATACTCAAGCAATGCACTTGGATTCTCTCCTAATCTCACAAAGATGATGAATCAATGATGGAGATGAGTGGGAGGGCTTTGGCTGAGCTTATAAGGTTGTTATATCAATGCAAATGGCCAAAAGAGTGTGCTAGAGCTGGCCACATGCCTTTAAATAGAGCCCCCAATGAAATAGAGCCGTTAGGCTATCACTGCAGCCCAACTCGAGGCGACCGGACGCGCCGGTCAGGTTGACTGGATGCTGGACCCCTGCGTCTGGTCTCCTAATGATTGCCACGTGTCATCAGCTTCAAATGTTGAGCGCCCCATCTTAATGACTAGTCTGCTTCGCGCCACGTGTTAAGTTGCGACCGGATGCGCTGCTCAAAGTGACCGGACGCTCCATCACTGGAGTCCGGTCGTTTCCAGTAAGGTTCCAGAGACGGTTTTTCATGACTAGACACGTCCGGTCGCTAACCCTCTTCTCTGTGCGCCGCCACATCAGTAGGACCGGACGCTGAACAGTGTTGAGTTAGAGTCCGGTCACCTGCGTCCGGTCTCAGGCCGAGAGTACCACCTTCTTTTATAATTGATCGGACGCTGGAACCCCGAGTTCGGTCACTTTGAACTTAGCGTTCGGTCACTGTTTGACAGTGAAAAATACCTCCTTCGATTCACCAACTTCTCCACCCTTGCTCAAATGTCCCCACCACCAAGTGTATCACCTTGTGCATGTGTGTCAGCATTTTTTCATGAACATTTTCAAGGGTGTTAGCTTTCATCTAGATCCTAAATGCATATGCAATGAGTTAGAGCATCTAGTGGCACTTTGATAACCGCATTTCGATATGAGTTTCGCCCCTCTTAATAATACGGCTATCGATCCTAAATGTGATCACACTCGCTAAGTGTCTCGATCACTAAACCAAAAAGCTCCTATAAATTTCACATTTGCCTTGAGCTTTTTGTTTTTCTCTTTCTTCTTTTCCAAGTCCAAGCACTTGATCATTACCATGGCATCACCATCATCATGTCATGATCTTCGTATGCTTCACCACTTGGAATGTGCCACCTATCTCATAATCACTTTGATAAACTAGGTTAACACTTAGAGTTTCATCAATTCACCGAAACCAAACTAGAGCTTTCAATCTCCCCCTTTTTGGTAATTGAAGACAACCCTTTCACAAAGATATGAATTGAAATTCATTTGAATCCATGTTGCTTGCCCAAGCATATTTATTATGTGTAAAAGGATATGGACAAGTTTCATGAATCCCATATGGTAGTAATTGCTCCCCCCTATATATGTGCTAAGAGTTTGGATTGTAGCTTGCACATATATTTAGATAGGAAATGTAGGAGTCAATGTCTACCAAATGATGCTAAGATATAAGAGGTGGACCTTTGAAGCATGATACCAATCAGAGTGCACCAATATACCATCCTTAGCACCATTAGTAACTAGACATACACAAAAACTAGAATACCCCATGAGATCAATATTAGAAGCAAGGGTCTAGTTTCCATAAAATGAACATAAGTCTAGTTACTTAACCTATGCATGCTAGTTTTTTATTTCATCATTCAAACCTACAACTAGCATACACCACACAAGCATGGATATTGAAATTTAAAACTTGTGCCATGCAAGCAAATATATGAAATGCACATTCAAATACAACATACAAGTTTATGAGCTTGCTCCCCCTACTTGTGTACAATTTTGATTGATCCCCTTATAATGTCATTTCATTTGTTTGCTCCCCCTATCTTACTATCTTTGTGAATTTCTCTCCCCCTTTGTCAACAATTAGCACAAAAGACGAGCTCAAATTTTAGATAGGTTGGGGTGAAACCATGTGAAGTGAGGATCATTTTTCCAATTTAGTTCAATCTAGATCACTTGCAAAAGATATTTAACTCGGTTTGATCCAAGGGCAAGCTTCTTCACACCTCCAAAAGAGGGTTATCATGCACCATGTTGAGTTAAACACTTATAGCTCATTTTATAGATTAAGCACTAGGTTTACAAGCCCACAAATATGTCATATGCTACCACTAGATCATTTCAAGCATACAAGCAATAGTGGTACCATACAAGCATCAAATTCAGTTGATTTTCATGAATGAGACAAAGACATGATAGGAATGACTAGATGCACTAAACAAGTCCTTAGCAATGGATGAATGACATGTCAATCAACTTTACCTTGCTTTGCTCGAAGGAGAGGCATGTCATATAATGGGGGTGTACCAACACATATTGGAGAAGTCAAGTATGTTCAATTCATTCCTTAGATTGCAAAACCTCTTCTCATCAAGTGGCTTGGTAAAGATATCGGCAATTTGATCATCGATGCCAACACTCTTAATACAAATATCCCCTTTTTGTTGGTGATCTCTTATGAAATGATGGCGAACATCTCTATGTTTTGTTCTTGAATGTTGAACCGGGTTGTTGATGAGCTTTATGTCACTCTCATTGTCACATAGCAATGACACTTGCTTGAATTTGATTCCAAAGTCACTCAAAGTAGCCTTCATCCAAAGTAATTGAGCACAACAACTACCGGCCGAAATGTACTCCGCTTCAGCGGTTGAAAGTCCTACACTATTTTGCTTCTTTGATGACCAAGACACAAGTGATCTTCCCAATAGTTGACATATGCCCGATGTGCTCTTTGTCTCAACTTTGCACCCTGCATAATCGAAGTCCGAATATCCAATCAACTCAAATCTTGCTCCTTTGGGATACCACAATCCAATATTTTGTGTATGCTTCAAGTACCTCAATATTCTCTTTGTTGCCTTCAAATGACTTTCTCTTGGTGAGGCTTGAAATCTAGCACACATGCATACACTAAACATCACATCCGGCCTTGATGCAGTCATATAGAGTAGGCTTCCAATCATAGACCGATACATCTTTTGATCCACCATATTGCCACTAGCATCACTATCCAAGCTTCCATTTGTCCCCATTGGTGTACTAATAGCTTTAACATCATCCATTCCAAACTTCTTGAGCACGTCTTTGATGTACTTGCCTTGACTCACAAATGTGCCATTCTTCATTTGCTTGATTTGAAGACCAAGGAAGTAACTAAGCTCTCCAATCATGGACATCTCAAACTCACTTGCCATCATCTTGCCAAACTCCTCACAAAAATCTTGATTGGTTGACCCAAATATGATATCATCAACATAGATTTGCAATACAAACAAGTTATTTCCAAGCTTCTTGGTGAAGAGAGTGGTGTCGACCTTTCCCATCTTGAATCCCTTAGAGAGTAGGAAATCCCTCAACCTCCCATACCATGCTCTTGGTGCTTGTTTCAATTCATATAAAGCCTTTCTCAACTTGTAAACATGGTTGAGTTTCTTTTCATCTTCAAAACCAGAAGGTTGCTCAACATACACAAGCTCATTGATGTACCCATTGAGAAATGCACTCTTCACATACATTTGGTACAACTTGATGTTGTGGGCACAAGCATAGGCTAATAAGTTCCTAATTGCTTCCAATCTTGCAATCGGGGCATATGTTTCTCCAAAGTCAAGACCTTCAACTTGAGTGTAACCTTGAGCCACTAAACTTGCTTTGTTCCTTATTACTATCCCATCTTGATCTTGCTTGTTCCGAAAGACCCACTTGGTTCCAATTACATTATGATCCATAGGCCTCTCAACTAACTCCCATACTTGATTTCTCTTGAAGTTGTTTAGCTCTTCATGCATAGCATTGACCCAATCAACATCCTTCAAAGCTTCATCTATCTTCTTAGGTTCAATGGATGACACAAATGAGAAATGTTCACAAAATGATGCCAATCTAGATCTTATTTGTACACCTCTAGAAATATCACCAATTATAGAGTCCAAAGGATGATCTCTTGCGACATTGGTTGGTTGGAGCACTTGCACTTGATTGCTTGCATTTGATCGATCATTTGGTTGAGATGATGAACTAGCCACTTGTTGTTGATCTTGCACTTTGTAAACACTAGCACTTGCTTGACTTTGATCTTGAGAACCACTAGCTTGTACATTTGAGTTAGAGAGTACTTGATTCTTGTCATCTTCAACATCAATCACCTCTCTAGGTCTTATATCACCAATGTCCATGTTATTCATTGCATTGATCAATTGAGTGCCTCTCACATCATCTAGATTCTCATCTTCTTTTTGGGAACCATTGGTTTCATCAAGTTCCACATCATGAACTTCCTCAAGAGTACCACTAGCCAAATTCCAAACTCTATATGCCTTGCTAGTAGTGGAGTAACCAAGCAAGAAACCTATCGGTACAAAAAGTGACCAACACGTAAATATTTGTAGTTTTACCGTACGTTGTGATCGGAGGTGGCCTAGCACTCAATGCCACAGGGTTTATACTGGTTCAAGCAACGTGCCCGACATCTAGTTTGAGTCGGTCCGTGACTTTATTCCTGAGCCTAGGTGCTTGAAGTTTGAAGTGGGGTTACAAACGAGAAGGAGAAAGATGGGGGGTACAAGAGGTCCGGTCGGACTTTGGTCAGAGGGGCCGAGAGTGACGGGAGCTCCGCTATGTGCTAAGTGAACTTGACTGATCTGAATGAATCTGCCCCCTATAGGAGAGAGCGCATCCCTTTCTATAGATGAAGGGGATGGCTTTACAGGTGAGAGTGAGAGAGTGCGTATGCTACTAAGCCTTGTTGCCCACGCCTGTGGGTATAGGATGATGGTAGGCGCCCACAATACTGTTGAATATTAGATGCATGTGGGAGGTTGTGTTGTCTTCTTCGGATATGGCAGACGTCGGCGCCTGCCACACTGTTGATACCCGAAGGCATGCAAGGGGTTTTACCATGTTCGCTCGGTGCGGTAAATACCGGCGCCCACAACACTATTGATGCCTAGAGGCATGTGGGGGAGCCTTACCGTATTTGTCTATTATGGGAGTTAATGGCGCCCACAACACTGTAGGGGAAAATGTCGGCGCCTACAATAGTGCTTGAGTTCTATCATGCCAGGCAGGACATAGGGTACTGTCTGGCAGGTGCACAGGGTACGGTCCCTGGTATTGTGGTTTGACTTGTGCGCCCTGCCTTACTTTCTCCGTCCGTCTCCTCGTCCTTACCGAGTGGGCATCCCCAATCGGTTGGCCCTAGTCGGCACTGACTGCCCCAGATGGTAAGGAGCTTGTAAGCAGGGATTGGCATATCCTCGGTCGGAGACACGGGTCGAAGCCGGAAGCGGTGTTTGAGCCAGGCCTTCTGGTCGGAGAGGTCATCCGGAATCGGGTCGGAGGCCGAATCAAGTGCTTCGGTCGGAGAGGTGGGCCAGAGTCGGAAGCAGGCGCCGTTCCTCCATGGCTAAGCCTTTCGGTCGGAGATTTGATCGTCTTTCTGGCCTGTCGTCTAGGTGTTTGGGCTGACCCATGAGCTGCGCGTTGCTCATAATGTTGTCTGTTGGGTTGAGCCTTTGTTGGGAAGCCGGTCCATGAGGGACCCCAGGTTTATGAACCCGACAGGAGCCCCCGAGCCCCCGAGCCCCCGGGCGATTCGGGTAGAATCGTCTGGGGGATTTTTGTCTTGACGGCGGGTGCGCGCGAGTGCACCCGCGTGTGTAGCCCCCGAGCCCCTTGGCGATTTGGGTAGAATCGTCAAAGGGATTTTTGTGTTGCCAGTGGGGGAAGTTTTTCATTTTCGTCAGCGGGTGCGCGCGAGCGCACCCGCGTGTGTAGCCCCCGAGCCCCTGGGCGATTTGGGTAGAATCGTCTAAGGGATTTTTGTGTTGCCAGTGGGGGAAGTTTTTCATTTTCGTCAGCGGGTGCACGCGAGCGCACCCGCGGGTGTAGCCCCCAAGCCCCCGGGCGATTCGGGTAGAATCGTCTGGAGGGTTTTGTTAGCAGGCGTGTGTGCATGTTTTTTAGTCGAGACGGAGTCGTCAACCATGGCGTCATTGCGCAGCTGAGGCGGTTAGTTTTTAGGATCGGGTGAGACAGATCTCGCAGATCCTAGCGTTGGTGCGCGTCGTGGGATCGGGCGAGGCAGTTAGTTTAGGGATCAGACGAGACGGAGCTCGTGTATCCTGGCGTCGGTGCGCGCTGTGGGATCGAGCGAGTCGGAGTCGTGGATCCTAGCATCGGTGCAATCCTACGTAGCCGAGGAAGTTTAGTTTAGGGATCGGACGAGATGGAGCTCACGGATCCTGGTGTCGGTGCGTGCCATGGGATCAAGCAAGTCGGAGTCGTGGATCCTGGCGTCGGTGCAGTCCCGCGCAGCCGAGGCAGTTAGTTTTAGGGATTGGACGGAGCTCGCGGATCCTAGCGTCAGTGCGCGCCATGGGATCGAGCAAGTCAGAGTCATGGATCCTAATGGGGCGAGTTCGGGGTCACAGACCTAGGTGTTTTGGCGTGCAGTCGAGGTGTAGTCAAGGGATGGGGCAAGTTCGGGGTCGCAGACCTAGGTGTTGGTGTGCCTTGAGCCCCCGAGCCCCGTTGGGCTTTGTTAGGGGTCGGTTTGAGTTTTGTGCGTTACCCCGTCCTCGGTTTCTCACAACCAGAGGGGCTGAGTTTTGTCGCTTGCCTCGATCGCTCGGGCTTGAGTGACGCGCTCGGTGAGCTCGCTAACGGGTATGAACGGACCCTCTTGTGACATTCCACTACTCCTTTACCTGTAACCCGGTAGATGCCTAAGTCATTCCAGAGATCGACCTGGGGGGCCCGCTGGCCTCCCCTCAATGGAGATTCTATGGGTTTAGTAGAGGCTTAGGATCGAATGAGAAGGTTGAGATGACCCTGTCCGCTTCGGGGTAGACTAGGCGAGGGCCGCACGGGGCTCATTTGTGTTTTCTCCCCTGGCTCTATTTGATGCGAGGCGGCCTCGAGCACGTCATGGCCTAGCCTTCGAACCCCCGGTCGGTCGTTGCTCATGTTGAATGAGGCAACTGTCGCTTTGTGATGCAACACGGAGCGTTGTGATGCATTTCGCCGTACGTGCGATGCCTTAGTTCCCGAGACCCCGAGCGATTTAGGGCCCAAATCGTCCGAGGGGTACGGGCATATGAAATGAATGCGTGTATGAAGGTATGAATAATTATATAAAGAAATAGCGGGGGTCAGTAGTGTTACCTTGATGACTTGAGTGATGAGGTTTAAAGAGCTCCAATCGGAAATGTCCAACCGAGACCCGTGCTCGTCGTTCGTGACAAAGTCGGTATGGCCTACATGCGGTGTCCCCCTGCTCCTTGCCTATCTCTCGGTGTTTCCCTGAGCCGTTCGATCGATTCAGGGAGCCCAATGGTCTCTCCTGGCGGAGATCCCGTTGTTTTGGTTTTTTCCAAGTCCTGCCTGGGGAGGCGGAGAGCCTCCTACGCGTGGTGGCGCTTTGGTTCTTGCGCCCGGCGTGCGGTAGTGGTGGGCCATACCCAGGCCACGTCCTGTCTGATCAGGCGTCGTTCCGTCAGGCAGGGTGCATCTCATCAGTCAGGGCGCGTCCCATCGTATCCCATCGGCACCTGTTGTTTCGCCCTTCCCTGATCGCCGCGCCTTCCCCAACTGCAGCGCCCTTTTAAGTAGGAGAAGGGAGAGGGTTTTTCGCCTCGTTCCTTCGCCTATTCCTCATCTGCCGTCTGTTCTTTCTTCCTTCTCTCCAAGAGCATCTGAGTGCCGCGGTGGTTCCTAGGAGAGAAAAGAAAAAGGGGGAGAGCGAGGGAGAGGAGAAAACTCACAAATCTATCTACGAACCCGGAGCGAAATGTTGGGCTAGAGGTCATCCACTATGAGGGAGTCGGTGCTGTAGGCCTTCGCTGTGAAGGGGTTTCTGCAGCCGAAGGAGGTGGCGCACTAGAGGGCTCCCGGGAGGGAGGATTTCCCGCAACCTCAGCCCAACGAGGTGGTTTCCTTCCTTGCCTTTCATGAGCGTAGGCTAGGATACCCTGCGCATTGGTTCCTGCGCGGGCTCCTCAATGAGTGGGGTTTGGAGTTGTAGCACCTCAATCCGACTGGGGTGCTGCATATTGCCGGCTTTGTCACCGTCTGCGAGGCCTTCCTCGGGATGGAGCCGCACGTGGACTTCTTCCGGTGGCTGTTCTCTGGGCGAACTTTGTCTGTGGGGGATCCGCCTGAGGCCGCGCTGGTGGGGGGCTTCGCCCTGCTGAAAAAACTGAGTGCGAGGGGCTCGTATCCCGCGTACATCCCCTGCAACTCCAACTGGGGGTGGCACGGGGAGTGGTTCTATATCAGGAACCTGGTGGAGGCATCATTCCCGATGTTCACCGGCAGAAGGCCAAAGAGGCAGGAAAGTTGGTCATGGGGCCCTTCCCATTGGGAGAAGAAGAAGGTGGAGATCATCGAGGCGGAGCTCCAGAAGCACATGCGGTGCGGCCTTGATAGGGTGCGGGTGTTCCACACACTCTACTGTCATCGGGTTGCTCCGTTGGTGGAGAGGGTGCGGCCAATGTGGAAGTACAATGGCTCGTCAGACCCCGACCGTGCTTCATCGGAGGAACTACCGAACGACAAGGTCTAGAGTCGCCTCGACCGGGTGCTACAGCTGAAGCCCAAAGAGAAGGTCGATGGAAAGCCCGGACCTCTCAATGCCTCGGTGGTGTCCAAACTGGTATGCTTCCCTCTGTTTACTCCATGTTCTTTTTCCTTCGCCTTCCTGCTTTTTTTTATTTTGAGTCGCTTGTTTTGTAGGGACTTGATGCTTACAAATCCTAGCCGCACCTTTCGAAGGTGTTGGAGGGCGCGGCTTGGCAGGCCACCCAGAAGGAGGCGGCGGATGCCAGGAAGAAGAAGAAAGCCGAGGAGTCTCGGTGGAAGTATGAGAAGGAGAAGGAGATCGCCCGACGCATGAAGGCCGGGGAAAATAGGAGCGACGTCAAGTCTGAGCTCGAGTCGGAGGACCCCACAGAGGTGGGGGATGACATGATCTTCTTCGAGGAGGAGGAGAGCTGGGAGGTTGTTGCGACCTCGGCGGAGCGTCGCGATCCCATGGGCGTGTATGCTGGCGGTGAGCGGGAGGCAGAGAGGCGTGACGATGTCCCTGTGCCGAGGGAGCGCGCTGTGAGCACGGACGCCGTCGGTGAACGGGAGGCGAAGCGGACATGGTCACCGCGCCCTTCGGTGGCGTCGCCGGTCTCGCCCCTACCTGTCACGGACGTGGCTGATCAAGCCAAGCGATCAGAGGAGCGGCCTGCACCCGCGCGTTGCCGGAACCAACGTCAGTGTGCAACACACAGCGGGAGGATGTCCCGCCTACTACTTCGATCGGCATGCCCCAAGCCGGAGGTCGTGGTGACTCGCGGACTAGGCAGGAGCCGATTGAGTCGACTCCGCCCCCGGCTGAAGTGAGGGGGCGTGGGTCATAGCCCGAGAGTGGTCCTCGCCCTGTGGGCCCGTTGGGTTTTAGAGTCATACCGCTTACATCCCGGTATACCTTTCTTTGTTTCTTTTCGATCTTCCTGTTGAGTCTTTTTGGAGTATGACTGACCTGTATTTTTGTCAGCGGCCGGACGGTGATGGGGTTGAGTATCGCCCCAACTCCCGTGCAGGAGGTTTGGAGGCCCACCCTATAGCGTGCCGCGATGAGCAGCAGGGGGAACAGGGTGGTGGCGTCGAACCCTTCCCTTCCAGGAGTGGTGCTCCTCGGGTCGGTTGCTAGTACGGCGGCAGCGGTGACGTCAGTGCTGGCGGCGATGCCGGTGGTGACGGTGGAGGCTGCGTCAGAGGTGTCCCTTGCGGCCCCTCCTCCACCGGTTACGGCAGAAGAGGAGAGGGAGATCGGGCACCCTTCCTCACCAGGTGAAGGGCCGCATGGCTCACCCTCCCGGTTGGAGCCGAAGGTGCCAGGAGGTGCGACCGGGCCAGAACCTGAACGCTCGTCGGTGGCCCATGAAACCGAGGTGGTGGAGATCCCTTCTAACAATGAAGCGGATGACATGGTGAGCTACTGGCACTGTCGTGAGAGCTGGCAGTGGTCTAATCAGAGGCTAGGCCCTCCAGCAGGTCGGAGGAGACTGACCTGGTGTGGCCTTGCCCTGAGGACCTGACCAAGGTTTATTTCGTCCTTCGGGATTCATAGGAGTGTCAGCTCTAGGACATCCTTGGGGGGAGAGGACTCACCATGGAGTCTGATCTCACTAAGCTGTCGGTGAAGCTTGAGGATGCCCAGGAGCGGGTTAAGTCCATCCAGCAATTGGTCAAGGTCGACCTGTAGCTCGTCATGGAGGTGAGTTTCCCGTGCTTGTCCTTTACCTCTTAGTCTCTTGTTGGCTGCCTCAGCATGCTAGCTTCTCATTTTCGTAGGGTTTGCAGGAGATGTCATGCCGCAAGTCCCGCTTCCTCTAGATGGAGCACGCTTGGATGGCCTAGCTTGAGCGTCGGCTAGAGTCCGCCCGCCATGAGTTCTAGGACTGGGCGGTAGAGGTGTCCAAGGTGCGGGCGGCGGAGCAGCTTGCGGCAGAGCGGGCGACCGCCGCCGAGCGGGGGCTTGAGGCGGTGAAGGCCCACCAGGTGAGACCAAAGCGGCACTTCGGAAGTCCCTGGTGGACACCGAGGCGGTGCTCCAAGGTACCCTGGAGACCTTGGAGGCGGAGCGGAGCGCCCTAGTGTCGGAGCGGAAGGCCCGGTCGGAGGCCGACCAGGAAGTGCTCGTGCTCTGGGGCAGGGTGATGGGGACAGAGGAGGCGAATGCCTGGCTGCACGAGCAGGTGGCCCGGTAGGCGGAGGGACTCTCCGCCCTCGAGAACTTCTGCCACGGTACATACCTTTTCTATTTTTTGTCGTGTTGGTTTCTTCCTTTAGCTTGCTTCTGAGCTTGTCACCCTTCTTCTAGAGCTAGGTGGGAAGGTGGAATCGTTGGAGCGGGACCTAGAGATGACCAAGGCAACTTTTGGCCAAAATGCGGAGGCTCTGGCCAAGTCCCTTGAAGAGCGACGTGCTCTCGAGGGAGAACTTGACCAAATCCGTAATGTTGCCCAGCTTGTTGTCTTGGAGGTCTTTGGGTCGGGGCCAAGTACTAGTGCACCCACCATCCAGCTGGTGGAGGTTCTGAATGAGGTCTGGGCCCTCATCACACATGGGCTGTTCTACGGAGCATCAGGGGTGTTGACTTTGGTGGCGACGTACCACCCGGACCTGAACTTCGCCACTATCTGCTGCGGGTATGCCGACGGTTTGAGCATGGAGGACATCCGATCGCTCGGGGAGAGCTTGTTGCCACACGCAAAGTTGGTGGCAGAGCAAGTCTCCGTGCAGTGGGTGATGGATGCCTACCGTGCGGACCTGGCCAATGGCGCGCGTCAAGAGGACGTCGCCCATCCTGCAGACGAAGTGGAGCCCGGGTCAGAGATGAATGTCGCCCTACTTCCGACGGAGCCGAATGTTGTCCCGCCGGAGAGTGAGCAGCCCGTGCCCTTGCCGGTCACGCCGACAACCGTTGTCGCCGGGGAGCCGCAGTAGAATTTCTAAAGTAGAAGTAGATATAAAAAGTTTAAGTTCGTGGGGGAGCCCCCGTGCAAACATTTTGTGTGTACTCAATGAATCAGTAACTTTGTTTTTGTGATGGAACTACTCCGTTCGGGGAGGCTTGTTCCATCTGTTCCTTATGTTTACCTTAGCATAACTTTGTTTTTTATTCTCTTCTTTTTCGCACCTGCCCGTTCACACCGTAGGCTGCAACTTTAAGAGCCTGGGTGTGGCTCGCGAGGCTAAGTCGCTCGTAACCATAGGTAGAGGCGGGGCGCGATCGGTCGGAATATTCTAAGCAAAGTTACGTAAGGAAACTAAAAGAATGGACTGCCCTTTCATTTGGGGAAAATGTATTTATCATGTGAAAGAAAAAAGAGGGGTGACATTGCATCCCCGTGGGGCCCCCGAGCGACCCGGGCCGAAACTGTTTGGGTCAGGGCGCTTTTCAAGAGCGAACGTTTAAGTAAAAATGATAAGACTAAATTTTAGAGGAAGAAACGACGTAGCTGTTTGCTGTTCCAAGTGTCGGTGAGAACGTTGCCGTTGTCGTCCTTCAGTCGGTAGGCATCCAGTCGGATCACCTCGATCGCCGTATAGGGGACTTCAGTCGTCCGGATCCTTGCCCGCTACGCCCCCATTCTTGGCCGCTGCTTCTTTGCCTTTTCCTTCCTTCGGCCCGCTGGCCTGTTGTAGAAGGCGCTTGAGGAGCTCGTAGTCCTTGTAGAGGTTTTTGACGGGGTAGGAATGGTTGATGCACGGGCTCTCCATGAGCTCATGGAAGTGGTCCGGAAGGCGTTGCTGGGGCTGCTGGTCCGCCTGATCAGCCGTGGCGACCAACACAGAGTTGGTCGGTCGGTGGTGATCTTTTCTGTTCTTTTTGCCCCTCTGCATGGAGGGGCCCTCATCCTGATCCTCATGCTTGGCCTTACCTTTGCCTTGGCCTCCGTTGAAATGAGCATCTTGGTTCGGCCCAAGCCGCTCACGTACAGGCGGTCAGTGCGAAGCGGGCGCCAAGTCAAGCCGAGGCGCAGGTGTGGCATCCTATGCCGTGCTTGGCAGCCATAGCGGTGAACAGGTGGAGCGATTCGTCTGGTGCGTCCCCACTCCCCTAGTGGGGAGAGAGACCACGAGTCGGTGTCGTGATGCAGAACTCTCCGCCTGTTGAACGGCGGTGGTTTCCACCAGTGCCCGGAGGTTCCAGTGGATCGCCTGTTCCTTAGGGTCATTCGGCTCGGGAAGGGCGCGCAGAAGTATCACCGCAGCGGCAATGTTCTGGTCAGCCCGAGCGAACTATGGGGGATCATTCCCCCATACATGATGTTGCGCTGGACCTAGCGGGCGTGACCCCAGGTGCTGCTCGCCAGTTTACGTGCACCGGGCGCAGCGTGGTGCGCCGAGCGCGCCGATGCAGGTGGCGGCTGGTTCTGCCGCCGTTGTCATAGCTCCTCGCCATGTTCTTGTGTGAGCACGAGGGTTCCCGCATGAGGGTCCAGAGGGGTGTGAGTCTACAAGGACTCTGCTTCCACCGGTGGCTGTCCCGAAGCATCCGCCATAGCGCACTCCTAGGACGAATGATGGCTAGGTGCCACATCACCGATGCTGGAGCCATCACTCTCAACATCGTCATCCATGAGGTTGAAGAAATGGGTGGGAGCATAGCTCGCCATCCCCACGAATTTGGACATGAGAGGGGGTGGCGCCGGCACCGTTCGGAGCCCCCAGGCATACGCATCCGTGGAGGACGCGAGACCATAGGGGATCCAGTCGCATGGCGGTCGCAACAGGGACAATGGGGTTCCTCTAGATAATCGGTGGAAGATAGTGAATAGTAAGTAAATAGCAGTATGTACATTACTTACAGCGGGGTTTGAGTAGAGAGTTTGCTTGGAATGGAGCGTAGATGCCTCGTCGTTGAAGTCGTTGCGCGTCCCAGAGCCGATGGAGGGCGCCCCTCCGATGGGCACCGGAATGAGTGCCTCCTCGCGGAGGTGTAGTATGCTGAGCCGGTCGGCGACGAAGTCCAGGCTTCTGAAGAGGAAGGCCTGGGATGGCTCGAAGACGGGTGGAACCCACAACCCAACAGGTGGGAGTGCGGGAAACTCTAGTGAGCCGAAGCGAGTCGTATCGCCTAAGCCCGCCATGGCGAAGGTGGCGGAAAAGTGGGCCATCCGATGACCAAAAAGTATTGAATGTACAACGTCTTCCCCACGGACGGCGCCAACTATCAGTGTAGAAAGTGACCAACACATAAATATTTGTAGTTTTACCATACGTTGTGATCGGAGGTGGCCTAGCACTCAATGACACAGGGTTTATACTGGTTCAGGCAACGTGCCCTACATCCAGTTTGAGTCGATCGGTGACTTTATTCCTGAGCCCAGGTGCTCGAAGTTTGTAGTAGGGTTACAAACGAGAAGGAGAAAGATGGGGGGTACAAGAGGTCTGGTCGGACTCTGGTCAGAGGGGCCGAGAGTGATAGGAGCTCCGCTATGTGCTAAGTGAACTTGACTGATCTGAATGAATCTGCCCCCTATTGGAGAGAGCGCATCCCCTTTTATAGATGAAGGGGATGGCTTTACATGTGAGAGGGAGAGAGTGCGTATGCTACTAAGCCTTGTTGCCCACGCCGATGAGTACAGGATGATGGTAGGCGCACACAATACTGTTGAATATCAGATGCACATGGGAGGTTGTGTTGTCTTCTTCGGATATGGCAAACGTCGGTGCCTGCCACACTGTTGATACCCGAAGGCATGCAAGGGGTTTTACCATTTTCGCTTGGTACAGTAAATGCCGGCGCCCACAACACTATCGATGCCTAGAGGCATGTGGGGGAGCCTTACCGTATTTGTCTGTTATGGGAGTTAATGGCGCCCACAACACTGTAGGGGAAAATGTCGGCGCCTACAATAGTGCTTGAGTTCTGTCGTGCCAGGCAGGACGTAGGGTACTGTCTGGCAGGTGCACAGGGTACGGTCCCTAGTATTGCGGTTTGACTTGTGCGCCCTGCCTTACTTTCTCCGTCCGTCTCCTAGTCCTTACCAAGCGGGCGTCCCCGGTCGGTTGGCCCCAGTCGGCACTGACTGCGCCAGTTGGAAAGGAGCTTGTAAGCAAGGATCGGCGTATCCCCAGTCAGAGACACGGGTCGGAGCCGGAAGCGGTGTTTGGGCCAGGCCTTCCGGTCGGAGAGGCCATCCGGAGGCGGGTCGGAGGCCGAATCAAGTGCTCTAGTCAGAGAGGTGGGCCGGAGTCAGAAGCGGGCACTGTTCCTCCTCGGCCAGGCCTTTCGGTCGAAGATTCGATCGTCTTTCCAGCCTATCATCTAGGTATTTGGGCTGACCCATGAGTTGCGTGTTGCTCGCAATATTGTCTGTTGGGCCGAGCCTTTGTAGGGAAGCCAGTCCATGAGGGACCCTAGGTTTATGAACCCGACAAAACCTTCAACACATTTCTTTTCAAACTTGCTTTGGCCCAAAATGAATGACTCACATTGTACTCACTCAACATTGATCTTGCCATATCAATCAAAGTTCTATTCTTTCTTTCAACTAGGCCATTTGATTGTGGAATGTTCTTGGCTGAAAATTGATGCCTAATTCCAAACTCATCACACAAATCATCCATTCTTGTGTTCTTGAACTCACTTCCATTGTCACTTCTCACTTTCTTGATGGTTGTTTCAAACTCATTATGAATTCTCTTGATGAATGTCTTGAAGGTTGCAAACACATCACTCTTGTCAACAAGAAAGAACACCCATGTGTATCTATTGAAATAATCTACAATCACAAATCTATATTTGTTTCCACCAATGCTAGTGTATGTGTTGGTCCAAACAAGTCCATGTGCAACAACTCAAATGCCTTAGATGTGCTCATCATGCTCTTCTTAGTATGTGTGTTACCAATTTGCTTTCTAGCTTGACATGCACTACATAGCTTATCCTTCTCAAATGTGACATCTTTTAAGCCTCTAACTTAGTCATGCTTGATCAACTTATTCAATTGTTTCATTCCAACATGACCAAGCCTTCTATGCCATAACCAACCCATGCTAGACTTAGTGAGCAAACATGTTGACAATTGAGCTTCTCTAGTATTGAAATCAACCAAGTATAGATTCTCATATCTAAATCCTTTGAATATCAAGTTAGAGCCTGAATATCAAGTTAGAGCCATCTACATATATGATCTCTACATCATCCACACCAAATATGCACTTGAAACCAAGATCACACAATTGAGCTACCGATAATAGGTTGAAGTTTAAGCTTTCTACTAATAGCACATTAGAAATGCTCAAGTCATTGGATATTGCAATCTTACCAAGACCTTTGACCTTGCCTTTGCCATTGTCACCAAATGTGATACTATCGATCCCATTGCTCTTATTTTCATTGATTGAATTGAACATTCTTGAATCATCGGTCATGTGTTGTGTACACCCACTATCAAGCACCCAATGCCTTCCTCCGGCTTTATAATTGACCTACAAAAGAAGATCAATTCTTTTTAGGTACTGCTTGGGTCCTTGAAGGTTAGTTACCAAGGTCTTTGGCACCCAAATGGCCTTCTTCTTTGGGCCCACAATTGGTGTACCAATGAACTTAGCCTTCACACCATTGACACCCTTAACAATCATGTAACAAGAATCAAATCTAATTGAGGATACATTAGGTTGCTTGTTCTTGTTAGTCTTGCAATATTGCTCTATATGCCTAACTTGCTTGCATCTGTTGCAAAACCGACCATTGCCCTTCACAAAGCTAGCTTTAGGAGTGACAAAGGCCCCCTTGCCTTTCTTGGGGGTATAGCCTAGTCCCTCTTTGTTGAGAGAAAATATTTGGCTACCCAAGCACTTTAGCAAGCGGGCATCTCCACCATAGGAATTGCCTAAGGCACGAGTGAGCTCATTCACCTCCTCCTTGAGGGTCTCATTTTCCACCATTAGTGAGGCATCACAAGTGAAACCATGACTCAAAGGTGAAGTAGAAGTGGTAGTGCTACAAGAAGGGTTAGTGAGAGCAACAACAATTGGCTTATAAAAAGATTCATCAATAATATCACATGTTAGTCCCACATCACATGACACAATCACTTGCTCCTTCTTGGTTTCCTCCATCTTGACTTGCTCGATGAGAGAGGAGTGAGCCTTTTCAAGCTTAGAGTGAGCTTTGCCAAGCTTCTCATGGGCTTCTATTAGCCTCTCATGAGTGGCATTGAGCTCATCAAATGATTGCTCAACAAATTTGACTTTTTTGCACAATTCTTTGCACTCCATTCTCTTCATCTCAAAGCAAGTGTGCACTTGCTCACACATGTCCATGAGCTCCTCCTTGGTGTACTCCTCCTCATCATCATCACTCCTACAAGCATCACTTTCACATTCATCATCATTACTCACATCATATTTTACCTTGTTAGGATTTGCCATGAGGCATGTCGATGGAGTGTCGAAGATGGAGGGCTTGTTGTTAATGGCAATACTTGCTAGTGCTTTCTTGATAGATTTCTTGCCATCATCACTAGAGCCATCACTATCCGAAGAGCCATCACTATCCCAAGTGACCACGTAGCCTCCACCCTTCTTTTTTTGGAAGGTCATCTTCTTCTCCTTCTTTTCCTTCTTGTGCTTCTTCTTCTCATCCTCATCATTGTCACTATTGTAGGGACAATCTGCTACAACATGATCGGGGCTCTTGCAATTGTAGCATCTTTTCACATATTCTTTGCTTTTGGTGTGATCTCTTCTCTTTCTTGCACCATAGCCCTTCTTCTTCATGAATTTGCCCATCTTGCGCACAAATAGAGCCATGGCCTAATCATCAATGTCACTAAGATCCTCATCATCACTTGATTCTTTCTTGGACTTGCCCTTGTTCTTGGATGATGAGCTAGCCTTGAATGCTACACTCTTCTTCTTCTTCTTGTCTTCATCTTCCTTCTTATCATCTTTGTCAACCCCCTCCCTTTCCACACGGCATGTCTCTTGTGTCATGACATCACCTAGTACTTGGTTAGGGATAATCTCCTTCAATCCTTCTCTTATGATAAGTAATCTCAACATCTTAAATCTTAGAGGTAAGCACATCAAGAACCGATAAGAGACATCATCATCATTGATCTTTTCTCCCAAAGCCTTCAAGTCATTAACAATCACTTGCAACCGATGGAACATCTTCGGAATGCTCTCATCATCCTTCATCTTGAAGCTTGTCAACTTGTCCTTGAGGATATACAACTTGGCACTCTTCACCGCCGGTGTGCCCTCATATGTTTCCTCCAATCTCTTCCACACCTCATTAGCTCTATCACAATCCTTGATTTGCTCAAACACCTTGGAATCAATGGCATTGTATATGGTGTTGAGAGCTATTGTATTGCATTGCTTGTTGGCCTTGTCTTGCTTGGTGAGATTGTCGGGGTCAATGATAGCATAGTCACTCTTGGTCACATCCCACACTTTATCATTGATTGAACCAAGATACATCTTCATCTTTCTCTTCCAATAATCATAACATGTGCCATCAAAGAACGGTGGTTTGCCCCCCACATGGTTGAACACAACTTGAGCCATAATTTGACACCGAGGTTGTTAAGCCTTCAATCAAATGGTGACCACAGCTCTGATACCACTTGAAAGGTCCTAATATGGCTAGAGGGGGGATGAATAGCTTAGTTAAAAATCTACAAACCAACTAGAGCAATTTAATTAGTATGACAAATAGCGAAATGCAAACTTGCTCTAGCTCTACAAGGGTTGCAAGCCACCTATCCAACAATTCTAGTTACTATGATCACTAGACACAATTTTGCTAAGCCACTACTCACTAAGAGCTCTCACACATGCTACACTAAAGAGCTCCGCTAGATGAACTTAAACTACAAAGCAAGCTCTCAATTCTAGCTACACTAAAGAGCTTGCTACCACTAGTTTGCGAGAATGTAAATGAGTGAGTAGGGTGATTATACCGCCATGTAAAGGAGTGAACCAATCACAAGATGAATACCAATTCAATCACTGGGAGAATACCAAAGGAGAAGAGACAATCAATTTTTCTCCCAAGGTTCACGTGCTTGCCGGCACACTAGTCCCCGTTGTGTTGACCAACACTTGGTGGTTCGGTGGCTAAGAGGTGTTGTACAAACCTCGTCCACACAATTGGACACCGCAAGAACCTACCCACAAGTGAGGTAACTCAATGACACGAGCAATCCACTAGAGTTACCTTTCGACGCTCCGCCGGGGAAGGCACAAGACCCCTCACAATCATTGCGATCGGAGCCGGAGAAAATCACCAACCTCCACACGATGATCCTCGCTGCTCCAAGCCATCTAGGTGGCGGCAACCACCAAGAGTAACAAGTGAATCCCGCAGTGAAACACGAACACCAAGTGCCTCTAGATGCAAATACTCAAGCAATGCACTTGGATTCTCTCCTAATCTCACAAAGATGATGAATCAATGATGGAGATGAGTGGGAGAGCTTTGGTTAAGTTCACAAGGTTGCTATATCAATGCAAATGGCCAAGAGAGTGTGCTAGAGCCGGCCACAAGCCTTTAAATAGAGCCCCTAATGAAATAGAGCCATTAGGCTATCACTGCAGCCCAACTTAGGGAGACCGGACGCGCCGGTCAGGTTGACCGAACGCTAGACCCCTGCGTCCGGTCGCCTAATGATCGCTACGTGTCATCAGCTTCAAATGCTGAGCGCTCGATCTTAACGGCTAGTCTGCTTCGCGCCACGTGTTAAGTTGCGACCGGACGCGCTGCTCATAGTGACCAGACGCTCCATCACTGGAGTCCGATCGTTTCTAGTAAGGTTCCAGAGACGGTTTTTTGTGACTGGACACGTCCGGTCACGCCCAACTGGACTCGCCCAGTGTCCGGTTAGTCACCCTCTTCTCTGTGTGCCACCACATCAGCAGGACCAGACACTGAATAGTGTTGAGTCAGAGTCCGGTCACCTGCATCTGGTCTCAGGCCGAGAGTACCAGCTTCTTTTATAATTGACCGGACGCTGGAACACCGAGTCCGGTCACTTCGAACTCAGCGTCCAGTCACTGTTTGACAGTGAAAAACACCTCTTTCGATTCACCAACTTCTCCACCCTTGCTCAAATGTGCCAACCACCAAGTGTATCACCTTGTGCACGTGTGTTAGCATTTTTTCACAAACATTTTCAAGGGTGTTAGCTTTCCGCTAGATCCTAAATGCATATGCAATGAGTTAGAGCATCTAGTGGTACTTTGATAACCGCATTTCGATATGAGTTTCACCCCCTCTTAATAGTATGGCTATCGATCCTAAATGTGATCACACTCGCTAAGTGTCTCGATCACAAAACCAAAAAGCTCCTATAAATTTCACCTTTGCCTTGAGCTTTTTGTTTTTCTCTTTCTTCTTTTCCAAGTCCAAGCACTTGATCATTACCATGGCATCACCATCATCATGTCATGATCTTCATTTGCTTCACCACTTGGAATGTGCCACCTATTTCATAATCACTTTGATAAACTAGGTTAGCACTTAGAGTTTCATCAATTCACCAAAACCAAACTAGAGCTTTCAGGAGCTCGTTGCACCTCTTGGAGAAGCGCTAGATGTACTCCTAGAGGGTCTTGTTGGCCCTCTACCTACAGTTGTGGAGGTCCCACGAGTTCCTGGGTCGAGTGTATGTACCCTGGAAGTGCCTAACGAAGACGGAGCGAAGGTCGCCCCAGCAGTGGATGCTGCCGGGCTCGAGCTGCTCTTGAGCCAAGCTCTAGTCGAGCTCGACAAAAGCAGAGGAAGGTACTAGATGGTGAAGTCATCATCCGACACCCTGACCCTCATGGTATGGCAGTAGTCCTCGTGCCAATGGTCTAGGTTGGTCTCGCCTTCGTACTTGGAGATGTGCGTCGGTGGTAGGAATCTCCTAGGGTAATGTGCTGCCCGGATTACCACCCCAAATGCCTAGGGGCTGAAGTGATCCGGGGTAGCGCCCTCGCCCCTCTGCTTAGGAGTGTGGGACTCCACTTAGGAGTGGGGGCAGAAGTGATCCAGGGGAGCACCTCGCCGATGGTGATCTAGTGGTGGATACTGGCAAGCATGTAGAACATCTGGTGTCGGTCTGACATGGTGGGGTGTGGACCTAGACCACGCTGGATCTACCGGGCTACGACCTAGAGATCTGCTACCAAGAGGCCCCATGCGGAGGGGGTGACACCGGGAGCTCGTTGCCCACCAGCGCGGCCCCGTCGAGCGGACGAAGCTCGTCGTAGCAGTCGTCAACGTAGGCCAAGCTCCCAAAGTTGAGGACCTAGCCCGGAGTGAAGGCGTCGGCTGTGATGAAGAACTCGCCAGGGAAACGGATACCTCTATCTGGGGCGGTGCTGATTGCTCTGGCGACGAGGCGGGTGGCTTCGGCCACCATAGAGCCTGAATTGCACCTGACGCTGCCCCCTACCTAGTGCGCCTGCTGTCGCGGGGTCAGAACCGTGGCAAGCATTGTTGTTTGAGTCAGTGTCAGAGTACGTGTCTCCGGTGGCTCAGATGGACTTAAGAACACAAAATCATAGAGGGGACACAACAGTTTATCCTGGTTCAGGCCGATCGGTGCCCTGTGTCCAGCAGCTGATGATCCTTATACTTAAGAGCACCCAAAATCGGGGGTTACAACAGAGTGTAGAGAGATTTGGTAGGGGGTTAGCTTAGTGCTAATCCTAAGGTTGCCTCGCCTCCGGTGGAGTCTTCCCCTCGCCAGAGAGGAGGAAGACGATGGATGCGGTTGAGGAGCTCTTGGTGCCCCTCTCTTGGTTGCCCTGCCCTCGGTGCTGAGCAGGAGCAGATCGAATGAGGAATGGAATATCTATCTGGGATCCTTCTGTCCCTCTAAGGTTCGACCTTATCCCTTATATACCGAGATAGGTCGGGTACATGGCAGTTTAGGGGAAGTGTCTATGCTCTACATGCGCCGGAGTCTAGGAGGGTCTTGTAGCGGCGCTCTGTGGACCATGGCGGTGTCGTGGAGCCGAAGAAGCCTTAGGCGTCGTCCGGCTGCTCTGTTCTGACACTCTGTGTGTCAGCTTGTGTCGGCTCCAGGGGCTGATGTGTGGGCCCGGGAGCCGTCCAGCCTCTGGAGGCCGAGGAGACTTGTCTTCTTGTGTCACGCCCTGTGCCTGATCCTATCGCGGGAGCGGCTGGCAAGGCCACGCCCGAAGTGCGGCGTCTGGGAGCTCCCGAGCCTCGATGGCTTGGGGCTTGTCTTCTTGCACCCGGCCCTTGGCAGGCGTCGTAGGTCGAGCAGGAGTCAAGGGCCAAGCACGGTCACATCGTTGATCGGGAGCCTAAGGCTCAGGCGAGCCCTCAGCGGAGGCTGTGGCGTGCCTAGGCTCGATCAGGTCTCTTCGGTCGGGAACCATCGATCCCGAGGCTTAACATACCATATGTTAGGATCTCATCAAAGGGGTTCAGGAAGATCCCCCCGCAAGAGACCACAGCTGACATGTGTCTTTAATCTCGACAAACAAAGCATGTTCTGCTTTCCGGCCTGTCCCTAAAAATCCTCGTATTCCTCTGCTTTGATATGTACCACAGAGTCAGTATTGTCAGGCTGTGACCGACTTTGTTCCCGGCCATTACCACTTGGCATAGCCATGCTTCAAGATCACCTACTTCCATCCGCTGGGCTAGGTTCATATTCTGACAACCAATCCAAGTAGATACTAAAACCCAAACCCGTCGAGAATAGGGACATTCAATGAAGAGGTGATGGGTAGTCTCTAAATTGGGACCGCGAGGCTTCACAATGGAAGTGAAATTTCCTAACAAACTAAAAGGACCTATAGGATGAGGACATTTATAAGCATACACAACTGTGGCCATGTGAGTAAAGTCTTTCTTGAAGACATTTTCTCAACTTTGAAGCACCTTTGTGTTCTAGTTTTCTTTGATGCTGTATTTGAAGAGCTGCCAAATTCAATTTGAAATTTAAGGCACCTATGATACCTAGATCTATAATGGATTATGAAAAATCAGATACCTACACTACTACACAAAAACTTTTGCGAGGCGTTTTCAAATGGGGCTCCGAGGCGGGCGGCCTGGTAGCCCGCCTCGGTTATTCGAGGCAGCGCAGCCGGGCCAGCAACCGTCTCGGTTAATACTTAACCGAGGCGGGCAACCAAATTCTTTATGCAAGCTAATGAATCTACAAACACTCAAACCTTTGTATGTGCGACCTACTAGCGGGGCTACCAAGAGATGTGCATGGACTTGTCAGCCTGATGTCGCTCTTCCTGACTTCAGAGCCGAGATATTTGTTAAAACATGGATCTTGTGGTTGGCCTTCCCTAGCAATTCTACAACTGAATGGCTGCCTTGAGCTAACATCATTGATAGAGGGATTTGGCAGCCTGGCTGTCCTCAAAGAGCTAATCATCTTCAACTGTCCAAAGTTGGCTTCTTTTCCCTCTGCCACGAGACAACTCTCCAAACTCTAGAAGCTAGTTATTAATAATTATGCATAGCTTGATCTGATGGAACTAGAGAAGCCATAAGCAAAGTGTTGCCTTGGTTCACTCAATCTTGCCACTCTTCCAAAGTTGGTGGGATTTCCAAATAGCTTCAAATCTGTTGCATCCTCTCTTGAATATGTTTACATTGAAAATCGCAAAGGATTGGAGACATTGCCAAGTGTAGTCCAAGACTTGACCTCTCTTAAGAAAATTATCATTCGTGACTCCCCTACATTGAGCACAAGATGCGCGGTGGGTTCCAGGGAGGATTATCATCTCTAGATCCACGTCCTTGAGATATGGTTTGATGGGGTGCGATTGGAAAAGTATAATTATTGGCTGTAGTTTTTTTTGCCAGTTAAATAGAAATTCACATCATTTTCTTTGCTTGCACCAACTAAAAATAGTACTAGTTTGTCTTACTCTATTTCTGCATAGGAAGAGTTAAGAACCCGGCAAGCTCTTGCTGATCCTGAATCGTGGCAAGGAAGCAGTACGCCACCAATGCAGTGAGCTCTCAGCTAAGCGCACACGCTTCCTGGTGTCGCTAATTCGCTATTGTGTTTTTACCTGCGTAGTTGGTTGCTCTTTCCAGGCACCATGCATACATGTTTGTGGTCTTCTCGTTGTGTGGTCGTGACACTGGCAGTAGCAGTTCGTTAGTGGGCGTGCTCTAGCGGACTCTTGTGATGGTGGCCCTCCTTGTCCGATAGGTCCTATGTTGGGCGTGTCGGCCATGGAGGCTCCTTGTCCGATAGGTCCTATGTTGGGCATGTCGGCCATGGAGGCTTTGTCTTGCTATCTTAGGGTGCCGGCACCGTTCCTGTCCTTCGCGCGCTGTGGCTTCCTGGGACGGTGGGTTGATCCTTCGATGCTACAGCCGACCCCCTCTCCTCTCTGCATCCCGCCTTCTTGCTAGGGTGCGGGAACGTCTGTCGTGCGCGTGCTGGCGTTTGGTGTTGGTGGGATGCTCGTGTGTCATCATCAGCGTTTTTCTTCAAGATATCCTTCCTATGCGGAGGTTTTGGTGAGCCATGGAGGGTGGATTGCTTGAGGTCAGGGTGAAAACTTAGACAGCGACATCTGAGGACACCGCATTCTCTTCATACCTCTTCTCTTACCTCTCTATACCTCTTCTCTTACCGTGCTAGAATTGTACGTGAAAATCTTCCCATGATGAGCTAGCTTGTCGGCGCCTTTGGCGTCATTTCCTTCTTGAAGGCGTCACTAGGCTTTTCCAGCCTCGTTGTTGCACTCTTGTCATCCAGCCACGGCAGTTGCTTCAAGCTATACAGTGGTGCTCAGCAACGCTTCGAGTTTGTTAGTTGTACACGTTGGTTGACAAAGAAAGTTATTTTGCTAGTTGGTTCTTAGGTTGTGATGTCTGAGTTGCTTTAGTTGTTAGTTCAATGTCAGTGCAATTGAGTTGCTAGTTTGGCCGTTTCGACCAAGTTAGCTCAGGGTTGAGCACGTAGTGTCGTCAAGTTGTTAGTTGTTTGGTACGTGGTCTGAAGTTATGAGGATGAGTGACTCACTCTTCCGGTTGTTTGGTTTTTGGGCTTGGTTTCTACTCAAAAACTAAACCGACACTTATATATATTATTTCTCCGTCTAATAAAAATCATGACAAAATTTTTGCCTTCTCTTAAAAAAAACACTTGGGCTTAATGGGTCTCCAATGCAATTATTTTATTATTTAAAAAAAAACTAGCCGGCTCCCTCAAGCCGTAACTATTATTAACTCCAGAAGACACAAGGTGCTTGCCGGTGATATCTACACGCTCCTTCGTTTGTCCCCCGTGACGACAGCGATACCTGACCTGACCTTGGCTCCTTCGTTCGTCGCGACGACGGCGACCAAGACGGGAGGCCCGTTCCCATGGAGCCGCTCGCTGATACGTCGTAGATGCCAAATAATGAATTGCCGCGCAGGTTTACGAAACACTTTCTTTTTCTCTTTCCCCGGTGTCGGCATGGAAACGCCCAATAGAGGCCAGCACACACTCGTCTGCTCGTATATGTTTTACATATTCCAACTACTCCACTGACTCGGCCGGCAGAAGTTTGTCATCACTCGTGCCATCTACTCTGAAAACAAAGACGATGGCCTTGTAGTCAAGTCGTCTGTTGCCTGGCATTTCGATCCTCACCTCACGGCCCAGGAAAGGAGAAGCAGCAAGAACTGCGTTTCCTCAGACATCTCAGAAGAGTACTGCTGCTGCAGCTTTCAATCGCCAATTCTCTGGTATGTGCATTGTTAGAGCTCAACCATGATATTCTGTTAATCTTTTTTGTTCCAGACAATCCAACGTTAACCAGGACGTTGCTTCGTGGCTCGCTTGTTTGATATTTCTGCAATCAGTTCAGATCCCTTCCCAGTCAGGCATGTGTAGTACTTAATCTTCTATACATAATCTGTTTTCTTTCTAAATATGCAAGCATGAAACTTTGTTTTGCATTTATGAGTTCCACAAAACAAAATACGAGTCTGTGTAAGTGTAACAACACGATAGATGTTTTTTTCCTTTGTAGTGGCTAGCTAGATTGCCGGACACTCAACATGGCTGAGGTTACTTTATCACACTTCTATGAAGACGTATGAAAGTTGCAGGGTTCCATCAACTGCTATCTCAGAACGAAGCAAGTGCACAACTGGATACATCGGAGTAGGAAGCGGCGGCAGCGCCACTCCAACACCGGCAGCCTAGCTAGGTGCGTACGGGCCAACTGACGAGGACGCGCGGGCAGGCCAAACGCCTCGGGCTCAGTCGCTCAGAAGCACAAGTCCGGCTGGTCGGTGGGCACGTTGATCGCGGCGTCGTTGGCTATTCTATCCGGTTGTCAACTAAACTAACGCTGTTATTGCACGAAGACCGACATATGCTTGCCGGCCTCGGTGTTGCTGGATCTGACATGTTTAAACCAAACTAATGTCATCCTTCCCTCCGGATTCTAAGGGGTGTCACAAGCTGAACTCGGTTGGTGTGGTCTGTACATCAGCACTTCCACTACTGAAATCTGAAGGTTAAGTTGTTCAGGTATTCATCCCTGCTCCTCAGTCAGAATCTCATTTCCTCTACTGATGCGTGGTTTCATGACAACTAATTAATCGCCCTTGCTCTTCAATCTTCATTTTCTGTGTATGAAGCAGGACTCGAACTCCGTTAGCTCAAGGCAGATCTATGTTATGGATCTCCCTTTTTAACTCTGGATCACAGTTTACTCGTCCGGCAGAAAACAAAGACGACCTCAAGTCTTTGCTTGCCTGCCATTTCAATCCTCATCTCCGGCAAGGAGAAGAACCTTTCCTCAGACCGCCCATGGGAGGACTACTACCGCGCTTTAAATCGCCAGGTTCCTGGTACGTGCGTTACAGTATAACCATCATTTTCCTTTTTGTTTCTGGCAACCAAACCTTAATTACAACGTTTGCTTCGTGCCTTGCTTGCCTGATGTTTCTGCAATCAAGTCAGTTCCATTATTCCCTGTGGCATGTTTTGACACAGAAGACATGGAGCTACCACGAATATGATGCTCCAGCTGCAAAGTTATGCTTGAGCCTTGACCGCTGCATGCTGCTCTCATAACTGAAAGGAGACGACAAGACACAATTAGTTGTTTCATACTTCTAGTTCTTTGCTACACTCTGCTGCAAATAGGCCCTGTTTTGTCTTTCATACGTACTCTGCTTCCTTTTTGCAACTATCAAAACATGAAACCTTGTTTTGCATTTTTGAATTCCAACAATGATTAGAGAATGTCTTGTGGCACAAATCAAAATATAAATCGGTATAAGTGTAACAACCTGATGGATGCTTTTCTTTTGCTTTGCAGTGGTTAGATTGCTGGACACTCGCTATGGCTGAGGCTATTTTAGCACACTTCGCAACCTCTGTTCTCCAGAAGGTCACATCCCTTGGTACAGAATGGGCTGTTAATGAGATCAAGTCAGCCTGGAACATCAAGAAAGAAATAGGGAAGTTGGAAAGGTCACTGAGATCGATTTGTGCTGTTCTACAAGATGCCGAGAACAAGCAGTCTACTTCGCATGCCCTCCAAGAGTGGCTTGATAACTTGAAGGATGCAGTATACAACATTGATGATGTGTTGGATGATGTGGCTACCAGAATTCTGGAGCAAGAAGTACACAAAGGTTTCCATGCTCGACTTCGACATCTACTGGTTTCTCCCTTCGAACTGAGTCACAGAATAAAAGAAATCCGTGATAATCTTGATGAGATAGCAGCCAACAAATCACAGTTTGGATTAGCTGAAAAGCTAATTGATTTCCCAGCAACCAAAAGTAGTAGTAGGGAAACGCACTCCATCATTGAACCAAACATTATTGGGAGAGATGGTGCTAAAGATGAGATAGTTGAAAGGATTCTCGCCGCTGCAGACTCCACGAGTCCTTTGTCTATACTTCCCATTGTTGGTTTCGGAGGCATTGGGAAGACTGCATTGGCCAAACTAATTTACAATGATGTGCAGATTACCAACAAATTTGACATGAAGTTATGGGCATGTGTCTCTGATGTATATGATCTTAAGAAGATCTTGGATGACATAATACAATCATCTTCTGGTACAAGCCACAAAGAACTAAATCTTGAGGCGCTACAGTATATGTTGCGTGGGATTTTACATGAAAAGAGATATTTTCTTGTGCTAGATGATATGTGGAATGAAGAAGTGAGTGAATGGGAAGACTTGAGAAGCCTTCTATGTAGTGGTCGTAATGGAAGTGTAATTATAGTAACCACACGTGGTTCAAATGTTGCATCAGTGGTGAAGACACTGGAGCCATATGAAGTAGCAAAGCTACCACAAGAAGAGTGCACAGAAGTATTTTTCCGATATGCATTCAAAGGTGACGAAAAAAGGGATGCTAAGTTGTTAAAAATTGGACACTCAATTGTTGAGAAATGCTATGGTGTCCCTTTGGTTGCAAAGACATTGGGTTCCCAGTTGTTAAGCAGTCGAGATGTTGGAGAGTGGCATCGCATCAACAAATTGAAATTATGGAATGTGAAGCAAGATAACGTTGGAATTTTTGCAGCACTAAAACTAAGTTATGATGCACTACCACCCCATCTACGGGCATGTTTTGCTTCCTTGTCCACTTTTCCAAAAGACTACAATCTTTTTACAGAAGGTCTTGTTATGTTCTGGATGGCATTAGGATTGTTGGACGGAGGAAAGGAAAGCAATGACATTATCAGTATTGGCCAAGAATACTGTCATGAACTTTTAGGAAGATCACTTTTACAAGATCAGTATATTATTTTTGACTCTACTATAGTGTATTGTAAAATGCATGATCTTATTCATGACCTTTCAATAAAAGTGTCCCAAAAGGAACATACAGTTGTCAGTTGTGAAAAATTTGATGTCTCTGAGAGGATTAGACACCTAGTGTGGGACAACCAAGACTTCTCAATGGAGATGAAATTTCCTAAGCAGCTAAAAAGGGCCTGTAGGGCGAGGACATTTAAAAGCAGATACAATTGTCGCATTGTGAGTAAAGCCTTTCTTGAAGAACTTTTATCAACTTTCAAACACCTTCGTGTCTTAGTTTTTTCTGAAGCTGGATTTGAAGAGCTGCCAAGTTCGATTGGAAATTTAAGGCACCTAAGGTATCTAGATCTACAACGGAATAGAAAATTCAAATACCTACCAAATTCTTTATGCAAGCTAGTGAATCTACAAACGCTCCATCTTAGTCGGTGTAACCAACTAGTGGAGCTACCAAGAGACGTGCATGGACTTGTTAACCTGACGTTTCTCTTCTTGACTTCAAAGCAGAAACATTTGTTAAAAGATGGGTTTTGTGGTTGGCCTTCCCTGTCAGTTCTAGAATTGGGTGGCTGCCTTGAGCTAGCATCATTGACAGAGGGACTTGGCAGCTTGGCTTCCCTCAGAGACCTACGCATCTTCAATTGTCCAAAGTTGTCTTCTCTTCCCTCTGCCATGAGTCAGCTCTCCAAACTCCAAAAGTTGATTATTAATAATTGTATAGTGCTTGATCTGATGGAACCAGAGGAAGCCATGAGCGGGTTGTGCTCCCTCCGTACATTCAATCTTGTTGCTCTTCCAAAGTTGGTGGGATTTCCCGATAGCTTCAAATCTGCTGCTTCCTCTCTGGGATATATTTTGATCCACGATTGCAAAGGATTAGATAAGCTGCCAAGTTTCATCCAAGATTTCACTTCTCTTGAGAAAATTGTGATTCGTGACTGCCCTGCGTTGAGCAAGAGATGTGCCGTGGGTTCTGGGGAGGATTATCTTCTCATCCGCCACGTACGTGAGATACACATTGATGGCATAGTCTTCAAAAGGTATATTCTTTGTCTGCTCTGGTTTACTCCTTGATCAATTGTATTTACTGGTTGTTTTATTTATTCTACCAACCAAAAGGTCTTGCTGTATAAATCTTATCCCACACGTTTTTTCCCCCACTGAGGATTCTAACTCCCGACTCTTTTGGCTCATTGCATGCGCAGACCCGCTTGAGGCACCAGCAACGACGTCATAGGTACTGAACCGTGACTAAAAGGAGCTGCTAAGCACCAACGCTGCGAGCTCTTCGCCTATTATCGTATTATTCATATATCGCTGTAGCAGCATCCTGTTTAGTGCTTCCGATGATTGTGGTCTTCTCGTCAAGTGATCGTGATACACTTGCATTTTGTGATATATAAATAATTATAATAAGCTGGACACAGCTACTTAAAATGTAACGTTAGTGCCGCATTTCGTTGTACATACATGGTTGAATTTCTATGTTTGCTGAACAATTGTGCAAGTGGACAATTATTAGCAAATGTGTTGAGCTCACGGACCTCATGATTGGTTTCGCTTGGTTACATGCTAGGCTTCAAATATTATTATCCATGCATGTTAAGATTTTGTTGCTTCACTGATCCTGGTGAGGTGTGGTTTATTTGCTCTTGTGGCCGGCGAGCACCTCGGGGCTCAGCCTCGGGCGGCACAGGGGCTGCTGAACCTGTGCCAGTGTGGCGTGGCGTCCTCGATCGGCTTAATTAACCCACTTGTCACTTGTGTTCGTTTGTGAGACGAGAGGCGCGTGGCATGTTTTTGCTAGCTCAAGGAGGCGTCGATGCCGGCAGACCGGCGGTGCGCGTACCATGTGTCGTAAATATGTCTAGCGCGAGGTGAACAGATGGTCACGCACTAGAATTCAACCATGTCTAAATATGCCGTAAAAACATGTGTCGTAAATATGTCTAGTGCGTGACCATCTGTTCACCTCGCTCGTGTAGTCGTGTTAACGGTGTCAGATAATAAGTCTTCGTCAGCAGGACATGCCTGTTTGTTCACAAGTGACGACCAAATGCTGCCGCGTTGGTGTCGTGCGATTTGTTCACGTGCTCTGTCTGTGCGGAAATCCTATGTATCGCCCGCAAGGGAGAAAAAAGTTTGTATATCCTCAACGGTTAGACGTTACTGATTCATTCGAATGTTTGTGCTACTGGTCTTGCTGATTCCTCCTATAAATGGGCATCCAATGAAAATGCGAGTGCACCTGAGATGGGCTGGGTCCAGGAGCATACGAGCTGAAATTCGTTAGTTTTAGGTCCTGTTTGGTTGAGCTGTGGATTTTAAAAAATCTGCTGTGAGCTATGGGCTGTGGAAAAGCTGCTGTGAGCTGTGAAACTATGGGCTGTGGAAAAGTCGTTTGGTTGGAGGAGCTGTGAAACTGCAAGCTGTTTAAGAAATGTCTATAATGCCCCTAAAGGCCTGAGAGACTATTTATATGCAAATTGCTCGTAAATAATTGTTGCACTCACTTATTAGCATGTAAATAATTATTGTGGTAAGGAAACATTAATTTATTCTAAGTTTTTTATCATTCAAAGTGATATAGTCCACATAAATAGAACAAAAAGATAGGGGCTCATCCAATTATGTCATCTCTGAACATAACTATCATTCTCTCACACTAACCAAAGCATCAGCTATTCTACTACGAATGGTATTCATGGTATCCTCATTCTCCACATCTTCACTCTCATCTCCCTATGTTTGTGTTGTGCCACTTGTCTCTTGTACCAAGTATTCCTCATCAGCATCACATCTCTCGAACTTCTTATCACACAAATTGCTGTCACGGATAAAATTATGCAATGCCAAACAAGCAATGATGATATGCTTCTGAGTACGAGTTGAGAAACTTGGTATGCCCTTCAAAATACGCCACTTCTCCTTCAATACTCCGAAAGACCGCTCAATGATATTTCGAAGGGATGAATGCAAGAAATTGAACACCTCATACTTCCCTTAGGGTGGTCCAGAACAATTATGAAATTTTTGTATATGGTATGTGCTTCCTTTGAAAGGGGCCAGATACCCTATTCGGTTTGGAAAACCAGAGTCCACGAGATAATATTTTCCTACAAAATCAAATCAGTATAAGCAAATAATAATACAAGTACTTTACTGCTACCTTAGTAAGGATATGAGTATACCTTTACGAGGCAAGGGAAATGAAGGAAAATTTGCCAATGCATGATTGAGGATACGTGTGTCATGTGCACATTCGGGCCAACCAGCAACCGCAAAGATAAACCTCATGTCAAAGTCATAAACATCTTGCACATTCTGAGATGTATATCCATGATGGCATGTGTAATTAATCATATCCTCGGCGGGCACAACCACTGGAACATGTGAACCGTCTATTGCTCCAATAGTGCCTTTGAAGTAAGGCCAGAAACGTTCATCTTTGATTCTTTCATGTTCTGTAAAAAAAACTAGCATCTCTTGGCTTAAATATTGTCCTTAGCTAACTTGCGCAAACACTTAAGTACCTCGTGAAACTTAGTGTGAACTGTCCACAGTGATCGAGTGAAGCGATTTTCAGTTTGTGAAAATGATTGTGGGCCTCCGACAATCCACAAGAATATTGCCAATGACTCAATGGATGAAACATTGTTAGTGGAGGTCAAACTGTAGGTAGATACTAGCAACTCATGTAGTACTGTGAAGACCTCAGTGCTCATTCGAAACATCTTATAGAAGTACCTTGGACGAGCAAAGCACCTCATCACCCATTGAATTCCAGTTTCTAGTGTTTTCCTGTACTCACCTTTGTCAAAATAATGCTTAGTGTATTGTGCACCCATTTGACCAATAACAACAGTATGCTGGGAAAACTCAGCTAGGAGGACTAGTCCCTTCTGTCCTTCTTTGGCTACACCTTTCAAGTTGTTATCCATCTACAAAGAATATTAAAATTTATTAATTCAATTGACCTAGGATACATCAGTATATGCACAAGAATATAATCTGAGACAAGAAAATAATTTCACATAAGGATATAATCTGACACAAAGAAATAATCTCACAAATAGTCTCAGCATAAGTAAATAGTCTCAGCACAATCAAATTATTTGTTACAGCCATACAACTAATAGTTCTCACAATAGAAATTAAAATTGGTTCACACGACAACAATAGAAAGTAAAATTGGTTCACACGACAACAATAGAAAGTAAAATTGGTTCACACGACAGCAATAGAAATAAAAATTGGTTCACTGCCGCCTCATCATCTCCTTTTCAACATGCTCCCTCTCAATCACATCTAGCCTTTCTTTATTTGTTTTGATATGGCTGAAGACCTCTCTAAATTAAGGCTTCATGATCAGCATGGTGGCAGTGTGCATTAAAGCAGTTCCTTCTTCCACCCCACACTCTTCGACCATCGTCATAGCCTCTCCAATAGTGGGGACTAAATTAGTTGGAGGAGCTGATGATGCAGATACACTTGAGAAGATCTTGTCTGCTGCACTTTCTATCTTCAAACATGTGTTTTTGTACATGCGAAAAAATGGACTCTTCTCTTCTTTGTCTTCAGTACAAGAGCTCTTGCGTTTCTTTTTTCCTAGCTTCTTCAAAGCGGCTAGCTTGACATTATCATTATCTGGAGGTTTTGGTACCTCGGCCACGTCCTCATCACTTGCCTCATCAGAGGATATATCTTCATGATAGGATGCAGTGGCCCCAATCACATGTGCCTTGCCAAAAATTAGATCAAGATCGTCAAGGTACTTCGGTCCTTGTTTTCTGAATCTCACATGGTTGCATTTTAGTTCTTTCTCATGGTTATCACATCTCTGAAATTGAATAAAAAATTTTAGCAAGACACACCATATCAAAGTATGAAAAAGAATATCAATAGTGAGAGTTCAGTTCTTACAGCAAGGTGTTCAGTCCACCATTCCTAAGGGCAATCAACAGTTCCCTTTGCCGCGTCCCATCCAAGTCCGGTGGCATAATTCTTGAACTCCATGAACCATCCATATTCCTTTTTTATGTTGTCTAATTTGTTCTTCAACTGTATCTTTGTTCGCTTGTCACCGGTTCTTTCTTCAAACTTAGATACAAGATTTTTCCAACCAGTACTGGTGAAAAGTCCCAGGGGCCTATTCCCAGCTTCTATCTTCCCTTTGCGGATATCAATCAAATGCTTCAAAAAGAAATCACTTCAATCTGCCTTGTCACCCATTCTTGAATCAAACAAAGCAATTTTTTAAACTTGCTAAATTACCATAATACCATGCCATCATTTTAACATACACACAGCACACAGTACTAAATAAATAACATGCATCGAACCATTTATCGGAGACTGAGGTACCTACATTGCAGATCCAGTCACTAGAGGCGTAGATCGATGAAGCTGTGGCCGTTGAAAGGGACGCCGACCGTAGGTGCTGTGGCTGGGCGCAGTTCACTCGCGAGTTGGGCAGGGCCGAACCAGAGCGGAGAGGAGCGAAGAGGACCAATCCCGTGCCGCAGCAGAGAGGAGGGACGGGGCGGGGCCAGCGACTCCGGGGGCTAGAGAGGAGCTAGACAGGGCCGGCGAGCACCCTGCGGTAGGGGTCTGCGCTGGACTTGAGAGGCCAGGACGGGGCGGGGCCGGCGATTCTCGGCAGCGGAGAGGACTGGGACGGCGCTGGAGAGGACTGGGCAGCACTAGAGGAGGCCGGGGCACGGCCGGCGAGATGCGCCACCGCCAAACCCTAGCTCCGCCTAGTCGTCGCCACTTGCGGACGGACGGGCTCGGAGTCGCGGTAGGGAAGAGAAGTGAAAAGAACGAAACGTTTTCTTCATAACCGATGGTAGTGCGGGTAATTTCGTTGAAAGTGACCCCCCCCCCCCAAGCCGGTGAAAGCAGCCTCTCCCTAGCTGTGAAAATTGAACTACGTGAAAGCTAGCTTTTCCAAAAGCTATTGGGCCAGCAGGTGCCCTTTGGTTAGCTTTTGGGCTTTTGGGAGCAAAAGCTGGAAATATTTGCAAAAATGACACTCCCATTTTTGTAAATCGCCCCAAAAGCTGAAGCCAAAAGCTAAACCAAACACCCCCTTAGTTTCGCCTTGCTCTGTTCCTCCTCTACTGGTCGTCCTCTACCTCCTGTCCTTGTGCTCCTTGATTGACGACTAAGCACGCGCTGATGTATCACTGATGTTAACCTCACCATTAAACTATACATCGAGTTTCTTGTCATTTAGAGCGGCGAAAGGCCACTGATATTGCAGAAATGATTCTTTTTTCCCTGTAACGTCATACTTTACAAGTTATAGGCTCATAGCCCAAGCAGCCTCCTATATTATACTTGTTGAAAGATCAGTCCCAACTGCTGTGCTGACCTGGCTTGCTGAAGTTGTCGCCATTTTAGAAATAAACTTGTCGCCATTAGCACTAAGAATCAAAGGCGATCTTAGCAGCTCGTATATTTTATTCGGAATATGTATTCCAACTCTCCAATGACTCGGCCGGCAAAAGTCGATCATCACTTGTGCCACCTACTCCGAAAACAAAGACGACCTCCAGTAGTCAAGTCGTCTCTTGCATTATCGGCATTTCAATCCTCACCTCCGGCAGGAAGAAGCAGCCGCAAGAATTGCGTTTCCTCATACTGCTCAGGAGAGTACTGCTACACTGCAGCTCTCAATCGCCAACAATTCTCTGGTATGTGCGTGACAGTTCAACCTTGATATTCCTTTAATCTTTTTTTATTTATTTCAGACGATCCAACCATAATTACAACGTTGCTTTGTGGCTTGCCTGTTTGATTTTTGTGCAATCAATTCAGTTCCCTTCCCCGTCAAGCATGTGAAACAAAAGATAAGGAGCATATATACCATGAATATGATGCCAACTTGTGATCTCCGGTCACAAAGTTATGCTTGAGCCTTGTCCACTGCGTCTGCATGCTACTCTCCTAGTCTAAACTAGACGACATGGCACCACTAGTGGTTTCATACTCCTCCTAGTTCTTTGCTACGATCTACTGCAAATAGACCCTGTATTCTTCTTCAGTAAATCAAGTTACTAGTAGTATTTAATCTTCCATACATACTTTGTTTTCTTTCTGAAACTATCCAAGCATGAAATACCTTGTTTTGAATTTATCATTTCGACAAAGGACAAAATACAAATATTTGTAAGTGTAACAATCTGATGAATGTATTTTTGCTTCTGCAGTGGCTAGATTGCCGGACACTCGCTATGGCTGAGGTTATTTTATCACACTTCGCAACCTCTATTCTCGAGAAGGTCTCATCCTTTGCCACCGAATGCGCGGTTAATGAGATCAAGTCAACCAGGAACGTCAAGAAAGAAATAGGAATGTTGGAAAGCTCACTGAGATCTATTTAAGCTGTTCTTCAAGATGCCGAGGGAAGGCAGTCCAGTTCTCATGCCCTCCAAGAGTGGCTGGACAATTTGAAGGATGCAATATATGACATAGATGATGTTTTGGATGATGTAGCTACCAGAGATCTGGAGCAGAAAGTACATAAAGGTTTCCTAGCTCAACTTCAGCATCTAGTAGTTTATCCCTTTGAACTGAGTCACAGAATAAAAGAAGTTCGTGATAAACTCGAAGAAATAGCGGCCAACAAAACACAGTTTGGATTAACTGAGCAACCAACTCAAAACCTGGTGACCAGCAGTAGTAGTAGCAGGGAAACATACTCCTTTATCAATGAACCAAACATTGTTGGGAGAGATGGAGCTAAAAATGAGATCATCGCTAGGATTCTAACCGCCGCAGACTCCACTAGTCATTTGTCTATACTTCCAGTTGTCGGTTTAGGAGGCATTGTAAAGACTGCATTGGCCAAGTTAATTTACAATGACATGCATATCACTAATAAGTTTGAAATGAAATTATGGGCATGTGTCTCAGATATATTTGATCTTAAGAAGGTATTGGAGGACATAGTGGAATCAGGTACCGGTGAAAGCAATAAACACCTAAGATTACAGGCAGTTCAGAAAAAATTATGTGCCCTTTTGCAGGAAAAGAGATATTTTCTTGTTCTAGATGATGTGTGGAGTAATAAACCTAGTGATTGGAATGAGTTGAGAAGCTTGTTATCCAGTGGTGGAAGTGGAAGTGTGATTATAGTTACCACACGCAGTATAGATGTTGCTTTGGTGGTAAGTACATTAGAACCGTATGATGTCACGGAACTACCACATGATAAGTGCATGCAAGTATTTATTCAGTATGCATTCAGAGAAAAGGAAGTCAAAGATCCAGAGTTGCTAGAAATTGGAGAATCAATTGTGAAAAAAATGTTGTGGTGTTCCTTTGGCAGGAAAGACATTGGGCTCTCTGTTGTTTAATTGTCGAAGTGTTAAAGAATGGAGATGCATCTTGGAAGACAATTTGTGGAATGTTAAACAAGACAAAGATGGAATATTGCTGGCTTTAAAATTAAGTTATGATGCACTTCCACCCCATCTACAAGCATGTTTTGCTTCCTTGTCCACTTTCCCTAAGGACTTCAAACTTTATAGAGATGTTCTTATTATGTTTTGGATGGCACTAGGGTTGCTGCCTGGAGGAGAGGAAAGGAATGACGTGATGTCTATTGGAGAAAAATACTTTCATGAACTTTTAGGAAGGTCACTCTCACAAGATCAGTTTATGATTTTTAACAATATTATACAACATTGTAAAATGCATGACCTTATTCATGATCTTTCAATAAAAGTGTCCCAAAAGGAACATACAATTGTTAGTTGTGAAAAACATGATGTCTCTGAGAGGATTAGACACTTAGTGTGGGACTGCCAAGATTTCTCAATGGAGATGAAATCTCCAAAGCAGCTAAAAAGGGCCGGTAGGGCGAGGACATTTATAAGCATAGACAATTATGGCACTGTGAGTAAAGCCTTTCTTGAAGACCTGTTATCAACTTTCAAACACCTTCGTGTCCTAGTTTTTTCTCATGCTGGATTTGAAGAGCTACCAAGTTCGATTGGAAATTTAAGGCACCTAAGATACCTAGATCTAAAATGGAATAAAAAAATTAAATCCCTACCAAATTCTTTATGCAACCTGGTGAATCTACAAACACTCCATCTTGCTAGGTGTGACCAACTAGTGGAGCTACCCAGAGATGTGCATGGACTGGTCAATCTGATGTTTCTCTTCCTGACTTCAAAGCAGAGACATTTCTTAAAACATGGGTTTTGTGGTTGGCCATCTCTGTCAGATCTACAATTGAAGAACTGCCTTGAGCTAACATCATTGACAGAGGGGCTTGGCAGTCTGGCTGCCCTCAAAGAGCTACGCATCTTCAATTGTCCAATGTTGGCTTCTCTTCCTTCTGCCATGAGACAACTCTCCAAACTCCAAAAGTTGGTTATAAATAATTGTGCAGAGCTTGATCTGATGGAACCAAAGGAAGCCATGAGCGGGCTATGCTCACTTCGTTCACTCAATCTTGTCTCTCTTCCAAAGTTGGTGGGATTTCCAGAGAGCTTCAATTCTGCTGCATCCTCTCTTGAATATGTTTGCATTGACGATTGCAAAGGATTGGAGAGGCTGCCAAGTGTAGTCAAAGACTTCACTTCTCTTAAGAGAACTATCATTCGTTACTCTCCTGCATTGAGTAGGAGATTCACTGTGGGTTCCGGAGAGGATTATCATCTCATGAGCCATGTCCCTGAGATATGGATTGATGAGGTGTTGTTGGAAAGGTATAACTATTGATTGTGGTTTACTTGCCGGTTAAAACAAAATTGGTACTTTTGTTTTGCTTGCACCAATAAAAAATAGTACTGGTTTATCTTACTCTGTTTCTTGTCTACTACTAGTATGCACAGGAACAGTTGAGGAACCCGGCAAGCTGGCTGATCCTCATAGCTGGCTTATGTTTGTTGGTTGGTCTTTCTGGGCACCATGCATATATGTTTGTGGTCTCTCGTTTTATGTGGTCGCGACAATGCCAGTAGCAGTGTTCGTCATCTGAATAATAAGCTGGCAGAGTGGCAGGTCACTTGAAGTGTAATGTAACTTGCATATTTATTCCTTCCGTGGGTTGAAACTATTGCAAATGTACGATCCATCGATTAGCAAACGTGGTGAGCCAGAGCCCAGAGCCTACAGAGTTCCGTACGTTTAAATTTTGCTTGGTTCTGTCAAGTTATTACAACTATAGTGATCTGTCGTGACATCTAGTGACTTGGTCTGCTGGCTTTGTCTTCCTCTGTTGTTCCTGTCTATCTGCTCTTCCACCCTGACGTTGGCTCCATCCTTTGTGACAAAGGCTTTGCCCCTCCGGGCTCCATCAGTCCGGTGAAGGTGACGAAGGGAGGAGCCGGTGAGATGGCCGGTTTGGGTTCAATGCAGTAGCTGGGACGGTGTGGGGATGCTGATCAAGTTGACTGGAGTGGCGTAAGCATGTAGACGAGATGGTATATTGCCAACATTAAAACTAAGCTTTGATGCGCTTCCACCCCATCTACAGGCCTGTTTCGCTTCCTTATCCTCTTTCCCCAAGGATTCTGAACTTTTTAAATATATTCTTATTATGTTTTGGATGGCACTTGGGTTGCTGCATAGTGCATAGGAAAGCAATGACCTGATGTCTACTGGAGAAAGATACTTCCATGAACTATTAGGAAGATCCCTTTTAGAAGATCATTATATAGTTTTTGATGGAACTATTTCAAGATGCAAAATGCATGATCTAATTCATGATCTTTCCGTAGAAGTGTCCAAAAAAGGAAAGGACTAGACACCTAGTGTGGGACCACGAACACTTGACAATGGAGATGAAATTCCCTGGCCAGCTAAAAAGGGCCTGTAGAGCAAGGACATGTAGCACTCGGTTTTAAGAACAAAATCCGATACGCACCATATGTGAGCTCAGGAAGTCAAATCTCACATATAGCTATAAATAAGTGTAATATTAAAAGACAATGCTCAATATATAACGTACTTAGTATAAATGATATAACCTTAGACAACAAACAGCGGAAAGACAACTCCGATCTTCGGGTGAAGACTCCAATCTATAGGGACAACTGACTGGTTGATCACAAGCCTAATTTCTCCAAACTCTAGCAATCTGGTACCCATCCAGGATTTTTATCCAAATATATGAAAAATAAAGCAAGCGTAAGTACATGTCGTACTCAACAAATATAACATGGGGTTCATGAGGCTCAAAAGGCTGACACTGGTTTAACTGCGATTAGCTTTTAATGAGTCATCCTTTAGCAATTGGGTGGCAACAAGTTTATTCACAAGCCCATATAAACACATGATCAGGTAAACATGAATAATGAACAGCATAAACAGTAATCATTAGTGTGCATCTTCATCATCGGTATCATTCGTGTTCTTCATCTATTCCGTAAGGGTCCAAGGCCGCTCGTGACCGTGAGCACGGCTGATATACCGTTTTATACTCTGAAGAGGTTGTACACTTTCACTGTGAGTCGTGATTTACCCTTTTACCCGAAGCGGTCAACCTCTTGACCCACTACCAAGGAAGGTCGGTAGGGTTCACTATGAAGCCTTTCAAAGATTCGTCTAACAAGTTAGGGCTGCTAAGGTTTCCCCATTAATAAGCATGAACCCATCTCCAAGGAGTGACTAACAAAATACCAAGAAACCAAAGTGCAACCTTTTGGCAGGCCGAGATCATATCTGTCGTAGCCCCTATTGTGCCATAAAGGTAACCACTAACAAGCTAGAAAATATCCTCATACTGAGCTAAAGCCAGAGCCATGTAGCCCTCACAGTTGTACTATAAGTCCTGGATATTTGCTTACAGATAAATCCTTAGAGAGAGAAATCTAGAGCACCATAAAAATAGCCCAATGCTCTAACCCCCTTGTTCCATATTACTAAAAAGCATCTTTTAGTGTTTATTGCATAATGCATTAGTCAAGTTACAAGATCATAACTTTAGTTTAAGCACTAGCATCATACTACCCAATGCAATAACCCATAGGAATCAAGGAATCTAGGATATTAAATAGCTAGGAAAATTACTATGGTTGACTAGGTAGACACAAGCATATGATTAAATTATTAAAGTGAATAGGACAACAAGGAAGATCCCATGCTATACTTGCCTTAAAACTCTGATCTTCTTCTATTGAATTGTAACCTCCAAAAGACTTCTTCTCGATCACCAACTTCTTTTATATCACCAACGTACTTCTCACCGACTGGACATGATTATAAAGCACCACACAAGCATCCATGCAATCATACATGAAGTAAACAACAGATCTAAATTAGAATAGTACACCAAACATAGGAAATAGAAAGTAAAAAGGTTTTAAAGATGTTCTACACGTTGTTATGAACACACAGGCGCGAAAAGCATACAAATCGGAGCTACGGTGCAAAAGATACAACTACCGAAAGATTTACTTTTATATAAGAAGAAAATTATAGGCTTCATTTATTTTAACTATATAAAATCATATATATAAGATATTTTATAAAATAATATAAATTGAATTAAGTCAAATTTAGATTTGAGTTATAAAACTTAAAGTAAAACAAATCATATTTTATTTATAAAATCCAGTTGCATAATTATTATTCAAGTTAGAGTTTAAACCATGAAATTCAAGAGCTAGTGATATGATAAATATTTTTACTAATGCGTAGATTACGTCGTTACGAATCTAACGCAACTTGAACGGGTCAAATCGAAGTTAAAACGCGGAAGATATAGGGTTTAGAAGTTGGATGGCAATATTGTAAATATCCTGAACTGACTTTCGAATTAAAAATAAATCAAAATCGGAATTTAAATCTGGTCAAGGACGACGGGCAGAATTTGTAGGAAGCATAGGGTCTCTTTTGCAAAAATATAGGGACAGCGGGTTATATAATTAGAAACCTGAAGGACTCTTTTGCAAAATTGACGTGCTGACCGGTATTGACCCGATCTAGGTCGCTAATCTTGTGTTCGACGGCCAGAGAAGAAGGGAAGGATGGAGTCATCGGCGTGTCTCTTCCAAGCAGCGGTGGCGCCATGGTTGACGGCGAGAAGCTCGCCGGTGATCGGTGAAAGGGCGGTTCTGGGAGCGAAACTCGACGGTGAAAGCACGGGAGGAAAGCGCGGGCGACAACGAACTCACCTAGGGCTTCCTGGTGTCGGAGAAGGCTCTGAAACTGCGTGTAGCTCGATCGGGCGGCAGCAGCTACCTGCAAAGTTCGGCTATGGCGTGAGAAAAATAGAGACCGAGAGAGAGTAAGGGGAGGGGCTCGGTAGCTTCATAACCTCAACGCGGAGCTCGGAAAAGATTGGCGAACGGCGGTGAGGCAGCAAATGACGAGCACAACTACGGCGGCTTCGTCTCCCAACTCGATGAGATCTGAAATAGGGTAGGACGAGCCCAAGGCAAAACGGCGACCCGTAGATGGGAAACGGGGATGCGGCAGGGTCGCAGGAGTCTTATAGGGGCGCCTCGGCGTGGGCAACACGCCAAATTGGGCGAGGACGACGCGGATTCGATTCGGAGCAGAGTCCGGCCTGGGCACGACTCGGGGTTGAAGACGGCCCTGACAGGGCGGGCCCACCTGTCGGCGACTAACGCGCGGGTCCCTACGGTCAGCCACAGAGAGAGAAGAGAGCACCTGCGTTGTTGGGCCGGCTGCTTTGCGTGCCGCGCGAGAGAAAGGGAAAGGGAGAAGTGAGGCCGAGCTGGGCCTGTGGGATGGGACTGGGCCTGCGGAGCTAGTTGGTCACCATGCGCAGTAGTGAGGAGGGAAGGGAGCTGGGCTCCGGTGAGGATGTCGGCTGCGCGAAGGGAGAGCAGTGCTGAGCTCCAGCTTGGGCCTATAGGCCAAAAAAGAGAGGGGGAGAGAAAGGAGGCCATGGGCCTAAAGAGAGAAGGAGGTTTTTCTTTCTTTCTTTTTTCTTTTCTTTTATTTTATAGCCATTTCAAAACCTTTCAAAAGCAAAATTTTAATTCATTTTGATTTTGAGTCAAAACCACTCACCCAAACAAATCATATGCAGTGGCATGAATGCATCACAAATGTTTCTACACCCTATGATAAATTTTACTTAATGAAAAAATATTATTTTCCTATGTTTTCATGAGCACAAAAATATAAAATTAAATTATTTTAGCTCTATTTCAAGAGAAGCAAATTTTAGGGTGTTACAGGACATTTCTAAGTAAATTCAGTTATGGCATTGTGAGTAAATCTTTTCTTGAAGACCTTTTTTCAACATTCAGGCACCTTCGTGTCCTACTTTTTAGCCATGTTGAATTTGAGGAGCTGCCAAATTCGATGGAAAATTTAAGGCACCTAAGGTACCTAGATCTACAATGGAATATCAAAATCAAATACCTACCAAATTCTTTATGCAAGCTGGTGAATCTACAAACGCTCTTGCTTGCTCGATCTCACCAACTAGTGGAGCTACCAAGAGATGTGCATGGACTTGTCAATCTGACATTGCTCTTGCTAACTTCAAAGCAGAAACATTTGTTAAGACATGGGTTTTGTGGTTGGCCTTCGCTAGCACATCGACATTTGAGAGGCTGCCTTGAGCTAACATCATTGACAGAGGGACTTGGCAGCCTATCTGCCCTCAAAGAGCTACGCATCTTCAACTGTTCAAAGTTGGCTTCTCTTCCCTCTGCTATGAGGCAACTCTCCAAACTCCAGTGTTTGGTTATTAATAATTGTGCAGAGATTGATCTGATGGAACCAAAGAAAGCCATGAGCGGGCTGTGCTTCCTTCGTGCACTCGGTCTTGTTGCTCTTCTAAAGTTGGTGGGATTTCCAGAGAGCTTCAAATCTGCCGCATCCTCTCTCGAATATGTTTTTATTGGCGATTGCAAAGGATTGGAGACGCTGCCAAGTGTACTCCAAAACTTCACTTCTCTTAAGAGAATCATCATTCGTGACTCCCCTGCGTTGAGCAGGAGATGCGCGGTGGGTTCTGGGGAGGATTATCATCTCATCTGCCACGTCCTTGAGATAGAGATTGATGGAGTGTGGTTGAAAAGGTACAATTATCGACTGTGGTGTACTTGCCGATTAATAGAAATTCACGTTATTTTTTGCTTACACCAACCAAAAATAGTACGGATTTATCTTACTCTGTTTCTCTACCTACTATTATGCACAGGAACTGGGGAACCTAGCAAGCTTGCTGATCCCGAATCATGGCAGGACGGTGAGCTCTCAGCTAAGTGCACACGCTTCCTGGTGTTGCTAGTTCTCTATTGTGTTTTTTTTTTACCTGCGTAGTTGGTTGTTCTTTCCGGGCACTATGCATTATATGTTTGTGGTCTTGTGGCTACGTGGTCATGACAATGGCAGAAGCAGTTTGTCACCTAAATAATAAGCTGGACACAGTCGGCTTGAAGTGTAATGTAACTTGCACATTTACTTGTTACGTGAGTTGTTGCAAATGTACAATCAACCGATTAGCAAACTTGGTGAGTCTACGCACCTCTGTACGTTAGCTTTTGCTTTGTTATTATGTCAAGTTATTAAAACTATAGTGACCTGTCGTGACATCTCGTGACTTGGTCTGCTGGCTTTGTCTTCCTGTGTTCTTCCTGTCTCTCTGCTCTTCCGCCCTGACCTTGGCTCCATCCTTTGTAACAAAGGCTTTGCCCCTCCGGGCTCCAGCGAAGGCGACGAAGCCTGGAGCTGGTGAGATGGTTTGGGTTCGACGCAGTAGCTGGGAGGGTGTGCGGTTGCTGATCAAGTGTTGACCGGAGTAGGCATATGCACATAGACGAATGATTGTTCATTTCCATGATACGAAAGTGTGGCCACTACTAATACATACAGATTGATGATTGCTCGAGAGACTCTTGTAGCTAGGAAGATGCATGTATGGAAGCACTGCTCAGGATCATTCAGTTGCAGGGTTCCATCAACTTCTACTGCTATCTCTAACGAAGCGCAACTGGATACATCGGAGTATAGAAAGCGGCGGCAGCACCACTCCCACACCGGCAGCCTAGGCACAGGCGGGCAGGCCGTCGAACACCTCGATCGGGCTCGTCAGGGCACGTACAACGCCGTCTCTTTCCCTGTCTCTGTGTTTCCAAAAAAACACCCTCGTTCGGCTTGGAGACGGTCGCCCCGTCGCCTCGCACGGGCACGGCGGTGGCTTGGTCGACGAGTAATTAATCGATCTCAACATGTCACGCGACTGCGCTTCATCACTTCACTTGGCGTCTTTGGACGGCTCGTCCGTCCGCGAGCACTTTCGCCGCGGCGTCGTCGTCGTTGGCTATCGCACAGTGGCACTGGCCACTGGCTACGAGATGAATTAAGCCGACGTGTATATATAACCGGACAACGGGTTTGTTTCACATAACTAGCTAGCTTCAAGTCTTCAACAGGCCATGCATGCATGTTTTGTTGACCATTCAATGCCCAAAATCCAAAAAAAGTTCCTTTTTCTAAAAAAGATATCTCTACCTACTATCATGCACAGGGAGAGCTGAGAACCCGGCAGGACGCCATACTCCACCGATATGATGATGCAGTGAGCTCTTAGCTATCGCACACGCTTCCTATGGTGTCACTACTGTGTATTTTACTTGTGTAATTGATTGTTCTTTTAGGGCACCATGCATATATATGTTTGTGGTCTTCTTGTTATGTGGTCGTGACACTGGCAGTAGCACCACTCCCACACCGGCGACAACACCTCGATACGAAAGTGTGGCCACTACTAATACATACAGTTCGTAATCAAGAATAAGCTGGACACAGGTGGTTTGAAGTGTAATGTAACTTGCACATTTACAGTTGTTCAGTGGGCTGAGCTATTTCAAATTGAATGAAGCACCACTACTTTTAGATGACGTATCTTTTGTATTGGGTGTTCCTATTTATAAATTGCTGTACTCTGAAGCAGTGCTTGAACTGGCCTGCTCCTCAATTTTCTGGGAGGAGTGTAAACATGTAATTTCTGCTCTTCACAGAAACAAGCAGGCAAACAGTTCGACTGAACATGTTCAGCTGGCACCTGGCGGAGCGAGATTACCAATTTACCACACGTGATCTATGCAACCTGCATGGCCTCTGGCATACTCCGCAGCTAGTTGCCTAGTACCTGCTGGGGAGATGTATCGGACATTCCGACGGCGGCTGTTGGTTGATGTCAACTTCTGAACCCATGCCATGCCACGATCCACACGCGTTGATCAAGGACTGTGACCGTACCCTTGGAATGCATGGATGGCCATCGCGTTCATTATGGGAGAAAGCAAAAGTGTTTGAGTAGGTGCACGCCGCGTGCTGCAAGGAGCTACTAGTAGCCGTGGATTCCGCCGCCGGCAGGCGGCCACGAGCGCGCTCGCCGTCGCCGATGTGTAGCCACGACGGCGCGATGGGAACTTGGAAACTCGATGAGTTTTGCTGCATGATCCCTGCTCATCAGTGTTCGTTTGATTGTTTCAGGAGAAGCGGTCGTACCATCAACGATTCAGCATCCAAGCCTGTTCGCGCGAGTTCGTGCCATGTCGATAGCAGATATTTGGGCTGCTGCGCTCGTTAACACTTGGTCTCCAATGCAATGGTTGTCTTTTCAACTGACCGGCTCCCCTCAAGCCGTCCGGCCGTCCCTATTAATATTTTGATGAAAACCGTCCCTATTACTATTAACTCCAGAAGACAAGTTGCTTGCTGGCGATATCTACACGCTCCTCCGTTTGTCCCTCCGACGACGGCGATATCTGACATGACCCTTTTTTTTATAAAACAGGAGGGGATTTAACCCCAACTGGAATCTCTCCACCTAAAAAGTTCCTATGCTTATGGTCTGCTGCCCTGCTCGTAATAATCTCCAGAGTTAACTACCGACGATACTGAACCCCCCGGGCGGCTCTCGCAGCCTGCCCCTAGATGCGGCCACGTTCGGATCGCCCACGTTCACGGTGCTCCTTTCCGACACCGTTATGCCCTTTGAGGGAAGCAATGAACTCGGTCATCTCGGGGAGTCATGGTTGTTCATCCTCCCAAGTCGCGCTCCTATGGTTGTCGGTGTTTCGAACCACCGGCTAGTACATTTGTATATGCGCGTCTGGTCCGGATGGTGTGCTCGGAGGACACAAGGATTTATACTGGTTCGGGCGAAATGTCCCTACGTCCAGTCTACCACTGCTCGTGTTACCTGCACTAGTTTATAGTAGGGGTTACAAACGGGCGAGAGAGGAAGAACGTCCCAAGTCTCTGATGAAAGGATCGAACAGAGTTGAGTCTTGTTGAGCTCGTTCTGCCATGTGTTCCTTCAGCCGTGTGCTCGTGGGGCGTCCCGCTTCCCCTTTTATAGGTGAAGGAGAAGGCGTAGGTTACAGAGAGAGAAAAAGAGAGGAAAGGGGAAAAGCGAGGGAGAAGAAGGCCTCCAAGGCCGCCGCGTCCTTCTTCTCCTTCATGCGGGTCTCGTCGACGCTGTAGATGGTAACGGGGACGGCTCCACGTCGGGCTCCTGTTCACCACTGGTGTCATGCCTCGACGTCATCAGCAGGTCGTGGCGTCCCATCCTATCCCGGCGGACGGCGTGGTGAACCGACGTGCATGTCAGCGGCCGTACGGAGATTAGACAACACAACGATCACGCACCCGTCACTGTTGGCGATGCGATCCCCCGGGCGTGGCCTGACATGGCCACGGGTCACATCGAGACGTGCCTGCTTCCCTCTCAGTGTCAGAAGTTTGACCCCGGGGTCGTACCCTTAGACCCGTAGTGGTTGGAGGCGATATGGGTCCCCGTCTTGCGAGACGGAGCCCGCGCCCTCGGGGTCGGGCGGGATGGAGCACATGCCCTCGGGGTCGGGCGAGACGGCTCCCGTACCCTTAGGGTCGGGCGACACATAGCCCGTGCCCTCAGGGTCGGGCGAGACGGAGCCTGTGGCCTCAGGGTCGGGCGAGACGGCTCCCATACCCTCAGGGTTGGGCGACACAGGGCCTGTGCCCCAAGGGGTCTGCAGAGGCGGAAACCATCCCTTCGGGTCGGTCGAGACTAAAATACACCCTCGATTATCTAGACGAGTTGTCGTCCGTGGTCCTCGGATCCCTTCTTCGACTATCCCTACTACTATTACCAGACAACGGGTGACTCCTTCCCTGTAACCCAAGATCGAGGCAGCCGGCCAGCGTGACCATGGTGGCGGCTGGCGCGACCACAGAGGTGGCCTCGCAGGCATCCAATGCGACCATGGGGCGGGTGCCGTGGCCTCGGAGCGGGCCGTTGCGGACACGGGGGCAGGCGCCGCGCCATTGGGGCAGCCATCGCGGACACGGGCGCGGTCAGCGCGGATAAGGCGTGCATGAGCAGTGCCGGCGCGTTCAGGACACAGCACCAACTCACTGTTAGAATAATAGGCAATTTCCATGTCATTTTAATTCCATAAATTAACAGCATGATGATGACATATAAAGAAATATTAATCATTGAAATCATGATATCGATTATATCCATGGTGAAAATACATGCTAGATCATATATCATGTGAAACATATGAAGATAAAAAACATGTGAACTTGATTCATGAATCATAACAGAGAGAAACTGGCATGATATACATCTCATATTTGCAACAAGCATAAGGCTACATATGAAGCAACATGACTGTAAAAAGAAAACACATACGCAGAGCATATATTTGGCAGAAACAGACATAAGACATCTTATAAAACGACAAGACTGGACATATGAAACAAACTGATGGCAACATATGGAACAACACAGATGAACTGCTGAAACATTTAGAAAGTAAAACAGAGAGAAGATGAAACGATCATACCCTCCCATCCGCAATTCCGAAGTTCCAGCATTCAACATGCCGTAGGAGAAGAAAATGTTTCCTCGAGGAAGGCGACGCCGGCGATCGGGAAGAAGACGACGTACGGAGACGGAGACTCTTGGGCAGTCGCGTAGACGCTCCCCAAAAACCTAATTGCCGATCCCTCGAGCAAGGTCCCGAACGACAAGGGCTTCGGAGGCACCTGCCCTCTCGCTTCTCCATGCGCGCAGAGTTACGAGATGAGGAAAGCCATCGAGCAACTGAATTATGTTTCCGGAATGTGTTCTCTCTTTAACTGGAGTTGGAAGACTCGCAGGGGAAGCCGAGAGGCCTCGGAGGCATGCGCCGGGAAGATAGAAAGACCCCGGGAGATCAGGAGTCAGGCCAGCTTAGAGTTGAAAACTCCCATGGTTAGTGGGTGCTAAAAAGTTAACACGCCACGCCACGCCCGCCTGCCTCGCCTCGCCTCACCTCGCCACGCCCCGGCCCGAGCCCGAGCCCGGAGCGAGCAGCGGCGACGCGTGCGCACGCGTGTGGCACGCCTTTGTCCGTTTCTCAATTTCTCAAATTAGACGGATCAATTCCAATCATTTAAGTTGAGTCAACGTCCTTTTAACTTCCAATCCGGTACAAATAATAATACCCACAATTACAAGCCATAGAGTTATTGATTTATTAGATATATAAATGGGCCTAGCCCATAATAAATCCAACAATGCCCACCAAACTCTAGGGTTTGTAACTGTATAGTTCCAGAATCACAATTCTTTGATATACAAGTGTTTCGATGGAGACTGTTAAGTTGAACATCCACCTAAAACAAGAGTTTCACTCAGTCACAACTGAACAATGGACTATACCTTGAATTGATAGTTTTGTGTGAGGTGAGATTCACTCAAGTCCTTTGCTGGTACTAGGTTACAAAAAGCATCCCCGCTGTTTGAAGTATATAAGTCACACTTCTATGCCTTTCATGAGTGTTTAGGGATAACCCAGGTCCCATAGACTGTGACCAGCAGTCTGACTCATATAGGTGTACTTCTCAAAAGATGTTTTGTAGGACAACATCTCATCTTTATAAGACTCTCGGAATACATTAAGGTAAATACCATCCTGCCTTACAGAAGGAAAGATATGCATTAGAGATAGGTTCATAGGGAACTTTCCTCTCAATCTACTCATAGCTTGTTTCACCACTCTACTTCACGGGATCTCCGATCACATAGAGCAGGTTACCACTACAGTAGATTTCACGTGGGTCTCATACCCATCTCTCTCGATGCACTTTCTATCACATTTCGTGACAGTCCCTTAGTGAATTGATCTGCCAGATTATTCGACTTGTGGACATAGTCCAACGTTATAACTCCGGAGGTTTTCAACTTTCTGACAGTCTTTAATCTTCTTTTAACATGCCTTGTGGACTTCATGTTATTCCTGGAACTGTTGACCTTTGTAATCACAGTCTGGTTGTCACAGTTCATTGAGATAGCCGGTATCGGTTTTTCAACTACCGGTAAATCCAACAAGAAATCACGAAGCCACTCGGCTTCAGCTCCAGCAGTGTCCAATGCAGCGAGTTCTGCTTCCATTGTAGACTTCGTTAAGATAGTCTGCTTGCAAGACTTCCAGGAAACAGCGCCACCTCCAAGCAGAAACACATATCCGCTCGTGGTATAAAGCTCATCAGCATCAGAAATCTAGTTGGCATCACAATAGCCTTCCAGCATTTTTGGATGTCCAGTATACTGAATACCATAAGTCATAGTACCTTTTAGATAACGCAACACTCTCTCAAGAGCACACCAGTGATCATCTCCCGGGTTTGACACAAACCGGCTCAGCTTACTCACAGCATATGAGATGTCAGGCCTTGTTGCACTCGCCAGGTACATGAGTGAGCCAATGGTCTGGGAGTATGTCAGTTGATCCCTTGCTATTCTTCGATTTTTCCTCAATAGCACGCTAGGATCATAAGGTGTGGGAGCAGGATCACAGTCACTAAAACCAAAGCGACTTAATACCTTTTCCACATAGTGGGATTGTAACAGAGTTACCCCACCATCACCTTCTCTAATAAGCTTGATGTTTAAAATAACATTAGCTTCTCCCAAATCTTTCATTTCAAAATTGCTCGATAGAAGTTTCTTTACTTCCTCAATCACATTGAGATTTGATCCAAAGATCAGGATGTCATCAACATATAGGCACAGCATAACAGCTTCACCCCCACCATATCGATAATACACACACGTGTCAGCTTCATTCACAGAGAAACCGGAAGATGTTAAAGTATTATCAAACCTTTCATGCCATTGCTTAGGTGCTTGTTTTAGACCATATAATGATTTTAACAACCTGCACACCTTGTTCTCTTGACCATCCGCAATGAAATCTTCTGGCTGATCCATATAGATCTCCTCTTCTAACTCTCCATTCAGGAAAGCTGTCTTAACATCCATCTGATGTATGATAAGACCATAAGAGGTAGCCACGGCAATTAAGGTGCGAATTGTAGTCAATCGAGCAACTGGTGAATAGGTGTCAAAGAAATCTTCACCCTCTTTTTGGGTATATTCTTTGGCCACAAGTCTTGCCTTGTACCTCTCAATTGTACCATCAGGCCTAAGCTTTTTCTTGAAAATCCATTTGCAACCTATAGGTTGACAACCATAAGGACGGTCAACGACCTCCCAAGTTCCATTAGACAAAATAGAATCCATCTCACTCCTTACTGCTTCCTTCCACAAGTCAGCATCAGGAGAAGAATATGCCTCTCTAATGGTGGTTGGTATGTCTTCCACAAGGTACACTAAATAGTCATCACCAAAGGATTTTGCAACCCTCTGTCTCTTGCTCTTTCGAGTAACTATAGTGTCATCCTCCTCAGGGATGTGCACATGAGAATCTTCAGCATGATCTGTTGGAATAGACAGTTCGTGTTCATGGGGAATTATAGTCTCATGTCTTGTTTCACTAGGTGTATTCTTCATTGGAAATTCATTCTCAAAGAATGTAGCGTCTCTAGATTCCATGATTGTATCAACATACATATCAGGAACTTCAGATTTTATAATTAAGAACCTATAACCAACGCTGTGAAATGCATAACCAAGGAAAATACAATCAACAGTTTTAGGCCCAAGTTTACGCTTTTTGTTGATTGGCACATTTACTTTAGCCAAGCAACCTCAAGTGCGCAAATATGAGAGATTTAATCTTCTCTTTTCCCATTCCTCAAATGGTGTGATCTCTTTATTCTTTGTTGGAACTCTGTTTAGGACATGGCATGCTGTCAAAATCGCCTCACCCCACCCTTCCTTGGATAATCCCGCTGTACTCAACATGGCATTCACTAACTCTGTTAGAGTGCGGTTTTTCCTTTCAGCAATCCCATTGGATTGTGGTGAGAATGGCGGTGTCCTCTCATGAACAATACCATGTTCCACACAAAACTCATCGAAGACATTAGAGAAATATTCTTCACCTCGATAGGACCTTAACCGCTTTATTTTCCTCTCAAGATGGTTCTCAACTTCAGCTTTATAGGTCTTAAAATAATTAAACGCTTCATCTTTTGTTTTTAAGAGATACACATAGCAAAACCTGGTGGAGTCATCTATAAACGTGAGGAAGTATCTTTTACCGCCTTTAGTCAAAATTCCATTCATTTCGCACAAATCAGAATGGACAAGTTCTAGAGGTGCTAAATTCCTCGCCTCAGCAGCCTTGTGAGGCTTGCGGGGTTGTTTTGATTCAACACATACATGGCACTTAGACTTTTTGACCAAATTGAATTTAGGAATTAAATTTAGATTTGCTAACCGCATAAGACAGTCAAAACTTGCATGACAGAAACGTGAATGCCATAAATCCGACTCATCAGAAATATTAACATAGTTCACCATTTTATTACACACATCATGCAGTGATAAGCGAAACAAGCCTCCGCAATCATATCCTTTACCAACAAAAGAACCATATTTCGACACAACACATTTATTCGACTCTAGAACAATTTTGTAGCCATCTCAACATAGCATAGACGCACTAACAAGATTCTTCTTGATGGAGGGCACATGCTGCACGCTCTTCAATGGCACCGTCTTTCCCGAAGTAAACTTCAGAGTGACCGTAACCAACACCAAGAACATGAGCACGCGACCCATTTCCCATCAACAAGGCGCCAGACCTCTCGACCTGGTAGGAAGAAAACAGAGAAACATCAGCACACACATGAATATTTGCACCACTATCCATCCACCACTCAGGTGAATTACATACTGAAAGAACAAATGGTAAAGAATTACCATACCCAGATGCTCCATCTCCAGTATCAGTAGTGACAACATTTGCTGATTTCTTTTCCTGCTTGAACTTGCGCTCAGGGCACTCACTTGCCCAGTGCTGTTCACTGCCACAAACAAAGCAGCCTCCATCTCTCTTGTTGTTGTTCTTCTTTTTAAACTGTGCTGTTTGAACAGGCTTAGTTGTGTTCTCTTGCTTGTTCTGGTTTTTCTTCTTTTTATACTTGCGGAATCCAGAGTTTCTCTTCTGTACCACATTAGCAGTAGAGGTCTCAACACTCTTTCCATTGTCTTTTGCTATCGCCCTCTCCTCAACATCAAGAGTACCAATGAGCTCTTCAACATTGAACTCCTGTCTTTTATGTTTGAGTGAGGTAGCAAAGTCCTTCCAAGAAGGTGGTAACTTGGCAATTATACCGCCAGCCACAAACTTGTCAGGTAAGACACATGGAAAGAGCTCAAGTTCCTTAGCTAGTGCCTGAATCTCATAAGGCCTGTTCCACTACAGATCGGTTCTCAACCATCTTGTAGTCATACAGCTGCTCCATGAGGTACAGCTCGCTACCAGCATCGGTAACTCCAAACTTTCCCACAAGTGCATCCCACAGCTCTTTCCCTGTAGGAAGGATGATATAGCTTTTCTGGAATTTTGGATCAAGTGCGCTAATCACTGCACCTCGAAAGAGGTTGTCATCAGCCTTAAACTTAGCCTCATCCTTAGGAGGCAAGTTAGCTGGTTTGCCCTCAGAGACATGATAACATGACATTGCAGTGAGCCACAATTCCATCTTAGCTCTCCAAATCAAGAAGTTTTTACCATCAAAAGGATCAGGCTTTAACACGGCAGCAAAACCTCTGACAGAAAAATGCCTATAATTAGGTTTTTGGATTGTTAGAATAATAGGTAATTTCCATGTCATTTTAATTCCATAAATTAACAGCATGATGATGACATATAAAGAAATATTAATCATTGAAATCATGATATCGATTATATCCATGGTGAAAATACATGCTAGATCATATATCATGTGAAACATATGAAGATAAAAAACATGTGAACTTGATTCATGAATCATAATAGAGAGAAACTGGCATGATATACATCTCATATTTGCAACAAGCATAAGGCTACATATGAAGCAACATGACTGTAAAAAGAAAACACATACGCAGAGCATATATTTGGCAGAAACAGACATAAGACATCTTATAAAACGACAAGACTGGACATATGAAACAAACTGATGGCAACATATGGAACAACACAGATGAACTGCTGAAACATGTAGAAAGTAAAACAGAGAGAAGATGAAACGATCATACCCTCCCATCCGCAATTCCGAAGTTCCAGCATTCAACATGCCGTAGGAGAAGAAAATGTTTCCTCGAGGAAGGCGACGCCGGCGATCGGGAAGAAGACGACGTACGGAGACGGAGACTCTTGGGCAGTCGCGTAGACGCTCCCCAAAAAACTAATTGCCGATCCCCCGAGCAAGGTCCCGAACGACAAGGGCTTCGGAGGCACTTGCCCTCTCGCTTCTCCGTGCGCGCAGAGTTACGAGATGAGGAAAGCCATCGAGCAACTGAATTGTGTTTCCGGAATGTGTTCTCTCTTTAACTGGAGTTGGAAGACTCGCAGGGGAAGCCGAGAGGCCTCGGAGGCATGCACCGGGAAGACAGAAAGACCCCGGGAGATCAGGAGTCAGGCCGGCTTAGAGTTGAAAACTCCCGTGGCTAGTGGGTGCTAAAAAGTTAACACGCCACGCCTGCCTGCCTGCCTCGCCTCGCCACGGCCCGAGCCCGAGCCCGAGCCCGGCCCGGGCGGCGGCGGCGCGCCCGCGCGCGTGTGGCACGCCTTTGTCCGTTTCTCAACTTCTCAAATTAGACGGATCAATTCCAATCATTTAAGTTGAGTCAACGTCTTTTTAACTTCCAATCCGGTACAAATAATAATACCCACAATTACAAGCCATAAAGTTATTGATTTATTAGATGTATAAATGGGCCTAGCCCATAATAAATCCAACACTCACAGAAGGCCGCCGCGCCTGCGAGCTCCGGTGAGACCATGCCCGTCCTGCCGCCGCGCCTGCAAGCTCCGGCCCTGGCCGCGCCGTCTGCGGGAGAGGCCGCGGGGCCGGCCGCGCCTGCCCAGCTCGCCTGACCACTGACGCGGCGCTGCCCCTCTCAAACCAAGCGCCTGCTGCCGGCCGCCATGCTCTGCCTTGCTCCGTTCGTGCTGTCACAGGCTCCCCTCGCCCGTGCAGCCGCGGCCGCGAACCCTGAACGCCCGCCGCGAGCTGTGCTCTGTTTTGCCCCAGTGTTCCTTTGCTTGATGTCATCATGACGTCATACGCGCTATATGACCATTTTCCTTTAGAAAAATAATCTCATAAATAGATTCATTATATTATAGGAATACACGTATACGTGTCTCACACTAACAGCAAAACTGAGCCATCCATCTCATGATCTACGACTGAGATTTAAAGGTCATCGTAGGCGTGCACAAAAATACATGACACGGTGCACAGACATATATCTAGTTATAGTAAAAAATAAGAATAAATATAGTGCAGCGAGGTTTTAAGAGACAAAAAAAGATAAAAAAGCTAAAATTACACAAAGCCTTCTAGCCATAGATCTATAAACAGGTGGAGTGCCGACTTTGCTAGTGCAAACTCTCTTCCAAAGATAGTCTTGCATCATTACGCATTATCCAAATAGCCCAACACATCGTGATAATGATTTCCACGAAGAAAGGCTCCACCTACCCTAGAAGCAAAGACCACGACTTCAACTAGCCAAGTCGTCTCTTGCCTGGCATTTCAATCCTCACCTCAGGCAGGGAGAACGAAGAAGCAGGAATCAGGAGAGTACTACAACTGCAGCTCGCAATAGCCAATTCTCTCTGGTATGTGCGTTATAGTTCAACCATGGTTATATATTCTTTTAATCTTTTTTTTTATTTCAAGACAATCCAACTTCAGTTAGGAGGTTGCTTCGTGACGCTCCTATTTGATTTTTGTGCAATCAATTCAGTTGCCTTCTCCGTCAAGCATGTGATGCAAAAGACAAGGAGCATACCATGAATATGGTGCGAACTTGTGATGTCCGGCCGCTGCAATTACGACTAGCCGGTCTGCAAGCTACTCTTCTAATCTAAACTAGACAAGAAGACACAACTAGTAGTTTCATGCTCCTACTAGTTCTTTGCTCTCCCTCGCGACTCGCCCTAGTGCTGCCACCGCCGTACCCCACTCCCCCCGCTTTCCACCACCGCTGATCCCCCTCCCTTCCCCTCCGGCATCTCACCGGAGGTCGGAGGGAGTGACCATCCATCGTTTTTAGTAAGTTTTATAGTAGATCGAGTCCTTAAAATTAGGGTCTCTCTATGCCATGTTTTTTTATATTGGAGATTTATCTTCTCCTCCTCCTCCTCGCCGGCGACAGCGAGGGGGCAGGGTGGAACCGTTTTCTCTATGGCGGCTCTGTTGAAGATGAAGACGACAACTACGGCGTCAACAACTTTATCAGCATGACGACATGGAGACTTTTCTTTCTGAACGGCGACATAATGGCTGAGATGATGTCGCCACCATGGAATAACTTTATCCGTTCTCTTCTCCGTTTTATTGTGGTTAGATCGATCTGGCCACAATGAAGGACTAGGGAGAATAAGTTTCACATCAGTCTTCCTCATTCTTCAGTGGCAGAAAGAAGAAGGAAGACAACACAAGAAAGAAGAAGATTCTTAACTCTGCTTGCAAGAATGTTGACCGTCATTCATTGAGCATCTGTTTTTAGACCTTTTGCCGAGTGTTTGTCTGTATGGTCATCCGTATCAAGCATCATACATGTTTGGTTTTGAGATTTGGAGCTATTCACAACACGGGTACAATATAGATGAAAATCGGTTTCTAGATATACGTAGTGTATTCCAAAGTGCTTTAACGTAATGATGTACCTAGCTATTGTTTAAAATAATTCTTCTTCGTCTAAAAAAACTCCTACTAGTCCTTTGCTACAATCTGCTGCAAATAGGGACCGTATTCTTCTTCAGTAAATCAAGGTACTAGTAGTACTTAATATACTATAAATACTCTAATTTCTTTCTAACTATCCAAGCATGAAACCTTGTTTTGCATCTATGAGTTCCATAAAACAAAATACAAATCTGAGTAAGTATAACAACCTGATGGGTGTTTTTTTTTCTTTCTAGTGGCAAGATTGTTGGACACTCGCTATGGCTGAGGTTAGTTTATCACACTTCGCAACCTCTGTTCTCCAGAACGTTGCATCCTTTGGCACGGAATGGGCAGTTAATGAGTCCAAGTCAGCCTGAAACGTCAAGAAAGAAATAAGAAAGTTGGAAAGATCACTGAGATCGATTTGTGCTATTCTTCAAGATGCCGAGAGCAAGCAGTCTAGTTCGCATGCCCTCCAAGAGTGGCTGGATAACTTGAAGGATGCAGTATACAACATAGATGATATATTGGATGATGTGGCTACCAGAGATCTAGAGCAAGAAGTACATAAAGGTTTACGTGCTCGATTTCGACATCTACTGGTTTCTCCGTTTGAACTGAGTCAAAGAATAAAAGAAGTTTGTGTAATCTGGATGAGATAGCAGCCAACAAATCACAGTTTGGATTAACTGAGAATCTAATTGATATCCCGGCAACCAGAAGAAGTAACAGAGAAACACACTCTTTCATCAATGAACCAAACATTATTGGGAGAGATGGAGCTAAAAATGAGATAGTTGCAAGGATTCTAGCCGCTGCAGACTCCACAAGTCCTTTGTCTGTACTTCCCATTGTTGGTTTAGGGGGCATTGGGAAAACTACTTTGGCCAAGCTAATTTACAATGACTTGCAGATTACCAACAAGTTTGACATGAAGTTATGGGCATGTGTCTCTAATGTATATGATCTTAAGAAGATCTTGGATGACAAAATACAATCAAGTACAGGTGCAAGCCACAAACAACTAAACCTTGAGGCACTGCAGAGTAGGTTGCGTGGGATTTTACATGAAAAGAGATATTTTCTTGTGCTAGATGATATGTGGAACGAAGAAGCCAGTGAATGGGAAGATTTGAGAAGCCTTCTATGTAGTGCTGGTAATGGAAATGTAATTATAGTAAGCACACGTGGTTCAAATGTTGCATCAATGGTGAAGACCTTAGAGCCATACAAACTAGCAAAGCTACCACATGAAGAGTGCATGGAAGTATTTTTATGTCGTGCATTCAAAGGTGACGAAAAAAGGGATGCTAAGTTGTTAAAAATTGGACACTCAATTGTTGAGAAATGCTATGGTGTCCCTTTGGCTGCAAAGACATTGGGTTCCCAACTATCAAGTCACCGAGCTGTAAGAGAGTGGCATTGCATCAATGAAGAGAAATTATGGAATGTAAAGCAAAACAAGGGTGGAATCTTGGCAGGACTAAAACTAAGTTATGATGCACTACTACCGCATCTACGGGCATGCTTTGCTTCATTATCCACTTTTCCAAAAGACTACAAACTTTTTGCAAACATTCTTGTTATGTTCTAGATGGAATTAGGATTGTTGGATAGAGGAAAGGAAAACAAGGACCTGATGACTATGGGACACGAATACTTTCATGAACTTTTAGGAAGATCACTTTTACAAGATCAATTTATTGTTGTTGACAATACTATAAGGCATTGTAAAATGCACGATCTTATCCATGATCTTTCAACTAAAGTGTCCCAAAAGGAACATGTAGTTGTCAGTTGTGAAAAACTTGATGTCTCTAAGAGGATTAGACACCTAGTGTGGGACCACCAAGACTTCTCAATAGAGATGAAATTTCCTAACCAGCTAAAAAGGGCTGGCAGGGTGAGGGCATTTGTAAGCAGAAACAATTATGGCACTGTGAGTAAAGCCTTTCTTGAAGGCCTTTTCTCAACTTTCAAGCACCTTCGTGTCCTAGTTTTTTCTGAAGTTGGATTTGAAGAGCTACCAAGTTCGATTGGAAATTTAAGGCACCTAAGGTACCTAGATCTACAATGGAATAGAAAAATCAAATACCTACTAAATTCTTTATGCAAGTTGGTGAATCTACAAACGCTCCATCTCTTGCTCGATGTGAGCAACTAGTGGAGCTACCAAGAAACGTGCATGGACTTGTTAACCTCACATACCTCAACTTGACTTCAAATCAGAGGCATTTGTTGAAACATGGGTTTTGTGGTTGGCCTTTGCTAGCAAATCTAGTATTGGATGGTTGCCTTGAGTTAACATCATTGACAGAGAGACTTGGCTGCCTGGCTGCCCTCAAAGAGCTACGCATCTTCAACTGTCCAAAGTTGGCTTCTCTTCCCTCTGCCATGAGCCACTCTCCAAACTCTTGGTTATTAATAATTATGCGGAGCTTGATCTGATGGAACCAGAAGAAGCCATGAGCGGGTTGTGTTGCCTTGGTTCGCTCAATCTTGTCGCTCTTCCAAAGTTGGTGGGATTTCCGGAGACCTTTAAATCTGCTGCATTCTCTCTTGAATATGTTTGCATTGACTATTGCAAAGGATTGGAGAGGCTGCCAACTGTAGTCAAAGACTTTACATCTCTTAAGAAAATCATCATTCGTAACTCCCCTGCGTTGAGTAGGAGATGCACGGTAGGTTCCGGAGAGGATTTTCATCTCATCAGCCACGTCCTTGAGATAAAGATTGATGGAGTGCGGTTTGAAAGGTATAATTATCGGTTGTGGTTGACTTGCTGGTTAATATAAATTCACGTTATTTTTTTTGCTTGCTTGCACCAACTAAAAACAGTACTGGTTTATCTTACTCTGTATCTCTGCCTACTTTTATGCACAGGAAGAGTTGAGAAGCCGACAAGTTCTTGCTGATCCCGATTCGTGGCAGGACGCCTTACGCCAGCGATGCAGGAGCTCTCGGCTAAGAACACACGCTTCCTGTGGTGTCGCTATTGTGTTTTTACCCACATGGTTGGTTGGTCCTTACGGGCACCATGCTTATATGTTTGTGGTCTTTCTCGTTTGTGGTCGTGACAATGGCAGTAGCAGTTCATCGTCTAAATAATAAGGTGGACTGGATAGAAAGTGGCTTGAAGTGTAATGTAACTTGCACATTTACTTGTTCCTTCCGTGGGTTGAACTATTGCAAATGCACTATTAATCTGTGTTACAGCAAACGACGTGAGCTTACGCAGCTTAGTATATGTTTTGTTTGCAAATGCACTATTAACCTCTGTTGGCATTGCTTGTTTGTAACATTTTGCTACTCTTATTGGTTAGCTTCTCGCGACCTGGTGCACGCATTTATTTGGGTCAAATAATGGGCCTCAGGGCCCCCAATGAAACTTAAAATGTAAGAAGTGCAATGGACTGGGTCCACATGCATATAAGGAGGAAACTAGGCCTGCCGGCTCCTTCTTCTTCGGTTACTGTTGTGCTGTGTCGCTGCTCCCAACCTTGGCTGCTTCCTTTAATTTGTCCCACCGAGCTCCCATGACGGCAAATTGATGATTGCTCGAGAGACTCTTCTAGCTAGGAAGAGGAAGATGCATGTATGAAAGCACTGCTTATGAAGGGTTCAAAATTTTGGCGAAATTTCGCAAAATTTGGTAATTTCGGTGGTGGCCGAAAGAAAAATCCGAAATTTTATAATACACTGATACATGTGTTATATAACTTTAGACTTAATTTTTTATTGTTTATATTGCATATTTTTGTATTCAATAGATTCATCAACTGCTATCAAAGAAAAATATTTCGGTGGTGGCAGGGTTCCATCAACTGCTATCTCAGAACGAAGCGCACTGGATAGTGGATACATCGGAGTAGCAAGCGGCGGCAGCTAGCGCCACTCCAACTACTACTACACCGCCACGCGCGGGCGCAGGCCGTCCAACACCTCGATCGGGCACGGCAGTGGCTTGGTCGACGAGCAATCGATCTCAACATGTGGCTTGGTGCCTTCGGCTGGTTCGTCCGTCCGAGGGACCGAGCACGTTCACCGCGGCGTCGTTGGCTATTGCACAGGGCCATTGGGCACTGGCCACATGCCCACATCCTGAATCGTGCGTTGGCCAAACAGTAATACTACATGTCTTACGTCCGACACGAGTAAATCGTCGGACGCTCTGCAGGCCCACTGTATTGTTACTTGCGCTTTTACCTCGTCGCCGCTCGCTCTGCCCATGAGTTTAGTAAAAAAATTCACCCATCCTTATCCCTTCCGCTTCCTCCTCCTCTGTCGCCGTGCCTTGCGGCTGTCCCGTCCTGGCGGCAGACACGCACTCCCCTCGCTGCTGCCTCGGGCCCCATCCGCCGCCACTCGCTCGCGCCCCATCGCGCGCGCCTCTCGCCCCTCCCGTCGCGTGCGCTGGTGCTGGTGGTGCTTGCTCCACCCGTCGCGCGCGCCGCCCGCCCGACTAACCGACCCAAGCCTAGTGTTGGTGACGCTGGTGGCGGTGGTGCTCGCCTGCGCCGCTGGTGTTGGATGCTAGTGGTGCTCGCGCGCCGCCGGCTCCCAACTTGATGGTCGGAATTGACCGGCACAGGCGCTCCCCCTCCCGTATGTTGCAAATATATGTTTCAAGTATTTCAGACGTTTCAGAGGTATGTTGCAAGTGTTTTAGAGACATATTGCAAGAGTTTGTTCAAAATGTTTCATTTGTTCCAAACATATGTTGCAAGCGTTTTCATCTGAATGTTACATATGTTTCAGACATATGTTGCAACAATATGTTCTAAATGTTTCATCTGTTCCAGTCTTCCGTTGCAGCAAGTGTTTTCTTGTAGCAACTTGCAAGTGTTCTATCTGTATGTTGCATATGTTTTCGCACATATGTTGGAAGTGTATTTTCCAGATGTTTCATCTGTTTCCAACGTATGTTGCATTCAAGTGTTTCATGGTGTACGTGTTTCATATTGTTCGGAGAGTCAGGGGCACGGGGGAGTGATGGTGGCACGGCACGGGCGACGGGAATGGGGCACGGCGAGCCGGTGGCCGGCGGACGTGGCGCGCAGCATGCTGGGGGCCGGCGGTTGGGGGCACGATGGGGCGGGGGTGCACCTGTGGGGCGGGGCGACGGATGGGGGCGAGTCAAGTCGAGGCGGACGGGGCGTATTGCGAGTCGTACGGACGCGACGACGGTGCGATGCGCATGCGGGCAGGGCGAATTAGTGGACGGAGGGCAGACTGTGCAGGTGCGTGCAGGAATCGGCCGTCCGACGGAATCCTATCCCATCAGATGTCCGGGCGCTAGCACGTCCCTTGGTTAAAAGAGCATGCTGCAATACAGCGAGCTCTGAGATAAGCATACACACTTCCTGTGGTATCCCCGCAATAACAGCGAGTAGGTGGATCATCTGCTCCGTGTCATGGCCATCGTCCGCGATGCAAGCTTCTATGGAGCTTGATGCTTGAGCTGCTGGGGTTCATTAATTAACAATTGAGACAAAGCACACGCTAACGCGTCTCAGATGCCAAAGCAGCGAATTATAGTGTGGAATTCTCGAAGAGCTCGCCTTTTTCCCCACTGTCGTGGTGGAAAGGCACACCAACTCGTTCATTTTACTGCACGAAAGATGCACCACTAACTCTGGGCGGCTGATGTCGATCATTACTCTCGCCACCTACGCGGAAAACAAAGACGACCTCAGCCCTCAAGTCGTCTAGGTTGGTTTGCCTGATCATGCGAGGTGCTGGATGTGCTCCGTCTCATGGCCGTTGATCCGCGATGCAAGTTTTCTTGCTGGCTAAAAAAAAGCTTTGATGGAATGATGGAACGAATGCTTGGGCAGGTGAGGTTCTTTAATTAACAATTCAGACAAAGCAGGTGCTGACGCGTCGAGTTGCCAAAGCCGCGAATTATCGTGCAGACTTTTGAAACAGCCCGTCTTTTCCCCCATTGTCGTGGTGGTAAGGCGCACCACCTCGTATATTTTACTGCACGTACGGAAAGATGCATCACTAACTCGATCGGTCAGCTGAAGTCGATCATTATCGCTAGCTCAAACCTCCTACTACACCGAAAACAAAGACGACCTCAAGTCGTCTCTTGCATTGCCCGGCATTTCAATCCTCAACGCCGGCAGGGAGAACGGAAAAGAAGCAAGAATTGCATCTCTCCTCAGACCGCTTAGGGGATCAGTGACTACTACTGCGCTCTCAGTCGCCGTTTCCCTGGTATGCGCGTCGTTACAGTTCAATCTTGATATCCTTTTTTGTTCAGAGAACCTAACCTTAACTAGAAGGCTGCTTCTTCGTGGCTTGCCTGTTTGATGTTTCTGCATTCAACTGTCAGTTCCCTTCACTGTCAAGCATGTGACTCAAAAGGCAAGGAGCACATCACGAATATGACGTGAACTGCGTCTCCATGTTACTCTCCTCATCTAAACTAGAAGACATGGAACCACTAGTAGTTCCATACTACTACTAGTTCTTTGCTACAATCTGCTGCAAATAGGCCCCGTATTCTTCTTCAATAAATCAAGGTACTAGTAGCATTTAATCTTCCATATATACTCTGTTTTGTTTCTGCAACTATCCAAGCATGAAACCTTGTTTTGCATCGATGAGTTCCACAAAACAAAATACATATCTGTGTAAGTGTAAAAGCCTGATGGATGTTTCTTTTTTGCTTTCAGTGGCTAGATTGCCGGACACTCTGATATGCCTGACGTTTCTTCGTGGCTCGCTTGTTTGATATTTCTGCAATCAGTTCAGATCCCTTCCCAGTCAGGCATGTGTAGTACTTAATCTTCTATACATAATCTGTTTTCTTTCTAAATATGCAAGCATGAAACTTTGTTTTGCATTTATGAGTTCCACAAAACAAAATACGAGTCTGTGTAAGTGTAACAACACGATAGATGTTTTTTTGCTTTGCAGTGGCTAGCTAGATTGCCGGACACTCAACATGGCTGAGGTTACTTTATCACACTTCTATGAAGACGTATGACAGTTGCAGGGTTCCATCAACTGCTATCTCAGAACGAAGCAAGTGCACAACTGGATACATCGGAGTAGGAAGCGGCGGCAGCGCCACTCCAACACCGGCAGCCTAGCTAGGTGCGCACGGGCCGACTGACGAGGACGCGCGGGCAGGTCCAACGCCTCGGGCTCAGTCGCTCAGAAGCACAAGTCTGGCTGGTCGGTGGGCACGTTGATCGCGGCGTCGTTGGCTATTAAGTATTCTATCCGGTTGTCAACTAAACTAACGCTGTTATTGCACGAAGACCGACATATGCTTGCCGGCCTCGGTGTTGCTGGATCTGACATGTTTAAACCAAACTAATGTCATCCTTCCCTCCGGATTCCAAGGGGTGTCACATGCTGAACTCGGTTGGTGTGGTCTGTACATCAGCACTTCCACTACTGAAATCTGAAGGTTAAGTTGTTCAGGTATTCATCCCTGCTCCTCAGTCAGAATCTCATTTCCTCTACTGATGCGTGGTTTCATGACAACTAATTAATCGCCCTTGCTCTTCAATCTTCATTTTCTGTGTATGAAGCAGGACTCGAACTCCGTTAGCTCAAGGCAGATCTATGTTATGGATCTCACTTTTTAACTCTGGATCACAGTTGACTCGTCCGGCAGAAAACAAAGACGACCTCAAGTCTTTGCTTGCCTGCCATTTCAATCCTCATCTCCGGCAAGGAGAAGAACCTTTCCTCAGACCGCCCATGGGAGGACTACTACCACGCTTTAAATGGCCAGGTTCCTGGTACGTGCGTTACAGTATAACCATCATTTTCCTTTTTGTTTCTGGCAACCAAACCTTAATTACAACGTTTGCTTCGTGCCTTGCTTGCCTGATGTTTCTGCAATCAAGTCAGTTCCATTATTCCCTGTGGCATGTTTTGACACAGAAGACATGGAGCTACCATGAATATGATGCTCCAGCTGCAAAGTTATGCTTGAGCCTTGACCGCTGCATGCTGCTCTCATAACTGAAAGGAGACGACAAGACACAATTAGTTGTTTCATACTTCTAGTTCTTTGCTACACTCTGCTGCAAATAGGCCCTGTATTTCTCTCCCATAAATCAAGGTACTACTAGCTAGTATTTAGTCTTTCATTAGTACTCTGCTTCCTTTTTGCAACTATCAAAACATGAAACCTTGTTTTGCATTTATGAATTCCAACAATGATTAGAGAATGTCTTGTGGCACAAAACAAAATACATATCTGTGTAAGTGTAAAAGCCTGATGGATGTTTTTCTTTTGCTTTCAGTGGCTAGACTGCCGGACACTCTGATATGGCTGAGGCTATTTTATCACACTTCGCAACCTCTGTTCTCCAGAAGGTCACATCCTTTGGTACAGAATGGGCTGTTAATGAGATCAAGTCAGCCTAGAACGTCAAGAAAGAAATAGGGAAGTTGGAAAGGTCACTGAGATCGATTTGTGCTGTTCTACAAGATGCCGAGAACAAGCAGTCTAGTTCGCATGCCCTCCAAGAGTGGCTTGATAACTTGAAGGATGCAGTATACAACATTGATGATGTGTTGGATGATGTGGCTACCAGAATTCTGGAGCAAGAAGTACACAAAGGTTTCCATGCTCGACTTCAACATCTACTAGTTTCTCCCTTCGAACTGAGTCACAGAATAAAAGAAGTCCGTGATAATCATGATGAGATAGCAGCCAACAAATCACAGTTTGGATTAGCTGAAAAGCTAATTGATTTCCCAGCAACCAAAAGTAGTAGTAGGGAAACGCACTCCATCATTGAACCAAACATTATTGGGAGAGATGGTGCTAAAGATGAGATAGTTGAAAGGGTTCTAGCCGCTGCAGACTCCACGAGTCCTTTGTCTATACTTCCCATTGTTGGTTTAGGAGGCATTGGGAAGACTGCATTGGCCAAACTAATTTACAATGATGTGCAGATTACCAACAAATTTGACATGAAGTTATGGGCATGTGTCTCTGATGTATATGATCTTAAGAAGATCTTGGATGACATAATACAATCATCTTCTGGTGCAAGCCACAAAGAACTAAACCTTGAGGCGCTACAGTGTATGTTGCGTGGGATTTTACATGAAAAGAGATATTTTCTTGTGCTAGATGATACGTGGAATGAAGAAGTGAGTGAATGGGAAGGCTTGAGAAGCCTTCTATGTACTGGTCGTAATGGAAGTGTAATTATAGTAACCACACGTGGTTCAAATGTTGCATCAGTGGTGAAGACACTGGAGCCATATGAAGTAGCAAAGCTACCACAAGAAGAGTGCACGGAAGTATTTTTCCGATATGCATTCAAAAGTGACGAAAAAAGGGATGTCAAGTTGTTAAAAATTGGAAAGTCAATTGCGGATAAATGCTATGGTGTCCCTTTGGTTGCAAAGACATTGGGTTCCCAGTTGTTAATCAGTCGAGATGTTGGAGAGTGGCATCGCATCAACGAATTGAAATTATGGAATGTGAAGCAAGATAACGTTGGAATTTTGGCAGCACTAAAACTAAGTTATGATGCACTACCACCCCATCTACGGGCATGTTTTGCTTCCTTGTCCACTTTTCCAAAAGACTACAAACATTTTACAGAAAGTCTTGTTATGTTCTGGATGGCATTAGGATTGTTGGACGGAGGAAAGGAAAGCAATGACATTATCAGTATTGGCCAAGAATACAGTCATGAACTTTTAGGAAGATCACTTTTACAAGATCAGTATATTCTTTTTGACTCTACTATACAGTATTGTAAAATGCATGATCTTATTCATGACCTTTCAATAAAAGTGTCCCAAAAGGAACATACAGTTGTCAGTTGTGAAAAATTTGATGTCTCTGAGAGGATTAGACACCTAGTGTGGGACAACCAAGACTTCTCAATGGAGATGAAATTTCCTAAGCAGCTAAAAAGGGCCTGTAGGGCGAGGACATTTATAAGCGGATACAATTATGGCATTGTGAGTAAAGCCTTTCTTGAAGACCTTTTATCAACTTTCAAGCACCTTCGTGTCCTAGTTTTTTCTCATGCTGGATTTGAAGAGCTGCCAAGTTCGATTGGAAATTTAAGGCACCTAAGGTATCTTGATCTACAACGGAATAGAGAAATCAAATACCTACCAAATTCTTTATGCAAATTAGTGAATCTACAAACACTCCATGTTGATACGTGTGACCAACTAGTGGAGCTACCAAGAGACGTGCATGGACTTGTTAACCTGACGTTTCTCTACTTGACTTCAAAGCAGAAACATTTGTTGAAAGATGGGTTTTGTGGTTGGCCTTCCCTGTCAGTTCTACAATTGTACAACTGCCTTGAGCTAGCATCATTGACAGAGGGACTTGGCAGCTTGGCTTCCCTCAGAGACCTACGCATCGCCGACTGTCCAAAGTTGCATTCTCTTCCCTCTGCCATGAGTCGGCTCTCCGAACTCCAGAAGTTGGTTATTCATAATTGTGCAGAGGTTGATCTGATGAAACCAGAGGAAGCCTTTGACGGGCTTCGCCGCCTCCGTACGCTAGAGCTCTCTTCTCTTCCAAAGTTGGTGGGATTTCCCGACAGCTTGAAATCTGCTGCTTCCTCTCTAGGATATATTTTGATCCACGATTGCAAAGGATTAGATAAGCTGCCAAGTTTCATCCAAGATTTCACTTCTCTTGAGAAAATTGTGATTCGTGACTGCCCTGCGTTGAGCAAGAGATGTGCCGTGGGTTCTGGGGAGGATTATCTTCTCATCCGCCACGTACGCGAGAGACACATTGATGGCAGAGTCTTCAAAAGGTATATTCTTTGTCTGCTCTGGTTTACTCCTTGATCAATTGTATTTACTGGTTGTTTTATTTATTCTACCAACCAAAAGGTCTTGCTGTATAAATCTTATCCCACACGATTTTTTCCGCACTGAGGATTCTAACTCCCGACTCTTTTGGCTCATTGCATGCGCAGAACCGCTTGAGGCACCAGCAACGACGTCCTAGGTACTGAACCGTGACTAAAAGGAGCTGCTAAGCACCAACTCTGCGAGCTCTTCGCCTATTATCGTATTATTCGTATATCGCTGTAGCAGCATCCTGTTTAGTGCTTCTGATGATTGTGGTCTTCTCGTCAAGTGATCGTGATACACTTGCATTTTGTGATATATAAATAATTATAATAAGCTGGACACAGCTACTTAAAATGTAACGTTAGTGCCACATTTCGTTGTACATACATGGTTGAATTTCTATGTTTTCTGAACAATTGTGCAAGTGGACAATTATTAGCAAATGTGTTGAGCTTGGTTACATGCTAGGCTTCAAATATTAATATCCATGAATGTTAAGATTTTGTTGCTTCACTGATCCTGGTGAGGCGTGGTTTTATTTGCTCTTGTGGCCGGCGAGCACCACGGGGCTCAGCCTCGGGCGGCACAGGGGCTGCTGAACCTGTGGCAGTGTGGCGTGGCCTCCTCGATCGGCTTAATTAACCCACTTGTCACTTGTGTTCGTTTGTGAGACGAGAGGCGCGTGGCATGTTTTTGCTAGCTCAAGGGAGGCGTCGATGCCGGCCGGCTGGCGGTGTGCGTGCTGCGGGCGCTGGTCAGGCCCAGGCTCCGATCCATCGGTGACAAACATGCGTCCTAAACATCGGTGACAAGCGTGTTAACGGTGTCAGATAACTTCAAGTCTTCGTCAGCAGGACATGCCTGTTTGTTCACAAGTGACGACCAAATGCTGCCACGTTGGTGTCGTGCGATTTGTTCACGTGCTCTGTCTGTGCGGAAATCCTATGTATCGCCCGCAAGGGAGAAAAAAAGTTTGTGTATCCTCAACGGTTAGACGTTACTGATTGTTGAGACTTACGGTCTCAGACAATGTGGAGGAGGTGGAGGCCTCCGCCCGCCAAACGCTGCCCTCGGGCTGAGGCTCGGGAAACAGACACGACAAGCGGGCGTGTAGAGAAATGGCACGTAAAACTAGGGTTTCATTAATTCATTCATCAACCTCCCGTACTGTTACAAGTGTACCCTATTTATAGGGCTCAACTACCACTTTTACAGAGTTTACAATAGTACCCTTCAACTGCTACTGTACATTCTCGGAATATCCCACTACTTGCCTTTCTTCTCGGGGGTAATCTTGTCTTGCCGCCCTTAGGTACTGAGCCTGCGCGATCAGCCGGCCCATCTGGCCTCAGGATTCGGCGATGGGCCTTTAGGCCTCCGCCCCTGGGACGCCGAGGCCCAGTATTGTCGTCCTCCTGCTTGGGTCTCTGCCCCTGCGAGCGGGGGCCAAACCGGCATGCCCGCGCCGTCCACGAGCGCCTTCCTCTGGTTACCTGCACACACACGTAGATAACGTTGGCACTTGATTAGTCTTGCAGCGGGGCAGCCTCCGCCCCCTCTGGCTGGAGACGCCTACGAGCTAACCGGGCGGAGGCTGCGCTAGGGTCACCGGTGGCGTCCTGCAAGCAGTCTGAGAAACCGTCATCTTTCTGGGTCTGGAGGCGTGGTAGCCGGGCCTTTGCTTAGGTAGTCGGTCGGAGACGTCTCTGCGAACTGTTGGCTGCGTAGGTCTCCGCCACTCTCGGAGGCCGTGTTACAACAGTTCCCCCTTTTGAGACCACGGTCCGCCCGAGCGTGTCGTGAACTCAAAACACCCTAAGCAAGGACGTCCGCGGGGGCGGAGACCGCGCGTAGTCACGTCTCCGACCGATCCCCGCAGGTTCCCCCCTGGCCTGCTCTGGCGTGGCCGCTGGTCTTGTCATAGTAGCCGTTATGCTGCAAAACTAGCCGTTGTCCTACGCTGTGGCTGTTTACATCGTATTGCTTTCCGTTGTATACCTTGCGACTTCTTCGGAGATGACCGTTGGGCGGCAGGCGAATTGTCCGGAGATGACCGTTGTACGGCGGTAGCCGAACCGCCCGCCCGCGTCCTATATAAGGGCGGGGTTGGTTGCGGGGTCCCCCCTCACTGCTCATTCACTTTCCTTGCCTCTGAGAAATCGCTCTCTGCTCTCTTCGGTTTCGCCTGAGCTGCCTTCGCGCGTTCCGTCTTTCCGCTTGTGTCTTCCGCCTAGGCTGCCGCCGCGGTGGCTTCCTTTTCCGCCTCCGCCCATACTCGTCGGCCCGCTTTCTTCGGACCCTATCGCCACCTTCTCGGCGTTAGGGCCGCCGGCTGGAGTGCGCGCTTTGAGGAGTGCATGCTTGCCTCCACCTCCGCGTTGGAATTTGAAAAGCTGGTGGAGGAGGATTTGGGGAGTGTCTCCGCGTCCGTCGGAGACCTGATCGCTACGGATTCCAGAGACATGGCGATAAAGTCATGGGATTTCTGCCCCTCCTCCATTACTGAAGAGGCGGTCGTGGAGATGTTGAAGGAATCGTATTTTCCTTCTTCAAGGGTAAAAATCCCTCCGCCCGGCCAGACCGTTCTGGAGCCGTAGGAGGGGTATGCGGTGGTGTTTTGGGACTTTTTCACCTGCGGCCTTCGCCTTCCTTACGTCCCCTTCCTCCGCCGGGTGTTGGAGACGTTTAACGTCTAGGTTCACCATCTGACCCCTACGACCTTCCTTACGCTCAGCAAATTTTGCTGGTCGTGTGTTTCTTATAATGCCGAGCCGGATGTGGACACCTTCTGCACGTACTACGAGCTGCAGAAGCAGCCGAAGAAGAAGAAGGAGGTGCGGGAGGGCAAGGAGGTGGAGGTGACCTACCAGTATGGTAGTTGCACCTTTATGTCGAAGAGGACCCAAGACGTAGACCGCCTGGAGCTTTCTTTTTGCCGGAAGGGCAAGTGGGACCGCGGCTGGCTTGAGCAGTGGTTCTACGTGAAGACCTATGGGGTCCACGGCACTACCGAGGATGGTGCGGAGGTCATGGAGTATCCATTGACTTCAAGAATGGAGGAGATGGCGCCGCATACGCGCGTGGATCCGCCGGAGGAAAAGTCTCCGGCGAGGAAGGCTTGCGACCGGGCTTTTGCGGCTGCGTGCCGCTACTCCGGGGGCCGCGACCTGGTGGAGGAGATTATGGCCTCCAACTACTGGCCCCTGGGCAAGGACAACCTGGCCTTCCGGCTGGAAAAGGTGAAGGTTCCTGTTTTTGGTCCGGAGGCCGGGATTCCTTTCCCCCGCTTTGGCCGGTCTTTAGGGGAGGGGGTGACGGAGGACAGCTTCATTGCCGACGTTGAGGAGGCCACCGTCGGGTTGGTTGGCAAAATTTCCTAGCGTGAGTACACATCTCAGAGAGCCGTGGTAGGCACCATGCCGCGGCTCAATCGTATTTTTGAGGAGCTCGGGATCGTCTACAGGGAGCGCGAGGTTCCCACCGAGGTCCTAGCTTCAATTGACAAGAAGAAGAAGAAGGCCTTCGCGAAGAATGTTACGGCAGAGGCTGAGTCCAAGAAGAGGAAGGGCGCCGCTGTAACTCAGGCGCCTGCAAAAAAGAAGAAGAAGACCGGTGCTCTGGTAATCGCGGCGGCCACGTCTTTGGCCGGTAGTGCTGGCGTTGCCTCCGCCGGCAGTGAAGACGTTTAGAGCTCCTCCGTCCCGTCAGTGGACGTGCGGGTCACGAGCGGCGAGGATCGCGGCTCTCCTGGAGCTCCGGTGAGCCCTGTGAGCGGTGCTGTGAGCGGTGCTGGGCGTCCGGAGGCCAGCGCTGCTCCGGCGTGCTCCTTGCACGGTGCTGCGAGTGTCACCGAATAGCTGGAGGCTAGCGTTGCCGATCCTATGCGTGACATTTTTGGCGGGCTGTATTCAAGTTCTGAAGATGGCGTGGAGGTCGCCTTGCAGCACGCTCCTTCATTTCCCATCGTTGTTGCGCCTTCCTCCGCGCCAGCGGCAGACGTCGGGCAGCCGGAGGCCGTGCTTGCTGAGCAGGCGCCGGTGGCTCAGTCTTCTTCGAGCCCTCCGCCCGCCAGGCCGCTGGCTGAGGAGAGCCGGCCCTTTGGGCTGTCGCCGCATGATATGGCGGAGACATCTGCCCAGGGGGCTCGACAGGCGGCCCAGCCTAGGCTTTTTATGAGTAAGTTTGTTTGGCGCATATTTTTGTGTTTACTGTCTTCGCCCGGTTTATTTGTTTATGTATTGTACCAAGTGCTAATACCTTGTACTTGTTGCTTTGTAGGTGATGTCATGGCTGGACTCCTCACCCCGGAGGAGCGAGCGGCCGCTGCCAGCGTCAGGTTTGGTCTGGGGCAACCAGGGCTGACGGCGCCGGGTCCGAGTGAGTATAGAGTGTTTTTATCTTACTCATCTTTTGGCCTGTTGTTATTGCCTATTTCTGATCGGCCCTCTTACCTGAGTTGTTGTTGTTGTTGTGTTTTTTTTGGCTACCCAGGCTCCTCCGACACTTCTATCTCAGGTTGGGAAGAGTGCTATCTTGGGGTTCTTGGAGACATCGGAATTGGTCTCTAGCAGTTGTTGTATTTATTGTGAGATTTGCTTTTCTCACCTTATTGTTTTGTGTTTGTATGTTCTTCTTTGAATAGATCGCTTCAAACAGCATCTGAGGGACATGGATTTCTTCCAACTTCTTTGTGTTCATCTAGAACACCAGAGCTTGGTGCGTCTTCGGTGGTTTGCCTTTTTTGGTGTATGTTCGCCTTTAGACTTGTTTTTGTTTCTATTGCTAATCGCCTTGGTCTTCTTCTTTCTGATCGCAGGGGTATCACACGGCCGTTGTTATGGAAGAGCATTGCACTCGCGAGGTCTCCGACCGAGATACTGCGATTGAGGCCCTCAAGGCGGAGAACGAGCGCCTAGAAGGTGAAAAAGGGGGTTTGGCCAACTCCCTTGCAGCTCTCCACCTTTCTCTGGTGGAGAAGGAACAAGAAAAGGAGGCTTTGAGGGCCGATCTCGCCAAGGCCCGGGATGCGGTAGCTTTGTCCGCTGAGCAGGCCCGCAGGGCGAACGAGTTGGCCGAGGGTCTCCGGCGAGAGCTGGCCTTTGAGAAGGAGTCCGCGGCTGCGGTGGGGGAGCAGCTGTCTTTGTCGACGAGGCGTTTGGACTCGGTCAAGGGGGTCCTTGCTGCAACCATTGGCCATTATCGGGCCATCATCGCCGAGTTCGGAGGCGAAACCTCCGCTCCTCTGGAGGAAGACAGCGTCTACGCCCTTGCCTCCTGGCTAAAGCGTCACCTTGCGAAGCTCCCCGATCTGATCAATGGTTGCACGGACTACGGGGCGCTGGCGGGAGTAGCGAATTACGCCAAGCTTTTGGTGCGCGGCGGGTGCACGCATACCGAAAGTATTCCGGAGGGAGCGCTGCCGGGTCCAGAGGAGCTTGGTGAGACTTCTCTTGGTTTGCGAAAAACCTTGAGAAATTTCATTGGGTACTTTTGGGCTCCGTTTGGGAGACCTGCTGCCCGGAAACTGGCGGAGGAAAAGAGGGCGAAGGTATTTGTAGTCTTTGTAGCCGCTATTTTTCTCTCCTTGCTTTTTGTGAAGCTGCGAAGGCTTTCATTGCCTGTGCCACTGATATTTTAACATGTGCCACATGATGCGCAGAAGAGTCTTGCGGGCAGGCCTCCGCTAGGTCCGCGTTCGGCGACCGCGGGTGACGCCTCCGCCGCCGCTGGAGCTCCGGTGGGCGCTACGATCAGCGGCGGTGATGGTCGGAGGCCGCAGGCACCGTCCGCGCCCACAGTTGATGCGGGCTCCGTTCCAGCGACTTCTGCTACGGCCGATGCATCGGAGGTCTAGGCTCTTTGTAGGACTTAGTTGTTTTGACTTGTATATTGTAGTCCAGTTGGACTCTTGTAAATAAAGTTTCTTTTGTTCTGAATGATTTTGTGGAAAATTTTAACCTTGCGCAGGTTCCGAATCGGGAGCCTGCGCAAGATGTTGCGCCTTTGACTCTCTACAACGATGGTATTTATGTGAGCGGAGAGCTTTGGGAGTATTGGCGTTCGGCCTTTCCCCGCAGCGTTGCGCGCAACGTGTTTGAGTCAGTTAAGTTTGACATAGACGACGAGCGCGCTGGGTTTACTCGCGCTCTTGCTTGGCACGGACCTCCGCCACAATAGTTTGGATTTTATTGTAAGTTTGTGTCCTGTAAGAATGCTACTTGATGTTTTATGGAATACAAAATAGGTTCACTTTCTTGATTGTTTGTGCGGGGGCTTATGTCTGTTGTGCTTGTTTACATATCTCGTCTAGTCCCGAGCTTGCACACCGTGGGCCTTTGCTTGGGCGAACGTGCGCGATACAGAGGTGGTGGCCAGGACCTCCACCCCATGTTCTCTCCTTCTCTGTGCTTGCTTGATGGCCAGGGTAGAAGTGTTTGCAGTTTTTTGGCCGGCGGGGGCGTACTTGAAGTCCGCCTGGCGAGGCTTGCTGAATCGGTGTGTGATCCGATAGGAGGTTTGGCGCAGCTTGTGCAGACGACGGAGACTTTTTGGTATTTCTTTAGCTGGGTGTTTTAGCTGTCTGGTGGTATGGGCCTCCGACGCTGCACACCCGTGGGACATGTTTCATTTGTGGAGATGGCAGGTTAGGTCTCCGACGTCAGGGGGATGTTACGAGATTTCGTGCGATATCCCCCTTCTTTCGTAGGCCTGCGCTGTTCATCACCGTGCCGTAGTTCCTGTCTCTTTTCCCACTGCCTCCGACCGTCTACTGGTGCCTCCGATTTTACGAGTTTTCGTACAATATCTACGACCGACTTAGATATCTAAGGAGACCCCCGCCTCCATGGCCATTGCTGTGGCTTGTGTTTGTGCTCTGCCTTCTTCCCCCCTTGCGCCTTCTGCTGACTGAGGTTTTAAGGGCGTGGGGGGAACCCGTTTTATAGTGGGGTGGTGGCTTTTGGTTGTTAAATTTTTTGGTACGTTGTTTGTTGAAACGTATCTTGGCTTTAATGGCCTATATCTTGCTTGAATTATTCTTGCCTTTGGAGATCTTTTGAAGTAAATAGGCCTAGTGCCTAAGTGATAGGGTTTTGTCAGACCTTTTCCTCGTTTTGCTGTTTTCGATGACAGAGACCTTTTCCTGGTTCTAGCGCCATAATGGTATTGCCCCTGATGCTTGCGGTGGTTTTTTTGTTAAGGTCGGAGGCCTGTTTGGCCGAGGTTGTTTTTGCCTTCATGCCTGAATTTGGTCAGGTCTTCGTCAAGGGTCGGAGGCCTGTTTGGCCAAGGTGGTTTTTACCTTGATGCCTGAATTTGTTCATGTCTTCGTCAAGGTCGGAGGCCTGTTTGGCCTAGCTGGTTTCTGCCTTGATGCCTGAATTTGGACAGGTCTTTGTCAAGGTCGAAGACCAGTTTGGCCTAGGTGGTTTCTGCCTTGATGCCTGAATTTGGACAGGTCTTTGTCAAGGTCGAAGGCTAGTTTGGCCAATGTGGTTTCTGCCTTGATGCCTGAATTTGGACAGGTCTTTGTCAAGGTCGAAGGCCAGTTTGGCCAATGTGGTTTCTGCCTTGATGCCTGAATTTGGACAAGTCTTTGTCAAGGTCGAAGGCTAGTTTGGCCATAGAGGTCGTTTCAAATTGCCAATGCCTGTGGCCGGCGCTTTGAAAGGACCTGTGCTTATTTTTGTTAACCGAATATTGCGGCGCCAGAGCTGGTCGCTTTCGGTTTTGAACTTTTCGAGCGTTCTTTTGGGGAATTACCTCTTTATACTTCTAGACGATTTTTACATTGAGGCTGCCTCATTAAAAACCTCACCTCCGCTTGGAGTTCCAATGTGAGGAAAAGAGTACAGGCTCTTTTACATTTTTTGGTTTGAAGAAAAAAAAGAGCTGAAAGGTAAATGAACGGAGGGGCCTTCGCTTATTATTTGCGGAGGTTGCCCTTTGGTATATTGCCTAGATGTAGTATCTACGGAGGCTGTCAATATTCCAGGTGTGGGTTGTCGTGACACCTTCGCTGTCGGTCAAGTGGAAAGAGCCCGGGCGGCCTGCTGCCGTTGCTGTGTATGGGCCTTCCCATTTTGGCTGCAGTTTGCCAGCAAGTTGTGTGTTGGGTTTTCTTCTGAGTACGAGGTCTTCGTGTTTTATGTCTTTCCTTACCACCTGAGAGTCTCTCCACTTCTTGGTTTGGGACTGATATTTTGCAATGTTTTCGACTGCTTCTAGTCTTATGGCTTCTATTGTTTCTTTTGCATATTCTTCATCTTGCAACATTAGCTGTCTCGTTGTGCGGAGGCTTTCGTGCTTGATTTCTTCTGGCATCATGGCCTCTTCTCCATAAAGCAGTTTGAATGGTGTGAATCCTGTTGTTCTTGAGATAGATGTATTGTGTGACCAAATCACTCTGGGTAATTCATCTACCCATTTTCCTTTGCGTAGGCCCAGCAATGTTTTTGATATTGCTGAAAACACTATTCTATTTGCTCTTTCCACAGCACCATTGGACTCTGGGTGGTATACTGAGGCGAAGGCTAGTTTTGTCCCAATGCTTTTGTAGAATTCTTTGAAGTTCTCTGAATCGAATTGTTTTCCATTGTCTACTGTCAGAATCCTCGGTACACCCAATCTACAAATGATGTTTTGCCAGAAGAATTTTCTGACAGTTTCCAAGGTTATCTTCGCCAGCGGCTTTGCTTCTATCCATCTTGTAAAATATTCTACTGCCACTACTGTGAATCTGTTTCCTCCTTGGGATGGTGGTAATGGGCCGACCAGGTCCATACCCCATCTTTGTAGCGGCCATGTCGGAGGTATAAGATGGGTCTCCGACGATGGTTTTGACTGCCCGGGAGAGAATGTTTGGCATGCTTTGCATGTTCTAACTGTCTGCTCTGCGTCTTGTATGTGTGTTGGCCAATAAAAGCCTCGCCTTATTGCCTTTGCTGATAATGCTCTAGAGCCAATGTGCGACCCGCAAATTCCCGAGTGTATTTCTTGAAGCAACTCTATGCCTTCGCTCTGTGATATGCATTTGAGGAGAGGCTGGACTACTCCTTTCTTGTACAGTACACCATCTATGATTGTGTAATTTCTTGCCCTGGCCTGTATTCTTGCTGCTTTTGCTTCATCTTCTTCGGTTGTTTTGCCTTCTAAGAATTCTGTTATCGCCTTTCTCCAATCTTCATTTTGCAGGTGTAGTATGGGCTTAGGTGCCTTAGATGTCTCTGCAGTTGCCAGGGACTTCAAGATCTGGTAAAAAGTGTTTGGTGGCAGTGGCAGGTTGTTTGCCGCAGCTTTTGCCAGTTCATCTGCCTCTATATTTTCTGATCTTGGGATGTGCTTCAAGGTGAAGCCCTCGAATCTCCGCTCCAAATTTCTGACAATGGATAGGTATTTGATGAGTTCTGGCTCTCTTACTGTGTATTCTTTCTCTACTTGGCCAGTAACCACTTGAGAATCTGTTTTGACTGTCAATGTTTTTGCCCCTAGGGCCTTTGTTTTACTGAGCGCTAGGATCAGGCCTTCATATTCTGCTATGTTGTTTGTTGATTTGAACTCTAGCCTTGCTGTGTATTTCAATCTGACGCCGGAGGGTGTCGTTAGGACGGCGGAGGCTCCTGCTCTGGCTTGGCCCCAGGCTCCATCCGTGTATGCTATCCAGCCTTGAGTGGTTGGTTGTATCTTGGGCTCTGTCGGAGGTGTCCAATCTGCTACAAAAATCGGCTAGTGCTTGTGATTTGATTGCTGTTCTAGGGACATACGAGATACCAAACTGTGATAGCTCTGTAGCCCATTTGCCTATTCTGCCGAAGGCTTCTTTGTTTCTGAGCAAGTCTTGCAGTGGCAGCGATGTTGGAACTGAGATTTCGTGGGCTTGGAAATAATGCTTTAGTTTTCTTGATGCCATCAGCACTATGTAGGCAACTTTTTCTACCTCAGTGTAGTTTAGCTTGGCTCCGGACAGTGCTTCTGGGATAAAATAAACTGGATTTTGAGTTTTGCCTTATTCTTTTTCCAGCTCGTGAACTAAGACTGCGCTGACTGCATGGTCGGAGGCTGCCACATATAGCAATAGGTGGCTGTCCGATTCTGGGACGGAGACCACCAGTGAGTTTGCCAGATACTCTTTCAAGTTATGAAATGCCTCCGACTGCTTGGACCCCCACTCAAAGTTGTTTCTGCCCCTCAGGGCTTGGAAGAAGGGGAGGCTGCGTTCTGCTGATTTTGAGATGAATCTGTTGAGCGCTGCTATTCTTCCCGTCAGCTTTTGCACTTCTTTCTTGTTTTTGGGTTCTGCCATTGTCATTATTGCTCTAGTTTTGTCTGGGTTCGCTTTGATGCCTTCGTTGCTTATGATGTATCCGAGCATCTTCCCTTTTGTAACTCCAAATATACATTTTTCTGGGTTGAGGCGGAGGCTGGCTATCCTGAGGTTGGCGAAGGTCTCCTGTAAGTCGGAGACATGATCATCCTTGTTCTTGCTCATGACCACTATGTCGTCGACGTAGGCTATGATGTTTCTATCTAGTTGTGAGCCCAAAACTTCCTTTGTCATTCTGGCAAAGGTTGCTCCGGCATTTTTGAGGCCCTCCGGCATTCTGGTGTAGCAATATGTCCCGAATGGAGTGGTGAAACTTGTCTTGTCTTCATCTTCTTTTTCATCCAGATTTGGTGATACCCAGAGAAACAGTCGAGGAGAGAAAACCTCTGGCATCTGGCTGCCTTGTCGACGGAGGCATCTATTCTTGGCAATGGGAAAGGGTCTTTTTTGCAAGCTTTATTCAGATCTATGAAATCTATGCACATTCTCATTTTGCCATTCTTCTTTGGTACCAGTACTACGTTTGCAAGCCATTCTGAATACTTGACTTCCCTGATGACTTTTGCATCTAGCAACCTTTGCACCTCCGCCTTTGCTGCTAGGATCCTGTCCTCCGACATTTTTCTCTGTTTCTTCTTTCTTGGCCTCATGTTTTCATTGATATCCAGTTCATGCTGATGTCCCTGCTGACTCCCTGTAGGTCGGAGGCTGACCAGGCGAAGATGTCTTTGTTTTTTACTAGAGTTTCCATGAGCTCTTCCTCCTCTGCTTTGCTCAACTCTGAGTTGATTGTTATTTTTCTATCTGGTAACTCCTTTTCTAGAGGGGTCACCTTTGTCTCTTCTTGACCTGCCATATCTGTTTTTCCTCTGGGCATATCCGGAGGCTCTAGTTCTTTGTCTGCCGACTCGACTGCATTGATGTTTCTTTGGGCTCTGTAGATTGCTTTTTCTATGTTTCTTGCTTCTTTCTGGCTGCCTCGGACTATGATAATACCATGGAGTGCTGGTATTTTCATGCATAGATAGGCCATATGCAGGGCTGCGTTGAATTTAGTCGTGAATCCTCTGCCCAAGATGGCATTGTATGGGTAATACAGATCGACGACGTCGAAGGTTATGTACTCGGTTCTAGCATTTGCTTGGGTTCCAAACGACACTGGGAGTGAGATTTTTCCTAATGCTTGTATCTGCTTGCCTCCGAATCCTATCAAAGGGGATTCGGAGGGCTGTAGTTGATTTTTGCTGAGCTTCATTTGGTCAAAGGTATTTGCGAAGATGATATCTGCTGAACTGCCAGTGTCAATCAGTACTCTGCTTATCTCCCATGCTGCTATGTTGGTCTTGATTACCATTGCGTCTGCGTGAGGGTAGCTTTCTAGCTAGAGATCTTCTTCTATGAAGGTGATTGGGACTCTAGACCAATCTGTGTATTTTGCTGGGCCTTGGTCTACTATGTTGTTTACCAGGCGGAGGTGATCCTTTTTCTGCTTTTTCGTTTGAAACTCCATTGATGATCCTCCGGCGATTGGTAGTATCATGCCTATTGTTGGTAGCGGTCCATGGGGGTTGACTTGGTTTTCTGGGTTTGGCTCATTTTTTGGTGTTGGTGGTTGGTTGTGAGGTGGCGGTGGAGGCAGTTGCTGCATGTGGTGCTGTTGCGGTGGAGGCTCGAACCTGATTTGGTTTTGTGCCGGTGGGTTTGTTTTGAGGTAGGTTATGTGGGGAGGTTTTGGGTTTATGTAGGTCAGGCTTGCCTCTGACCTGTAGTTACCCACCGGAGGCTGCTGTGAAGGCGCTGACCTCCATGCTGGTAGGAAGTTTGGGTAATAGGCAGAGGCCAGTGTGGAGGGATGTATTTGGGTTGCATTTAGCGCTGGGTACATTGGGCAGTACTGCTGGTGGCCAGTTGTGTAGGTGGTGTTGACCTCTCTTGCGCTCTGTTGTGTCAGAGGTTGGGCATTCTGCTTGTTCTTCATCCTTTCCTGTGTCTCTTTTGTCTCCGGACAATCTTTGGTGCTGTGCCCTGCATTTTCGCCGTGAAAAACGCAATATGGCCTGCGTTGTTTCTGGCTGTGGTTTTTGTTCCAGTTTTTGCCTTGGTAACCTTGTCGTCCTTGGTTCCTGGTCTGGGTCTCTGGCCATGCTGGCGCTGCCTGTTGCCCTTGCTCGGGGTGAGGTTGACCCTCGATGCTGAGCACTTGCCCCTGGCCTGGTTTCTGATTTGATGCATTCTGGTTCGTATAGGTTTTTTGGGAGTTTTTGCTGCTGTTTTGCTGTCTGTTTTGACCCTGCTCCTCCAGCCTTTTTCGAAGGTCATTGTCTGATCTGCAGTATTTCTCGAACTCGTCATACAACTATTGTATGGAAGTTGGTTTCTTTCTTGCTAGGTGTGTTGCGAACGGCCCGATTTGAAGGCCTTTGATCGCTGCTTCAATGGCGATCTCGTCTGGGACGTTTGGTGCCTTCGCCTTTAGTTGCACAAATTTCTGGAAGTAGTCGTGTAGTGTCTCTCCCTGCATTTGCTTGCACTGGAATAGATCTATGGAAGTCAGCCACTGTGCTGTTAGCCCCTTGAAGTTTGCCAATATCTTGTCCCGGAGGTTCTCCCAAGAATAGACTGTGCTTGGTTTGAGCATAGAATACCAAGCCAACGCGTCGCCTTCGGCTGCAATGACAAATGACTTTGCCAAGACAGCGTCGTCTCCGCCGGCGGAGGCTACTGCTGCCTCGTAACTCATGATGAACTGATGGGGGTCTATCTTTTTGTTGAACTTTGGTAGTGTGATTGGCTTGTACGCCGTTGGCCATGGCGACTGTTATATGCCTTCAGAGAGTGGGGACTTGGGATCGATAGGCCTCCGCATCACCTGAGATGGCATCGTGGGCTGGCTGATCACTGGTGGAGGCCCTTGTGGTATGGTTGCAGTTGGTGTTGCTGCGGAGGCTGGGATTGCGGAGGTTGACGCTGGTACTTAGCATCTCAGCGTGTAGGACTGCCAACTGCTACCTTATTTCTGTTGCTTGTGCTGACGCTTGAATAGCTTGCTGATTCACTGCGAATGCTGCTGCCATTCTATCCCTCTCTTGATGAGCTCTTTGCAACTGTGCTTGCAGCTGTTGCAGTTCTTGCTCGAGTGTTGTGGCTGAGTTTGGTTGGGCCTCCGGATCTTGAATCTCTGGATGTTGGGGTTCCGGTGGTTGACCCTGGGCGTCTTCTCTGGTGTCATCCTCCGCTGGCGAGGTTGCGTAGGTGCTACGAGTGGTGCGCCTAGGCCTTCCTCGCTGACCCGTGGTCGTTGCTGCTCTGGTGGTGGTTTTTCTTTTCAATGCCATCGTTGGTTTGCCTTGGCCAAACCACGATGGACGCCAATGTTGAGACTTGCAGTCTCAGACAATGTGGAGGAGGTGGAGGCCTCCGCATGTAAAAAGCGCCCCTCGGGTGAGGCTCGGGAAGCAGAACCACGACAAGCGGGCGTGTAGGAAATGGCACGTAAAACTAGGGTTTCATTAATTCATTCACCAACCTCCCGTCATGTTACAAGTGTTCCCTATTTATAGGGCTCAATTACCACTTTTTTACAGAGTTTACAATAGTACCCTTCAAGCTGCTCTGATACATTCTTAGAATATCCCACTACTTGCCTTTCTTCTCGGGGTAATCTTGTCTTGTTGCCCTCAATCACTTGGGCTCTTGCGATCACCGACCCATCAGCCTCGAGATTTGGCATTGGGCCTTTAGGCCTCCGCCATCGGTCTCGCCTACAGGGCCTTGAGGCCGTAGACCCTCGATGCCAGTGATTGTCGTCCTCCTGCTTGGGTCTCTGCCCCTACTGGCGGGGGGCAGCGCGCCGCGCAAGCTTGGTCCACAGTGGCTTCTCTCAGTTACTGCACACACACATAGATAACGTGGCACTTGATTAGCCTTGCAGTGGCGGCGTCCGCCCCCTCCGCCAGAGACGCCTCTGAGCTAAGCTTGAGGCGGAGGGCTGCGCCGAGGTCACCCGGCGTCACCTGCAAGCGATCGAGAAACCATCATCTTTCTGGGTCTGGAGGCGTGGTAGCCGGGCCTTTGCTTAGGTAGTCGGTCGGAGACGTCTCTGCGAACTGCTGGCCGCGTAGGTCTCCGCCACTCTCGGAGGCCGTGTTACAACACTGATTCATTCGAATGTTTGTGCTACTAGTCTTGCTGATTCCTCCTATAAATGGGCCTCCAATGAAAATGCGAGTGGACCGGAGATGGGCTGGGTCCAGGAAGCATACAAGCTGAAATTTGTCTAGTTTTAGGTCCTGTTTGGTTGAGCGGTGGATTTTGAAAAAGCTGCTGTGAGCTATGGGCTGTGGAAAAGCTGTTGTGAGCTAAGAGCTGTGGGAAAAACCGGAAATCGTTTGGTTGGAGGAGCTGTGAAAGTGTAGGCGGTGTATGAAATGTCTATAATGCCCCTAAAGGCCTGAGAGACTATTTATATGCAAATTGCTCGTAAATAACTGTTGCACTCACTTATTCGCATGTAAATAATTATTTTGGAAAGGAAAAATTAATTTATTCTAAGTTTTTTATCATTCAAAGTGATATAGTCCACATAAATAGAACCAAAAGATAAGGGCTCATCAATTATGTCATCTCTGAACATAACTATCCTCCTCTCGCACTAACCAAAGCATCAGCTATTCTACTACAAATGGTATTCATGGTATCCTCATTCTCCACATCTTCACTCTCATCTCCCTGTGTTTGTGTTGTGCCACTTGTCTCTTGTACCAAGTATTCCTCATCAGCATCACATCTCTCGAACTACTTATCACACAAATTGCTGTCACGGATAAAATTATGCAATGCCAAACAAGCAATGATGATATGCTTCTGAGTATGAGTTGAGAAACTTGGTATGCCCTTCAAAATATGCCACTTCTCCTTCAATACTCCGAAAGACCACTCAATGACATTTCGAAGGGATGAATGCAAGAAATTGAACACCTCGTACTTCCCTTGGGGTGGTCTAGAACGATTATGAAATTCTGGTATATGGTAGGGGCCAGATACCCTATTCAGTTTGGAAAATCAGAGTCCACAAGATAATATTTTCCTACAAAATCAAATCAATATAAGCAAATAATAATACAAGTACTTTACTGCTACCTTAGTAAGGATATGTTTATACCTTTAGGAGGCGCGGGAAATGAAGGAAAATTTGTCAATGCATGATTGAGGATACGTGTGTCATGTGCACATCCGGGCTAACCAGCAACCACAAAGATAAACCTCATGTCAAAATCACAAACAGCTAGCACATTATGAGATGTATATCCATGACGGCATGTGTATTTAACCATATCCTCGGCTGGCACAACCACTAGAACATGTGAACCGTCTATTGCTCCAATAGCGCCTTTGAAGTAAGGCCAGAAACGTTCATCTTTGATTCTTTCATGTTCCGTAGAAAAACTAGCATCTCTCGGCTTAATATTGTCCTTAGCTAACTTGCGCAAACACTTAAGTACCTCATGAAACTTAGTGTGAACTGTCCACAGTGACTGCGTGAAGCGATTTTCAGCTTGTGAAAATGATTGTGGGCCTCCGACAATCCACAAGAACATTGACAATGACTCATGGATGAAACATTGTTAGTGGAGGTCAAACCGTAGGTAGATACTCATTCGAAACATCTTATAGAAGTACCTTGGACCAGCAAAGCACCTCATCACCCATTGAATTCCAATTTCTGGTGTTTCCCTGTACTCGCTTTTGGCAAAATAACACTTAGTGTATTGTGCACCCATTTGACCAATAACAGCAGCATGCTAGGAAAACTCAGCTAGGAGCACTAGTCCCTTTTGTCCTTCTTTGGCAACACCTTTCAAGTTGTCATCCATCTACAAAGGATATTAAAATTTATTAATTCAATTGACCTAGGATACATCAGTATATGCACAAGGATATAATCTAACACAAGAAAATAATCTCACATAAGGATATAATCTGACACAAAGAAATAATCTCACAAATAGTCTCAGCACAATCAAATTATTTGTTTCAACCATGCAACTAATAGTTCTCACAATAGAAATTAAAATTGGTTCGCATGACAACAATAGAAAGTAAAATTGGTTCACACGACAGTAATAGAAATGAAAATTGGTTCACTGCTGCCTCATCATCTCCTTTTCAGCATGCTCCCTCTCAATCACATCTAGCCTTTCTTTATTTGTTTTAATATGGCTGAAGACCTCTCTAAATTCAGGCTTCATGATCAGCATGGTGGCGGTGTGCATTAGAGCAGTTCCTTCTTCCACCCCACACTCTTCGACCATCGTCATAGCCTCTCCAATAGTGGGGACTAAATTAGTTGGAGGAGCTGATGATGCAGATACACTTGAGGAGATCTTGTCTGCTGCACTTTCTATCTTCAAACATGTGTTTTTGTACATGTGAAAAAATAGACTCTTCTCTTCTTTGTCTTCAGTACAAGAGCTCTTGCGTTTATTTTTCCCTAGTTTCTTCAAAGCGGCTAGCTTGACATTATCATTATCTGGAGGTTTTGGTACCTCGGCCACGTCCTCATCACTTGCCTCATCAGAGGATATATCTCCAGGACAAGATGCAGTGGCCTCAGTCACATGTGCCTTGCCAAAAATTAGATCAAGATCATCAAGGTACTTCGGTCCTTGTTTTCTGAACCTCACATGGTTGCATTTTAGTCCTTTCTCACAGTTATCGCATCTCTGAAATTGAATGAAAAATTTTAGCAAGACACACCATATCAAAGTATGAAAAAAATATCAATAGTGAGAGTTCAGTTCTTACAGCAAGGTGTTCAGTCCACCATTCCTAAGGGCAATCAACAATTCCTTTTGCCGCGTCCCATCTAAGTCCGGTGGCATAATTCTTGAACTCCATGAATCATCCATATTCCTTTTTTATGTTGTCTAATTTGTTCTTCAACTGTATCTTTGTTCGTTTGTCACCGGTTCTTTCTTCAAACTTAGATACAAGATTTTTCCAACCAGTACTAGTGAAAAGTCCCAGGGGCCTATTCCCAGCTTCTATCTCCCATTTGCAGATATCAATCAAATACTTCAAAAAGAAATCACTCCAATCTGCCTTGTCACCCATTCTTGAATCAAACAAAGCAATTTTTTTAAACTTTCTAAATTACCATAATACCATGCCATCATTTTTAACATACACACAACACACTGTACTGAATAAATAACATGCATCGAACCATTTATCGGAGATTGAGGTACCTACGTTGCAGATCCGGTCATTGGAGGCATAGATCGATGAAGCTGAGGCCGTTGAAAGGGGCGCCGACCATAGGTGCTGCTGCTGGGCGCGGTTCACTCGCGAGCTGGGCAGGGCCGAACCAGAGCGGTGACGAGCGAAGAGGACCAATCCCGCGCTGCAGCAGAGAGGAGGGACAGGGCGGGGCCGGCGACTCCGGGGGCTGGCGAGGAGCTGGACAGGGCCGGTGAGCACCCGGCGGCAGGGGTTCGCGATGGACTAGAGAGGCCGGGATGGGGTGGGGCCGATGATTCTCGGCAGCGGAGAGGACTGGGACGGCGCCGGAGAGGACCGGGAGGCACTGGAGGAGGCCGGGGCACGGCCGGCGAGATGCGCCGCCGCCAAACCTTAGCTCCGCCTAGGCATCGCCACTTGCGGACGGACGGGCTCGGTGTCGCGCGGAAGGGAAGAGAAGTGAAAAGAACGAAACGTTTTCGTCATAACCGATGGCAGTGCGGGTAATTTCATTGAAAGTGACCCCCCCACAGCCGGTGAAAGCAGCCTCTTCCCAGCTGTGAAAATTGAACTATGTGAAAACTGGCTTTTCCAAAAGCTATTGGGCCAGCAGGTGCCCTTTGGTTAGCTTTTGGGCTTCTGGGAGTAAAAGCTGAAGCCAAAAGCTAAACCAAACACCCCCTTAGTTTTGCCTTGCTCTGTTCCTCCTCTACTGGTCGTCCTCTACCTCATGTCCTTGTGCTCCTTGATTGTCGACTAAGCACGCGCTGATGTATCACTGATGTTTACCTCACCATTAAACTATACATCGAGTTTCTTGTCATTTAGAGCGGCGAAAGGCCACTGATATTGCAGAAATGATTCTTTTTTCCCTGTAACGTCATACCTTACAAGTTATAGGCTCATAGCCCGATCAGCCTCCTATATTATACTTGTTGAAAGATCAGTCCCAACTGCTGTGCTGACCTGGCTTGCTGAAGTTGTCGCCATTTTAGAAATAAACTTGTCGCCATTAGCACTAAGAATCAAAGGCGATCTTAGCAGCTCGTATATTTTATTCGGAATATGTATTCCAACTCTCCAATGACTCGGCCGGCAAAAGTCGATCATCACTCGTGCCACCTACTCCGAAAACAAAGACGACCTCCAGTAGTCAAGTCGTCTCTTCCATTATCGGCATTTCAATCCTCACCTCCGGCAGGAAGAAGCCGCAAGAATTGCGTTTCCTCATACTGCTCAGGAGAGTACTGCTACACTGCAGCTCTCAATCGCCAACAATTCTCTGGTATGTGCGTGACAGTTCAACCTTGATATTCCTTTAATCTTTTTTTATTTATTTCAGACGATCCAACCATAATTACAACGTTGCTTTGTGGCTTGCCTGTTTGATTTTTGTGCAATCAATTCAGTTCCCTTCCCCGTCAAGCATGTGAAACAAAAGATAAGGAGCATTTATACCATGAATATGATGCCAACTTCACTACTAGAAACAGTCGCTTTGCCGTGTGCCACAGGCACTCAGCAAAACCTAAAAAACACTCGGCAAAGGATTTACCGAGTGTAACACTCGACAAACAGCACACGGCATCTACAGTGTCGGCAAACGGCACTTTGCCGAGTGTTTTCAATCGGGCACTCGGCAAAGACTTTGTCGAGATCTTAAACCAATGCTCGGCGAAAAAAAGTAACGTGGTGGAGTGGAGATGGTCACGACGAGTTTGCCGAGTGTCAAATATCAGGCACTCAGCAAACCTTCCTTCTTTGCCGTGTGTCAAAGTTCAGGCACTCGGCAAAAATTCTTCCTTTGCCATGTGTCAAATTCCAGACACTCGGCAAAGCTTCCTCCTTTGTCGTGTGTCAATGTTCAGGTACTTGGCAAAAATTCTTCCTTTGCCGTGTGTCAAATTCCATATACTCGGCAAACCTTTGTCCTTTGCCGAGTGTCGAATACGAGGCACTCGGCAAACACGTCCCATAATGCACAGAATTTTGGCTTCTTTGCCGAGTGTCATAGCGCAGACACTCGGCAAAAGCCATTTTAGTCCAAGAATACACAGAATTTTGCCATGTGTCCACTTTGCCAAGTGTTTTAACCCTGGCACTCGGCAAAAGGCCTCTTTGCTGAGTGTAACACTCGGCAAAGTGACCATATATTTCCTATTTTTATGGTTCGGTCACGTATAACGTACGCCACTCAAATAAACATTACAGGCATCACACATAGTTCACAATAAGCATCACAGACAGTTCATATAGATATATCGACAGAAAATAAACTTCAGAATCACAAGTAGGTTTATTCACAACCACAAATAGTCACAAGTAGTCACAGGTAATCCACAAATGCAAATGCAAATAAAATCACTTAGGCCACGAGTTCTACTACGACCACGCTGGATCATGAGGCTCATTCGATGCCGCCGATTGATGCTGCACAAAGGAGAAGAGATTGCATGTGTGAGTCAAGATTGAACAACACGTATGGTCTCTCTACCGCCTAACTAGTATAACCCTTTAACTATCAGCAATATCTTCTCAATTGCATTGTGCTCTAGTATGATTGCTTAAGTACTAGTTGGTAACAAACATATAGGATTAGTCACTAAGTTTCTAATGTCTGGGCATCTTTGTAAGATTGATTCTGCATAAACTAGAAACGGTGATTATAAGGTTGTAAAGCGACTCACAGTGCCTAAAACAGTGTTTGGAGCAGGTTGAGGAGGAGGGTCTGGCATCGGTGGCGGAGGTTGACCGATTGCAGCGTAAATACCCCTCATATATTCAAACATCTGTAGCTCCATCCTCTACCGCTCTGCCTCCATCCTCTGCCACTCTGCCTCCATCCTCTGCCACTCTGCCTCCATCTTCGCCTCTAGCTCCTCCCGGCGCCTCGTTTCTTGTTCTAGCTGAGCCTACAATATTTCATCCCAATGTTACAATGCAATGCAAAAGTATGTAAAAATCAATGAATGATGAATAAAACAGAAATAACCTGGAGTGCGTTCATCTGGAACCGTGTAGAGTCCGGCCGTGGGCGTATCGTCGAACTAGAACCCGTGCTCCGTGCTCGAATCTAGGAGAGAGTGGGAGTACTGGCCGTGTCGATGGTGTTGTCGCCAATCCAGAACCGGCCATGCTTCTTGCCTCCTCCTGTCCTCATGACCACTTCTCCATCAAGGTCATGGGCGCTCGGATTGTACTCTGGGCCATGGACTTGCCTTGCCATCGATGTGTATCCATCGAGGCGGCTGTGGATGGACTCGTTGTTGTACGCCGAGGGTGGGTTATCCGGGTTGTAGACGACATCGGATGTCGCCTTCCCCTTGTGGGCCAAAGCATATGCCATGAACTGAGAGCAAGGCTCGCCACCATGTGACGCCGACTGCAAAAAAAGCAATATGATTAGAAATTATGCAGAGTTGAGCGTTACAATAAAGAAATGAATTAGCGTACCCATCTAGCCACGTATTCTGAGAGGTTGAGGTTGCCTTGATGGTGTGGTGCACCCGGCATCAGCAAACGCCGCTCTCGGCAAGCGTTGTGATTCTCCTCCCATGCGGGGTCGCACCACCTGTCCACCATCTGGGCCCAGCACTTCAGATCGTAGGCACACCACCACGGAGGCACCTACGTCATCAAGTATATGACATATAAGAAGATGAAATTAAGCGTAATTAATCTCAGAAAAAATAAGTATTAATGTTCTATATTTACCTTCAGGTATTGTTCCGAGGTCAGGCTCATTGTTCTTGCCGCCCTTTTAGGGATCCTCTCTCTAAGAATTTCTGCGTGGTATTGCATCACGGCCTGGATGCGCTCCTCGTAGTGCATGTCCTTGATGAGTTTCTTGGCGGCTTTGTAAGCCATAGCATCTGCCTTGGCCTCGTATCCCTCCTCACATCTAAAGAAATCCTGCATAAATATAGACGTGATGTATCTAGTCATTATTTCAAGAATGTCCAATCAATGCGATGTATTGAGCAATGTAGTGCGAGAAAGACTTACCCAAAGCTCGGCCTTGGCACGCTGCGCCTTATCGGTGAATACCCTGCCATCCCGATCAGGGGTGTCAGGGACGGCGACATAGTGGACCCACATGTAGGCTGGCTCGATAGTTCCGCCGAACTGCACCAGGCCAAGGAACTTTTCCTTGATCAAAAGACCAAGGATGCCGTTCACATGGCATGCGTGATCACCCCCACCGACCTTCCTCCAACCCCTGCCCAAGTGATTAAGATAAATTATTAGATTCTATTGTAATTTTGAACATATCAAACGAAAAATTAGTGATAACATATAAAGTTACTTACTTGTCTCCATCGGGTCGAATCAGCGGGCGTCTCTCAAGAGGTATTGGTCGCCTCGGGAGGGTCGAGGGACCTCGCAACCACACATGCGACGAACTTGAGGAAGAGGTACCCACTGTCTCCTCCTCCACCCCTAGCTCCTGCTCCACCCCTGCCTCCTTATCCACCTGTACCTCCTCCTCCACCTATACCTCCTCCTCCTTAGAGGATGAGTGAGCGGAACATAACTCAGATGGCAATGAAGGTACAGGCGACGGTGGCCTCATCTTGCCTCCACCCTTCCCTCGACCCCTGGGTCTACCCCGAGGTCTCTTCCCGGATCCCTCAGCTACATTAGACCCTTTACGCGTTGCTGTCGCTTTTGAGTAAAGCGATGTTATCCTCTTTATACCACCCACCATTGTTCAATCACCTGCAATTAAAAAGAGTAAACCAATTAGCACAGATATTACATTAAAATAGATGCAAAATAAACAAAACATACTTAGAAAATAACATGGTATGACAAATAATAAATCAATTAGCACGGATCATACATGTATTAGAAATAATCATCATGATTGAGATTAGCTGGATCATAAGTCTCATCATCACTATCATGCATGTCGATATAATCATCCTCGTGCTCCGAAGGAGGAATGTCATCATCACCGTCATTGCTTAGATGTAATTGCTGAAGTAATTCTAAGTCCTTCACATTCTGAACCTCGTCTCCGGTGTCCTCATCAGCACCACTTTCATTGTCTACTTCCATACCCTGAGCTTCGGTTAAGTCTATCTCAAAACTCCCTTCGAGCCCATCTTCTTGAAAGAACTCTCCGTCATATGCTATGGATGCTTCAATTTTACATTTACTTTTACATTTAGTTTGAAGAACCTTTTGAAATCTCTCAATTGAATAGCACCAATGCCCTACAAAGGCTCCCCCATTCGTGCCTCATAGGGAGGTGCAAAATCAAATGCTGCATCGGATTGAAGAAGCTAGGTGGAAAGATCTTCTCCAACTTGCAGAGCAACACAACGCCATTCTTTCCATGTCTGCAACCACGGTATGAGATAACTCCTTAACACAAAGCTGGCGGAAGAAATTGCTCAACTCCGCTAGCACTATCCAGACATGCTCAGGGACATAGCCTCGAACCATCACCGACAGTAGCCGCTCAAGCCATATGTGGTAGTCATGACTCTTGATCCCGTTGATTCACAAAGTAGCTAAGTTCACTTCCCTCTTCAGATTCGCTGTATACCCATCAGGGAACATTAATGTTTGGAACCATTCTAGTACTTCCCTCCTTTGGGCCCTCGTCAGAATGAAATCGGCCTTAGGCTTTCTCCATGACTTGCCGCCTCTAGGAGGCACCATGTCTAGCTTTGGTCTATTGCATAACCTCGCCTGATCCACTCTAGCCTTAACATTATCCTTTGTCTTATCAAGAATGTCCATGATTGTACCAAAAATTGACTCGGCAATATTCTTTTCAGTGTGCATTACATCAATGTTATGTGGAAGTAGAAGGTCATCAAAATAGGGGAGGTTCCACAAGCACGACTTCTGAGTCCATGCATGTTCCTCACCATATCCCAGAAAATGATCTCCTTGGTCATTGGCCTCGAGAGCGTCTAACTGAGCATGAACCGCAGAACCAATCATCATCTGGAGTGCAGGGCCTTCAACTACAACATCTTTCGTAAAGTTCTTGATGTCTTGTCTGAATGGATGGTCAAGAGGGAGGAATTGTCGATGTTTGTTGAACGAAGAATACTTACCACCCTTCGTCAACTAAATGAACATCAGAAACACCTTGCATACTGGGCATGAGAACTTCCTATGAACACACCAGCCGCAGAATATCCCATATGCCGGAAAGTCATGCAGGGAGTACTGGTACCAAACATGCATTTTGAAGTTTGTCATTGTAGCTCGGTCATATGTCCATACCCCTTCCTCCCAAGCATGGACCAAATCATCAATTAGAGGCTCCATGTACACACTCATATTATTCCTCGGGTGTTCAGGAATTATCAACGACAAGAATATGTTCTATCGTTGAAAGAGGACATCAGGGGGGAGATTGAGAGGGATAACGAACATGGGCCAACAAGTGTATGAGGCAGCCACCATTCCATAAGGATTGAACCCATCTGTTGCCAGCGCAACACGTACATTATGAGCCTCTAGAGCTTTCCCACGATGAATCATATCAAACCTTGTCCATGCTTCACCATCAGATGGATGCACCAGCTTCTCAGGATTGTATCGACGTCTGTATTTGTGCCATGTCATCTATTTCGTGGATTCCTTAGTCATATAAAGCCATTGGATCCTCGATATGAATGGAGGGTACCATAGGATCTTCACGGGGATGGCGAGCTGCCTCTTCTGACCATCACCAGAATCTACCTCTAGGAACCTAGATGATTTACACTTCACACAATACTTTGCTTCCGCATGCTCTTTCCTAAATAAGATGCATCCCTTCGGACAAGCATGTATCTGCTCATATGGCATGTTAAGTGCACGAAGGAGTTTCTGTGCCTCATACATGCTCTTTGGCAGGATGTGACCATCCAAGAGTAGGCTACCAATAACTGTCTGCATAACATCAAAGGCTCCTCGACTCAAGCTAAATTGGGACTTTACAGCCATTAGGCGTGCAATGGCATCTAGTTGAGAAACCTTGGCATGCCCGTGAAGGGGTTGCTGTGCTGCAGACAACATATCGTAATACGCCTTTGTGGTTGGCTCTGTCTCCTCCTCCCTACGTCCTTCATCGAAGTGTGCTTCATGATAGTCATTTAACATGTCTCCTACCCCGGCATCAACATCATAATCCTCGATGCGTTGTCTCACGACCTCGTCTCTCACACGATCGGATTCACCATGGTAGATCCACCGGGTATAGTCCGCCGTAAATCCATTCTTGCAAAGATGTTTACCCATGACCACCTTTGTTTGTCGATGCGTGTTTGCACAAATGCTGTAGGGACACCAAGTGGCACGCGCTCCTTTAACCCTTGCAAATGATAGTTCCAAGAAAGCATTGGTCTTCTCAATCCATTCATCGGTCAACGAACCCTAACTAGAGCGCCCATGTACATCCATTCATGGTCATCCATCATCTAACATATCAGTAAGTAATATAAAAATCAATTGCATCTACAGGTTCCTATACTGTCTAATAGGTGAAGATAGGTCCTAATCTCACCCGAGGATGTGTAGATGGGGTTAGTTTCCATGCTCTACTCCTATCCAAGACAGAATTTCGGCAGCACCTCCCCGTTGTTCTCCAAATACACGTCCTGGTAGAGAGATTGTGTATCCGGAGAACAACATGGAGATGCTGCTGAAACTTTGTCTCAAATCCGAGTAGAGCATGGAAACTAACTCCATCTACACATCCTCGGGCTGTCCAAAAAACATGGACAATTCGAAACAGATACGGTTATAGATATGCAAAATCTATGTATTTCCAACCGTATCTCTTTCGAATGGGAGACGTCTAGCTAGGTTATTTGATATATGAACATGATATGGAAAGAGGGGTGTAGGATGCCTCACCTTGCTGTCCTGCAAAGTGACGAGCCGAGGACGGTGGGGAATAATCCTTGCAATAACCTCTCTTGCAACCAATGAACATAATAGTGTCAATTGTAAATTTCAGCAGCACCTCCCTTGCATGGTGAGGTAACCAAAACCTACAACAAACCAATGGCACGATGGCCGACAACCACATACACATCAAACCAATGACACGATGGCCGACAACCACATACACATCTTATAGCTTATAAAACCATGGCAAGTCAAAGGTGTGGGGCGGCGGGAGGGCAAGGCGAACGATGATTGCAAGGCGGGGCAGGGAGCGGCGGCCGTGTAACCTATTAAAACATAAAACAAGCCATGTCACTTGTCTGCTGAAATTAAATCAATCATGGAAGTTCATATCCAGTACATTAGACAAGTACAAACCCCAACCATTCTAACAATAGTCCAAGGAAGGACTTTATCTGGGAGAGTTAATTTTTGCCGTAGCAAGACAAGGCTATAGCTAAAAAAACTAACAGTCAAGCATGACCCAGGGAGGGTTCATGCTGATACTAGTCAAATTGGACAACAATGACAGCTAAATAACTGATTGAACTAACATGCTGATACTTGTCAAATTGGACAACATGCTACGATGATCACAATCGGAGCTTGTTCTTAACTTCAAGACATTGCGACAAGAAAATGCATCTTCATGACGGAACTGATCAATTACACTAAACTAAAATGAACCATATGAACAGTATATTGCAAGATATCAGGGACTAAGAACACAACGAGATGCTAGTAACTAGATAAAGCAATCCTAGAAATGTGTACAATCAGGATGCACAGTACAAGCAGGGCTTGACACTAAAACATCACATGAATAGATTAATGCCTAAGCATCGAATCTTAGAACTTTTATCGATGTCAATATATACCAAGAACCCCAAAAGCAAATCATCAATTTTGTAGTACTCACTTGAGAAAGACAATGAGTGCAACTAAAATTCATCAGAGATTATAATTTTCCATGAGCCAGTATGTTTATTGTGACCAATGGATCCAAGCCCAACATCTTCTTGAACTCAGGTACAGACATGATACATCCATGAAAATATTAACAATGGAATTTCATCGAGCACTTGATTGCTTGGAAGTTTGGAACTAAGTCTGGAAAAAAAGAGGGCAAGAAAAAATGCTTAGAGAAGTGCTTACTGTGGGAGAGCTTCATCTCCTGGCGGCACGGGAGGCCAGCGGGGTCACGGGAGGCTGGAGACAACGCCCGCGGTGGCATGGGAGGCCAGCAGGGTCACGAGGACGGCGCGTGGGAGGCCGGCATGGACGCGCGAGGTCAGGACAATCACGGGCGTTGGAGCGTTGCCTACTTCCCTCCTCGATTTCACCCGTGGCTGCAGATCGACGCCCGTCCGCCGGTGTCTAGGTCTACACACACGCGGGGGAAAGAAGGGGCACCGGCCGCCGAGAGAGGCACCAGGCGCCCGACCAGGGGGTGTGTCGGCCACCGGTGCAGAGGGGCGGAGGGGACAACTGCGATCGCATAGGAGCGGCGTCGAGCTTGCGGTGGCGTGGTGTGGTAGGCGGAGTGAGGCGGGCGGGTGGGCGGGTGGCGGGGCCGGCCGGTGGTGTGGGCGGGCATGGGACCAGCGGCGTCGGCGGGTGTGGGCGGGCGGCGGCGGCAGGTGTGGGCAGGCGGCTCCGGGGGCTAGTGTGGGCGGGCGGTGGTGTGGGCAGTCGTGGGCGCACGGCTGTTTGTTAACTTTGAGTGTGTGCGTGTGTGTGCGGCCGGGTGCAGGATTGGGGTGGTTACGAGGGAGGTTTGCCGAGTGCCTGTGATCTAGCACTCGGCAAACCCCCGTTTTGTATTTTTTTTAATTTTCAATACCTAAACTGCGTGTGTGTGGGGCCCTTAAAGATGTTTACCGAGTGTCCCAGATTTTACACTAGGCAAACCCATCTTTGCCGAGTGCCAGATTAGGGGCACTCGGCAAACCAAGTTTTTTTCTTCATTTCCCTTCGTATCCTACTTTTCCTAAACAATAAATATTGTGCGTAGGGCCGGGTGTGGGGAGTTGGACGAGTGTCCCAGATATGACACTCGGCAAACCACATATTTGCCGAGTGCTAAACCAGGTCCACTCGGCAAACCCACTTTTTTTTCATTTTCCTTCATTTCCTTCTTTTTCATTTGATTTTTCTACCAATATTAATCCATTATAATATACCAAATCTTAACATGGAGTACCACATGTTGTATGTAGAGAGTAGAAAAAGTTTCAATGCCAGAAGTGAAAAAAGTTATTATTTCATGCAGTTTGTCGCTCAAATTCAATGTATATCAACTAAAATTCTATAATTGCACTTAACAAAATAAAATTATCGAACGAATCAAAAAAATTACCAAAATTACACATGAATCAATCTATGTTCTCTATTGCCTATACAAAAAGTTCTGAAGTCAAACCCAATTCGACCGTCACTTTGACTCCAAATCTTACCGAATCCTTCTCAACGCTACGATTTTTCTTCTGAGATACTTCGGTTTGTAAACATCGTACATGACAGATTGTGCAAAACCTTCTCAACTTTTTTACCATGGGCTCCGCGTATGATATCATGAGATCTTGACAAATCTCATGATTTTTAGACTTTGTTTGTTTTTTAAGAATTTAAAAACCATTCGGCCACACGTTCTTGGTCGGGTTTCGTGAACAAGATGTTTAAAATTTCATTTCATTTCCCGGATAAGGACTCACACAGGACTCAATAACATGCATATCATTTTTCTACTCATTTTATTCTATTATTTGAATCACTTGCGGTTTGAATTTGACTTATACCAAAAAATTCCTTTAAAGGCAATAAATTAATTGAATATAGCAAACGGATCCAGAAATATACCAAATCTTAACATGGAGTACCACATGTTGTATGTGGAGAGTAGAAAAAGTTTCAAGGCTAGAAGTGAAAAAAAAACTTATTATTTCATGCAGTTTGTCACTCAAATTCAATGTATATCAACTAAAATTCTATAATTGCACTTAACAAATTAAAATTATCGAATGGATCTAAAAAATTACCAAAATTACACATGAATCGATTTATGTTCTCTATTGCTTATACAAAAAGTTCTGAAGTCAAACCCCAATTCGACCGTCACTTTGACTCCAAATCTTATCGAATCCTTCTCAACGCTACGATTCTTCTTCTGAGATACTTCGGTTTGTAAACATCGTACATGACAAATTGTGCAAAACCTTATCAATTTTTTACCATGGCCTCCACGTATGATATCATGAGATCTTAATAAATCTCATGATTTTCAGACTTTGTTTGTTTTTTTTAAGAATTTAAAAACCATTCAGCCACACGTTCTTGGTCGGGTTTCGTGAACAAGATGTTCAAAATTTCATTTCATTTTCCGGATAAGGACTCACACAGGACTCAATAATATGGATATCATTTTTTACTCATTTTATTCTATTATTTGAATCACTTGCAGTTCGAATTTGACTTATACCAAAAAATTCCTTTAAAGGCAATAAATTAATTAAATATAGCAAACGGATCCAGAAATATATCAAATCTTAACATGGAGTACCACATGTTGTATGTGGAGAGTAGAAAAAGTTTCAAGGCCAGAAGTGAAAAAAACTTATTATTTCATGCAGTTTGTCGCTCAAATTCAATGTATGTCAACTAAAATTCTATAATTGCACTTACCAAATTAAAATTATCGAACGGATCCAAAAAATTACCAAAATTACACATGAATCAATCTATGTTCTCTATTGCCTATACAAAAGTTCTGAAGTCAAACCCCAGTTCGACCGTCACTTTGACTCCAAATCTTACCGAATCCTTCTTAACGCTACGATTCTTCTTCTGAGATACTTCGGTTTGTAAACATCGTACATGACAGATTGTGCAAAACCTTCTCAATTTTTTACCATGGCCTCCACGTATGATATCATGAGATCTTGACAAATCTCATAATTTTCAAACTTTGTTTGTTTTTTTAAGAATTTAAAAACCATTCGGCCACACGTTCTTGGTCGGGTTTCGTAAACAAGATGTTCCAAGTTTCATTTCATTTCCCGGATAAGGACTCACACAGGACTCAATAACATGGATATCATTTTTGTACTCATTTATTCTATTATTTGAATCACTTGCAGCTCGAATTTGACTTATACCAAAAAATTCCTTTAAATGCAATAAATTAATTAAATATAGCAAACGGATCCAGAAATATAACAAATCTTAACATGGAGTACCACATGTTGTATGTGGAGAGTAGAAAAAGTTTCAAGGCCAGAAGTGAAAAAAAAACTTATTATTTCAGGCAGTTTGTCGCTCAAATTCAATGTATATCAACTAAAATTCTATAATTGCACTTAACAAATTAAATTATGGAACGGATCCAAAAAATTACCAAAATTACACATGAATCAATCTATGTTCTCTATTGCATATACAAAAAGTTCTCAAGTCAAACCCCAATTCGACCGTCACTTTGACTCCAAATCTTACCGAATCCTCCTCAACGCTACGATTCTTCTTTTGAGATACTTCGGTTTATAAACATCGTACATGACAGATTGTGCAAAACCTTCTCAATTTTTTACCATGGCCTCCACGTATGATATCATGAGATCTTAACAAATCTCATGATTTTCAGACCTGCAGCAACGCTCTATGAACCATGGCAGTGTCATGGAGCCGAAGAAGCCTTGGGCGTCATCCGGCTGCTCTGTTTTGACACTCTCCATGTCAGCCTATGTCGGCTTGGACCGGCCTCCCCCAAGTGGACCTTCTGGAGTCTTCTTGGTGGTAAAGGAGGTCGGCTCTAGGGGCTGACGCATAGGCTCAGGAGCCGCCCAGCCTCTAGAGGCTGAGGAGACTTGTCTTCTTATGTCACACCCTGTGCTTGATCCTATCATGGGAGTGGCCGGCAAGGCTGCGCCCGAAGTGCAACGTCTGGGAGCCCCCGAGCCTCGATGGCTTGGGGCTTGTCTTCTTGCACCTAACCCTTGGCTGGCATCGTAGGTTGGGCAGGAGTCAAGGGCCAAGCACGGGCGCATCATTGATCAGGACCCTGAGGCTCGGGCGAGCCCTGAGCGGGGGCTATGACATGGCTAGGCTCGATCAGGTCTCTTCGGTCGAGAACCATCGATCCCGAGGCTTAACATACCTATATGTTAGGATCTCGACAAAGGGGCTTCAGGAAGATCCCCCCGCAAGAGACCATAGCTGACATGTGTCTTTAATCTCGACAAACAAAGCTTGTTCTGCTTTCCTGCCTGTCCCTAAAAATCCTCGCATTCCTCTGCTTCCATAGGCACCACAGAGTCAGTATTGTCAGGCTATGACCGACTTTGTTCCCAGCCATTACCACTTGGCATAGCCAAGTTTCAAGATAACCTAATTCCATCCACTGGGCTGGGTTTATATTCTGATAACCACTCTAAGCAAATACTAAAACCCAAACCCGTCGAGAATAAGGACATTCAATGAAGAGGTGCTGGGCAGTCTCTAAATTGGGACCGCGAGGCTTCACAATGGAAGTGAAATTTCCTAACAAACTAAAAGGGCCTATAGGATGAGGACATTTATAAGCATACACAACTATGGCCATGTGAGTAAAGTCTTTCTTGAAGACATTTTCTCAACTTTCAAGCACCTTCGTGTTCTAGTTTTCTTTGATGCTGTATTTGAAGAGCTGCCAAATTCAATTTCAAATTTAAGGCACCTATGATACCTAGATCTACAATGGAATATGAAAAATTAGATACCTACACTACTACCCAAAAACTTTTGTGAGGCATTTTCAAATGGGGCTCAGAGGCGGGCGGCCGAGTTGCCCGCCTCGGTTATTCGAGGCAGCGCAGCCAGGCCAGCAACCGCCTCGGTTAATACTTAACCGAGGTGGGCAACCAAATTCTTTATGCAAGCTAATGAATCTACTAACACTCAAACCTTTGTATGTGCGACCTAGTAGCGGGGCTACCAAGAGATGTGCATGGACTTGTCAGCCTGATGTCGCTCTGCCTAATTTCAGAGCAGAGAAATTTGTTAAAACATGGGTCTTGTGGTTGGCCTTCCCTAGCAATTCTACAACTGAATGGCTACCTTGAGCTAACATCATTGATAGAGGGATTTGGCAGCCTGGCTGTCCTCAAAGAGCTAATCACTTCAACTGTCCAAAGTTGGCTTCTTTTCCCTCTACCACGAGACAACTCTCCAAACTCTACAAGCTAGTTATTAATAATTATACATAGCTTGATCCGATGGAACTAGAGAAGCCATAAGCAAAGTGTTGCCTTGGTTCACTCAATCTTGCCACTCTTCCAAAGTTGGTGGGATTTCCAAATAGCTTCAAATCTGTTGCATCCTCTCTTGAATATGTTTACATTGAAAATTGCAAAGGATTGGAGACGTTGCCAAGTGTAGTCCAAGACTTCACTTCTCTTAAGAAAATTATCATTCGTGACTCCCCTACATTGAGCACAAGATGCGCGGTGGGTTCCAGGGAGTATTATCATCTCTAGATCCACGTCCTTGAGATATGGTTTGATGGGGTGCGATTGGAAAAGTATAATTATTGTCTGTAGTTTTTTTTGCCAGTTAAATAGAAATTCACATCATTTTCTTTGCTTGCACCAACTAAAAATAGTACTAGTTTGTCTTACTCTATTTCTGCATAGGAAGAGTTAAGAACCTGGCAAGCCCTTGCTGATCCTGAATCGTGGCAAGGAAGCAGTACGCCACCGATGCAGTGAGCTCTCAGCTAAGCGCACACGCTTCATGGTGTCGCTAATTCGCTATTGTGTTTTTACCTGCGTAGTTGGTTGCTCTTTCCAGGCACCATGCATACATGTTTGTGGTCTTCTCGTTGTGTGGTCGTGACAATGGCAGTAGCAGTTCGTTAGTGGGCGTGCTCTAGCGGACTCTTGTGGTGGTGGCCCACCTTATCCGATAGGTCCTATGTTGGGCGTGTCGGCCATGGAGGCTCCTTGTCCGATAGGTCCTATGTTGGGCATGTTGGCCACGGAGGCTTTGTCTTGCTAGCTTAGGGAGCCGGCACGGTTCCTGTCCTTCGCGCGCTGTGGCTTCCTAGGACGGTGGGTTCATGCTTCGATGCTACAGCCAACCCCCTCTACTCTCTGCATCCCGCTTTCTTGCTAGTGTGTGGGAACGCCTGTCGTGCGCGTGCTGGCGTTTGGTGTTGGTGGGATGCTCGTGTGTCATCATCAGCGTTTTTCTTCAAGATATCCTTCCTATGCGGAGGTTTTGGTGAGCCATGGAGGGTGGATTGCTTGAGGTCAGGGTGAAAACTTAGATAGCGACATCTGAGGACACCGCATTCTCTTCATACCTCTTCTCTTACCATGCTAGAATTGTATGTGAAAATCTTCCCATGATGAGCTAGCTTGTCAGCGCCTTTGGCGTCATTTCCTTCTTGAAGGCGTCACTAGGCTTTTCCACCCTCGTTGTTGCACTCTTTTCATCCAGCCACGGCAGTTGCTTCAAGCAATACAGTGGTGCTTAGCAACGCTTCGAGTTTGTTAGTTGTACACGTTGGTTGACATAGAAAGTTGTTTTGCTAGTTGGTTCTTAGGTTGTGTTGTCTGAATTGCTTTAGTTGTTAGTTCGATTTCAGTGCAATTGAGTTGCTAGTTTGGCCGTTTCAACCAAGTTAGCTCAGGGTTGAGCACGTAGTATCGTCAAGTTGTTATTAGTTGTTTGGTCTGTGGTCTGAAGTTATGCAGGATGAGTGACCCATTCTTCCAGTTGTTTGTTTTTTGGGCTCGGTTTCTACTCAAAAACTAAACCGACACTTATATATTATTTTTCCGTCTAATAAAAATCATGACAAAATTTTTGCCTTCACTTAAAAAACACACTTGGGCCTAATGGGTCTCCAATGCAATTGTTTTATTATTTCAAAAAAAAAACTAGCCGGCTCCCACAAGCCGTAACTATTACTAACTCCAGAAGACACAAGGTGCTTGCCGGTGATATCTACACGCTCCTTCGTTTGTCCCCCGTGACGACAGCGATACCTGACCTGACCTTGGCTCCTTCCTTTGTCCCTCGCGACGACGGCGACCAAGACGGGAGGCCCGTTCCCATGGAGCCGCTCGCTGATACGTCGTAGATGCCAAACAATGAATTGCCGCGCAGGTTTACGAGACACTTTCTTTTTCTCTTTCCCCGGTGTCGGCATGGAAACGCCCAATAGAGGCCAGCACACACTCGTCTGCTCGTATATATTTTACATATTCCTACAATACACGAAAGATGTTCCAACTACTCCACTGACTCGGCCGGCAGAAGTTTGTCATCACTCGAGCCATCTACTCTGAAAACAAATACGATGGCCTTGTAGTCAAGTCGTCTGTTGCCTGGCATTTCGATCCTCACCTCACGGCCCAGGAAAGGAGAAGCAGCAAGAACTGCGTTTCCTCAGACCTCTCAGAAGAGTACTACTGCTGCAGCTCTCAATCGCCAATTCTCTGGTATGTGCATTATTAGCAAGGTTTTAAATAGCCGGCTAAGCCTCTTAGCTACTGACCTTCTCAACAGCTAAGCACAGCTATAGCGGGAGATAGCTGCAGCTATGCCATTTAGCTGTTTTTGTAAAAAAAAATGAAAAAAAAAGACATAACCTTGGCATAACTTCATAACCATTACCGATTGATACATAACCAGTTGAAAGGAGTACATTATAGGTTCATAGGAGTACATTACAACAGGCAAAGTGGCTAACAGAATAATGAAACATCAGTTTCACAAAAAGTACAACATTCTGGAATAAAGATAACAGTACAACACAAAAGATCATCAAGAGTTCTAGACAGTGGATACTAAATTACTAATACGAGGCAATATTGCAATCTTCATTTCTTCTAGTCTCACTAATCAGACTTAGAGACATAGGGAGAGGGAGACTTATCAGAGTCAGTAGTCTGCATTAGAGTACCATCAGCACAATCTTCTGAATCAGATGATGGAGCTTCAGGCTGCACTGGGCCATTTCTCATCAAAGACTGCATGCTCCTGACTTTCCTCTTCTTATGGTGCACAGGCCTTTTCCTTTTAGCTTGTGGTTGTGCTTGTTGTGGTGTGTGCTTCTGTGATTCTTGTGCACATTGTTGTTGTTCCATTTCACTTGGCAAAGGTGTAATACCAATAATGAATTCATTATCATCATCTGCCACAACATCATCTACTTCTTTCTCCAAAGGATCTCTATCCTTCTTCTCTCTCTTATTCCTTAACTTAGAATTAAATTTAACAAACACAAGATCTCTCATCCTTTCATGAGTAGCCTATTGCGCTTCTTTGTATGAACCTACGAGTCAAGTAGTGAAGACTTGCCTTGCATTAGCAATGGTCTCCTCAACTAGTCCAAGTTTACCAATATCCTCTAGCATGAGATCTAAGCAATGAGCAGCACATCCATTCCAAAATATTGAAGGTCTTTTTGCTGTCAATAGAGTTGCAGCACATCCAAGTTTACCAATATCCTCTAGCATGAGATCTAAGCAATGAGTAGCACATCCATTCCAAAATATTGAAGGTCTTTTTGCTGTCAATAGAGTTGCTGCACTTGTATTGATGCTAGCATTATCAGTCACCACTTGGACAACATGTTCTTCCCCTATCTCTTCCATGTACCTATCCACAAGTTTAAAGATATATTTACCATCTTTCCTGTCACCCGAGCATTCCACTGAATCTAAGAAGAGTACCCCATGAGCACTATGCACAACTAAATTCATCACTCCTCTACCCTTCCTATCTGTCCATGCATCTGTCATGATAGAACAACCTGTGAGCTCCCATGATTCCTTATGCTCCTTGAATCCATCCATCACCTTTTCCTTCCTTTTCTACAAGAACGGTCCACTCATCTCATAGGGACTAGGCCCTTTCAGATTTCTACCAAATTGTCCAATGGCCTCTAACATATGATCAAAGCTAGGAAGGGTGACTGTGTTATGTGGAATGCTAGCTTCATAGAACCACTGACATATGTACTCACAAGTTCTATCCCTCCTCTCTTCTCTTTTCTGAGTTGTCAATGCTGTTTGAACCTTTTTGCTTAGATTAATTCCTCTCTGTATCATACTAGCAGATTCTTCTATAGAAGGAGGCTTGTAGTACTTGTCAATAGTTTGACCACCTGCTACAGATCTAGAGCTACTAGATCCTCTTGTCGCCTTGGGCTTCACCACAAGAGCATTATTGCCATGATCTGAACCTTCACTGCCATTTTCACAATCTGAGTTTTCTATGTTAACTTCAGTTCTGTCCATTTCCTTTTCTTTGTTTTTCTGTTCTTTTTCACTAGTCTTCTTCGTAAGCAAATCAAATATCTCTTGCTGCACTGGAGCCAGAACTTTTCCACACTTAGTAGTATTGAAACCTTTAATTCCTGCAAGATGGTACTTAATTCTTGTAATTCCACCACTGCAGAGCTTGTCACAATACTTGCACCGTAGGTGATGTTTCTTGGTTATGTCTGGGCAGAAACAGTGAGCCCATGCAGGGTCATCTGAGTTGATACCAGGTTGTTTTGGTCCAGCTTCTACTGAGACAGAGGCAGCACTGGACGGGTTACCTATACAAAGAGCAAACTAAGCCACATTAAAACCTAAATAAGACAAGGTCCTATTGCAAAGGCAAAGTAAGCCACTGTTTAGAACAGGTTCAACAAGCACGGATCTTTCAACAAGCAAAAATGTGAACAAAGAATTTATCTGCATATGCCCCAATCAAAATAATACAAACTGATATAGCAGTTATTATCATTTACCACCTAGGCCAAACAAGCAAGGGAGGCAAGTATATGAAATTAGAGGTAACAAATATTGACAGCTTGTTTACAAATAGTGAGATCTGCGACATACAAGCAAAAAAAAAGAGAGGAGGTTGTGAGCACTGACCAGATTGTTGTGCCATGCCATCGCCTTTGGTGCTCTACTGCTACTTCAGTGCTTCGGAGACGAGGAGCACCCAGCGCTGACGGACCTCCTCGTCAGACTCGCGCCGCTGCTCAGCTGCCTCCGGCGCCGCCACCGCCGCCCGCTCGAAGCAGCCGCCGGCGCCGGTCGCCTCCACGAGCCGGTGCCAAAGGGCACAGCCGCCGGCCTCTGTTGATCTGCTCGATGCCGCCGCCGCTGCCGGTCTCCTCCTCTTTTTGCAGCTAGAGAGCGGGCGCTTGGAAGCTAGGTGCTTAAGAGCTAGGGTTTGCAGCACTTTAGCCACCTCTCATCTCTGGTCCAATTATGCCGGCTTCCTTGTTGGGCCAGGCCGGCCGCGTTTCACAATCTAGCTGCGCTAAATTAAGGCCAGTTTAGCGGCTATTGCCGGCTAAACGACGCTATTAGCGCCCCGCTTTTCTTGGCGCAAAAAACTGCATCGCTTAGCTGCTTCCATCCCCAGCAGCTATCTCCGAGCCGGAGATTTAAAACTTTGATTATTAGAGCTCAACCTTGATATTCTGTTAATCTTTTTTGTTCCAGACAATCCAACGTTAACCAGGACGTTGCTTCGTGGCTCGCTTGTTTGATATTTCTCCTATCAGTTCAGACCCCTTCCCAGTCAGGCATGTGTAGTACTTAATCTTCTATACATAATCTGTTTTCTTTCTAAATATGCAAGCATGAAACTTTGTTTTGCATTTATGAGTTCCACAAAACAAAATACGAGTCTGTGTAAGTGTAACAACATGATAGATGTTTTTTTGCTTTGCAGTGGCTAGCTAGATTGCCGGACACTCAACATGGCTGAGGTTACTTTATCACACTTCTATGAAGACGTATGAAAGTTGCAGGGTTCCATCAACTGCTATCTCAGAACGAAGCAAGTGAACAACTGGATACATCGGAGTAGGAAGCGGCGGCAGCGCCACTCCAACACCGGCAGCCTAGCTAGGTGCGCACGGGCCGACTGACGAGGACGCGCGGGCAGGCCAAACGCCTCGGGCTCAGTCGCTCAGAAGCACAAGTCCGGCTGGTCGGTGGGCACGTTGATCGCGGCGTCGTTGGCTATTAAGTATTCTATCCGGTTGTCAGCTAAACTAACGCTGTTATTGCACGAAGACCGACATATGCTTGCCGGCCTCGGTGTTGCTGGATCTGACATGTTTAAACCAAACTAATGTCATCCTTCCCTCCGGATTCCAAGGGGTGTCACATGCTGAACTCGGTTGGTGTGGTCTGTACATCAGCACTTCCACTACTGAAATCTGAAGGTTAAGTTGTTCAGGTATTCATCCCTGCTCCTCAGTCAGAATCTCATTTCCTCTACTGATGCGTGGTTTCATGACAACTAATTAATCGCCCTTGCCCTTCAATCTTCATTTTCTGTGTATGAAGCAGGACTCGAACTCCGTTAGCTCAAGGCAGATCTATGTTATGGATCTCCCTTTTTAACTCTGGATCATAGTTGACTCGTCCGGCAGAAAACAAAGACGACCTCAAGTCTTTGCTTGCCTGCCATTTCAATCCTCATCTCCGGCAAGGAGAAGAACCTTTCCTCAGACCGCCCATGGGAGGACTACTACCGCGCTTTAAATGGCCAGGTTCCTGGTACGTGCGTTACAGTATAACCATCATTTTCCTTTTTGTTTCTGGCAACCAAACCTTAATTACAACGTTTGCTTCGTGCCTTGCTTGCCTGATGTTTCTGCAATCAAGTCAGTTCCATTATTCCCTGTGGCATGTTTTGACACAGAAGACATGGAGCTACCACGAATATGATGCTCCAGCTGCAAAGTTATGCTTGAGCCCTGACCGCTGCATGCTGCTCTCATAACTGAAAGGAGACGACAAGACACAATTAGTTGTTTCATACTTCTAGTTCTTTGCTACACTGCTGCAAATAGGCCCTGTATTTCTCTCCCATAAATCAAGGTACTACTAGCTAGTATTTAGTCTTTCATACGTACTCTGCTTCCTTTCTGCAACTATCAAAACATGAAACCTTGTTTTGCATTTATGAATTCCAACAATGATTAGAGAATGTCTTGTGGCACAAAACAAAATATAAATCGGTATAAGTGTAACAACCTGATGGATGTTTTTCTTTTGCTTTGCAGTGGTTAGATTGCTGGACACTCGCTATGGCTGAGGCTATTTTATCACACTTCGCAACCTCTGTTCTCCAGAAGGTCACATCCCTTGGTACAGAATGGGCTGTTAATGAGATCAAGTCAGCCTGGAACGTCACGAAAGAAATAGGGAAGTTGGAAAGGTCACTGAAATCGATTTGTGCTGTTCTAGAAGATGCCGAGAACAAGCAGTCTAGTTCGCATGCCCTCCAAGAGTGGCTTGATAACTTGAAGGATGCAGTATACAAGATTGATGATGTGGTGGATGATGTGGCTACCAGAATTCTGGAGCAAAAAGTACACAATGGTTTCTATGCTCGACTTCAACATCTACTAGTTTTTCCCTTCGAACTGAGTCACAGAATAAAAGAAGTCCGTGATAATCTTGATGAGATAGCAGCCAACAAATCACAGTTTGGATTAGCTGAAAAGCTAATTGATTTCCCAGCAACCAAAAGTAGTAGTAGGGAAACGCACTCCATCATTGAACCAAACATTATTGGGAGAGATGGTGCTAAAGATGAGATAGTTGAAAGGATTCTAGCGGCTGCAGATTCCACGAGTCCTTTGTCTATACTTCCCATTGTTGGTTTAGGAGGCATTGGGAAGACTGCATTGGCCAAACTAATTTACAATGATGTGCAGATTACCAACAAATTTGACATGAAGTTATGGGCATGTGTCTCTGATGTATATGATCTTAAGAAGATCTTGGATGACATAATACAATCATCTTCTGGTGCAAGCCACAAAGAACTAAACCTTGAGGCGCTACAGTGTATGTTGCGTGGGATTTTACATGAAAAGAGATATTTTCTTGTGCTAGATGATATGTGGAATGAAGAAGTGAGTGAATGGGAAAACTTGAGAAGCCTTCTATGTAGTGGTCGTAATGGAAGTGTAATTATAGTAACCACACGTGGTTCAAATGTTGCATCAGTAGTGAAGACACTGGAGCCATATGAAGTAGCAAAGCTACCACAAGAAGAGTGCATGGAAGTATTTTTCCGATATGCATTCAAAGTTGACGAAAAAAGGGATGCTAAGTTGTTAAAAATCGGACACTCAATTGTTGAGAAATGCTATGGTGTCCCTTTGGTTGCAAAGACATTGGGTTCCCAGTTGTTAAGCAGTCGAGATGTTGGAGAGTGGCATCGCATCAACGAATTGAAATTATGGAATGTGAAGCAAGATAACGTTGGAATTTTGGCAGCACTAAAACTAAGTTATGATGCACTACCACCCCATCTACGGGCATGTTTTGCTTCCTTGTCCACTTTTCCAAAAGACTACAATCTTTTTACAGAAGGTCTTGTTATGTTCTGGATGGCATTAGGATTGTTGGACGGAGGAAAGGAAAGCAATGACATTATCAGTATTGGCCAAGAATACTGTCTTGAACTTTTAGGAAGATCACTTTTACAAGATCAGCATATGATTTTTGACTCTACTATAGAGTATTGTAAAATGCATGATCTTATTCATGACCTTTCAATAAAAGTGTCCCAAAAGGAACATACAGTTGTCAGTTGTGAAAAACTTGATGTGTCTGAGAGGATTAGACACCTAGTGTGGGATGACCAAGACTTCTCAATGGAAATGAAATTTCCTAAGCAGCTAAAAAGGGCCTGTAGGGCGAGGACATTTATAAGCAGATACAATTATGGCATTGTGAGTAAAGCCTTTCTTGAAGACCTTTTATCAACTTTCAAGCACCTTCGTGTCTTAGTTTTTTCTGAAGCTGCATTTGAAGAGCTGCCAAGTTCGATTGGAAATTTAAGGCACCTAAGGTATCTAGATCTACAATGGAATAGAGAAATCAAATACCTACCAAATTCTTTATGCAAATTAGTGAATCTACAAACACTCCATGTTTCTATGTGTGACCAACTAGTGGAGCTACCAAGAGACGTGCATGGACTTGTTAACCTGACATTTCTCTTCTTGACTTCAAAGCAGAAACATTTGTTAAAAGATGGGTTTTCTGGTTGGCCTTCCCTGTCATTTCTAGAATTGCACAGCTGCCTTGAGCTAGCATCATTGACAGAGGGACTTGGCAGCTTGGCTTCCCTCAGAGACCTACGCATCTTCGACTGTCCAAAGTTGCATTCTCTTCCCTCTGCCATGAGTCAGCTCTCCGAACTCCAGAAGTTGGTTATTCATAATTGTGCAGAGCTTGATCTGATGAAACCAGAGGAAGCCTTTGACGGGCTTTGCCGCCTCCGTACGCTAGACCTCATTTCTCTTCCAAAGTTGGTGGGATTTCCCGATAGCTTCAAATCTGCTGCTTCCTCTCTGGGATATATTTGGATCCGCGATTGCAAAGGATTAGATAAGCTGCCAAGTTTCATCCAAGATTTCACTTCTCTTGAGAAAATTGTGATTCGTGACTGCCCTGCGTTGAGCAAGAGATGTGCCGTGGGTTCTGGGGAGGATTATCTTCTCATCCGCCACGTACATGAGATACACATTGATGGCATAGTCTTCAAAAGGTATATTCTTTGTCTGCTCTGGTTTACTCCTTGATCAATTGTATTTACTGGTTGTTTTATTTATTCTACCGACCAAAAGGTCTTGCTGTATAAATCTTATCCCACACGTTTTTTTCCCCACTGAGGATTCTAACTCCCGACTCTTTTGGCTCATTGCATGCGCAGAACCGCTTGAGGCACCAGCAACGACGTCCTAGGTACTGAACCGTGACTAAAAGGAGCTGCTAAGCACCAACGCTGCGAGCTCTTCGCCTATTATCGTATTATTCATATATCGCTGTAGCAGCATCCTGTTTAGTGCTTCCGATGATTGTGGTCTTCTCGTCAAGTGATCGTGATACACTTGCATTTTGTGATATATAAATAATTATAATAAGCTGGACACAGCTACTTAAAATGTAACGTTAGTGCCACATTTCGTTGTACATACATGGTTGAATTTCTATGTTTGCTGAACAATTGTGCAAGTGGACAATTATTAGCAAATGTGTTGAGCTTACGGACCTCATGATTGGTTTCGCTTGGTTACATGCTAGGCTTCAAATATTATTATCCATGCATGTTAAGATTTTGTTGATTCACTGATCCTGGTGAGGCGTGGTTTATTTGCTCTTGTGGCCGGCGAGCACCTCGGGGCTCAGCCTCGGGCGGCACAGGGGCTGCTGAACCTGTGGCAGTGTGGCGTGGCGTCCTCGATCGGCTTAATTAACCCACTTGTCACTTGTGTTCATTTGTGAGACGAGAGGCGCGTGGCATGTTTTTGCTAGCTCAAGGGAGGCGTCGATGCCGGCCGGCCGGCGGTGTGCGTGCTGCGGGCGGTGGCTAGGCCCAGGCTCCGATCCATCGGCGACAAACATGCGTCGTAAATGTCTAGTGCGTGACCATCTGTTCACCTCGCTCGTGTAGTCGTGTTAACGGTGTCACATAACTTCAAGTCTTCGTCAGCAGGACATGCCTGTTTGTTCACAAGTGATGACCAAATGCTGCCACGTTGGTGTCGTGCGATTTGTTCACGTGCTCTGTCAGTGAGGAAACCCAATGTATCGCCCGCAAGGGAGAAAAAAGTTTGTGTATCCTCAACGGTTAGACGTTACTGATTCATTCGAATGTTTGTGCTACTGGTCTTGCTGATTCCTCCTATTATAAATGGGCCTCCAATGAAAATGCGAGTGGACCTGAGATGGGCTGGGTCCAGGAAGCATACGAGCTGAAATTCGTCTAGTTTTAGGCTCTGTTTGGTTGAGCTGTGGATTTTGAAAAAGCTGTTGTGAGCTATAGGCTGTGGAAAAGCTGTTGTGAGCTGAGAGCTGTGGAAAATGCTGAAAATCGTTTAGTTGGAGGAGCTGTGAAACTATAGGCTGTGTAAGAAATGTCTATAATGCCCCTAAAGGCCTGAGAGACTATTTATATGTAAATTGCTCATAAATAACTATTGCACTCACTTATTTGCATGTAAATAATTATTTTGGAAAAAAAATTAATTTATTCTAAGGTTTTTATCATTCAAAGTGATATAGTCCACATAATATGAACCAAAAGATAAGGGCTCATCCAATTATGTCATCTCCAAACATAACTATCCTCCTCTCGCACTAACCAAAGCATCAGCTATTCTACTACGAATGGTATTCATGGTATCCTCATTCTCCACATCTTCACTCTCATCTCCCTGTGTTTGTGTTGTGCCACTTGTCGCTTGTACCAAGTATTCCTCATCAGCATCACATCTCTCGAACTACTTATCACGCAAATTGCTGTCACGGATAAAATTATGCAATGCCAAACAAGCAATGATGATATGCTTCTGAGTACGAGTTGAGAAACTTGGTATGCCCTTCAAAATACGCCACTTCTCCTTCAATACTCCGAAAGACCGCTCAATGACATTTCGAAGGGATGAATGCAATACTTTCCTTAGGGTGGTCCAGAACGATTATGAAATTCTGGTATATGGTATGTGCTTCCTTTGAAAGGGGCCAGATACCCTATTCGGTTTGGAAAACCAGAGTCCACAAGATAATATTTTCCTATAAAATCAAATCAGTATAAGCAAATAATAATACAAGTACTTTACTACTACCTTAGTAAGGATATATTTATACCTTTAGGAGGCACGGGAAATGAAGAAAAATTTGCCAATGCACGATTGAGGATACTGTGTGTCATGTGCACATCCGGGCCAACCAGCAACCGCAAAGATAAACCTCATGTCAAAGTCACAAATAGCCAGCACATTCTGAGATGTATATCCATGACGGCATGTGTAATTAACCATATCCTCGGCTGGCACAACTACTGGAACATGTGAATTGTCTATTGCTCCAATAGTGCATTTGAAGTAAGGCCAGAAACGTTCATCTTTGATTCTTTCATGTTCCGTAGAAAAACTAGCATCTCTCGGCTTAATATTGTCTTTAGCTAACTTGTGCAAACACTTAAGTACCTCGTGAAACTTAGTGTGAACTATCCACAGTGACAGCGTGAAGCGATTTTCAGCTTGTGAAAATGATTGTGGGCCTCCAACAATCCATAGGAACATTGCTAATGACTCATGGATGAAACATTGTTAGTGGAGGTCAAACCGTAGGTAGATACTAGCAACTCATGTAGTGCTGTGAAGACCTCAGTGCTCATTCGAAACATCTTATAGAAGTACCTTGGACGAGCAAAGCACCTCATCACCCATTGAATTCCAGTTTCTGGTGTTTCCCTGTACTCACCTTTGTCAAAAGAACACTTAGTGTATTGTGCACCCATTTGACCAATAACAACAGCATGCTGGGAAAGCTCAGCTAGGAGCACTAGTCCCTTCAGTCCTTCTTTGGCTACACCTTTCAAGTTGCCATCCATCTACAAAGGATATTAAAATTTATTAATTCAATTGACCTATGATACATCAGTATATGCACAAGAAAATAATCTGACACAAGAAAATAATCTCACATAAGGATATAATCTGACACAAAGAAATAATCTCACACAAAGAAATAATCTCTCAAATAGTCTCAGCACAAGCAAATAGTCTCAGCACAATCAAATTATTTGTTACAGCCATACAACTAATAGTTCTCACAATAGAAATTAAAATTGGTTCACACGACAACAATAGAAAGTAAATTTGGTTCACACGATAGCAATAGAAATAAAAATTGGTTCACTGCCGCCTCATCATCTCCTTTTCAGCATGCTCCCTCTCAATCACATCTAGCCTTTCTTTATTTGTTTTGATATGGCTGAAGACCTCTCTAAATTCAAGCTTCATGATCAACATGGTGGCAATGTGCATTAGAGCAGTTCCTTCTTCCACCCCACACTCTTCGACCATCATCATAGCCTCTCCAATAGTGGGGACTAAATTAGTTGGAGGAGCTGATGATGCAGATACACTTGAGGAGATCTTGTCTGCTGCACTTTCTATCTTCAAACATGTGTTTTTGTACATGCGAAAAAAATAGACTCTTCTCTTCTTTGTCTTCAGTACAAGAGCTCTTGCGTTTCTTTTTCCCTAGTTTCTTCAAAGCGGCTAGCTTGACATTATCATTATCTTGAGGTTTTGGTACCTCGGCCACGTCCTCATCACTTGCCTCATCAGAGGATATATCTCTAGGACAGGATGCAGTGGCCCCAGTCACATGTGCCTTGCCGAAAATTAGATCAAGATCATCAAGGTACTTCGGTCCTTGTTTTCTAAACCTCACATGGTTGCATTTTAGTCCTTTCTCACGGTTATCTCATCTCTGAAATTGAATGAAAAATTTTAGCAAGACACACCGTATCAAAGTATGAAAAAGAATATCAATAGTGAGAGTTCAATTCTTACAGCAAGGTGTTCAGTCCACCATTCCTGAGGGCAATCAATAATTCCCTTTGCCGCGTCCCATCTAAGTCCGGTGGCATAATTCTTGAACTCCATGAACCATCCATATTCCTTTTTTATGTTGTCTAATTTGTTCTTCAACTGTATCTTTGTTCGCTTGTCACCGGTTCTTTCTTCAAACTTAGATACAAGATTTTTCCAACCAGTACTAGTGAAAAGTTCTAGGGGCCTATTCCCAGTTTCTATCTCCCCTTTGCAGATATCAACCAAATGCTTCAAAAAGAAATCACTCCAATCTGTCTTGTCACCCATTCTTGAATCAAACAAAGCAATTTTTTCAAACTTTCTAAATTACCATAATACCATGCCATCATTTTTAACATACACACAGCACACTGTACTGAATAAATAAGCACACTGTACTGAATAAATAACATGCATCAAACCATTTATCGGAGATTGAGGTACCTACGTTGCAGATCCGGTCACTGGAGGCGTAGATCGGTGAAGTTGAGGCCGTTGAAAGGGGCGCCGACCATAGGTGCTGCGGCTAGGCGCAGTTCACTCGCGACCAAGAGTCATGGCTGTGACCTTGTTTTATTTGCTTACATTTTGGATGTTGCATTTTATGACCTTGTTTTGCTTACATCGTCCCTTGGATTGTATGTGGCGATGCATCTTGGTCGTTGTCTCGTTGTCACGAAGACCGTAGTATATGATATGCTACGTACCAGAGATCGAGGGGGCCAACAGGACTGTTGCCCTTCTAGATAATACCGTGTTGCAGCATGTCTATCATCTGTCATGAAAACCGTGTTGTAAGTAGGAACCGACAGTGATGGGGGTACATCACTGCCGAGCCATTCTTTAAACCGGCAGTGATTTATGTGTAGTTGTTACAGAATAAGTAACTTATCTTTTCCACTTCTTTCGAATACCTCCTACTGGCTCAACGGTTAAGAATGGCTCGGGTGGCCCCCGATACCCGTGTTCGAATCCCGGGCGGCCCAATTTTTTTGTTTTAATTTTATAATTTATTAAGCGGTCTAAAGGTCAAAAAGATAAAATAAATAAACCTTGGCACACATCCTATACTAGCGCAACGGTTAAGTGTCTGAACTCTGTAGCTCGAGACCCGAGCTCAAACCCGAGGGCTGGCACAATTATTTTTAATTTTTTATATATCACTGTCGGTTTTCAAAATAAACCGACAGTAACAACAAGCATCACTGTCGGTTTTTTCTCATCACTGCAGGGTTTTTTGAAACCGACAGTGATGTTTATATATATTAAAAAAAATCTTTTATATACTGAATAAAGAGAAGCATATGTATTCATATGTCAAAATGGCTTGAATTTTTTTTGCAAGCTTGTACACCCAAATTAAGATCCCACATAGGATCTTAGGTTTTTCTAATTATTTTTTTATTAATTATATTTTTCTATGTGCTGAATGAAACAAAAGAGGGTGAATTTTATCTTGGACCCAATAGATTTTTTCATCCACCTCCACAAAATTCTTATCCCTAGGGCACATTAGATCCTGTGTAAAAGTTTGGCAGCATTCCAGATCTTTTCGTGGGTAGACTCAGTTCAACCTATAATTAAACGGTCTCGTCGCGCAAAAATTCAATTAAACCTCATAAAGTAGCAAACCATCTCCGGAAAATCTCAAACTTGGTGTTTCTTTCACACGTGGCACGTGCAAGCTGAAGAAAAATTTTGAGACCAATACAACACCGAAATGCATATGAACCACAGAAACCTTGATAACATATATGTATAGTCATGGTTTAATGAAAGGGCACATGTACCTCTGTGAAACATGTATACTCCGCCTATGTCGAAATGGCTTGAAATTTTTTTGGCAAGCTTGTACACCAAAATTAAGATCCCACACAATATCTTAGGTTTTTCTAATCATTTTTTATTAATTATATTTTTCTGTGTGCTGAATGAGACAAAAGAGGGTGAATTTCATCTTGGACCCAATAGATTTTTTCATCCACCTCCACAAAATTCTTATCCCTAGGGCACATTAGATCCTGTGTAAAAGTTCGGCATCATTCCGGATCTTTTCGTGGGTAGACTCAGTTCAACCTATAATTAAACGGTCTCATCGTGCGAAAATTCAATTAAACCTCAAAAAGTAGCAAACCATCTCCGAAAAATCCCAAACATGGTGTTTCCTACACACGTGGCACGTGCAAGCCTAAGAAAAAGTTTGAGACCAATACAACACCAGAATGCATATAAACCACATAAATCTTGATAACCTATGTGTATAGTCATGGTTCGATGAAAGGGCACATGTATCTCTGTGAAGCATGTATACTCTGTCTAGGTCGAAATTGCTTGAAATTTTTTTTTGGCAAGCTTGTACACCCAAATTAAGATCCCACACAGGATCTTAGATTTTTCTAATCATTTTTTATATTAATTATATTTTTCTGTGTGCTGAATGAGACAAAAGAGAGTGAATTTCATCTTGGACCCAATAGATTTTTTCATCCACCTCTACAAAATTCTTATCCCTATGGCACATTAGATCATGTGTAAAAGTTTGGCATCATTCTGGATCTTTTCGTAGATAGACTCAGTTCAACCTATAATTAAACGGTCTCGTCGCGCGGAAATTGGAATTTCAATTAAACCTCAGAAAGTAGCAAACCATCTGCGAAAAATCCCAAACTTGGTGTTTCCTTCACACGTGGCACGTGCAAGCCTAAGAAAAAGTTTAAGACCAATACAACACCGGAATGCATATGAACCATAGAAACCTTGATAACCTATGTGTATAGTCATGGTTCGATGAAAGGGCACATGTACCTCTATGAAGCATGTATACTTCGCCTATGTCAAAATGGCTTAAAATTTTTTTTGGCAAGCTTGTACACCCAAATTAAGATCCCACAGGATCTTAGGTTTTTCTAATTATTTTTTACTAATTATATTTTTCTATGTGCTGAATGAGACAAAAGAGGGTGAATTTTATCTTGGACCCAATAGATTTTTTTCATCCACCTCCACAAAATTCTTATCCCTAGGGCACATTAGATCCTATGTAAAAGTTTGGCACCATTTCGGATCTTTTCGTGGGTAGTCTCAGTTCAACCTATAATTAAACGGTCTCATCGTGCGAAAATTCAATTAAACCTCAGAAAGTAGCAAACCATCTCCAAAAAATCCCAAACTTGGTGTTTCCTTCACACGTGGCACGTGCAAGCTTGAGAATATTTTTGAGACCAATACGACACCGGAATGTATATTTCTAATTGCCCAACAAATGTTACACGAATTACATGCATGACAATAATTAAACACACAAAGCCATACATATTAAAATTAGAACCCAATTAAACTACGACCTTGAAAACCTAGCTAAATAAACATTAATTACTATCAAAATCACTACCAGGATCGATCGGGCCACGCACACTAACATGCCTCTGTAGCCATATTTGGTAATTGATGTCATAGATTATGTATCCGCTTGTATTGATGAAGTCCAATGCCCATATGAGTGCACTCTCTCGTGCCTCACAATACCGAAAGAATGGTCACCCATAGATGTAACCTACTGAACGACCACTGCCCCTGTTAGTAATCCTTATACAGTACTGGCGTCCTTCTATAGTGAGCTGGCCGAGGTTTCCATTACAGAAGTCCCAATCGTACCCTAGTTGCTCCGTAGCTTGGTCTAGAACGGCCCACAAGCCACATGCAGCATAGGTAAGGTCCTGTAGCGCAATCTGCATGTGGAGAAAAAAATAGAGAATGTTATTACAATAATAAACAACAAATAACCACGACTCAGGTATAAGTGACTATTTTACCACATCCACATGGTTGTAGCTTGCATACCATTCACTTGCTTGCGGAACGGGGATATCACCAGCAATCAAAGTAAGTGCCTTGAAGTGCGAGAAATCAGGCACATCATAGCAAATACATCGAAGTGCCTCTAAACAGATGCGCACGGCACTTAATTGGGCGCTTATCACGTCCGGGCTCTGTATTCCCGTCCCGTGGATATGGTTCCGATGATTTGAACCCCTCATAGGGATGAAAAAACTGAGTTCACACGTCCATAGCTGACCACTTACATTAGATGTCGTGTTCTCGACAATGTCTGAGATAAAGAACCAGCTAAGTGCTATTCGCAGCCAATCTATTGGGGATATAGTTTGTGACATATATAAATGCAACAATGATATTAAACTAATTACACTTATTTGTTAGCATAAAAAACAAAAGGTGTTGGAAAATATTTCATACAATAGCTGGAACAGGGAACCATGGAATGGCCACATTAGGAGTGAATGCCTCATCGCCAGGGTGGAAACCTAGTTCTTGTGGTGGGGGAGGTCCGTTGTTCATACCACCTGATCGATAAAATGCAAAAAAAATATGAACATAAAATATATACACAAAAAAATTCTTCCAAGTAAAATGTGGCAACATAATTAAATATAGATCGAATGTAAGGAATAAGAATATATATAAATGTAGAATGCAAAGAAACATGAATATAAATATAGATCAAATGAATATAGATAGAATATTGGAGAAGACAACATATCAATACCATTGAAAAATGCCGGAGCCATGACCAAATCACGTAGAGAGAGAGTGGATGTCTTGAGAAGTGAGAGTGAAATATGAGAAATGAGACTGAGAGAGTTCGTGGGTGGGTGGGATCGATGTATGTGGCCGGCAGTTTGTTTTATATAGGGGGGCATGGACATCACTGCCAGTTTTTAAATAGAGCCGACAGTGAAGGTGGCTATCACTGCCGGTTTCTAAATAGAACCAACAATAAAGGTGCATATATGTAAAGGATATATTTATTTAGATACTACAGTGGGAAAGTTTTAACAAGAATGATATATTTATTTAGATAGTAATGAAATACATCAAAAAATTATAAAAAATTAGAAATAAGTTACATATACGATAACAAAGACCTTATATGTGTGCACTATTTTTGTGGACTACGATGCATAACGATATCTGTGGTTTGTTGTGAGAGGAAAACATTGTATCATGCCTGATAAGGCCTGGCTGAAACCAACATGCATGGAGAGGCTAGCTCCTGGCCGAGGGCCATTTTATACGGGCTAGCAGTCGTGGTATATTTTTATTTCTGAACTAAAGTTGTTGGGGTAGGTGGGAGCAGTGTTCCAATTGTTGTGGTCATGGGAGCACTGTTGGCATGTGAGGAGCATCTACACATCACTGTCAGTTTTAGTTTCAAAACCGACAGTGATAGAAGCTATCACTGTTGGTTTTAAAACCGACTATGATAGAAGCTATCACTGCCGGTTTTAAAACCAAAACCGACAGGGAAGGGCCCTACCGCCATCTTTTAGTAAAAAAATATAAAAAAACACTATCGGTTTGGAGCCTGCCATCGCAACCATTTTGTAAAAAATATAAAAAGTTTGGCCCGTTTGAGATTTGAGCGCGGGTCATGGGGTCGAGAGTGCGCGGCCTTAACCGCTGAGTTAGGATAGGGAGTTCGGTTAGAATGGTTTTATTTTTTTCTTTTATCCCATCGTAATGCACTACTAAATAATAAATGCAAAATCAAAAAAGTTTGGTCCGCCTGGGATTCGAGCGAGGGTCTCAGAGTACAGAGTGCGTGGCCTTGACCGCTGAGCTCGGATAGGGAGTTTGGTTAGTTTGCTTTTCTTTATTTATTTATTAAATTGTAGAGATGCGCACAAAATATAAATTAAATATTCAGTGCAAATTACTGATACAACGTCTGCATAATGATTACATAGTTAACAATAATCTAACTATCTTTAGGTGCATCCACAATGAGGGCCTCATTGTGATCAATTCGTACGTAAGCAGGTTCGTCACCATCTTGAAGGATAGGTAGGGGTACGTTTGCCCTGAATGGATGCATTTCCTAATAGCCCCTGTAGTCTTCTTCGTCCGTCACTCCATCGACACCGACAATCTTCCTTTTCCCTTCTAGGACTACTTTTAGCCTTCCTTTTGTCTTGTTGTCCCTTGCATATAAGACTTGTATAACATCTCTTGCAAGGACGAAGGGGTCGTCTCTGTATGCGGTCTTAGTGAGATCAACGGTAGTGAACCGTTCACTGTCAGTGTTGATTTCCTCGAGCCAGACCCACTGGCAGCGAAAAAGAGCTGCCTTCAATGGACTGTAGGCTAGCTCCCATATCTCCTCTATGAAACCATAGTATGTCGCCTGCACGTTGCCGTTCTTGTCGAGAGCATCAAAATGAACACCACAATTTTGGTATGTGCTCTTTCCACCTTGCTTTTTGTGTAAAATGTGAATCCATTGATCTCATACCCTTGGTACTTAAGATATGTACTCGAAGGCCCCTTGGCTAAGGCATCTAGTTGATTACCCAATTTTATTCTAAGCAAGCAACGTCGCAACCAGCTGACAAATTCCTCCTTATATTTTTTATCCAGCCAAGCCTGTGACCTGCTCGGATACAGAGTTTGCAGCGATTGCCTATGCTCGTCAATGTATGGCATCACACCATCGGCTTGTTGAAGAACAGCGAACTGTGCCTGTCTGAAAGAAACAGGGTCGTCTACTATAACAGATTTCTCCCCGATCGTTCCTTTGCCACGTAGTCTTCCCTCATGACAAGATTCTAGAACTCCGACCCTTTTGATGTCCAGATAATATGTGCAGAACTCAATGGCCTCTTTCGTTGACCATCCTTCAACCATGCCCCCTTCTGGCCTGAATCTGCTCCTAACATACCCTCTGAAAACTTTCATCAATCTTTCGAAAGGAAACATCTGATGCAGATACATTGGGCCAAGGGCTCTAATTTGGTCAACAAGATGAATGAGCAGATGCAATGAGATATCAAAGTAAGTCAGCGAGAAATGCATCTCAAGCCTAACGAGAGTTTTGGCTATGTCCCGCTGCAGCTGCTCTAGCATGGACACATCAATGACCTTTTTTGAGATCATGTTGAAGAACAAGCAAAGCTTTATGATTGGGGCGCGGACCTTTGGGGGGAGGATACCACGCAGGGCAACAAGGTGTAGCTGAGTCATAATGACATGACAGTCATGGGCCTTCATAGGGCCATAGTTGAACTTGAGTTCTCTCATGTTCACTAGCCTCTTTGGGTTCGCATAGTAGCCTGTCGAGACTTTGAGTTCATTGAAGAAAGAAATAAGCGCACGTTTTTTTTCTTCTTCAATGTCCATGACGCAACTGGAAGTTTGAACTGACCATTCTCTAGCTCTATGGGATGTAGCTCCTTCCTGATTCCCAAGTGTTGCATGTCTAGGCGTGTGACTAGTGAATCCTTCGATGTCCCCTCGGTGTCCATCAAGGTGTTAAGAGTGTTAGCGCACACATTTTTAGTGATGTGCATGGGATCAAGACAGTGGCGTACACTCAGAAATGGCTAGTAAGGTAGTTTCCAAAAAACTAATTTTTTCTTCCAAACGCTCCCATCAGGCGCTGCTACTGCATTGTCCCCCTTCCCAAGGACAACCTCCAGTTTGTTGAGTTCTCGAAGTATCGCAGGCCCGTCTCGATATTTTGGAGCTAAGCGTTTCTCAATAGCACTGTTGAAACCTTTTCTGTTCCTATGGTAAGAGTGATCTTTAGGTAGGAACCTATGGTGTCCCATATAAACTATCTTTGAGTTATTTGGCAGATTTACCACATCGGTGTCGTCCAAGCACTTGACACATCTAGTATAGCGTTTTGTCTTCTCTCCGGACAACGAACCTTGACCTAGCAGGTCAATGATTGTAGCGATAAGTACTCACTTGATCGTGACATGTTCCTTTTTGTACTCGTCCCAAACATCCGACACACCCTTTCTAAACATCTCCACTAGTTCATCGATCACTGGTTCCAGAAACACATCGATGTCATTCCCAGACTGTCTTGGCCCTTGGATCAGTAGTGGCATCTGGATGTATGACCGCTTCATACAGACCCAAGGTGAAAGGTTGTATATACAGAGCGTCACTGGCTAGGTGCTATGATTGCTTCTAACCTGGTCGAAAGGATTCATCCCATCTGTGCTCAAAGCAAACCAAAGGTGCCTTACCTCTCCACCGATGTCCTTATAGAACATAGTATTGACAGTCCTCCAGTCATGCCCATCGGCGGGGTGCCTCATCATTGTATCTTTCTTATGCTCTTCGCCATGCCAGCGTAACAGCTTGGCTGCCTTTGCACATGCAAACAACCTATGCACCCGAGGAGCTATAGGGAAGTATCAAACCACCTTTACGGGACCTCCTCTGGTCTTGGTACCTTCATCTGACGGACATTTCTTGTACCGTGGAGTTTCACACTTGGGGCACTTGTTCAAGTCTTTGTATTTTTCTCCATGGTATAATATGCAATCATTGGAACACGCGTGGATTTTTTCAACCTCGAGGCCGATGGGGCAGATCATTTGCTTGACCAAGTATATCTTTTCTTGCAACTCGTTTTTTTTCTGGGAGCATTTTCCTTATTATACCTAACAACTGATCGAAGCTTTTATCTCTCAATCCGTTTATCGATTTGAACTCTAACAGCATGATGTTGGCTTTCAGTTTGCTCATTGAACAATTCCTATACAATGGTGTTTTGCCATCTTGTCTCATTTTCTCTAGCTTTCTCAGCTGTCTTTCACTAAGACATCCGGTCTCTACATTACGTAGTAGCTGAGAAATGCCATCGTTATCCTCGGTGTCATCAGCTAGCGTGTTCCTAATCACATTATTAACTATGGCCATAGGTTCCGTGTTGACAACGGATTCCTCGCCAGCATCGTGGATGGCTATGTCAGGCATGTCCACATCATCATCGTTTTTCTGCAGAACATTCACACCAACCTCGCCATGCATAGTCCATATCGTATAGTTCAGCATGACCCCCCTAGTAATCAAGTGCGATCGTATAGACTGAATTTGATGAAAGTTCCTATAATTTTTGCAATCTTTGCATGGGCAGAAGACAGGGTTCCCATTCCCAGCATGGGCTTTTGCATTGGTGATAAACTGGCTGACGCCATGCATGTACCGCTTGTCTGTTTGGGACAGATGCATCCACTCTCGATCCATCTCTGCACAAAAAAATACTGAGACAGTAATTACAAAGAATTAATAAGAAATCGAGCTTCATGAACAACAATTGTAGCTCGAAAGTACCATTTTTGGAAAACATTATTGTACACTAATTATTGAAAAATTGAAATTGGTAGCCCTGACCCTGTAAATTGAAAATCATAGTAAAAAACAATTATTGCACAATATTGAAGAACAACTATTCTACTCTACTTCTAAGAACTAATTATAGCATCACATACTAACAATGATGATCTTGACCACCATGGAATAATTAGCTAGGAATTTAAATGTGTTCATAGATACCAACCTTTTGGATGATGGATTCACGACAATTTGAGCCTTGCACAAATGTTCAATTGAAAAAGTGCTCTCTAGAATGGAGAAAGAACTACAATGAGAATCAAGCAATGTAGCCATCAAAATGAAGCTAATTAAGCAACAAATCATAGGAGTGGATGTTTGTTACTAACCTTAAGGCAAAAAGATCAAGCCATTCTTCAAAATCCAAGTACTAGCTTCATGGTGAAGAGCAGCCGCAACAATGGAGGGAAGGGTCCAAACGCGCGTCTCTGTTCTCGGGGTGAAAGAGAGGAGGAAGGAGAGGACGGCTGCAGCCTTTTTGTGTTGTAGGCTTATCACCGTCGGTTCTTGGCTAGAACTGGCAGTGATAGAGCACAATCACTGTTGGCTCTTGGCTTAAACCGACAGTGATGAGTGGCCGCCAAAACATTACCGGTTCAAGCCACAAACCGGCAGTGATGTGGTCCTTCACTGCCGGTTTTAGCTCAATCCCAATCATTTTTTTATTTTCAAACTCATAACCGGCAGCGAAGGAACATTACTGTCGGTTCTAACAAATCCGGTAGTGGTGATGCCGATAATAATGTGCAAATCTGACGTAGTGCAAGCAGGCAAACAGTTCGACTGAACATGTTCAGCTGGCACCTGGCGGAGCGAGATTACCACTTTGCCACACGTGATCTATGCAACCTGCATGGCCTCTAGCATACTCCGCAGCTAGTAGCCTAGTACCTGCTGGGGAGATGTATCGGACATTCCGACGGCGGCTGTTGGTTGATGTCAACTTCTGAACCCATGCCATGCCACGATCCACACGCGTTGATCAAGGACTGTGACCGTACCCTTGGAATGCATGGATGGCCATCGCGTTTATTATGGGAGAAACCAAAGGTGTATGAGTAGGTGCACGCCGCGTGCTGCAAGGAGCTACTAGTAGCCGTGGATGCCGCCGCCGGCAGGCGGCCACGAGCGCGCTCGCCGTCGCCGATGTGTAGCCACGACGGCGCGATGGCAACTTGGAAACTCGATGAGTTTTGCTGCATGATCCCTGCTCATCGGTGTTCGTTTGATTGTTTCAGGAGAAGCGGTCGTACCATCAACGATTCAGCATCCAAGCCTGTTCGCGCGAGTTCGTGCCATGTCCATAGCAGATATTTGGGCTGCTGCGCTCGTTAACACTTGGTCTCGTTCAACTGACCGGCTCCCCTCGAGCTGTCCGGCCATCCCTGTTAAGGGTCTATTTGACAAGGGCTCTGGCTTCCTTAAAAATGGCTCCGGCTCTGGCTTATCTGAAAGAACAGCTTCTCTAGATGAGCTGAAGCCGTTCTAGAAAACGTTTGGCAAAACAGCTTCTTCGCACTAGACGACGTGAACCCACTGTAAGGAGCCACACGAAGCTTATTTTTTAGGCTTCTCCTGCGCAGACAAAAAATGGCTCCAGCTCTTGATCGGCTCCCCATGCGGAACCCTTTCCAAACCAGACGTTTGACACAGCTCCTGCAGGAGTCGGAACGGAAGCCCTTATAGGAGCCCTGCCAAAGAGACTCTAATATTTTGATGAAAACCGTCCCTGCTACTATTAACTCCAGAAGACAAGTTGCTTGCTGGCGATATCTACACGCTCCTCCGTTTGTCCCTCCGACGACAGCGATATCTGACGTGACCTTTTTTTTATAAAACAGGAGGTGATTGAACCCCTGCTGGAATCTCTACACTTAAAAAGTTCCTATGCTCGTGGTCTGCTGCCCCGCTCGTAATAATCTCCAGAGTTCAACTACCTACGATACTCCGAAACGAACCCCCTGGACGCCTCGCAACCTGCCCCAAGATGCGGCCACGTTCGGATCGCCCACGTCCACGGTGCTCCTTTCCGACACCGTTATGCCCATTGAGGGAAGCAAATGAACTCGGTCATCTCTGGCAGTTGTGGTTGTTCATCCTCCCAAGTCGCGCTCCTACCGGTGTTGGTGTTTCGAACCACTGGTTAGTAAATTTGTATCTGCGCGTCTGGCCTAGATGGTGTGCTCGAAGGACACAAGGATCTATACTGGCTCGGGTGGAATGTCCTTACGTCCAGTCTGCTGCTGCTCGTGTTACCTGCACTAGTTTATAGTAGGGGTTACAAACGGGCGAGAGAGAGAAGGTTTCAAGTATCTGATGAAAGGATCGAACAGAGTTGAGTCTTGTTGAGCTAGTTCAGCCATGTGCTCATGGGGCGTCCCGCTTCCCCTTTTATAGGTGAAGGGGAAGGCGCATGTTACAGAGAGAGAAAAAGAGAGAAAAGGGGAAAAGCGAGGGAGAAGAAGGCCTCCAGGGCCGCCATGTCCTTCTTCTCCTTTATGCGGGTCCAGCCGACGCTGTAGATGGTAATGAGGATGGCTCCACTTTGGGCTCCTGTTCACCACTGGTGTCATGCCTCGACGTCATCAGCAGGTCGTGGCGTCCCATCCCTTCCCGGCGGACAGCGTAGTGAACCGATGTGCCTGTCAGCGGCCGTACGGGGATTAGACAGCACAACGATCACGCACCCGTCACTGTTGATGATGCGATCCCCCAGGCATGGCCAGACATGGCCACGGGTCACGTCACGACGTGCCCGCTTCCCTCCCGGTGTCAAAAGTTTGACTCCGGGGTCGTACCTTTAGACCCGTAGTGATTGGAGGCGGTATGGGTCCCCGTCGGATGAGACAGAGCCCACGCCCTCGGGGTCGGGTGGGACGGAGCCCGTGCCCTTGGGGTCAGGCGAGACGGCTCCCGTACCCTCAGGGTCGGACGACACGGGGCCCGTGCCCTCAGGGTCGGGCGAGACGGAGCTCGTGCCCTTAGGGTCGGACGAGACGGCTCCCATACCCTCGGGGTCGGGCGACACAGGGCCCGTGCCCCAACGGGTCTGGCGAGGCGGAAACCATCCCTTTAGGGTCGGTTGAGACTGAAATACACCCTCGATTATCTAGACAAGTTTGTCCTCTGTGATCGTCAGATCCCTTCTTTGAGTATCCCTAGTACTAGTATCCGACAACGGGTGACTCCTTCCCTGTAACCCAAGATCGATGCAGCCGGCCAGCGTGACCACGGTGGCGCCCGGTGCGACCATAGAGGCGGCCTCGCAGGCATCCGACGTGACCATTGGGCGGGCACCGTGGCGTCGGGGCTGGCCGTTGTGGACACAGGGGCAGGCGCCGCAGCATTGGGGCAGCCATCGCGGACACGGGCGCGGTCAGCGCGGATAAGGCGTGCATGAGCAGGGCCGGCACGTTCAGGACACAACACCAACTCACAGAAGGCCGCCGCGCCTGCGAGCTCCGGCAAGACCATGCCCGTCCCGTCACCGCCCCTGCAAGCTCCGGCCCTGGCCGCGCCGTCTGCGGGAGAGGCCGCGGGGCCGGCCACACCTGCCCAGCTCGCCTGACCACTGACGCGGCGCTGCCCCTCTCAAACCGAACGCCTGCTGCCGGCCGCCATGCTCTGCCTTGCTCCGTTCGTGCTGTCACAGGCTCCCCTCGCCCGTGCAGCAGCGGCCGTGAACCCTGAACGCCGGCCGCGAGCTGTGCTCTGTTTTGCCCCAGTGATCCTTTGCTTGATGTCATCATGACGTCATACGCGCTATATGGCCATTTTCCTTTAGAAAAATAATCTCTTAAATAAATTCATTATATTATAGGAATACACGTATACGTGTCTCACACTAACAGCAAAACTGAGCCATCCATCTCATGATCTACGGCTGAGATTTAAAGGTCATCGTAGGCGTGCACAAAAATACATGACACCGTGCAACACACGGACATATATGGCTCTGTTCGCTTCTCTTATAATCCGTACTTTTTAACTTGTTTTTTCTGCAAAACAGTATTTTTCTCTCACAATAAATCAGCCAGAACAGTGTTTCAGCTTGTTTTTTCAGCGAAGCGAACGGGGCAGCAAGGTTTTTAGAGACAAAAAAGGTAAAAAGGCTAAAATTACACAAAGTCTTCTAGCCATAAATCTTTAAACGGGTGGAGTGCCGACTTTGCTCGTGCAAACTCTCTTCCAAAGATAGTCTTGCATCTTTGCACGGAGTGAGAGATATTCTTAAAAATGATGTCATTACGCATTATCCAAATAGCCCAACACATCGTGATAATGATTTCCATGAAGAAAGGCTCCACCTACCACTACCGGAGGCGGCTTCTTTGCCGAGTGCCTGAGGCACTCGGCAAAGGCCAATATACACTCGGCAAAGGGCGCTCGGTAAATAGTTTATCGGCAAAGACCTCTTTGCCGAGTGCACTTTATCGGGCACTCGGCAAAGGCTTTGCCGAGTGCCAATCCGACACTCAGCAAAGAAAAGTGACCGTGACGACAAGCGCCACTGTGATGGCGGCTTTGCCGAGTGTCAAGGTCAAGCACTCGGCAAAGGTACCCGCTTTGCCGAGCGTCGTTGACTTAGACACTCAGCAAAGGTGGCCACTTTGCCGAGTATCGCCGATAAGACACTTGGCAAAGTGGCGACCTTTGCCGAGTGCCTGGCCCATGGCACTCGGCAAATCTGTGATGTTTGCCGAGTGCAATGGCCATTGCACTCGGCAAAGCATGTTCCCAGGTAGTTTCCAGATGTTCACTTTGCCGAGTGTCATGGCCATTGCACTCGGCAAAGTGACTGAAAACAACCTTTTTTATTTATTTTTTACATCCCATCCAAACAAACAGAAGATATATATAACGAACATCACCAACATCACATATGTATCATCAACATCACATATATATCAGCAATACCACATATATATCACAAATGTCACATATATATCACAAACGTCACATGTCTCACAATATATCACAAATAAGTTCACAAGCAATCCAAGTGCTCCATCATCGTCAACCACAATTGCAAATAGAAGTATCATTAACAACCACAAGTATCATCACTGATTTGGTGAAGGATTCGCTGAAGCACGAGGATCGTTCGATGCCGCCGATTGATTCTGCACAAAGGAGAAGAGATTGCATGTGTGACACAAGATAAATATATACCATACATGAATAAAACTTTCATACTCCACTAGGTTTGACCGTAAGCATGAACATACAATCTAAAACATTTATACTCACAGGAGTAGAATAGTGAGGAGGTGGAGGTGGAGGTGGAGCGAATAGCGAACGTAGCGGCGCCAAGACTTTGCATGTACTGAAGAATCTCTGCCATCCTCCGCTGCTCGGCCTCCCGCTCAGCCTCCACCCTCTCCATCTTCGCCTGCATCTGCTCCCGTATCCTCCTCTCTTGTTCCAGCTGGGCCTACAATATATTCACCCCAATGTTACAATAATGCAAAGGAAAGGTATGAAAAAACCAATGAACGACGAATAAACCAGGAATAACCTCGAGTGCCTCCACCCAGTGGTGTGAAGTGTCCTACCGAGGTCGTATGGCTGAGCTCCTGCTCATGTTGCTTGCTCGAATCTAGGAGAGACTGGGAGTAGCGGCTGAGTCGATTACGCCGTCGCCAATCCAGTACATATGGAGAGCAACATATGTGGAATCTGCTTGTACTCACTGAGGCAGTTGTGGACGGTCGCATTGCTGTACGCCTCGGGCCTGTCCTCTGGATTGTAGTTGACGTCAGACGTCACCTTGCCCTTGTGGGCCATAGCAAATGCCTTGAAGATGGAGCAAGGCTGGCCACCATGTGACGCCGACTACGAGAAAAAATGCAAGATGATTAGAAATCATGCAGAATTGAGCGTTAGAATAAATAAATGAATTTGCGTACCCATGTTTCTGCGTATCCGCTAAGGTTGCGGCTGCCTTGATGGTGTGCTACACCTGGCATCATCAAACGTCGCTCCCGGCACAAGTTGTGCGTCTCCTCCCACTCACGTGAGCACCACCTGTCCACCATCTGTTCCCAGCACTGGGGATGCACGGCGCACCAATAAGGAATCATCTGCATGCCGTCAAGTACATGACATATCAGAAGATGACATTAAGCCTACTTAATCTCAAAAGGAATCAATATTAATGTTCTGTATTTACCTGCAGGTACTGGTCCCGGGTCAGTGTCATGGATCTTGCATCCCTTTTGGTGACCTTCGTTCCAAGGATAGTCCCGTGGTAAGTTACGATGGCCTGGATACGCGCCTCGTAATGCATGTCCACGACGAGTTTTTTGCAGCATTTGGTAGCCACCGCATCTGCCCTAGCCTCATGTCCGTCCTAGCATCTAAAGAAATCCTGCATACAAACATGATGTATCCATTCATTATTTCAAGAATGTATTGAGCAATGTAGTGCGAGAAAGACTTACCCACAACTCTTGCTTCACCTGCTCCGCCTTGTTGTTGAATACCCTGCGGGCCCGATCTGCAGCATCGGGGGCGGCGGCGTAGTGGTCAAACGAGTAGGCCGGCCCTGTCACTCTGGCGTACTCAACCAGGCCAGGGAAGTGCTCCTTGCACAGAAGACCGAGGATGCAATTGACTTGGCGTGTGTGACCACCTCCACTCGCCACAATCGTCTAGTTCCTGCCCAAGTGATTAAGAAAAATTATTATGTTCTATTTTGATTTTCAACATATCATATAAAGTAGTGATAATATCTAAAGTTACTTACTTTTCCCCCTCGGGTCGAATCAGCGGGCGTCTCTCACGAGGTATCGGTCGCTGAGGCAGGCTCGCGGGACCTACCAAGTAGACACTCGATGAACTGGAGGAAGCGGAACCCCCCACTGTCGCCTCGTCCTCCTACGCGTCCTCCTACGCCTCCTTGGCATCCTCCTGGGGAACCTGCTCCTCCTCCTCCTCCTCACGCGACGGGGCGGCAGGCGACGACTCCCTCCTACGACTGCTCCTCCTCCTACTCTCCCCCGGTGTAGCGGTCCTTGTCCTTTGGTACAAGGACATTAGCTTCCTCATCCCACCGCCCACCATCTTTGTTCAATCACCTGCAATTAAAAAGAGTAAACCAATAAGCACAGATAAATAAGAAGTACTTAGAAATAGATGCAAAATAAACAAAACATAATTACAAAATAACATAGTATTACATGTATTAGAAATAATCTTCATGATCAGGATTAGCTGGATCATAAGTTTCATCATCACTATCAATCATGTCGAAATAATCAACACTATCCGAATGAGCAATGTTGTCATTGTTATTGTCTAAATGTAATCGCTCAAGCATTTGTAAGTCCTTCACATTTTGCACCTCATCTCTAGCGTCCTCTTCAATAACCGTTTCATTGTCTACTTCCATTCCGATCATTTCGGTTAAGTCTATCTCAAACCTCCCTTCTAGTCCCTCTTCTTGAAAGAACTCTCCGTCATATGTGTTTGGGTCTAAGTTGTAATCTTCATCGTTTGGGACAGGCACTTTACCGTGTGGCGATACCCTGTGCACAATATCCCAACCCTTAAGATGCCTTATGGTTTGATACGCATATGGGAGATAATAAACTTGCGTGGCCTGTTGGGCCACAATATAGACATCGTCTCCTGGTAAGACGGAATCATGTCGAATTTCGACTAGCCCAAGATTAGAATATGTCCGTCTCGTTACTTCAGGATCAAACCAATGGCATTTGAATATGACGGGATTAAAAGGTTTGGAACCATGGAACTTGAGTTCGTATATTTCTTCAATTCTTCCATAATACTCGACCTCATCAACGCCGGGCGTAAAAACTCTGGAACTTGTGGCTCTTTGATTGGGCCGACTCTGCTCGTAGCTTGTTGTGCGAAAGCGATATCCATTCACGTCATAACCAGAAAATGACCTGACCCTATAGGCAAAGCCATCGGCAACCTGCCTCAACTCGACACGCATAGACGCATCCCTCTGGCCCTACAAGCTCAAGCAGGATACATTGTTATATTATTCGCACGTACGATTAACTTGGAATGTCAAACTAAGTACGAGCTAAATTGGACAGTACCTTCCGTTTGAACCAAGAAATGAAATTAGGCATTCCATTTCCCGCACCCTGTCTAAGAAGGGTATCTACCTGCTACGGGGTAGGATCCCTTGACTGACGTCAAAATTCATGAAGAAATTCCCTGTATCAATGAGAAACAAGGGGGTTGGATGCAGAATAGTGACGGCATATTTAACAAGTTCGTTGAGAACTTACTGCATGTACGGCGCCACTTCATCAAGGTTGGTCAACACGTATAGCATGATATGGCGCCACTCTTCATGATTCAAGGTCTTGGGGGTCGATGCACTTGCGCTTCCGAGTTGCCCTCGGAAAAGGCTGAGGTTCGATTCATTTTCGCCAGCATTGTAACGAGGGGGTGGATTATGCACGCTAGGGAGGTTGTCACAATAGTATGTTGTTGTGAAGTTCGCCACCTCCTCCAGAATGTATGCCTCTACAATGGAAGCCTTGATTTTGCATTTATTTCTATATTTCTTTCAAAGAACCTTTAGACATCTCTCGATTGGATAGCACCAATGGCCCTGCACGCCCCCCCATTCGTGCCTCATACAGGAGGTGCAAAATCAAATGCTGCATCAGATTGAAGAAGCCGGTGGAAAGATCTCCAACTTACAGAGCAACACATGTGTCATTCTTTCCAAGTCATCAATCACGGTCCGAGATAACTCCTTGGCACAAAGCTGATGAAAGAAATAGCTCAACTCTGCCAGCACTAGCCAGACATGCTCAGGGACATAGCCTCGAACCATCGCCGGAAGAAGCCGCTCAATCCATATGTGGTAGTCATGACTCTTCATCCCTAAGACTCGCATAGTAGATAAGTTCACTCCCCTCCTCAGATTAGCTGCATACCCATCAGGGAACATTAACGTCTGCATCCATTCTAGTACTTCCCTCCTTTGGGGCTTGCTCAAGACAAAATCGGCCTTAGGCCTTCTCCATGTCTTGTTGTGACTAGGAGGCTTCATATGTTGGTTTGGTCTATCGCATAACGTTGCCAGATCCACTCTAGCCTTAACGTTGTCCTTTGACTTGTTAGGAATGTCCATGATTGTTGCCCAAAGTGCCTCGGCGACATTCTTTTCAGTGTGCATTACATCAATGTTGTGTGGAAGGAGAAGGTCATCAAAATAGGGGAGCCGAGTCAAGCCCGACTTATGAGTCCACATATGTTGCTCTCCATATCCCACAAAACCACCTTCTGGATTGACCACGAGACCATCTATCTGTTCACAAACCGCATCACCAGTCATTATTGGTGGTGCAGGGTCTATCACTACGACACCTTTCGTAAAGTTCTTGATGTCTCGTCTGAATGCATGGTCAAGAGGGAGGAATTGCTGATGTTTGTCGAACGTTGAATACTTACCACCCTTCTGCAACCAAATGAACCTCAGACCTTCCTTGCATACTAGACATGGAAACTTCCCGTGAACACACCAGGCGCAGAATATCCCATACGCCAAGAAGTCATGCAGGGAGTAGTGGTACCAAACATGTATTTTGAAGTTTTTCTTTGTAGCTTGGTCGTATGTCCATACCCCTTCCTCCCAAGCACGGACTAATTCATCAATCACAGGCTCCATGAACACACCCATATTATTCCCCGGGTGTCTAGTAATTATCAACGACAAGAATACGTTCTGTCGTTGAAAGCATACGCTGGGGGGAAGATTGAGGGGGATAACGAACATGGGCCAACATGTGTATGGGGTAGCCATCATTCCATAAGGATTGAACCCATCTGTTGCTAGTGCAACACGTACATTATGAGCCTCTTTAGCTTTCTCATGATGAATGCAATCAAAGTGGGTCCATGCTTCACCATCGGATGCTTGTACCATCCTGTCAGGATTGTATCGTTTGCCATTTTTATGCCATGTCATCTGTTTCGCGGATTCCTCGGTCATGTATAGCCATTGGATCGTTGGTATGAACGGAAGGTGCCATAGGATTGTCACGGGAATGTCAAGCTGCCTCTTCTAGCCATCACCAGAATCTACCTCTAGGAACCTAGAGGATTTACACTTTGGACACTACTTTGCTTCCACATATTCTTTTCTAAATAGGATGCACCCCTTCGGGCAAGCATGTATCTGCTCATACGGCATCTTAAGTGTACGAAGGAGTTTCTGTGACTCGTGCATGCTCTTTGGCAGAAGGTGACCCTCCGGAAGCAGACTGCCAATAACTGTCAACATACCATCAAAGGCGTCTCGACTCAGGCTATACTGGGACTTTAATGGCATTATGAGTCCAATGGCATCCAGTTGAGAAACCTTTGTCTGGCCGTGAAGGGGTTTCTGTGTCGCGGCAAACATGTCGTAGAATGCCTTTGCGGTTGCCTCTGGCTCCTCCTCCGTACGTTCTTCAGCGACCTGTGCCTCGTGATAGTCATTTAACATGCCTGCTACCCCGGCATCAGCATCATAATCCTCGACGCGCGGTCTCAATACCTCCTCTCTCATACGATCGACTTCACCATGTTAGACCCACCGGGTATAGTCTGTCGTAAATCCATTCTTCCAAAGATGTTCCCCCATGACCTTCTTCATTTGTCTTTTCCTGTTTGCACATTTGCTGTAGGGACAGCAAATTTTACTCGCTCCTTTAGCAGCCACGCCAAATGCCCGTTCCAAGAAAGCATCGGTCTTGTTGATCCATTCATTGGTGACCTGACCCTGACTTGCGTGGCCCATGTACATCCACTCACGGTCCTCCATCCTCTAACATATATAGCGACGAGTAATATAAACATCAATTGCATCTACACGACATTCCTACTATCTAATAGGTGAGGATAGGTCCTAATCCCACGTGAGGATGTATATGTGGGTTTAGTTTCCATGCTCTACTCCTATCTGAGACAGAATTTCGGTAGCACCTCCCCGCTGTTCTCCAAATACACATCCTGCCAGTGAGAGTGTGTATCCAGATAATAATAGGGAGATAATGCCGAAACTCTGTCTCGGATCGGAGCAGACCATGGAAACTAACCCCACCTACGCATCCGCGGGCTATCCAAAAAACGTGGACAATTCGAAACATATACGGTTTTAGATATGGAAATATCTGCATATTTCCAACCGTATCTCTTTCGAACGGGAGACGCCTAACTAGGTTACGTGATCTACAACCATGATATGGAAAGAGGGGTTATACCTAGGGTGGCGGTGGAGTTAGGCTAGCGGGTTCATGGTGGGTCGGTGCAGTGGCGAGGCGATGCGGTGCAGGCAGACCCGCAGCGGCGAGGAAGGCGATCGGGGTCGCCGAGGTACTCCGGCTCCGCTCCGACGGGCTCTTCTCTACAAAAAAAGAAACATAAAACTGTCAAAAGAAAATTTCGGCAACACCTCCCCTGCACGGTGAGGATTCCAAAACCTGCAAGAAAACCAACGGCACGATGGCCGACATGCACATATATATGAACGGCACGATGGCCGACATGCACAAGATTATATCCAAGCACATATATATAATAATGTCACAACCACTCCTACGACTACCACCACTGCTACTCTACCACTACTACTATCGCAACTACTAGTAATACTACGACGACGACGATGATAGGGCATACCTAGTGGGCGTCGTAGGGCGGCGGTGGTGAAGGGGCCAGGGCGCCGGTGGACAAGGCGACGACTGGGGAAGCGCCAGGGACGGCGCGGGCAGGGGCGAGGGCGGCGGCGGGGCTGGCGCCTCCTTCTTCTTCCTCCTTCTTCCTCCTCCTTGTCTTCCTCCTTCCTCCTCTCGTCCTCTCCTCCTCCTCCTCTCTTTCTCCTCCTCCTCCGGTGGCGCGGCGCGGGGGACGGCGCGGGCGGGGGCGGCGGCGCTGGTGCGGGTGTGCGTGTGTGCGTGCGTGCGGTGTGTGTGGGCCGGCTGGGCCGAGAGGTTAAATCCCCTCTTTGGCGAGTGCCCCAGATGTGGCACTCGGCAAAGTTTTTTTTAATTCTTTGCCGAGTGCCACCTGGCCAGGCACTCGGCAAAGAGTGTTTTTTTCAATTTTTAAAAAAAATTCATTGCCGAGTGCCATAGGTCCTGACACTCGGCAAAGAGACTCTTTGTCGAGTGTCTTCTACTAACACTCGGCAAAGAGGCTCCTTTGCCGATTTCGTGAAGAGGCCGACTTCGGTTTGCAAGCATCGTACGTGACAACTTGCGCGAAACCTCCTCAATTTTTTATCACAGCATCCACATATGATATCTTGACATCTTGACAAGTTTCATGATTTTCGGACTTCGTTTGCTTTTTATAGAATTTAAAAAAACTCGACCGCAAGTTCGTGGTCATGTTTCGTAAACAAGATGTTCGAAATTAGTGGTCTGTTCCTGGATACGGCCTCACATTATACTAAATAACATGAATATTATTTTTCCATTCATTTTTTTCATTATTCGAATGACTAGCAGTAATAATTTAAATTATCCAAGAAAATTCAATTAAATGAAATAAATTAAAGAAATATAGAAAAAGTCCGAGAAATGTGCCACATTGGAACATGGAGTACCAGGTATTGTCTGAGGACTGCAGAAAAAGTTTGGAGGTCAAAAGTGAAAAAATGGTTTGCCGAGTGTCAAAAAATGACACTCGGCAAAGGAGCCTCTTTGCCGAGTGTTAGGAGAAGACACTCGGCAAAGGATTAACGGTGGTTGTCGGCCGTTAATGGCGGCGGCCCTTTGCCGAGTGTTATTGTTTGACACTCGGCAAACCTGGTCTTTGCCGAGTGTTATTCTTTGCCGAGTGTTCGACACTCGGCAAACCCCCTTTTTGCCGAGTGCCATTTGTTTGCCGAGTGTTTTCTCTCTGGCACTTGGCAAACAGCCTCTTTACCGAGTGCCCGATAAAAAATACTCGGCAAAGTCTGGGACACTCAGCAAAGAAGCCATCTCCGGTAGTGTACCTAGAAACAAAGACCACGACTTCAAGTAGCCAAGTCGTCTCTTGCCTGGCATTTCAATCCTCACCTCAGGCAGGGAGAAGGAAGAAGCAAGAACTGCGTTCCCTCTAGCAGGAATCAGGAGAGTACTACAACTACAGCTCGCAATAGCCAATTCTCTCTGGTATGTGCGTTATAGTTCAACCGTGGTTATATATTCTTTTAATCTTTTTTTTTATTTCAAGACAATCCAACTTCAGTTAGGAGGTTGCTTCGTGACGCTCCTATTTGATTTTTGTGCAATCTATTCAGTTGCCTTCTCCGTCAAGCATGTGATGCAAAAGACAAGGAGCATACCAGGAATACGGTGCGAACTTGTGATGTCCGGCCGCTGCAATTACGACTAGCCGGTCTGCAAGCTACTCTCCTAATCTAAACTAGACAAGAAGACACAACCAGTAGTTTCATACTCCTACTAGTTCTTTGCTCTCCCTCGCGACTCACCCTAGCACTGACGCCGCCGTGCCCCGCCTTCCACCACCGCTGATCCCCCTCCCTTCCCCTCCGGAATCTCACCGGAGGTTGGAGGGAGTGGAGATCCATCGTTTTTAGTAAGTTTTCTAGTAGATCGAGTCCTTAAGATTATGATCTTTCTATGCCAAGTTTCATAGTATTGAAGATTTATCTTCTCCTCCTCCTCTCCGGCGACAGCAAGGGGGCAGGGTGGAGCCGTTTTCTCTATGGTAGCTCTGTTGAAGATGAAGACGACATCTACGGCGTCAATAACTTCGTGAACATGACGACATGGAGGCTTTTCTTTCCGAACGGCGACATAATGGCTAAGATGATGTCGCCGCCATGGAATAACTTTCTTCGGTCTCTTCTCCGCTTTGTTATGGTTAGATCGATCTGGCCATAACGAAGGACTAGAGAGAATAAGTTTCACATCAGTCTTCCTCATTCTTCGGTTCCAAAAAGAAGAAGGAAGACAACACAAGAAAGAAGAAGATTCTCAACTCCGCTTCCAGGAATGTTGGCCGTCATTCGTTGGGCATATGTTTTTCAGGTCTTTTGCCGAGTGTTTGCCTGTACGGTCATCCATATCAAGCATCATATAGGTTTGGTTTTGAGATTTTGAGCTATTCACAACACGGGTACAATACAGATGAAAATCAATTTCTAGATATATGTAGTGTATTCTAAAGTGCTTTAACGTGATGATGTACCCAGCTATTATTTAATATAATTCTTCTTCGTCTAAAAAAACTCCTACTAGTCCTTTGCTACAATCTGCTGCAAATAGGGAATGTATTCTTCTTCAGTAAATCAAGGTACTAGTAGTACTTAATATACTATAAATACTCTAATTTCTTTCTAACTATCCAAGCATGAAACCTTGTTTGGCATCTATGAGTTCCATAAAACAAAATACAAAACTGAGTAAGTATAACAACCTGATGGGTGTTTTTTTTTTCCTTTCTAGTGGCAAGATTGTTGGACACTCGCTATGGCTGAGGTTATTTTATCACACTTCGCAACCTCTGTTCTCCAGAACGTTGCATCCTTTGGCACGGAATGGGCAGTTAATGAGTCCAAGTCAGCCTGGAACGTCAAGAAAGAAATAAGAAAGTTGGAAAGATCACTGAGATCGATTTGTGCTATTCTTCAAGATGCCGAGAGCTAGCAGTCTAGTTCGCATGCCCTCCAAGAGTTGCTGGATAACTTGAAGGATGCAGTATACAACATAGATGATATATTGGATGATGTGGCTACCAGAGATCTAGAGCAAGAAGTACATAAAGGTTTACGTGCTCGATTTCGACATCTACTGGTTTCTCCGTTTGAACTGAGTCAAAGAATAAAAGAAGTTTGTGTAATCTGGATGAGATAGCAGCCAACAAATCACAGTTTGGATTAACTGAGAATCTAATTGATATCCCGGCAACCAGAAGAAGTAACAGAGAAACACACTCTTTCATCAATGAACCAAACATTATTGGGAGAGATGGAGCTAAAAATGAGATAGTTGCAAGGATTCTAGCCGCTGCAGACTCCACAAGTCCTTTGTCTGTACTTCCCATTGTTGGTTTAGGGGGCATTGGGAAAACTACTTTGGCCAAGCTAATTTACAATGACATGCAGATTACCAACAAGTTTGACATGAAGTTATGGGCATGTGTCTCTAATGTATATGATCTTAAGAAGATCTTGGATGACATAATACAATCAAGTACAGGTGCAAGCCACAAACAACTAAACCTTGAGGCACTGCAGAGTAGGTTGCGTGGGATTTTACATGAAAAGAGATATTTTCTTGCGCTAGATGATATGTGGAACGAAGAAACCAGTGAATAGGAAGATTTGAGAAGCCTTCTATGTAGTGCTGGTAATGGAAGTGTAATTATAGTAACCACACGTGGTTCAAATGTTGCATCAATGGTGAAGACCTTAGACCCATACAAACTAGCAAAGCTACCACATGAAGAGTGCATGGAAGTATTTTTATGTCGTGCATTCAAAGGTGACGAAAAAAGGGATGCTAAGTTGTTAAAAATTGGACACTCAATTGTTGAGAAATGCTATGGTGTCCCTTTGGTTGCAAAGACATTGGGTTCCCAACTATCAAGTCACCGAGATGTAAGAGAGTGGCATTGCATCAATGAAGAAAAATTATGGAATGTCAAGCAAAACAAGGGTGGAATCTTGGCAGGACTAAAAGTAAATTATGATGCACTACCACCCCATCTACGGGCATGCTTTCCTTCAATATCCTCTTTTCCAAAAGACTACAAACTTTTTGCAAACATTCTTGTTATGTTCTAGATGGCATTAGGATTATTGGATAGAGGAAAGGAAAACAAGGACCTGATTACTATGGGACAAGAATACTTTCATGAACTTTTCGGAAGATCACTTTTACAAGATCAATTTATTATTTTTGACAATACTATAAGGCATTGTAAAATGCACGATCTTATCCATGATCTTTCAACTAAAGTGTCCCAAAAGGAACATGTAGTTGTCAGTTGTGAAAAACTTGATGTCTCTGAGAGGATTAGACACCTACTATGGGACCACCAAGACTTCTCAATAGAGATGAAATTTCCTAACCAGCTAAAAAGGGCTGGCAGGGTGAGGGCATTTGTAAGCAGAAACAATTATGGCACTGTGAGTAAAGCCTTTCTTGAAGGCCTTTTCTCAACTTTCAAGCACCTTTGTGTCCTAGTTTTTTCTGAAGTTGGATTTGAAGAGCTACCAAGTTCGATTGGAAATTTAAGGCACCTAAGGTACTTAGATCTACAATGGAATAGAAAAATCAAATACCTACCAAATTCTTTATGCAAGTTGGTGAATCTACAAAAACGCTCCATCTTGCTCGATGTGAGCAACTAGTGGAGCTACCAAGAAACGTGCATGGACTTGTTAACCTCACATACCTCAACTTGACTTCAAATCAGAGGCATTTGTTGAAACATGGGTTTTGTGGTTGGCCTTTGCTAGCAAATCTAGTATTGGATGGCTGCCTTGAGTTAACATCATTGACAGAGAGACTTGGCAACCTGGCTGCCCTCAAAGAGCTACGCATCTTCAACTGTCCAAAGTTGGCTTCTCTTCCCTCTGCCATGAGTCACTCTCCAAACTCTTGGTTATTAATAATTGTGCAGAGCTTGATCTGATGGAACCAGAAGAAGCCATGAGCGGGTTGTGCTGCCTTGGTTCGCTCAATCTTGTCGCTCTTCCAAAGTAGGTGGGATTTCCGGAGACCTTTAAATCTGCTGCATCCTCTCTTGAATATGTTTGCATTGACTATTGCAATGGATATGAGAGGCTGCCAACTGTAGTCAAAGACTTTACATCTCTTAAGAAAATCATCATTCGTAACTCCCTTGCGTTGAGTAGGAGATGCACGGTAGGTTCCGGAGAGGATTTTCATCTCATCAGCCACGTCCTTGAGATAAAGATTGATGGAGTGCAGTTTGAAAGGTATAATTATCGGTTGTGGTTGACTTGCTGGTTAATATAAATTCACGTTATTTTTTTGCTTGCTTGCACCAACTAAAAACAGTACTGGTTTATCTTACTCTGTATCTCTGCCTACTTTTATGCACAGGAAGAGTTGAGAAGCCGACAAGTTCTTGCTGATCCCGATTCGTGGCAGGACGCCTTACGCCAGCGATGCAGGAGCTCTCGGCTAAGAGCACACGCTTCCTGTGGTGTCGCTATTGTGTTTTTACCCACATGGTTGGTTGGTCCTTACGGGCACCATGCTTATATGTTTGTGGTCTTTCTCGTTTGTGGTCGTGACAATGTCAGTAGCAGTTCATCGTCTAAATAATAAGGTGGACTGGATAGAAAGTGGCTTGAAGTGTAACGTAACTTGCACATTTACTTGTTCCTTCCGTGGGTTGAACTATTGCAAATGCACTATTAATCTGTGTTACAGCAAACGACGTGAGCTTACGCAGCTTGGTATATGTTTTGTTTGCAAATGCACTATTAACCTCTGTTGGCATTGCTTGTTTGTAACATTTTGCTACTCTTATTGGTTAGCTTCTCGCGACCTGGTGCATGCATTTATTTGGGTCAAATACTCTTATTGGTTAGCTTCTCGCGACCTGGTGCATGCATTTATTTGGGTCAAATAATGGGCCTCAGGGCCCTCAATGAAACTTAAAATGTAAGAAGTGCAATGGACTGGGTCCACATGCATATAAGGAGGAAACTAGGCCTGCCGGCTCCTTCTTCCTCGGTTACTGTTGTGCTGTGTCGCTGCTCCCAACCTTGGCTGCTTCCTTTAATTTGTCCCTCCGAGCTCCCATGACGGCAAATTGATGATTGCTCGAGAGACTCTTCTAGCTAGGAAGAGGAAGATGCATGTATGAAAGCACTGCTTATGATCATTCAGTGGCAGGGTTCCATCAAACTGCTATCTCAGAACGAAGCGCACTGGATAGTGGATACATCGGAGTAGCAAGCGGCGGCAGCTAGCGCCACTCCAACTACTACTACACCGCCACGCGCGGGCGCAGGCCGTCCAACACCTCGATCGGGCACGGCAGTGGCTTGGTCGACGAGCAATCGATCTCAACATGTGGCTTGGTGTCTTTGGCTGGTTCGTCCGTCCGCGGGACCGAGCACGTTCACCGCGGCGTCGTTGGCTATCGCACAGGGCCACTGGCCACTGGCCACATGCCCACATCCTGAATCGTGCGTTGGCTAAACAGTAATACTACACGTATTAAGTCCGACACGAGTAACTCGTCGGACGCTCTGCAGGCCCACTGTCTCGTTACTTGCGCTTTTACTCCGTCGCCGCTTGCTCTGCCCGCAAGTTTAGTAAAAAAATTCACCCATCCTTATCTCTTTCGCTTCCTCCTCCCCTGTCGTCGTGCGCTCTGCAGGCCCACTGTCTCGTTACTTGCGCTTTTACCCCGTCGCCGCTTGCTCTGCCCGCGAGTTTAGTAAAAAAATCCACGCATCCTTATCTCTTCCACTTCCTCCTCCCCTGTCGTCGTGCCTTGCGGCTGTCCCATCCTGGGCGCGGACACGCACTCCCCTCGCTGCTGCCGCGCACCCCATCCGCCGCCGCTCGCTCGCGCCCCATCGCGTGCGCCTCTCGCCCCTCCCGTCGCACGCGATGGTGCTGGTGGTGCTTGCTCCGCCCATCGCGCAGGCCGCCCGCCCGACCAACCCAATCCCAGTGTTGGTGACGCTGGTGCTCGCATGCGCCGCTGGTGCTGGATGGTAGTGGTGCTCGCGCGCCGCTAATCGCCGCCGGCTCCCACCTCGATGGCCGGAATTGACTGACACAGGCGCTCCCCCTCCCGTATGTTGGAAATATATGTTTCAAGTGTTTCAGATGTTTCAGAGGTATGTTGTAGTTGTTTCATATTGATGTTGCAAAAGTAGATCGGCGGATGTTGCACATGTTGCAAGTGTTTTAGAGACATGTTGCAAGAGTTTGTTCAAAATGTTTCATCTGTTCCAAACATATGTTGCAAGCGTTTTCATCTAGATGTTGCATATGTTTTAGACATATGTTGCAACAATATGTTCTAAATGTTTCATCTGTTCTAGTCTTTCGTTGCTGCAAGTGTTTTCTTGTTGCAACTTGCAAGTGTTCTATCTGGATGTTGCATATATTTTCGCACATATGTTGGAAGTGTATTTTCCAGATGTTTCATCTATTTCAAATGTATGTTGCATTCAAGTGTTTCATGTTGCACGTGTTTCATGTTGTTCGGAGAGTCAGGGGCACGGGGGAGTGATGGTGGCACGGCATGGGCGACGAGAATGGGGCACGGCGAGCCGGTGGCCGGTGGACATGGCACGCAACGTGCTGGGGGCTGGCTGTTGGGGGCACGATGGGGCGGGGCGACAGATGGGGGCGGGGTGCGCGGATGGGGGGCGAGTCAAGTCGAGGCGGACGGGGCATATTGCGAGTCGTACGGATGCGACGACGGTGCGATGCGCATACGGGCAGGGCGAATTAGTGGACGGAGGGCAGACTGTGCAGGTACGTGCGGGAATCGGCCATCCGACGGACTCCTATCCCGTTGGATGTCCGGACGCTAGCATGTCCCTTGGCTAAAAGAGCATGCTGCGATACAGTGAGCTCTGAGATAAGCATACACACTTCCTGTGGTATCCCTGCAATAACAGCGAGTAGGTGGATCATCTGCTCCGTGTCATGGCCATCGTCCGTGATGCAAGCTTCTATAGAGCTTGATGCTTGAGCTGCTGGGGTTCATTAATTAACAATTGAGACAAAAGCACACGCTAACGCGTCTCAGATGCCAAAGCAGCGAATTATAGTGTGGAATTCTCAAAGAGCTCGCCTTTTTCCCCACTGTCGTGTTGGAAAGGCACACCAACTCGTTCATTTTACTGCACGAAAGATGCACCACTAACTACGGGCGGCTGATGTCGATCATTACTCTCACCACCTACGCGGAAAACAAAGACGACCTCAGCCCTCAAGTCGGCTAGGTTGGTTTGCCTGATCATGCGAGGTGCTGGATGTGCTCCGTCTCATGGCCGTTGATCCGCAATGCAAGTTTTCTTGCTGGCTAAAAAAAGCTTTGATGGAACGAATGCTTGGGCAGGTGAGGTTCTTTAATTAACAATTCAGACAAAGCACGCGCTGACGCGTCGAGATGCCAAAGCCGCGAATTATCGTGCAGACTTTTGAAACAGCTCGTCTTTTCCCCCATTGTCGTGGTGGAAAGGCGCACCACCTCGTATATTTTACTGCATGTACGGAAAGATGCAAAGCTAACTCGATCGGTCAGCTGAAGTCGATCATTATCGCTAGCTCTCACCACCTACTACTCCGAAAACAAAGACGACCTCAAGTCGTCTCTTGAATTGCCCGGCATTTCAATCCTCAACGCCGGCAGGGAGAACGGAGAAGAAGCAAGAATTGCATCTCTCCGCAGACCGCTTAGGGGATCAGTGACTACTACTGCGCTCTCAGTCGCCGTTTCCCTGGTATGTGCGTCGTTACAGTTCAATCTTGATATCCTTTTTTGTTCAGAGAACCTAACCTTAACTAGAAGGCTGCTTCTTCGTGGATTGCCTGTTTGATGTTTCTGCATTCAACTCTCAGTTCCCTTCACTGTCAAGCATGTGACTCAAAAGGCAAGGAGCATATCACGAATATGACGTGAACTGCGTCTCCATGCTACTCTCCTCATCTAAACTAGAAGACATGGCACCACTAGTAGTTCCATACTACTACTAGTTTGTTGTAACATGGCCACCGCGAGTGGCGAAGACCTACTCAGTCAGCAGATTACGAGGGCATCTCCGACCGATTAACAAAACAGAGGTTGTGCTCCCACACCTCCAAACCCGGGAAAGAGGATGGTTTGTTTGATTGAGCTTGCAGGTTGCGGGCGACGGCCCTGACGCAGTCTCCGCCCGGCCGGCTCGCAGGCGTCTCCGGCGCGTGGGGCGGAGACCGCTCCGCCAGGAGACTAATTAAATGCCAACATTGTTTGGGTATGTGTAGGTAACCAGATGATGGCGCTCGTGGACTGCGCGGGTGCTCCAGCATGGTCTTCGCCCGTCGGGGCGAAGACCCAAGCAGGAGATCGGCGATCCTGGGATGCCGGAGGCCTACGGCTTCGGCACTCCCAGAGGCGGAGGCCCGAAGGCTCGTTGCCGGATCCTGAGGCCGGACAGAGCGGAGACCTACGGCGGAGGCCCTAAAGCCCATCGCCGAGTCCTGAGGCCCGTTGGGCCGGTTGATCATGCAGGCCCAGTACCAGATGGCGGCATGGCAAGATTACCCCCGAGTCGGAAGGCGAGTAGAGGAATATCCCAAGAATGTACTGTAGCAGTTGAGGGATACTGTTGTAAACTCTGTGAATGTGGTAGTGGAGCCCTATAAATAGGGGACACTTGTAACAGTAAAGGGGTTGGTTGGTGGACGAATTAATGAAACCATAGCTTTCCGTGCCATCTCTTTACTCGCCCATCTATCGCGCCTGTTTCTCGTGCCTCCGCCGGAGGGTGCGGCGTAGCAGGCGGAGGCCTCTACCTCCTCCACACCGTCTGAGAGGTGGAGGCCTCTACCTCCTCCACTCTGTCTGAGACCGCCAGTTTCAACATTGGCGCCCACCGTGGGATTTTGACAGTAGACAATGAAAAACAATTCGATTCAGACAATTTCAAAGAATTATGTAAAAGCATTGGGACAAAACTAGCCTTCGCCTCTGTATACCACCCAGAATCCAATGGTGCTGTGGAAAGAGCAAACAGAATAGTGTTTTCAGCAATATCAAAAACATTGCTGGGCCTACGCAAAGGAAAATGGGTAGATGAATTACCCAGAGTGATTTGGTCACACAATACATCTATCTCAAGAACAACAGGATTCACACCATTCAAACTGCTTTATGGAGAAGAGGCCATGATGCCGGAAGAAATCAAGCACGAAAGCCTCCGCACAACGAGACAGCTAATGTTGCAAGAGGAAGAATATGCAAAAGAAACAATAGAAGCCATAAGACTAGAAGTAGTAGAAAGCATTGCAAAATATCAGTCCCAAACCAAGAAGTGGAGAGACTCTCAGGTGGTAAGGAAAGACATAAAACACGGAGACCTCGTGCTCAGAAGAAAACCCAACGCACAACTTGTTGGTAAACTGCAACCAAAATGGGAAGGCCCATACACAGCAACGGCAGCAGGCCACCCTGGCTCTTTCTACTTGACCGACAGCGAAGGTGTCACGACAACCCACACCTGGAATATCGACAGCCTCCGCAGATATTACATCTAGGCAGTGTACCAAAGGGCAACCTCCGCAAATAATAAGCGGAGGCCCTTCCGTTCATTTACCTTTCAGTTTTTTTTCTCTTCAACCAAAAAAATGTAAAAGAGCCTATACTCTTTTCCTCACAGGGGAACTCCAAGCGGAGGTGAGGTTTTTAACGAGGCAGGCTCAATGTAAAAATCCTCTACAAGTATAAAGAGGTAATCCCCCAAAAGAACGCTTGAAAAGTCCGAAACCGAAAGCGGCCAGCTCTGGCGCCGCAATATTCGGTGAACAATAATAAGCACAGGTCCTTTCAAAGCGCCGGCCACAGGCATTGGCAATTTGAAATGACCTCTATGGCGAAACAGGCCTCTGACCCTGACAAAGACCTGTCCAAATTCAGGCATCAAGGCAAAAATCAACTTGGCGAAACAGGCCTCCGACCTTGACAAAGACCTGTCCAAATTCAGGCATCAAGGCAAAAATCAACTTGGCGAAACAGGCCTCCGACCTTGACGAAGACCTGAACAAATTCAGGCAGCAAGGTAAAAACAACCTCGGCCAAAACAGGCCTCCGAAATTAACAAAAAAAATCAACCCAAGCATCAGAGGCAACACCATTATGGCGCCAGAACCAGGAAGAAGGTCTCCGCCATCGAAAACATCAAAACGAGGGCAAGGCCTGACAAAACCCTGTCACTTAGGCACTACGCCTATTTACTTCAAAAGATCTCAAAAGACACGAATAATACAACCAAGATATAGACCATTAAAGTCAAGATACGTTCCAACAAACAACGTACCAAAAATTTAACAACCAAAACCCGCCACCCCACTATAAAACGGGTTCCCCAACGCCTTAAAACCAACAAAGACATAAGGCGCAAAGGGGAAGAAGGGAAGCACAAACACAAGCCACAAAGAACGGCCATGGAGGCGGGGGGTGTCCTTAGATATCTAAGTCACCAGTAGATATTGTACGAAAACTCAGAAAGTCGGAGGCACCAAGAGACGGTCGTAAGGCGGTGGGAAAAGAGGGGAACTACAAGACGGCGATGAAGCAGTAAGAAGCTTACGGAAGAAGGGGAAATCGCACGAAAAACTCGTAACATCCCCGAAGCCGGAGACCTAACCGCCATCTCCACAAATGAAACATGTCCCACGGGTGTGCGGTGTCGGAGGCCCATACCACCGCATGCCTAAAACACCCAAACTAAAGAAATACCAAAAGTCTCCGCAAATGCGCACAAGCTGCGCCAAACCTCCTATCGGGTCAAACAACGATTCAGCAAGCCCCGCCAGGCGGACTACAAGTACGCCTCCGCCGGTCAAAAAACTGCCAACACTTCTACCCCGGCCATCAAGCAAGCACAGAGAAGGAAAGAACATGGGGCGGAGGTCCTGGCCACCACCTCTGTATCGCGCACGTTCGCCCAAGCAAAGGCCCACGGTGTGCAAGCTCGGGACTAGACGAGATATGTAAAATAGCACAACTGACCTAAGCCCCAGCACAAACAATCAAGAAAGTGAACCTGTTTTGTATTCCATATTACATCAAGTAGCATTCTTACAGGACGCAAACTTACAATAAAATCCTAACTATTGTGGCGGAGGTCCGCGCCAAGCAAGCACACGAGTAAACCCAGCGCGCTCGTCGTCTATGTCTAACTTAACTGACTGAAACACGTCGCGCGCAACGCTGCGCGGAAAAGCTGAACGCCAGTACTCCCAAAGCTCTCTGCTCACGTAAATACCGTCGTTGTAGAGATTCAAAGGCGCAACATCTTGCGTAGGCTCCAGATTCGGAACCTGCGCAAGTTTAAAATTTTCCACAAAATCATTCAGAACAAAAGAAACTTTATTCACAAGAGTCCAACCGGACTGTGATATACAAGTTAAAAGAACTAAATCCTACAAAGAGCCTAGACCTCTGGAGTCCCGGACGCTGTAGAAGTCCCAGGAGTGGAGCCTGCACCAAGCACGGACGGAGACGGTGCCTGCGGCTTCCGGGCGTCACCACCGCCGATTGTTGCGCTTTTCGGGGCGTTAGCAGAGGCGGAGGCATCACCCGCAGTCGCCGAGCTAGGAATCGGCGGAGGCCTGCTCGCTAGACCCTTCTGTGCCTCCTGTTAAAGCACATACCACAATATCAGCTTCACAGAGCAATAAAAGCCTCCACAGCTTCGCAACAAACAAGGAAAGGGAAAAACAGCGACAACAAAGACTACAAATACCTTCGCCCTCTTCTCCTCCGCTAGCTTCTGGGCGGCAAGCCTCCCAAACGGAGCCCAAAAGTACCCAATGAAATTCCTCAAGCTTTTTCGCAAACCAGGAGAAGTCTCACCAAGCACCTCCGGACCCAGCAGCACACCCCCCGGAATACTCTCAGTATGCGTACACCCGCCGCGCACTAGAAGCTTGGCGTAGTTCGTCACCCCCGCCAGCGCCCTATAGTCCGTGCAGCCATTCACCAGATCGGGGAGCTTCGCAAGGTGACGCTTTAGCCATGAAGCGAGGGCGTAGACGCTGTCTTCCTCCAGAGGAGCTGAGGTTTCGCCACCGAACTCAGCGACGGTGGCCCGGTACTGGCTAACGGTTGCAGCAAGGACCACCTTGACCGAGTCCAAACGCCTCGTCGTCAAAGTCAGCTGCCCCTCCATCGCAGCTGCGGATTCCTTCTCAGAGGCCAGTTCTCGCCGGAGACCCTCGGCCAGCTCGTTCGCCTTGCGGGCCTGCTCCGTAGCCTTGGCGAGATCAGCCCTCAACACCTCCGTTTCTTTTTCCTTCTCCGCCAGTGAAAGACGAAGAGCTGCAAGGGAGTTGGTCAAACGCCCCTTTTCACCCTCTAGGCGCTCGTTCTCCGCTTTGAGCACTTCAATCGCAGAATCTCGGTCGGAGACCTCGCGAGTGCAGCGCTCTTCCATAACAACGCCCGTGTGATACCCCTACGATCAGAAAGAAGACCAAGGCGATCAGTAATAGAAATAAAACAAAACAAATATAAAGGCGAGCATACACCAAAAAACGTAAACTGCCGAAGACGAACCAAGCTCTGGTGTTCTAAATGAACACGGAGAAGTTGAAAGAAATCCATGTCCCTCAGACGTTGTTTGAAGCGATCTGTTCAAAGAAGAACAGACAAATACAAAACCATAAGGTGAGGAAAACAAATCTCACAATGAATACACAAACTGCCGGAGACCACCTCCGACGTCTCCAAGAACCCCAAGATAGCACTCTTCCCAACCTGAGATAGAAGTGGTAGAGGAGCCTGCGTAGAAAAAACAACAACCAAGGTTAGAGGGCCGATCAGACATAGGCAACAACAGCAGACCAAGAGACGAGTAAGATAAAAACAATTCACACTCACTTGGACCCGACGCCATCGACCCCGGCTGCCCTGGACCAAACCTGGCCCTAGCAGCAGCCGCTTGTTCCTCCGGAGTGAGGAGTCCGGCCATGACATCACCTGCAAAAGCAACATAGAATATATAAACAAATAAACCGGGCGAAGACAGTAAAAACAAAAGTGTGCGCCAAATCAACTTACTCATAAAAAGCCCAGGGTGGGCCGCCTGCTGAGCCCCCTGGGCAGAAGTCTCTGCCCTATCATGCGGCGACCGAGCCGCTGGGGCCTGGTCTACAAGCATGGCCTCCGGCTGCCCATCGACGGCCTCTGGCGCGGGGGGAGGCAAAGCAACGGCGGGAGCAGGAGGAGCATGCCGCAGGTCGACCTCCGCGCCCTCCTAAGAACTTGAGGACATCCCGCCAAAAATGTCGGGCATAGGATTCACGGCGCTGGCCTCCGGCTGTTCGGCGCCACTTGTAGCACCATGCAAGGATCGCGCCGGAGCGGAGCTGACCTCTGGCCGCCCCGCATCGCTCACAGCGCCGCGCAAAGGGCACACCGAAGCACCAGGAGAACCGCTATCTACGCCACCCGCGACCCGCACGTCCCTTGAAGGGACGGAAGAGCTCTGGCCGTCTTCACTGCCGATGGAGGCAACGCCCGCACTACCGGACGAAGACGCGACCGGCGCAATCACCAGAGTGCCGATCTTCTTCTTCTTTTTTGGAGGCGCCTGTGCAGCAGTGACGCCCTTCCTCTTCTTGGACTCGGCCTCTGCTGTAACGTTCTTCGCGGCGGTCTTCTTCTTCTTCTTGTCAATCGAAGCTAGGACCTCCGTGGGAACCTCGCGCTCCCGGTAGATGATCCTGAGCTCCTCAAAAACTCGATTGAGCCACGGCATGGTGCCTGCCACGGCTCTCCGAGACGTGTACTCACGCTCGGAAATTTTGCCGACCAACCCGATGGTGGCTTCTTCAACCTCGGAGACAAAGCCGTCCTCCGTCACCCCCTCCCCTAAAGACTGGCCAAAGCGGGGGAACAGAATCCCGGCCTCTGGCCCAAAAACGGGAACCGGCATCGTTTCCAGCTGAAAGGGTGGATTGTCTTTGCTCAGGGGCCAATAGTTGGAGGCCATTATCTCCTCCACCAGATCGCGGCCCCCGAAGTAACGGCACGCCAGCGCAAAGGCCCATTCACAGGCTTCCCTCGTCGGAGACACCGCCTACGGCGGCTCCACGCGCGTATGCGGCGCCATCACCTCCATCCTTGAGATCAGTGGATATTCCCAGACCTCCGCACCATCCTCGGTGGTGCCACAGACCCCGTAGGTCTTCACGTAGAACCACTGCTCAAGCTAGCCGCGGTCCCATTTGCCTTTCTGGCAGAATGAAATCTCCAGGCGATCTACGCCTTGGTTCCTCTTCGACATGAAGGTGCAACTACCATACTGGTAGATCACCTCCACCTCTTTGCCTTCCTGCATCTCCTTCTTCTTCTTTGGCTGCTTTTGCAGCTTGTAGTAAGCGCAGAAGGTGTCCACATCTGGCTCGGCGCCATAAGAGACACACGCCCAGCAGAATTTGCTGAGCGTGAGGAAGGCCATAGGAGTCAGATGATGGAGCTGGACGTTGAAAGTCTCCAACACCCGGTGGAGGAAGGGGACGTAAGGAAGGTGGAGGCCGCAGGTGAAGAAGTCCCGAAACACAACCGCATATCCCTCCTCCGGCTCCGGAACGGTCTGGCCGAGCGGAGGGATTTTTACCCTCGTAGAAGGAAAATATGATTCCTTCAACATCTCCGCGACCGCCTCCTCGGTAATGGACGAGGGGCCGAAATCCCATGACTTTATCGCCATGACTCCGGAATCCACAGCGATCAGGTCTCCGACGGACGCGGAGACACTCCCCAAATCCTCCTCCAGCAGCTTCTCAAATTCCAATGCGGAGGCGGAGGCAAGCATGCACTCCTCAAAGCGAGCACCCCAGCCACCTGCCCTAACACCAAGAAGGTGGCGATAGGGTCCAAAGAAGGCGGGCCGGCGAGTATGGGCGAAGGTGGAAAGGAAAGCTACCGCGGCGGCGACCTGGGAGGAAGGCGCAAGCGGAAAGAAGGAACGCGCGAAGGCAGCTCAGGCGAAAGCAAAGAAAGCAGAGACCGATTTCTAGCGCTGCAAGAAAAGCGAATGAGTCATGTGGGGGGGACCCCGCCAACAACCCCGCCCTTATATAGGCCACGGGAGGGCGGTTCGGCTCCCGCCGAACAACGGTCATCTTCGGATAAGTCGCAAGATGCACAACGACTAGATTTGCAGCCAAACGGCTATTTTGACAAGACCAACGGCCACGCCAGAGCGGGCCAGGGGGAAAGCGGCGGAGATCGGTCGGAGACGTGACTATGCGCAGTCTCTGCCGCCGTGGACGTCCTTGCTTAGGGCGTTTTGAGCTCACAGCACGCTCAGGCGGACCGCGGTCTCAAAAGGGGGGAACTGTTGTAACATGGCCACCGCGAGTGGCGAAGACCTACGCAGTCAGCAGGTTACGAGGGCATCTCCGACCGATTAACAAAACAAAGGTTGTGCTCCCACGCCTCCAAACCCGGGAAAGAGAACGGTTTGTTTGATTGAGCTTGCAGGTTGCGGGCGACGGCCCTGACGCGGTCTCCGCCCGGCCGGCTCGCAGGCGTCTCCGGCGCGTGGGGCGGGGACCGCTCCGCCAGGAGACTAATTAAATGCCAACATTGTTTGGGTATGTGCAGGTAACCAGATGAGGGTGCTCGTGGACTGCGCGGGTGCTCCAGCATGGTCCTCGCCCGTCGGGGCGAAGACCCAAGCAGGAGATCGGCGATCCTGGGATGCCGGAGGCCTACGGCTTCGGCACTCCCAGAGGCGGAGGCCCGAAGGCTCGTCGCCGGATCCTGAGGCCGGACAGAGCGGAGACCTACGTCGGAGGCCCTAAAGCCCATCGCCGAGTCCTGAGGCCCGTTGGACCGGTTGATCATGCAGGCCCAGTACCAGATGGCGGCATGGCAAGATTACCCCCGAGTCGGAAGGCGAGTAGAGGAATATCCCAAGAATGTACTGTAGCAGTTGAGGGATACTGCTGTAAACTCTGTGAATATGGTAGTTGAGCCCTATAAATAGGGGACACTTGTGACAGTAAAGGGGTTGGTTGGTGGACGAATTAATGAAACCATAGCTTTCCGTGCCATCTCTTTACTCGCCCATCTATCGCGCCTGTTTCTCGTGCCTCCGCCGGAGGGTGCGGCGTAGCAGGCGGAGGCCTCTACCTCCTCCACACCGTCTGAGAGGCGGAGGCCTCTACCTCCTCCACACCGTCTGAGAGGCGGAGGCCTCTACCTCCTCCACTCTGTCTGAGACCGCCAGTTTCAACATAGTTCTTTGCTACAATCTGCTGCAAATAGGCCCCGTATTCTTCTTCAATAAATCAAGGTACTAGTAGCATTTAATCTTCCATATATACTCTGTTTTGTTTCTGCAACTATCCAAGCATGAAACATTGTTTTGCATCGATCAGTTCCACAAAACAAAATACATATCTGTGTAAGTGTAAAAGCCTGATGGATGTTTCTTTTTTGCTTTCAGTGGCTAGATTGCCGGACACTCTGATATGGCTGAGGTTATTTTATCACACTTTGCAACCTCTATTCTCCAGAAAGTTGCATCCATTGGCACCGAATGGACTGTTAATAAGCTCAAGTCGGCCTGGAATGTCAAGAAAGAAATGGAGAAGTTGGAAAGGTCATTGAAATCGATTTGTGCTGTTCTTCAAGATGCCGAGAGCAAGCAGTCTAGTTCTCACGCCCTCCAAGAGTGGTTGGACAACTTGAAGGACGCAGTATACAACATAGATGATGTAATGGATGATGTGGCTACCAGAGTTCGGGAGCAAGAAGTACATAAAGGTTTATGTGCTCAATTTCGACATCTACTGGTTTCTCCCTTCGAACTGAGTCACAGAATAAAAGAAGTCCGTGATAATCTTGATGAGATAGCAGCCAACAAATCACAGTTTGGATTGACTGAAAAACTAATTGATATCCCAGCAACCAGAAGTAGTAGTACGGAAACACACTCCTTCATCACTGAACCAAACATTATTGGGAGAGATGGAGCTAAAGACGAGATAGTTGCAAGGATTCTAGCTGCTGCAGACTCCATAAGTCCTTTGTCTGTACTTCCCATTGTTGGTTTAGGGGGCATCGGAAAGACTACCTTGGCCAAACTAATTTACATTGATGAGCAGATTACCAACAAATTTGACATGAAGTTATGGGCATGTGTCTCTGATGTATATGATCTTAAGAATATCTTGGACGACATAATACAATCATCTACTGGTGAAAGCCACAAACAACTAAACCTTGAGGCACTACAGAGTAGGTTGCGTGGGCTTTTACATGAAATGAGATATTTTCTTGTGCTAGATGATATGTGGAATGTAGAAGCAAGCGAATGGGAAGATTTGAGAAGCCTTCTATGTAGTGGTGGTAATGGAAGTGTAATTATAGTAACCACACGTGGTTCAAATGTTGCATCAGTGGTGAAGACATTGGAGCCATACGAGGTAGCAAAGCTACCACAAGAAGAGTGCATGGAAGTATTTTCTCGTTATGCATTCAAAGGTGAGGCAAAACGGGATGTCGAGTTGTTGAAACTTGGACAGTCAATTGTGGAGAAATGGTACGGTGTCCCTTTAGTTGCAAAGACATTGGGTTCCCAACTATCAAGTAGCCAAGATGTTGGAGAGTGGCACCGTATCAACGAATTGAAATTATTTAATGTGAAGCAAGGTAAGGTTGGAATTTTGGCAGCACTAAAACTAAGTTATGATGCACTACCACCTCATCTACGGGCATGCTTTGCTTCCTTATCCACTTTTCAGAAAGACTATAGACATTTGACAAAACCTCTCGTTATGTTCTGGATGGCATTAGAATTGCAAGATGGAGGAAAGGAAAACAAGGACATGATCACTATCGGACAAGAATACCTTCATGAGCTTTTAGGAAGATCACTTTTACAAGATCAGTGTATGTCTTTTGACAATACTGTAGAATATTGTAAAATGCACGATCTTATTCATGATCTTTCAATAAAAGTGTCCCAAAATGAACATACAATTGTCAATTGTGAAAAACTTGATGTCTTTGAGAGGACTAGACACCTACAATGGGACCAAGACTTCTCAATGGAGATGAAATTTCCTAAGCAGCTAAAAAGAGCCCGTAGGGCTAGGACATTTATAAGCATAGAAAATTATGGTACAGTGAGTAAAGCCTTTCTTGAAGACCTTTTCTCAACTTTCAAGCACCTTCGTGTCCTAGTTTTTTCTTATGCTGGATTTGAAGAGCTACCAAGTTCGATTGCAAATTTAAGGCACCTAAGGTACCTAGATCTACAATGAAATAGAAAAATCAAATACCTACCAAATTCTTTATGCAAGCTAGTGAATCTACAAACGCTCCATCTTAGTGAGTGTAACCAACTAGTGGAGCTACCAAGAGATGTGCATGGACTTGTCAACCTGACGTTTCTCTGCCTGACTTCAAAGCAGGAATATTTGTTAAGACATGGGTTTTATGGTTGGGCTTCCCTAGCAATTCTACAAGTGTATAATTGCCTTGAGCTAACATCATTGACAGAGGGACATGGCAGCCTTGCTGCCCTCAGAGACCTATGCATCTTCAATTGTCCAAAGTTGTCTTCTCTTCCCTCTGCCATGAGTCAGCTCTCCAAACTCCAAAAGTTGATTATTAATAATTGTATGGAGCTTGATTTGATGGAACCAAAGGAAGCCTTGAGCAGGTTGTGCTCCCTTCGTGCACTCAATCTTGTTGCTCTTCCAATGTTGGTGGAATTTCTAGAGAGCTTCAAATCTGCCGCATCGTCTCTTGAATATGTTAGCATTGGCGATTGCAAAGGATTGGAGAGGCTACCAAGTGTAGTCCAAGACTTCACTTCTCTTAAGAGAATCATGATTCATGAATCCCCTGCGTTGAGTAGGAGATGTGCAGTGGGTTCTGGAGAGGATTTTCATCTCATCAGTCATGTCCTTGAGATTTGGATTGATGGGGTGTGGATTAAAAGGTACAATTATCGGCTGTGGTTTACTTGTTGGTTAATAGAAATTCACTTTTTTTCTTGCACGAACAAAGATAGTACTGGTTTATCTTACTCTGTTTCTCCGCCTACTGTTATGCACAGGAAGAGTTGAGAACCCGGCAAGCTCTTGCTGTTCCTGAATCGTGGCAGGACGCCGTACGCCACCGATGCAGTGAACTCTCAGCTAAGCGCGCACGCTTCCTGTGGTGTCGCTATTGTGGTTTTTACCGGCATGGTTGGTTGCTAGCTATTTCCGGGCATCATGCATATGTGTTTGTGGTCTTCTCTTTTCGTGGTCGTGACATTTCGTCGTCTAAAGAATAAGCTGGACTACACAGGTGGCTTGAAGTGTAATGTAAGTTGCACATTTACTTGTTCCGTGGGGCGTGGGTTGAACTATTGCAAATGTACTATTAATCTGTGTTATAGCAAACGTCTTGAGCTTACGCAGCTTAGTACGTTTTGCTTGGTTATATGTCTAAGTTACAACTATAATAACCTCTCTTGGCATTGTTTGTTTGAAAAAAATGCTACTTTATTTGTTGGTTAGCTTCTTCGTGAGTTGGTGCATGTATTTGTGTCAAATGGGCCTCATCAGGGCCTCCAATGAACCTTAGGTAAGAAGTACATTGGGCTGGGTCTATGCATATATAAAGAGGAAACTAGGCCTAGTGGCTCCTCCTTCCTATGTTACTGGCTTACTGTTTTTTTAGAGGAACCGGGTTTATTTCACATAGGATAGAGTATTACATTGGCTTCCTTACAAAGACACCCTTGAGAAAAGTAAAAAATACATTCAAGTCCTTGCAAAGATCTCCCAGCTATCTTCATCACCGGCAATTGGATGAGCCACACGGCGAACCACTGCTGCACGAAGAAGCAGAGGAACGTGCCGAGCTTACAGCTTGAAGCCGACGAAGAAACTTTATAGTTCTTGAACGGCACCACAAACAGCATATCAAACTCGATATGCTCTTGAAACGTTGAACGAACAGGCCTGATCGCCGATGATGATGGAATCTGACGCCTCATGAATCGCAGGCATCTCCGACCCATATGACGAGAAAACAAACCAACAGGAGATAGAACTGCCGAAGCGGGAGCAACGACACCAACCCGATTCCTCGGATAAGTAGTAGACATACCTCACAAGAGAGCCACCAGAGATAGATCTGCTAAAGCAGATGTCATCCGAGATCGCCTGGGGGAAGGAGAAGATGACAGACCTCTCAAAAGGGAAGAAAATTGTATGAGCGACGGGCGCACGGTGCGGCTGCTGCTCCCCTCGGCCGGATGGATGCCACGTATACGCGCCTTGCATCGGACGGCAGCCGGAAACTAGGCGGCTGTTGCGTGCGTTCCCGTCGGCTCCGCATCGCGGCTTGCGTGCCCTTCCCATCGGCTCCGCATCGCCCAACGGCTCAGCCCAAAATCGATCCTTATCGTGACCCTTTCCTCTCGTCTGACTCCGCCGTCGCCGGAGTACCTGCGGTGTCCGGGGAAGACCACGGCGAGGAGGTCACGAGGATGGCACGGCGAGGCGCGTCTGCTGCGGCACCTGGAGCAGTGCTCGCCCGCGCAGATAGAAAGGGAGAGGATAGGGAGATGGGAGTGGCGGAGATGGATTGGGAGGAGCTTCAGAGGCGGCGGCGGCGGATTGGGACGAGATCCAGAGCTCTGCGGCGTCGTCCCGGTCCCAGCGACCTGAGCCTATGCCTGGGCGTCCTCGCCGTCCACCACGACTGGCTCCACCAAGGTGATTCCTGTACTAACACTTGATTGCTCATTGCTGAATGAACTGAACCAACTGAACTTAACTGTCTATCATGTTCAGGACAATGAAGGGCAAGCAGACTCAACTGTAATGCTATTTGCTCGTCAAGCATCATGTCGATCTTCAGACGAAGGATGAGAATGGGTCAAGTGTCATCTGCCAAGGAACATGCTACCTTACACTAGCTGTATCATGCACTTGGGCATGTGCTTTTTTTAATTGTAAAATCAGTTGTACGAGTAGCACTGGCTGGTAGTATATATTCATTTTCCAGAGCATATAGGTGCTCGCTGTTTTCTATGTCAGGGTTGCAAGTTCAGAACTTAGTTTCATATAACAGAAACATGGTCCAAGTTTCTGTGTTTTGACGTTTGTTGTCGAAATTAGACAAGTTGTAAAATGCGATTTTTGTCTGAAATATATTTGGATGTTCTGAAATCAGCAGTGGAATGCATGTCTGAATAATCTAATAATTGTTTATGTGGAATGCATTATTCTGAATAAGCACTGCCTGTAAGGTTCCTATTCAGAGCAAAGCCAACAGACTGTACATGTACATGTTCCATTTCATAAGGTCACTTGACAACGAATGAGCACAGTTACATAGATTCATGATTTTGCACTCCATCAAAATGTAACTTTCTAACAGTGGTTTGCACTATAGCATCTTGATCAACTCCCATTAAGAGACTTGTGTATCCTCCTGGAATGTATAGAGCAGCCATTGCAGAAGGTTCTGGAATTAAATTGAAGTGTGCCATTGTAGAATTAGCATATCCACTTTGCAGGAAAGGAGCATCCATGGATGAAGATGGCCCAGCATTAAAATTCTGTCATATATTGCATAAGAAAGTGTTCAGGAAATCATGCTTGTAATTATAAGGGAATAAATTGTGAAAATAGGTAATATCTTACTGTTATTTGGTTTGGAACAGAACTTTCATCTATTGTTTCTACAACATTATTTTTCAGATCGTCACCTACAATAAAACACAGTTCAATATTCTAAAAAACTTGTAGACATAAATTGTATTCTTTGGGCAGGTCAGTACCTTTCTTCTGAGAACCTTTCTTCTTCTTCTCTGACTTCTTTTCAACAACATTTTTAAAACGTGTATTCTTTGGACCTTTTATTATTTGAGGAATTTTAAATGATATTCTACCATTTACTGCATCTTGAACACATTCATTTGGAACTGGAGGAACCTCGTCGGATTTTTCATGTGTCTCACTTAGATAAGTATCCACTTCCAAGTTGAAGTCATGTAGAGCTTTCTGCAATTTATCAAGAAGTTTTTGTGATGGCGAACACTTCAATGCAAGAGATGTGGCCTGGCGAGATATAAGTGATGCCTGTGATTTCAAATCTCCCTTCTCAGTTCCTTGCTTTTCAATATAAAATCCATTTTTCACATATTTTGTCCATCTAGGCAGTATATATTGCGATGGCAAATTGTATACTCCATTCAAATTGAAGACTCTGAGAGCATGCTTACATAATAAACCTGTAAGATATAGTTTTCTATTTAATTAATAAACCTATATTACACCTTACAATGTATAAATTGAAATGTAGTAGTATATATACCTATGGATTCAAACATCCGACAAGAGCATGTAATAGTGGAATCTTCAGTGTTCAATACTACTGTTGCTCCATAGTCAGACTGCATATACTTAACAAAGAATGTCAAGTGTGTCCCCGCAGTTTTCAACAATTCACGAGTCAATGTAAATTGCCTTTTAAATTCTTCCTCAAACTCTGAATACATTCTCCTTGTATATGATTTAGCTGCAGTATTCAACATAGGTAGGTTTGGAATGTATGTAACTGGATTCTTTCGGCGGGACTAAAAATCGGCATCCAACTCATTTGCACGGAGACTAGCTGCAACCTTGTCACATTCTACAAGGAGTTCCGAAAGACCAAGTTTTCTACGAAATCTTTTCTTGAAGACATTGTTCATACCTTCGCTCCTTTGGGTCAAGTTCATGTCTGCTGTAAAAGAGTCGCGATATACTGCAGCCCACTTTGCCCTCAAAGCATATAGATTTGCCATCCATGAGTTTTCCTCCAGGTTGTATTTGGCCAACAATTCGTGCCATTTCTCTATGAAGTATGTCTCAGATCTGTCTTCGTACACATATTTTTTGAAATCAGATAGAAACTTGTTATCTAACTCATTCTTATCCAACTCATTCTTATTCGACTCATGAATTACGTGACTCGGATGTTTAGCAGCATTTAAGCAAATATGCCACAACCAAAGACGGTGGCTTGTATTTGGGAATACATAAGCAATTGCTCCTGCCATAGCCGCATCTTGATCAGTGAAAATTGTGCTTGGGTGCTTTCCTGACATAGCTGTTAGGAAGGTTTCAAAAAGCCAAACAAATGATTCTATAGATTCATTAAATATAAGTGCACATCCAAAAATTATTGTCTGCTTGTGATGGTTGGTGCCAAGAATCAGAGCAAAAGGCATTTCGAACTTAATAGTTTGAAATGTGGTGTCAAATGACACAGCATCACCAAAGCATTTGTAATCCATGATGGATTGACCATCTGCCCAAAAAAATTTGCTATACGGCCATCATTCTTGTCTACCTGAATAGCATAAAAAAATATAGGATCTTGTAACTGCTTATTTCTTAGGTATTCAGATAAAGTTTGTGCATCATTGGCTTCTAAATACTGTCGTCGCTCGCGACCAATCTCATTATAGCAATCCATCTTAGCAAAAGGTAAGTTCTCTTCCCCACCATAAAACTCTTTCATGAACTCATAAACTTGGGAAGGCTTCATTCCAGCTTCCCGTATCTGCCCAATTAGTTTCCTGTCTGCTTCAATAACTTGTCGTTGGGACCTCAGCTTGTGTGACTTATTTGGACTAGCAAGATAATGATTGTGCTCTTGTATGACCTTTTGCACTGCCCAAATCCCCTCCTTGCTGATACTAAACTGAACACGAGCATCACAACCCGTCCTTGTAATGTCCTTTTGTGATGACTCATTTTCTCGTTGTCCTTGGCTACTGCAAACCATATATTTCTGAGATAAACTACCATCTTTGCGGTGCTTTGTCTTGCTCTTTCTAACACTGAATCCAATCTTGCCAGCATAGGTGTTGTACATCTCATAAGCTTTTTCCTCGGATTGAAAAGTCATTCCAACTTCAGGAATAATCAAATTTTGCCTAGCTTTATTAACCACCTCCTGCAAATCAATTGCTAATTGAAGGTGTACTATAATAAAAACAAAATAGCATGTGTTCAAACAAATTTGTTACTTATATGATTTTTTACCTCATCAAGTGCTTCATTCTCCACGGGTGCAGAAGTGTGTGAAAGGTGCCGATGGTCTGTACACCGGCCATAACCGTGGTGTTCTGTGAAATATAGAAGAAAATGCATTTGTTTCATCAAAAGAAAAAAAAGAAAAGAAAAGCCCCATCAACTCGAACAGATAACCAGCGCCTGTGTTACCTGTTTGTCTTCGCGACGACCAGCAGCAGCAGCATCAATTTCTAATGCACATGAATCCTCCATGACAGAAGAAGATCCCATCGGGTCAACAGCTGCGATCCCTCCTTGGCCCCCAACGTCATCCATGGAGTCTACTGGTTCATCCACGGAGACGGCGGCGGCGGCGGCAACTCGTCTAGGGCAAGGCACTGATCAGTGGCGGCGGCGTCCGTATTCAACGTGACTTCGGGTCGCGTCGTTCAATATTCCTCAACACGACTGAAACGAGCCGATTTGGTGCCGTCGTCAGCCGATGCGGAGCCGACGGGAACGCACGCAAGCCGCCTAGTTTCCGGCTGCCGTCCGATGCAAGGCGCGTATACGTGGCGTCCATCCGGCCGAGGGGAGCAGCAGCCGCACCGTGCGCCCGTCGCTCATACAATTTTCTTCCCTCAAAAGATGCCATCCGACAACCACTGAAACCTAAAATACTACTATCATACTAACTAATAATCTACACAGTAGCCACCGCTGTCGACCAGGCACACCTCTCCTACTACGTCAGAGTGACGGCGGTGAAGCAGGGGCCGGCCGGTTCAGCTACAGCGAATCGAGAATCGCCTTGAAATCGCCCTGCTTCTACTGTACCGTGGGGAACGAACGAGAAGCTTCGTGGTCGTGGTACGCCCTGTTCGTTTGGACTGGTTTGGCTTATAATTTATGGCTAAAAGTACTATTGGTTGGTTTGGTGTGAGAGAAAAATATTGTTCGTTGGCTGATAAGCCATGGCTTATAAGCCAGATACGAGCAAGCGAACAGACTGGTAATTGGTGAAGTCTTACTAGCTTACTGCTGTGTCGCTGCTCCCAACCTTGGCTCCTTCATTTGTCCCTCGGAGCTCCGATGACGGCTAAGAAGACAGGAGGCCCATGGAGCCACTCGCTCGCGGTCACGGACGACAAACTACGCTCCTGCTTTAATTTGGTGGTGGTTTAAGTGTTTGAGCTTAGCTCGACCCAGCAGCTGCAGTTGGCTTTGTGCTTCGTGCTGCGGGGGTTATTGTCTTGTTGATCTGAGCCTGAGCACAGATGCATATAGAGACGATTGGTTATTCGTCTCGATGAAACGAATTGGAAGTGTGGTTGCCGTTCTAGGATCATTCAGTTGCCGGAGACCACTGTTATGTGTTACTTACAGTGTACATTAGCGGTTCATATAAATTATCAGGTTATTTTTGTCCAAATCCTAACAAACTATAAAATTGCAATATTTAAGTACTATAATCTTGGTCTAAAGAAAGCCACGTCATAGCAAATTATCTGCTGGTGCTCGTAGAACCGACACATTGGTGCCAACACATGATTACACGGAGTCACCGAGGGTTCCTCTGGTGGAGTTAACTGACATTAGTATAGTTTACCTCAGCCAGTCCACGCAAAATATCGAAGCAGACACCAAGAACAATTGGCATGCATGCCGCCTAGAATGAGACTTACAGAGAGCTCTCAACTATAGGCAGCAATCTGAGAGACTGAGACCGTGTCCATGCAAGCTGCCCAGAACGAGTCGGCGTGCAGGTGCTCTTGTACGAGAAGTCGAGAACACACCCATGCCAATTGCCATGACGACACCATCTGCCCCAGTCCAACCGCCTCGCTAGCATGACAGGTTGCATTGCATCAAGACAAATAGACAATGCTTGCCAAGACAGAACGACTAAGCACGCGTTGACGCATCATCATAGATGTTTACGTTAGCATCAAACGGTGAAAGATGAGAAAGAAGCAAAAGCATTGCTTCACAATCGCTCGGATATTGTCCAAAATCATGAGAAAATTGCTCCAGCTTCACGAGAAAAAGTGATGGCCTCACGAGGAAAATCTTACAAAAAAATAAAATGAGTTAAATGCACCAGCGGCCCTCGAACTTGTAGGCGTGTGTCACATAGGTCCATGAACTTGAAAAATGCATTTCTAGGTCACTAATTAAGTGGTGCACCGTAGGCCCATACCAGCCACATAGATATTTTTTGCTGACGTGGCATGCTAGCTAGTATAACATATAATTTTCATTTAATCCCTCACATCTATTTTTCTCATAAAAAATAGACCCAGCGCCCACCGTGCTCACGAACGCACCGAATAGAAGAAGCGCGGGCAGCGGCTATGCTCAACAAGAAGAAGTGTGGGCCGCGGCCGCTGCCGTCGGGGGCGAGCGTGGAGTCCGGCTGCGGGCGGCAGCTGCAGGAGAGCAAGCCGTGGGAGGCACTGGAGGAGGCGTCCGAGGATGGGTCCCTCGCCAAGTCCCGTGATGAAGGCGCTCCTCGATGGAGGAGACGGTGCGGAGGGGGGATCAGTGCGACGGTCGAACCTCGTCCTCCGGCGCGACGACGGCGAGGTCCTGTGGCAGAGCGCTGAGCATCCCACCGACACGTGGCTCCCGGGAGTCCGTCTCGGCATGAACAAGATCACCGGCCACGTGCAGGCTCTGACTTGCTGGAGGAGCTCCAGTGACCCGGCTCCCGGCGTGTACTCGCTGGGGATCGACCCGAACGGGACCAGTCAGTTCTTCACGTACTGGAACACAACCGTGAGTTTCTGGAGCAGTGGAGAGTGGAATGGCAACATCTTTGCCGGTGTCCCGGAGATGACGTCGCACTACTTTTACAACTTCGAGTTCGTGTCCAACGACAACGCCAGCTACTTCGACTACTCTCTGCAAGACCCCACGGTCATCTCCAGGTTCGTCTTGGACGTCTCCGGCCAGGTGAGACAGCTCATCTGCGGCGCGTTTGGCGTCTGCGACGAGAAGAGTGAGCCATTCTGTAGCTGCCCCGCCGGCTTCCGCCCTTCCTCCATGGAGGACTGGGAGCTAGGAGATCACTCACACGGCTGCCGCCGAAACCATCCCTTGCAGTGTGACAGTGGCAAGGACGGTGACGCCTTCTTGCTGGTGCCAGGTATTTCTCTGCCGGGAAACCCGTCGCCGCCGGTTGAAGCATCAAGCGCTCAAGACTGCAGGTTGGCGTGCTTGAGGAGTTGCGACTGCAACGCTTACTCCTACGGCAGACGATGTGCTCTGTGGTACGGTGACCTGCTCAACTTGGAGCGACGGGTCGACGACACTGCAGAATGGATGATCTTCACCTCCGGTTGTCTGCCATGGACGTGTCCTCAATAGATCGTAACAGAACGGCAATCTTCGTTTCTACTGCCTCAGTTGCGTCGATCCTAGTCTTGTGTGCCATTGTGTCCGTGTTTGTTAAGATGTTTAGGAGAAGACAGAGCAGCATAAGATTCATGCAAGCAGCAGCAGAAGGTGGTAGCCTCGTGGCGTTCAAGTACAGCGAGCTGAGGAGGGCGACCAAGAACTTCTCGGAGAAGCTCGGAGGCGCCTCCTCTGCGTGGGGGAGAAGCAGTTCAGGAACGAGGTGCGCACCATCGGCAGGATCCAGCACGTCAACCTCGTCCGCCTCCGCGGTTTCTCCTCCCACGACAGCGAGCGGCTACTCGTCTACGACTACATGCCCAACGGTTCGCTGGACAGGGCACTTTTTGGGGGTGCTGTGGCGCCACCGACGCTGAGCTAGAGCGCTAGGTTCCAGATCGCGCTCGGCGCCGCCTGGGGCTTGCTGTACCTCCACGAGGGTTGCCGGGACTGCATCATCCACTGCGACATGAAGCTGGAGAACATCCTGCTCGACGAGGACCTCGTCCCCAAGGTCGCTGACTTCGGCATGGCGAAACTGGTGGGGCGGGATGGTGCTGCTGGAGATCATATCGGGAAGGCGGAACGCGCGGTACTGGGTGACAACGGAGCACGGCGCGTCGCTGTCAGAGTACTTCCCGCTGGTGGCCGCGAGGAATGTCAGCGAAGGGGCGGCGCTTGTCGCGCTGCTGGACGAGCGGCTGCAGGGGGACGCCGACCCGCGGGAGCTGGGACGCCCGCCAAGGCGCATAGCCCGTCGCCGGCGGCCGAGCCGGCTGCCAAGATCGAGACGAGACGAGAGATGTGAGGGGTTAAATGAAAATTATATGTCATACTAGCATGCCACGTCAGCAAAAAATATCCACGTGGCTGGTATGGGCCTGCGGTACACCACTTAACAAGTTTAGTGACCTAGAAATGCATTTTTCAAGTTTATGGACCTATGTGACACACACCTACAAATTCGAGGACTGCTGGTGCATTTAACTCAAATAAAATTAATAAAAATGAAAATAAAAAAAACACAAATAGAAAAAAAGAGATCAAACCTAGGAGAAAATAGGTGGTTTTTCACTAATCATTAAGAAGAGAAATAGACACTCAAATTCACCGACACGATTCTTGCACAGTCCTCTGGAGTCCTTCAACGCAGGCCAACGCTTCTGCTTCTGCTGCACTTCCACATTTATCAAAGTATCTCCATGCTGAAAAGACAACCTGGCCATCTTCGTTCCTGGCAATAACACCCACACCGGCCTCTCCCGACGCTTCCACGAAGGAGCCATCCACGTTGATCTTCACCCATCCGGCTGGTGGGGGACGCCATGTTAATTCGGTCTAGATTTGCTCTGCGCCGTGTCCCCGGTGCTGGCGTCGACACCGTCCAGCAGGGCTCGGTTCCTTTGGCGTCATCTCCACAACAACGTGGGTTGGCCCCTGTGTACAGGTTTTCCCAATAGCTGAGGAGGAAGACAACTGATTCTTTCACATAGACAGGTCCTGCATCATGAACAATGTTATTGTGGACATACCACGTTCGCTATAGGAGAAGTAGGAGGGCGTTCCGCTGGTCATCTGTACGTGGCGCGACAAATGTTGTTAGGCTGTGTTTAGTTTCAAAAACTTTTCCAAAAAAGTGCTACAGTAGTCATCACATCGAATCTTGCGATACGTGCATGGAGTATTAAATGTAGACGAAAAAAACTAATTGCATAGTTTGGTTGGAAATCGCGAGACAAACGTTTTGAGCCTAATTAGTCCATGATTGAATACTAATTGCCAAATAAAAACGAAAGTGCTATAGTAGCCAAATTCCCAAATTTTCGCGAACTAAACACGGCCTTATTAGTCCTCTTAACGACTTAACCTGACCTCATAGCGTACGCGGTTTTGCTAATATATTTTTAAAGATCATTATTACTTCATTAGAGAGCCACCATATTTTTGCTCGTATTTCGGTGCATGCCCATGAGGCCATAATTGTCCGACCGAAAAGATACAACCGGTTGGTTTTGCTGTGCAGCAAAGAGGCGGGCCGGATCCGAACCATCCCGCTAAGCTACTGACAGCCCCTAACCGTGAGATGCATGTCTGTATCACCGACGCGGCCGTCCGTCATCTGTCCAAGCGAGCTCCAGCGCACGTACCGCTGTCTAGTACAATAGCTGGCGCGTACGATCCGGATTCCGGACGCTGCTGCGGCCGCGAGCCGGCGACGGCGAGGCGGGGTGGATGGATCATCACATGGTCATGGATGGTGGAATTAACCGTGGAAGCGGGCTACCTTTAGTATACAGCATACAATCAGCCTGTTCGCTTGCTCGTAAACGATCGTAAATTTCTAGTCAGGAACAGTGTTTTTCTCTCACACCAAACCAGCCAACAGTAAATAATCTACGATCGTTTACGGCCTCCCGAACAGGCTTATTATAATACTAGATGAGGCATACCGCCTTGGTCAGCAAGGGATCAAATCATACTGGTAAACATTGTTCCACTGTTTAACCTTGTTTGGTTAGTTGTTGGCCTAACTAGTAAAATTTAATCTAGTAATATTATTAGATGTGGAATATAAAGAGGGATTAACAATTAGTCATGGCATGTTCGCTTGAACTTATCAGCCTGACTTATCACTCATGGTACAATATTTTTCTCTCACAACAAATCAGCGAACATTACTTTTCAGTCTGGCTTTTCAGCTAGATGAGCGGGGCCAGTACAATGGCTTAGATGGGCTAGAACTAAACTATAAGTGACTAATCTAAAGTTTATTTTAGTGATCCTTCCAATCCAAGCAGGCGTTTCATGGATATATTGACCTATAATGGTGACAGTCCCAAACATTACATTAATAAAAAAATATATAAATATAGCTATATAGACATAATTACATATAATTTTAATCATAACCATCCTAAATATATATAAAATTAAATGAAGTTAACCGATCCAATAAGTTTACAAATTACTACTTAACAAGCTTAGAATATATCCATATGACTGGGATCAGAATGCCCTATATTAATCAACACCTATCTGACTGATATAGGAAGGTAGATTGATCGGCAGATGTGCGCGTAATCAAGAACAAGAAGACAACAGTGACACAACAGTTAGACAGGTTCGGGCCATCAGCACGACGTAATACCCTACTCCTGTAGTCTGTTGGTTTGTATTGACGATCGTATAATATTGCGTGTGTTTTGAGGGGGTCCCTGACCGTCTTATATAGTCTAAGGGGTAGGGTTACAAGTCGGTTAGATCTAGGAGATAACCGGAAAGTAATAACAGATTACATGAATCATGGGATCGAACGTATCCTAACAGATCTCATAGTATCTTCAGGATATCTTTCCGGTGTCTTGCGGGGCACGCCAAGCAATGCCGTGCTCCGCAAGGCTTCGTCTTGTGGACTGGACCACCCCTGGGGGAGTAGCCCATGTAGTCTGTCGTATCATATCCGGGGTCGTACTCCCCACAGCTATTCCCCGAGCGCCTTGTATCCACTGTGCAACGCCGTCTTGAGCTTATCTTAGCAGGTGTAAACAAAGCCGAGCAGTCAGACTCATAGTCCGACCACCATAATGAGTCGTCGAGCAGTTGTGAACCGTCGTTGAGCAGAGTATCCCAAGTAAGGCTTGCCAGAAGGATGTAAGGAGCTCAAGTTCAAAATCAAAAAAATTCTCGTTGTGAACCAAGTGTGCCCACTTAGAGTCCGACCACGAGAAAGGGAGGTAATTGTCTTCAACTTCAGAAGGCACGGAGTCTTCCATATTAGAGAAAACAGACTCACCACAAGGTGAAGTGTGCCCACTTAGTCCCCGAGCCTGACAGTAGGTGACGTAGTCACGTGGTGCCAGGGTCCAGAAAATAGAAGAAAGGCAAAAGACTAGCCAAGCAGGCAACCAGTTCACGGGCAGAGCCCTGAAATGAAAAGCGCACAGTCAACGCAAGGTGAAGTGTGCCCACTTAGTCCCCGAGCCTGACAGTAGGTGACGTGGTCACGTGGTGCCAGGGTTAGAAACAACAATAACTAGAAAAAAGCCCCCCAGTGTGGTGAGAAACTAAGTCATAATGATGACGTAGTCCCCGAGCCACGAGTGGAAATCTCGGATGAATCAAATCATGGAGAAAAAACTAGAGTAATGGCAATACAGTAGAAATTACTGAGCCTTGATGACATTGCGGAGAAGTCAGCGAATATTCGGTGTGCAGTTCCAAGTTGCATCGAAAAAACGGGCGACATGGGCCGCAGTTGCGTGGAAGCCCAGACAACGGCCCAGCGCGCCGCTTTGAGGAATTCGGAAAGGCACAAATCATGGTGCGGTTTCCCAAAAACCCTTGAATGCGAAAAGTAGAGAGTGTGTCTTTATAACTGCACGCCGTACTCCGCGCTCCCACCTTTGCCACTTCGCCACTTCGTCTTCCTCCTCAGCCCTCGCGCTTCCCGATTCGCACTCATACGTGTTCCGCCGCTAGGGCTAGAAAGCTTGCGCAAAGGAAACAGTTCCAATCCAGATCTGAGGGATGGCGTCGAAGAGGGGAGGTGGTAACCCGAAGAAGGCGACCGCCGGAGCAAGCCGTGACAAGGAATGGGTGCCGTCACTCATGGGGGAGACAGAGTTCAATGAGATGGTGGAGGTGGGCATTATTCTTGACCGAGTCACCACCGGATGGCGTCTGGCCGACGGTGAGCCCTATCCAATGCCACACACCGACGAAGTCGTAGTATTTGAAGATTATTTCTGGTGTGGATTAGGACTTCCGGTACATCTGTTCTTGTGGGATCCGTTGGAGTTCTGGGAGTGAGCCTGTGCAATCTGCATCCGAACATGATCTTGCACATTGCTATGTTTATCCATTTCTGCGAGGCGTATCTTGGCATTCTTCCCCACTTCAATCTTTTTCGACACCTATTCTGGTTGAAGAAGAAGGGCGGGGGTGGTTCCAAGGCGGTCGGTGATGTGTATCTGTAGCTCCGCGATAGGATGGCGGGCCAATACATTACTATGCCACTAAATACCTCACTGAAGGGGTGGAATGCCAGGTGGTTCTACATGAAGCAGAGTCATCCTGCCATCTGATGCGACATCGACCAAATTTCGGAGAACCAGAAGAGCTGGTCGGAGAACCCGACCAGTGCTGATATGGATCAAGAGAAGGAGCTCCTCGGGCAGATAAAGGGCATAAAGGTGAACGGAGTGGCGGTGGCGGTGAGCTTCATAGTGCACCGCATCCAGCCCTACAAGGAGAGGGCCCATCCGATCTTTGACTTCAAGGGAGACACTGACGACACCCAGGAGAGGTCGGAGAGACAGACGAAGGAGGCTGTGCTACGCTGGGCCGTAGAGCTATTCGCTCCAAACGCGTCGTTCAGCATGCCAGGGCAGCCGAGAGCCTTCAACTGCACGAATCCACCTCCTTAGGTAAAAATCTCAACTGTTGTTCCTGGTGATTTTATCCCATGCCGATGCCAAGCAGTGAACTAATTCGCTTGTGGAAAGATCCATGTGCAAGAACGGGCGGCGTACTTCTCGGGCGTGCCGAGGACCGATTGGCCAAAGGCAGTAGACGCTAGGCCAACCACTCATTCGGAGGAAGGTCCCGTCAGCACCTCATCCGAATCCGGAGGCGCAATTGCTGGTCGAACAGAGAGTCCCCCCCGGTGTCGGAGAAGGTCTGGGGGAAAAGGGCGGGTTAAGATGAGCCGGCCCAAAAGAAGAGGAGAACAATGGATGTAGCTCCCCACAGGCCGGGCGGCATCTCGCTTGGTGGCGAATCAGACCGCTCGGACACAAAGTGCGGTGATATCCGAGTGGTCAGATGACAACGAGGCTCTCGTAGCTCCCCCTCCGAGCACTAAGGCGCCATCACACAACACACGCATGAAGGTGCAATCAGAGGGAGGGGAAGGAGTCCCCAAGCAGCTAGCGGAAGAGACGCCGACGTCGGGGGCCATAAGACCTCCAGCATAGGCCAAGCGGGTTGACCCTAGGGCAGCGCCTGGGTGCTCGGGGAGGCAGCGCTGATTCAGAACCATCTACCATGAAGCTGATGTGTAAGTATTTTTGTCTTGGGATCAGTAGCTTTTCTGATTTTCATGGTTGGGGTGACCGATGAGCCGATTTGATGCAGAACGGGGAATGCGGAGGACCTAAACCCCTCGGGTCAGACTGGCGAGCAGCCAGGGGCTGTTCTCGGCATAGAGACATTGCGGACGGACTCTGTCCTAGACCCCGAGCGCTCATCAGTCTATGGAGGAGTCGATCACCGCTGTTGATGGAGGTGGCGGCGGAGAGCGTTGGCGACGACGGCGGGTGAATCGGTGAAGGTGCCAGGAGCAATAGCGAGAGCCATCGTGTCTTCGGAGGCGGAGGTGAGAACTACTGACGTCGTGCCAGAGTCTGGGGCGTAGAGGCCGGCAGTGTCGGAGGAGCAAGCGGCGCGCCCAGAGATGCTGTGGGGCATGGTTGATCGCTTCATGCGGCCACCGAGCCCCGAGAAGCGCCATCGAGCACCCAAGGAGTGCCACCTACTGTGGAAGAAGAGGACGAGGTCGAGGAGATTGAGCGTGAAGAATCACGACCTCAAGCCATCCGCATCCTCCACAAGCGAAGGGGACGAAGTTGTGGTCGTGGAGGAGGACACCTCCAGGGAGGTGAAGAGGCTACGATCCACCCTTTCCATAGCCATGAAGCAGATCGAGGTTAGTATTGCATCGGCGATGTCCGTCTTTGGCGTTGGAGAATAGGGTCATTTACAATCTTGGTGCTTTGTAGGGCATAGCGCGAACTGCCGCACACCGGCAGCAGCTGATCAAGAGGATGGAGCCCCTCGCCAAGGAGAATGCAAAGCTGAAGGAGGCGGTGAAGCTGATGGAGAAGAACGTCCAGAGGGCCCAGCGCGAACGAGATCTTGCTGAATCCAACGCCAAGGATCTAGAGTACCAGAAGGGCATCCTATCCGAGCAACTGAAGACCGTCTCCGAGCAGCAGGAGCGCACCTCCAAGTAGCTGAACAGCGTCTCCGAGCAGCTAGGATGCACCTCCGAGAAGCTGAGAGGCATCTTCGAGCAGAAGAAAGGTATTGAGTATCGGTGAGTTCGTTCTATATTGCTGAACAGTCTTGACGCTGTTGTACACCGTTATGTTTGTAGAGCAAGATGTGGTGCTCGGCCAGTTGCGTCAAGTCATCGGTCAACTCCAAGAGGAGAAGGACAAGGCGTCTGGGCGAGCAGAGAAATTAGCTGAGGATTTGGAAGGTGAGTAGTTCATGGTCGGAGTTGTTGCTGATATGATTGCTTCGTGTGACAAATCCCTTTGGTGTCTGCACAATACCGTCGAAGGGCTAGGGCATAGTTTGACATGCTGGAGCTAGAGGCATAAACCCAGAGAGGAAAACTCGATGCTGTGGTGGCCGAAGTCAAGCCGGTGCTTGACTGTATCGACATGGAGGTAGCTCCTCAGCCCGACGATAGGCCACCATGTCCGAACGCCATCATCGACAGGTGCAAGGCGGCATGGGAGAACTTCAAAAGCTTCAACCATGATGCCACTGTCTTCGTCGTCACACACGCCTTGGCGGTGGTCTGGTCGCACTACCCTGACATCAATCTTTGAGCGATAGGGGCCGAATTCGCTAGAGGGACAGGTGTGACAAAGCAGGAGCAGCTGAAGGATGAGGTGGAGGACGCGGCGAAGAGGCTGGCCGGCGATGTCGATCTGTTCGGCGAGGCAGATGGTGAGGGCCAAACCTAAGTGGAGAACATGTATGGAACACAAGGAGAGGAGAATTAGATGCGCGAGGGCATAAGTAAACATTTATGTATTTGTATAAATGTTGCATGTTGACATCGTGTGCATGTTTATGCAGTTTGCTAGCACTTTCGGTGAAAAAGAAACTTGTTGTTAACCCTAACGCGTTTATACATGGTATAAGTAGCGTCCAAGCAGTTAGTTCGTTACTGAGCTCTTGGCCTTGGCTAGCCCGTATTCCATAACGTCGAGCACTGGAGCCCATGCACGTGTAGGACGAACAGACATGACCGAGGAACCGCAGTCGACCACCCATAACGCAGAGCGTGGAGCCCATAGCATGTGTAGGGAGAAATCAGAGACTGGGTTTTCTCCAAAGGTTACAGAGCAAAACGTGTGCTGCTCGATGGTTGGCGAAATATCTTAGAGATATTTTAGTATGGAGAAACGTGGCAGAGCATTTTTGGAGATCACATATAATTGTCGAAGTTTGTTAAGGAGTAGGTTAGAGCTGGCGACTGCAAATGGAGATTAAACCGAAGTGGAGAAATAGTGGAGATAAATTATGGCGACAAAAACTTCATTCATTATGGAGTGGAGAGTACGTATCTAGAGCATTTCAAGGATACAAACATATAAGTTGCTCGATGTGCCATGAATTGGGGATATCGACTCCATCCAAGTCACATAGCCGGTAAGACCCTGGTTGGGTAACCTCTTTGACCATGTAAGGCCCTTCCCAGGGGGAGGAGAGCGTGTGCATCCCTTCGGTTTTCTGCTTTCTGCAGAGAACGAGGTCACCGACCGCAAATGAACAACCTTTGATATTGCAATTGTAGTATGTTCGCATGCCTTCTAGGTATTTGGCCGTGCAGATGCAAGTGATCAGGCATTCTTCTTCGGCCCTGTCGACGTCCTCTGTCCGAACAGCTGTGGCTTGCTCTTCATTATAATGCTCTACTCTGGGTGCTCAGAAAGCAATGTCCACGAGAAGTACGGCCTCTGAGCCATAGACCAAAAATATGGAGACGCATCGGTGTTGCGACTAGCTTGAGTGCGTAGTCCCCAGACCACAGCTAGGAGCTCTTTGAGCCATCTGCTAGGATGCTTTTCCTCTTTCTAGTATAGTCTCTTTTTGAGGGCATCGAGGATCATGCCGTTCGCCCGTTTGACCTGGCCGTTGGCTCTAGGATGGGCAACGGAGACATATTTGACGGAGATGCATTGGTCTTCGTAGAAGTCCCAAAAATGATGATCAGTGAATGTAGTTCCGAGGTCGGTGATAATGCTGTTCGGGAGACCGAATCTGTGGATGATATCTTCGAAGAGCTCGACTGCCTTCTTTGTAGTGGCCGAAACAAGCAGCTTGTATTTGATCCACTTAGAGAACTTGTCAATGGCGACGTATACGTACCGAAAACCGCCTAGCGTCTGCAATTCCTGCACCGGCACGTGTACTTGCTTGGCGAAAAATTGACATCCTTAACAACGTCAGACGAGGTCTTCTGCATCAGAGATGGCCATGTGCCAGTAAAAACTAGCTCAGAAAGCTTTGCCGACCAGGTTTCTGGAGGCCGTGTGGTTGCCATAGGAGCCAGAGTGAATTTCAAGAAGTAGTTTCACCCCCTCTTCTTGGGTGATGCATTTCTGCAGTATCCCTTCCTTGACACTTTTCCTCATCAAGTTCCCATCCACCAGCACGTAATGCTTGCTGCAGCGAATGAGGCGTTCAGTTTTGGTCTTGTCGGCGGGTACATCGGCGCTGGTGAGGTACTTGATGAACTGTTCCCTCCAATCAACGGTCGGTGACGGTATTAAAAGTACTAGCTGCTCGGCGGGGGGAATTTCTTAAACTTCCTTCTCTTCCTTAATAGACGGCGTAAAGAGGTCATTGATGGTCCAAGTTTAAATTGTTTTGCTAAATGTTAGTAAACGGGTCGAGCATCTATGAGCCAAGCTAGTCTTTATCTTATATAATATTAGTAATTATTAGAGACCCCAGAGAAGACTCCTAGCCAATGTTCATGAAAACTTGCCAAGAAAAAAAGGATCAATTCTAAAAATCCTTATAATAATAAAAAACATTTCATTTTAAATTTGGCACATCCTATTAATATCATAGTCTATAATAGCCATGGGCTCTATTGCGTTTTTTATTTGTACAATAATCTGACATGAGGGCCGACAGGTCAAGCCGGCCCATAGAAGACCGATAGGACACCTCTTGGCTATGGTGGCAGGCAGCGGTACCTGTCGGCTTCTGGAAGGTCGACAGGTGACGTCATCCCTAAAGCAAGTACTCTGTGCAATCCATGGTCACGGACATGATTCAACAGCAGGACCTATGCTGCATGTCGAAGGTATTGAGCAACTATGCTGTTTGAAGGTCACAATTCTGAATGTTGAAGCTATTGAGAAGGGCACTAGCACCTATGCCTGCACTATACAATCAGTTATACTTATATAAAAAAATCTCTGTCAAACAACAATGCTTCATACAAGCACAAAATTAATATTCTGCACTTAGAGTCAAATACCCCCATGTGGGCAAGGAGTTTTTACCTGATGCGGACGCCGGCGCCTGGTCCCTCCAGCTGCTGCCTGCTACGGTCGAGCAGCAGGTGCTACCGTTCTGGTACGCCGTGAGGCCGCCGCGCATCCATGGCGCCACCGTCAGCGCCCTTCGGGGACACGGTGGTGCGCGAGGACTTCTCTCTCGCCGCCACCGTGTTCCTGTTGCTGGAGGACCTGCACATCGGCGAGTGCACGCTCACTGCAAGTATGAGCATCACGTCGGACACCAGGGCTCGCCTCAAACACCTCCGCTTCACCGACGTCAGCGTGAGGACAGATGACACCAAAGTCGCCGTCACCGTGCCCGCCGATGACCTCAGGACTCTCCGCATCTCATGCCGTTGGTACAGCAAGACTGAATCGCCATCGGAGCCGCTGTTGTTATTGTGTCACTCGGGCGTCACAGCCATGTTCACCAAATACTAGTTGTTCCGCTTACGCGCACCCAAGCTGGCGGTGTTCGAGTGGCGATGCTGCTATGCTGACGAGGTGCGCATTGAGGCCGTGGGCCGCCTCTCCGATGTCACCATCGAGGTTGACGCTGGTAGGACGCGCACGCCGACTCCGATTGGCACGGAACCCAAGTACGTGACAATACAACAACGTGACAAACTTGTGACCGACATCCTTCAAGGGCTTATGCCTAGGCTGTAGCCGTGCACTTGGAAAGATGTGACAAGGTATGTATATACTTGACTTTAATTTCAGACTCTTATTACACACACAAAAAAAATCTCAACTAGATAGGTCGTAGATTTGTTTGACTTTCACGGATATATCTACATATACAAATTCTCAGCCTTGTTTTGAAAGTCATTGATGGTCCAAGTTTAAATTGTTTTGCTAAATGTTAGTAAACGGGTCGAGCATCTATGAGCCAAGCTAGTCTTTATCTTATATAATATTAGTAATTATTAGAGACCCCACAGAAGACTGCTAGCTAATGTTCATGAAAACTTGCCAACAAAAAAAAGGATGAATTCTAAAAATCATTATAATAATAAAAAAACTTTTAATTTTAAATTTAACACATCCTATCAATATCATGGTCTATAATAGCCATGGGCTCTATTGCGTTTTTTATTTGTACAATAATGTGACATGAGGGCCGACAGGTCAAGCCGGCCCATAGACGACCAATAGGACACCTCTCGGCTGTGGTGGCAGGCAGCGGTACCTGTCGGCTTCTGGAAGGCCGACAGGTGACGTCATCCCTAAAGCAAGTACTGTGTGCAATCCATGGTCACAGACATGATTCAACAGCAGGACCTATGCTGCACGTCGAAGGTATTGCGCAACTATGCTGTTTGAAGGTCACGATTCTGAATGTTGAAGCTATTGAGAAGGGCACTAGCACCTATGCCTGCACTATACAATCAGTTATACTTATATAAAAAAATCGCCATCAAGCAACAATGCTTCATACAAGCACAAAATTAATATTCTGCACTCAGAGTCAAATACCCCCACGCGGGCAAGGAGTTCTTACCTGATGCGGACGCCGGCGCTGGTCCCTCCAATTGCCGCTCACTTCTGGTCGAAAGCAAAGAAGTGCTGCCGTTCTAGTACGCCGTGAGGCCGCCGCGCATGCACGGCGCCGCCATCAGCGCCCTTCGGGGACACGGTGGTGCGCGAGGACTTCCCGCTCGCCGCCACCGTGTTCCTGTCGCTGGAGGACCTGCACATCGGCGAGTGCACGCTCGCTGCCAGTATGAGCATCACGTCGGACACCAGGGCTCGCCTGAAACACCTCCGCTTCACCGACGTCAGCGTGAGGACGGATGACACCAAAGCCGCCGTCACCGTGCCCGCCGATGACCTCAGGACTCTCCGCATCTCATGCCGTTGGTACAGCAAGACTGAATCGCCATCCGAGCCGCTGTTGTTCTTGTGTCACTCGGGCGTCACAGCCATGTTCACCAAATACTAGTTGTTCCGCTTACGCACACCCAAGCTGGCGGTGTTCGAGTGGCGATGCTGCTATGCTGACGAGGTGCGCATTGAGGCCGTGGGCCGCCTCTCCGATGTCACCATCGAGGTTGACGCCGGTAGGACACGCACGCCGACTCCGATTGGCACAGAACCCAAGTACGTGACAATACAAGAATGTGACAAACTTGTGACCGACATCCTTCAAGGGCCTATGCCTAGGCTGTAGCCATGCACTTGGAAAGATGTGACAAGGTATGTATATACTCGACTTTAATTTCAGACTCTTATTACACACACAAAAAAAATCTCAACTAGATAGGTCGTAGATTTGTTTGACTTTCATGGATATATCTACATATACAAATTCTCAGCCTTGTTTTGAAAGTCATTGATGGTCCTAGTTTAAATTGTTTTGCTAAATGTTAGTAAACGGGTCGAGCATCTATGAGCCAAGCTAGTCTTTATCTTATATAATATTTAGTAATTATTAGAGACTCCACAGAAGACTCCTAGCTAATGTTCATGAAAACTTGCCAAGAAAAAAAAGGATGAATTCCAAAAATCCTTATAATAATAAAAAAACATTTAATTTTAAATTTAACACATCCTATTAATATCATGGTCTATAATAGCCATGGGCTCTATTGCGTTTTTTATTTGTACAATAATGTGACATGAGGGCCGACAGGTCAAGCCGGCCCATAGAAGACCAAGAGGACACCTCTCGGCTGTGGCGGCAGGCAGCGGTAGCTGTCGGCTTCTGGAAGGCCGCCAGGTGACGTCATCCCTAAAGCAAGTACTGTGTGCAATCCATGGTCACGGACATGATTCAACAGCAGGACCTATGCTGCACGTCGAAGGTATTGCGCAACTATGCTGTTTGAAGGTCACAATTCTGAATGTTGAAGTTGTTGAGAAGGGCACTAGCACCTATGCCTGCACTATACAATCAGTTATACTTATATAAAAAAATCTCTGTCAAGCAACAATGCTTCATACAAGCACAAAATTAATATTCTGCACTCAGAGTCAAATACCACCATGTGGGCAAGGAGTTGTTACCTGATGCGGATGCCGGCGCCTGGTCCCTCCTGCTGCCGCCCGCTACGGTCGAGCAGCAGGTGCTGCCGTTCTGGTACGCCGTGAGGCCGCCGCGCATGCACGGCGCCGCCATCAGCGCCCTTCGGGGACACGGTGGTGCGCGAGGACTTCCCGCTCGCCGCCACCGTGTTCCTGTCGCTGGAGGACCTGCACATCGGCGAGTGCACGCTCGCTGCCAGTATGAGCATCACGTCGGACACCAGGGCTCGCCTGAAACACCTCCGCTTCACCGACGTCAGCGTGAGGACGGATGACACCAAAGCCGCCGTCACCGTGCCCGCCGATGACCTCAGGACTCTCCGCATCTCATGCCGTTGGTACAGCAAGACTGAATCGCCATCCGAGCCGCTGTTGTTCTTGTGTCACTCGGGCGTCACAGCCATGTTCACCAAATACTAGTTGTTCCGCTTACGCACACCCAAGCTGGCGGTGTTCGAGTGGCGATGCTGCTATGCTGACGAGGTGCGCATTGAGGCCGTGGGCCGCCTCTCCGATGTCACCATCGAGGTTGACGCCGGTAGGACACGCACGCCGACTCCGATTGGCACAGAACCCAAGTACGTGACAATACAAGAATGTGACAAACTTGTGACCGACATCCTTCAAGGGCCTATGCCTAGGCTGTAGCCATGCACTTGGAAAGATGTGACAAGGTATGTATATACTCGACTTTAATTTCAGACTCTTATTACACACACAAAAAAAATCTCAACTAGATAGGTCGTAGATTTGTTTGACTTTCATGGATATATCTACATATACAAATTCTCAGCCTTGTTTTGAAAGTCATTGATGGTCCTAGTTTAAATTGTTTTGCTAAATGTTAGTAAACGGGTCGAGCATCTATGAGCCAAGCTAGTCTTTATCTTATATTATATTTAGTAATTATTAGAGACTCCACAGAAGACTCCTAGCTAATGTTCATGAAAACTTGCCAAGAAAAAAAAGGATGAATTCCAAAAATCCTTATAATAATAAAAAAACATTTAATTTTAAATTTAACACATCCTATTAATATCATGGTCTATAATAGCCATGGGCTCTATTGCGTTTTTTATTTGTACAATAATGTGACATGAGGGCCGACAGGTCAAGCCGGCCCATAGAAGACCAAGAGGACACCTCTCGGCTGTGGCGGCAGGCAGCGGTAGCTGTCGGCTTCTGGAAGGCCGCCAGGTGACGTCATCCCTAAAGCAAGTACTGTGTGCAATCCATGGTCACGGACATGATTCAACAGCAGGACCTATGCTGCACGTCGAAGGTATTGCGCAACTATGCTGTTTGAAGGTCACGGTTCTGAATGTTGAAGCTGTTGAGAAGGGCACTAGCACCTATGCCTGCACTATACAATCAGTTATACTTATATAAAAAAATCTCTGTCAAGCAACAATGCTTCATACAAGCACAAAATTAATATTCTGCACTCAGAGTCAAATACCACCATGTGGGCAAGGAGTTGTTACCTGATGCGGATGCCGGCGCTGGTCCCTCCTGCTGCCGCCCGCTCTGGTCGAGCAGCAGTGCTGCTGCGTTCTGGTACGCTGCCGTGAGGCCGCCCGCGCATGCACGCGGCGCCGCCATCAGCGCCCGCCGGGGACACGGTGGTGCGCGAGGACTTCCGCTTCGCCGCCACCATGTTCCTGTCATTGCCGAGGACCTGCACATCGGCAAGTGCACGCTTTCGCTGCCCGATATGAGCATCACGCCGGACACCATGGCTTGCCTCAAACACCTCCGCTTCACCGGCGTCGGCGTGAGGACGGATGACACCAAAGCCGCCGTCACCATGCTCGTCGATGACCTCGAGACTCTCCGCATGTCATGTCGTTGGTACAGCAAGACTGAATCGCCATCGGAGCCGTTGTTGTTCTTGTGTCACTCGGGCGTCACAGCCGTGTTCACCAAGTACTCGTTGTTTCGCTTACGCACACCCAAGTGGCGGTGTTCGAGTGGCGATCTTTGCTATCTTGACGAGGTGCGATTGAGGCCGTGGGTCGCCTCTCCGATGTCGCCATCGAGGTTGGCGCCGTATGTAGACGCGCGACGCCGACTCCGGCCGCACGGAACCCAAGTACGTGACAATACAACGTGACAAACTTGTGACCGACATCTTTCAATGGCTTATGCCTGGGCTGCAGCCGAGCACTTAGAAAGATGTGACGAGGTATGTATACACTCGACTTTAATTTCAGACTGTTATTACACACACACAAAATCTCAAGTAGATAGGTGGTAAATTTGTTTTGACTTTCGTGGATATATCTACATATACAAATTCTCAGCCTTGTTTTGAAAGTCATTGATGGTCCAAGTTTAAATTGTTCTGCTAAATGTTAGTAAACGGGACGAGCATCTATGTGCCAAGCTAGTCTTTATCTTATATGCTATTAGTAATTATTAGAGACCCCAGAGAAGACTCCTAGCTAATGTTCATCAAAACTTGCCAAGAAAAAAAAGGATCAATTCTAAAAACCTTATAATAATAAAAAACATTTAATTCTAAATTTGGCACATCCTATTAATATCATAGTCCATAATAGCCATGCGCTCTATTGCGTTTTTTATTTGTACAATAATCTGACATGAGGGCCGACAGGTCAAGCCGGCCCATATATAGAAGACCGATAGGACACCTCTCAGCTGTGGTGGCAGGCAGCGGTACCTGTCGGTTTCTGGAAGGCCGACAGGTGACGTCATCCCTAAAGCAAGTACTCTGTGCAATCCATGGTCACGGACATGATTCAACAGCAGGACCTATGCTGCATGTCGAAGGTATTGCGCAACTATGCTGTTTGAAGGTCACGATTCTGAATGTTGAAGCTATTGAGAAGGGCACTAGCACCTATGCCTGCACTATACAATCAGTTATACTTATATAAAAAAATCTCTGTCAAGCAACAATCCTTCATACAAGCACAAAATTAATATTCTGCACTCAGATTCAAATACCCTCACATGGGCAAGGAGTTCTTACCTGAGGCGGATGCCGGTGCTCGAACCTTTGCCGCCCTACTGGTCGAAAGCGAGAGTGCTTTGCCGTTCTAGTATGCGTACGCCGTGAGGTCGCCAGCGCATCCACGGCGCGCCGTCGGCGCCCGCCGGGGACACGGTGGTGCGCGAGGACTTCCCACTCGCCGCCACCATGTTCCCGTCATTTGGAAGACCTGCACATCGGCGAGTGCACCCTCATTTGCCGAGATGAGCGCCACGCCGGACACCATGCCTCGCCTCAAACACCTCCGCTTCACCGACGTCGGTGTGAGGACGGATGACACCAAAGCCGCCATCACCGTGTTTCGCCGATGACCTCGAGGACTCTCCGCATGTCATCTTTGTTGGTGCAGCAAGACCGAATCACCATCGAGCCGCGGTTGTTCGTGTGTCTTTCGGGCGCCACAAAGCAGTGTTCACCAAATACTTCGTTATTGCGCTTACGCGCACCTAAAGTTGGCGGGATTCGAGTGGCGATGTGCTATGACGACGTGCGCGATTGAGGCCGTGGGCCGCCTCTCCGATGTCGCCATCGAGGTTGACTTGGTAGGACGCGCGACGCCGACTCCGATTGGCACGGAACCCGGCACGTGACAATACAAGAATGTGACAAACTTGTGACCGACATCCTTCAAGGGCTTATGCAGGTTGCGTACCGCTTACTTGGAGAGATGTGACGAGGTATGTATATACTCGACTTTAATTTCAGACTGTTATTACACACACAAAAAAAATCTCAACTAGATAGGTCGTAAATTTGTTTGACTTTCGTGGATATATCTACAAATAAAAATTCTCAGCCTTGTTTTGAAAGTCATTGATGGTCCAAGTTTAAATTATTCTGCTAAATGTTTGTAAACGGGTCGAGCATCTATGAGCCAAGCTAGTCTTTATCTTATATGCTATTAGTAATTATTAGAGACCCCAGAGAAGGCTCCTAGCTAATGTTCATCAAAACTTGCCAAGAAAAAAAAGGATCAATTCAAAAAATCCTTATAATAATAAAAAACATTTAATTCTAAATTTGGCACATCCTATTAATATCATAATCCATAATAGCCATGGGCTCTATTGCGTTTTTTATTTGTACAATAATATGACATGCGGGCCGACAGGTCAAGCCAGCCCATATGTAGAAGACCGATAGAACACCTCTCGGCTATGGTGGCAGGCAGCGGTACCTGTCGGTTTCTGGAAGGCCGACAGGTGACGTCATCCCTAAAGCAAGTACTCTGTGCAATCCATGGTCACGGACACGATTCCACAGCAGGACCTATGCTGCATGTCGAAGGTATTGCGCAACTATGCTGTTTGAAGGTCACAATTCTGAATGTTGAAGTTGTTGAGAAGGGCACTAGCACCTATGCCTGCACTATACAATCAGTTATACTTATATAAAAAAACTCGCTGTCAAGCAACAATGCTTCATACAAGCACAAAATTAATATTCTCACACTCGAGTCAAATACCACCACGTGGGCAAGGAGTTGTTGCTCGAGGCGACACCGACGCCTGGTCCCTCCATTGCCGCCCGCTATGGTCGAAAGCAGCAGTCTGCTGCCGTTACGACGCCGTGAGGCCGCGCGCTTCACGGGCGCCGCCGGCGCCGCCGGGGACACGGTGGTGCGTGAGGACTTCCCGCTTCGCCGCCACCGTGTTCCCGCCATCGGAGGACCTGCACATCGGCGTGTGCATGCTCCTTTGCCGATAAGAGCGTCACGTCGGACACCATGCCTCGCCTCAAACACCTCCGCTTCACCGGCGTCGGCGTGAGGAGGACGGATGACACCAAAGCCGCCGTCACCGTGTTTCGCCGATGACCTCGGGACTCTCCGCATGTCATGCCGTTGGTACAGCAAGACCGAATCGCCATTGAGCGGTTGTTGTTCGTGTGTCACCTCGGGCGTCACGGCCGTGTTCACAAAATACTCGTTGTTTCGCTACGGCGCGCACCAAAGTGGCGGTGTTCGAGTGGCGATCTTTGCTATCTTGACGAGGTGCGCATTGAGGCCGTGGGCGCCTCTCGATGTCGCCATCAAGGTTGACGCCGGAGGACGCGCACGCCAACTCCGATTGGCACGGAACCCAAGTACGTGACAATAAAACAATGTGACAAACTTGTGACTGACATCCTTCAAGGGCTTATGCCTGGCTTGCAGCCGCGCACTTGGAAAGATGTGACGAGGTATGTATATACTCGACTTTAATTTTAGACTGTTATTACACACACAAAAAAATCTCAAGTAGATATGTCGTAAATTTGTTTGACTTTCATGGATATATCTACACATACAAATTCTCAGCCTTGTTTTGAAAGTCATTGATGGTCAAGTTTAAATTGTTTTGTTAAATGTTAGTAAATGGGTCGAGCATCTCTGAGCCAAGCTAGTCTTTATCTTATATACTATTAGTAATTATTAGAGACCCTAGAGAAGACTACTAGCTAATGTTCATGGAAACTTGCCAAGCAAAAAAAGGATCAATTCTAAAATCATTATAATAATATAAAACATTTAATTTTAAATTTGGCATATCCTATTAATATCATAGTCTATAATAGCCATGGGCTCTATTGTGTTTTTCATTTGTACAATAATGTGACATGAGGGCCGACAGGTCAAGCCGGCCCATATATAGAAGACCGATAGGACACCTCTCGGCTGTGGTGGCAGGCAGCGGTACATGTCGGCTTCTAGCAGGCCGACAGGTGACGTCATCCCTAAAGCAAGTACTCTGTGCAATCCATGGTCACGGACTTGATTCAACCGCAGGACCTATGCTGCATGTCGAAGGTATTGCGCACCTATGTTGTTTGAAGGTCACGATTCTAAATGTTGAAGCCATTGAGAAGGGCACTAGCACCTATGCCTGCACTATACAATCAGTTATACTTATATATATAAAAAATCTCTGTCAAGCAACAATGCTTCATACTAGCACAAAATTAATATTCTGCACTCAGAGTCAAATACCCCCACGTTGGCAAGGAGTTCTTACTTGAGGCGGACACCGGTGCCTGGTCCCTCCAGCTGCCGCCCACTACGGTTGAGCAGCAGGGGTGCTGCCGTTCTGGTATGCCGTGAGGCCGCCGCGCATCCACGGCGCCGCCGTCAGTGCCCTTCGGGGACACGGTGGTGCGCGAGGACTTCCCGTTCGCCGCCACCGTGTTCCCATCGCTGGAGGACCTGCACATCGGCGAGTGCACGCTCGCTGCCAGTATGAGCGTCACGTCGGACACCATGCCTCGCCTCAAACACCTCCGCTTCACCGACGTCAGCGTGAGGACGGATGACACCAAAGCCGCCGTCACCGTGCTTGTCGATGACCTCAGGACTCTCCGCATGTCATGCCGTTGGCACAGCAAGATTGAATCGCCATCGGAGCCGTTGTTATACTTGTGTCACTCGGGCGTCATAGCCGTGTTCACCAAATACTCGTTGTTCCGCTTATGCGCACCAAAAGTGGCGGTGTTCGAGTGGCGATCTTTGCTATCGCCGACGAGGTGCGCATTGAGGCCGTGGGCGCCTCTCGATGTCGCCATCGAGGTTGACGCCGGTGAGGACGCGCGACGCCGACTCCGATTGAAACGGAACCCAAATACGTGACCATACAACAACGTGACAAACTTGTGACCGACATCCTTCAAGGGCTTATGCAGGCTGCTGAGCCACAAGACTTGGAAAGATGTGACGAGGTATGTATATACTCGACTTTAATTTCGCATTGTTATTACACACACAAAAAAATCTCAAGTAGATAGGTCGTAAATTTGTTTGACTTTCATGGATATATCTACATATACAAATTCTCAGCCTTGTTTTGAAAGTCATTGATGGTCCAAGTTTAAATTGTTTTGCTAAATGTTAGTAAACGGGTGGAGCATCTATGAGCCAAGCTAGTCTTTATCTTATATACAATTAGTAATTATTAGAGACCCCAGAGAAGGCTCCTAGCTAATGTTCATCAAAACTTGCCAAGAAAAAAAAGGATCAATTCAAAAAATCCTTATAATAATAAAAAACATTTAATTCTAAATTTGGCACATCCTATTAATATCATAATCCATAATAGCCATGGGCTCTATTGCGTTTTTTATTTGTACAATAATATGACATGCGGGCCGACAGGTCAAGCCAGCCCATATGTAGAAGACCGATAGAACACCTCTCGGCTATGGTGGCAGGCAGCGGTACCTGTCGGTTTCTGGAAGGCCGACGGTGACGTCATCCCTAAAGCAAGTACTCTGTGCAATCCATGGTCACGGACACGATTCCACACAGGACCTATGCCGCATGTCGAAGGTATTGCGCAACTATCTTTGTTTGAAGGTCACAATTACGAATGTTGAAGTTGTTGAGAAGGGCACTAGCACCTATGCCTCGCACTATACAATCGTTATACTTATATAAAAAACTGTTGTCAAGCAACAATGCTTCATACAAGCACAAAATTAATATTCTCGCACTCAGAGTCAAATACCACCACGTGGGCAAGGAGTTGTTGTTCGAGGCGGACACCGACGCTGGTCCCTCATTTGCCGCGCCGCTATGGTCGAGCAAAGCAGTGCTGCTGCTCTGCACGCCGTGAGGCCGCTGCGCTTCCACGGCGCGCCGCTGCCGCCGGGCGCTTCGGGGACACGGTGGTGCGTGAGGACTTCCCGCCGCCGCCACCGTGTTCCCGTCCATCGAGGACTGCACATCGGCGTGTGCATGCTTTCGCCGATAAGAGCGTCACGTCGGACACCATGCCTCGCCTCAAACACCTCCGCTTCACCGGCGTCGGCGTGAGGAGGACGGATGACACCAAAGCCGCCGTCACCGTGCTCGCCGATGACCTCGGGACTCTCCGCATGTCATGCCGTTGGTGCAAGCAAGACCGAATCGCCATCGAGCGGTTGTTGTTCGTGTGTGTCACTCGGCGTCTGGCCGTGTTCACAAAATACTCGTTGTTTCGCTTACGCGCACCAAAGCTGGCGGTGTTCGAGTGGCGATGCTGCTATGCTGACGAGGTGCGCATTGAGGCCGTGGGCCGCCTCTCCGATGTCGCCATCAAGGTTGACGCCGGTAGGACGCGCACGCCAACTCCGATTGGCACGGAACCCAAGTACGTGACAATAAAACAATGTGACAAACTTGTGACTGACATCCTTCAAGGGCTTATGCCTGGCTTGCAGCCGCGCACTTGGAAAGATGTGACGAGGTATGTATATACTCGACTTTAATTTTAGACTGTTATTACACACACAAAAAAATCTCAAGTAGATATGTCGTAAATTTGTTTGACTTTCATGGATATATCTACACATACAAATTCTCAGCCTTGTTTTGAAAGTCATTGATGGTCAAGTTTAAATTGTTTTGTTAAATGTTAGTAAATGGGTCGAGCATCTCTGAGCCAAGCTAGTCTTTATCTTATATACTATTAGTAATTATTAGAGACCCTAGAGAAGACTACTAGCTAATGTTCATGGAAACTTGCCAAGCAAAAAAAGGATCAATTCTAAAAATCATTATAATAATATAAAACATTTAATTTTAAATTTGGCATATCCTATTAATATCATAGTCTATAATAGCCATGGGCTCTATTGTGTTTTTCATTTGTACAATAATGTGACATGAGGGCCGACAGGTCAAGCCGGCCCATATATAGAAGACCGATAGGACACCTCTCGGCTGTGGTGGCAGGCAGCGGTACATGTCGGCTTCTAGCAGGCCGACAGGTGACGTCATCCCTAAAGCAAGTACTCTGTGCAATCCATGGTCACGGACTTGATTCAACCGCAGGACCTATGCTGCATGTCGAAGGTATTGCGCACCTATGTTGTTTGAAGGTCACGATTCTAAATGTTGAAGCCATTGAGAAGGGCACTAGCACCTATGCCTGCACTATACAATCAGTTATACTTATATATATAAAAAATCTCTGTCAAGCAACAATGCTTCATACTAGCACAAAATTAATATTCTGCACTCAGAGTCAAATACCCCCACGTTGGCAAGGAGTTCTTACTTGAGGCGGACACCGGTGCCTGGTCCCTCCAGTTGCCGCCCACTACGGTTGAGAGCGAAGTGGTGCCGCTGCACGGTATGCCGTGAGGCGCCGCGCATCCATCCGGCGCCGCCGCCGTGTGCCCTTCGGGGACACGGTGGTGCGCGAGACTTCCGTTCGCCGCCACCGTGTTCCCATCGCTGGAGGACCCGCACATCGGGCGAGTGCAGTGCGCTTCATTGCCAAGATGAGCGTCACGTCGGACACCATGCCTCGCCTCAAACACCTCCGCTTCACCGACGTCAGCGTGAGGACGGATGACACCAAAGCCGCCGTCACCGTGCTTGTCGATGACCTCAGGACTCTCCGCATGTCATGCCGTTGGCACAGCAAGATTGAATCGCCATCGGAGCCGTTGTTATACTTGTGTCACTCGGGCGTCATAGCCGTGTTCACCAAATACTCGTTGTTCCGCTTATGCGCACCCAAGCTGGCGGTGTTCGAGTGGCGATGCTGCTATGCTGACGAGGTGCGCATTGAGGCCGTGGGCCGCCTCTCCGATGTCGCCATCGAGGTTGACGCCGGTAGGACGCGCACGCCGACTCCGATTGAAACGGAACCCAAGTACGTGACCATACAACAACGTGACAAACTTGTGACCGACATCCTTCAAGGGCTTATGCCTGGGCTGCAGCCGCGCACTTGGAAAGATGTGACGAGGTATGTATATACTCGACTTTAATTTCAGACTGTTATTACACACACAAAAAAAATCTCAAGTAGATAGGTCGTAAATTTGTTTGACTTTCATGGATATATCTACATATACAAATTCTCAGCCTTGTTTTGAAAGTCATTGATGGTCCAAGTTTAAATTGTTTTGCTAAATGTTAGTAAACGGGTGGAGCATCTATGAGCCAAGCTAGTCTTTATCTTATATACAATTAGTAATTATTAGAGACCGCAGAGAAGACTCCTAGCTAATGTTCATAAAAACTTGCAAGAAAAAAAAGGATCAATTCTAAAAATCCTTATAATAATAAAAAACATTTAAAGCTAAATTTGGCATATGCTATTAATATCATAGTCTATAATAGCCATGGGCTCTATTGCGTTTTTTATTTGTACAATAATCTGACATGAGGGCCGACAGGTCAAGCCGGCCCATAGAAGACCGATAGGACACCTCTCGGCTGTGGTGGCAGGCAGCGGTACCTGTCGCCTTGTAGCAGGCCGACAGGTGACGTCATCCCTAAAGCAAGTACTCTGCAATCCATGGTCACGGACATGATTCAACAACAGGACCTATGCTGCATGTCGAAGGTATTGCGCAACTGCGCTGTTTGAAGGTCACGATTCTGAATGTTGAAGCTATTGAGAAGGGCACTAGCACCTATGCCTGCACTATACAATCAGTTATACTTATATAAAAAAATCTCTGTCAAGCAACAATGCTTCATATTAGCACAAAATTAATATTCTGCACTCAGAGTCAAATACCCCCACGTGGGCAAGGAGTTCTTACCTGAGGCGGACGCCGGCGCATGGTCCCTCTAGCTGCCGCCCGCTACGGTCGAGCAGCAGGTGCTGCCGTTCTGGTACGCTGTGAGGCCGGCGCACATCCACGGCGCCGCCGTCAGCGCCCTTCGGGGACACGGTGGTGCGCGAGGACTTCCCGCTCGCCGCCACCGTGTTTCCGTCGCTAGAGGACCTGCACATCGGCGAGTGCATGCTCACTGCCAGTATGAGCGTCACGTCGGACACCATGCCTTGCCTCAAACACCTCCGCTTCACCGACGTCAGCGTGAGGACGGATGACACCAAAGCCGCCGTCATCGTGCTCGCCGATGACCTCAGGACTCTCCGCATGTCATGCCATTAGTACAGCAAGACTGAATCGCCATCGGAGCCGCTGTTGTTCTTGTGTCACTTGGGTGTCACAGCCGTGTTCACCAAATACTCGTTCCGCTTACGCGCACCCAAGCTGCCGGTGTTCGAGTGGCGATGCTGCTATGCTGACGAGGTGCGCATTGAGGCCGTGGGCCGCCTCTCCGATGTCACCATCGACGTTGACACCGGTAGTACGCGCACGCCGACTCCGATTGGCACAGAACCCAAGTACGTGACAATACAACAACGTGACAAACTTGTGACCGACATCCTTCAAGGGCTTATGACTGGGCTGCAGCCGCGCACTTGGAGAGATGTGACGAGGTATGTATATACTCGACTTTAATTTCAGATTGTTATTACACACACAAAAAAAATTTCAAGTAGATAGGCCGTAAATTTGTTTGACTTTCGTGGATATATCTACATATACAAATTCTCAGCCTTGTTTTGAAAGTCATTGATGGTCCAAGTTTAAATTGTTCTGCTAAATGTTAGTAAACGGGTCGAGCATCTATGAGCCAAGCTAGTCTTTATCTTATATACTGTTAGTAATTATTAGAGACCCCAGAGAAGACTCCTAGCTAATGTTCATGCAAACTTGCCAAGAAAAAAAAGGATCAATTCTAAAAATCCTTATAATAATAAAAAACATTTAATTTTAAATTTGGCACATCCTATTAATATCATAGTCTATAATAGCCATGGGCTCTATTGCGTTTTTTATTTGTACAATAATCTGACATGAGGGCCGACAGGTCAAGCCGGCCCATAGAAGACCGATAGGATACCTCTCGGCTGTGGTGGCAGGTACCTGTCCAACAGGTGACGTCATCCCTAAAGCAAGTGCTCTGTGCTATCCATGGTCACGGACATGATGGACCTATGCTTCATGTCGAAGGTATTGCGCAACTATGCTGTTTGAAGGTCATGATTCTGAATGTTGAAGCAATTGAGAAGGGCACTAGCACCTATGTCTGCACTATACAATCAGTTATACTTATATGAAAAAAATCTCTGTTAAGCAACAATGCTTCATACAAGCACAAAATTAATATTCTGCACTCAGAGTCAAATACCCCCACGTGGGCTAGGAGTTCTTACCTGAGGCGGACGCCGGCGCCTGGTCCCTCCAGCTGCCGCCCGCTACGGTAGAGCAGCAGGTGCTGCCGTTCTGGTACGCCATGAGGCCGCCGCGCATCCACGGCGCCACCGTCAGCGCCCTTCGGGGACACGGTGGTGCGCGAGGAATTCCCACTCGCCGCCACCATGTTCCCATCGCTAGAGGACCTGCACATCGGCGAGTGCATGCTCACAGCCAGTATGAGCGTCACGTCGGACACCATGCCTCGCCTCAAACACCTCCGCTTCACCGACGTCAGCGTGAGGACGGATGACACCAAAGCCGCCGTCATCGTGCTCTCCGATGACCTCAGGACTCTCCGCATGTCATGCCGTTAGTACAGCAAGACTGAATCGCCATCGGAGCCGCTGTTGTTCTTGTGTCACTTGGGTGTCACCGCCGTGTTCACCAAATACTCGTTGTTCCGCTTACGCGCACCCAAGCTGCCGGTGTTCGAGTGGCGATGCTGCTATGCTGACGAGTTGCGCATTGAGGCCGTGGGCCGCCTCTCCGATTTCGCCATCGAGGTTGACGCCGGTAGGACGCGCACGCCGACTCCGATTGGCATGGAACCCAAGTACGTGACAATACAACAATGTGACAAACTTTTGACCGACATCCTTCAAGGGCTTATGCCTGGGCTGCAGCCGTGCACTTGGAAAGATGTGACGAGGTATGTATATACTCGACTTTAATTTCAGACTGTTATTACACAAAAAAAAATCTCAAGTAGATAGGTCGTAAATTTGTTTGACTTCCATGGATATATCTACATATACAAATTCTCAGCCTTGTTTTGAAAGTCATTGATGGTCCAAGTTTAAATTGTTTTGCTAAATGTTAGTAAACAGGTCAAGCATCTATGAGCCAAGCTAGTCTTTATCTTATATACTGTTAGTAATTATTAGAGGCCCCAGAGAAGACTCCTAGCTAATGTTCATGAAAACTTGCCAAGAAAAAAAAGGATCAATTCTAAAAATCCTTATAATAATAAAAAACATTTAATTTTAAATTTGGCACATCCTATTAATATCATAGTCTATAATAGCCATGGGCTCTATTGCGTTTTTTATTTGTACAATAATCTGACATGAGGGCCGACAGGTCAAGCCGGCCCATAGAAGACCGATAGGACACCTCTCGGCTGTGGTGGCAGGTACCAGTCCGACAGGTGACGTCATCCCTAAAGCAAGTACTCTGTGCAATCCATGGTCACGGAATGATTCAACAGCAGGACCTATGCTGCATGTCGAAGGTATTGCGCAACGATGCTGTTTGAAGGTCACGATTCTAATTGTTGAAGCTATTGAGAAGGGCACTAGCACCTATGCCTGCACTATACAATCGGTTAGACTTATATAAAAAAAATCTCTGTCAAGCAACAATGCTTCATGAAAGCACAAAATTAATATTCTGCACTCAGAGTCAAATACCCCCATGTGGACAAGGAGTTCTTACCTGAGGCGGACGCCGGTGCCTGGTCCCTCCAGCTGCCGCCCGCTACGGTCGAGCAGCAGGTGCTGCCGTTTTGGTACGCCGTGAGGCCGCCGCGCATCCACGGCGCCGCCGTCAGCGCCCTTCGGGGACACGGTGGTGCGCGAGGACTTCCTGCTCGCCGCCATCGTGTTCCCGTCGCTGGAGGACCTGCACATCGGCGAGTGCACGCTCGATGCCAGTATGAGCGTCACGTCGGACACCATGCCTCGCCTCAAACACCTCCGCTTCACTGACCTCAGCGTGAGGACGGATGACACCAAAGCCGCCGTCACCGTGCTCGCCGATGACCTCAGGACTCTCCGCAAGTCATGCCGTTGGTACAGCCAGACTGAATCGCCATCGGAGCCGCTGTTGTTCTTGTGTCACTCGGGCGTCACAGCCGTGTTCACCAAATACTCGTTGTTCCGCTTACGCGCACCCAAGCTAGCGGTGTTCGAGTGGCGATGCTGCTATGCTGACGAGGTGCGCATTGAGGCCGTGGGCCGCCTCTCCGATGTCGCCATCGAGGTTGACGCCCGTAGGACGCGCACGCCGACTCCGATTGGCATGGAACCCAAGTTCGTGACAATACAACAACGTGACAAACTTGTGACCGACATCCTTCAAGGGCTTATGACTGGGCTGCAGCCACGCACTTGGAAAGATGTGACGAGGTATGTATATACTCGACTTCAATTTCAGACTGTTATTACACACACACACAAAAATCTCAAGTAGATAGGTCATAAATTTGTTTGACTTTCATCGATATATCTACATATACAAATTCTCAGCCTTGTTTTGAAAGTCATTGATGGTCCAAGTTTAAATTGTTTTGCTAAATGTTAGTAAACGGGTCGAGCATCTCTGAGCCAAGCTAGTCTTTATCTTATATACTATTAGTACTTATTAGGGGCCCCAGAGAAGACTCCTAGCTAATGTTCATGAAAACTTGCCAGGAAAAAAAGGATCAATTCTAAAAATCCTTACAATAATAAAAAACATTTAATTTTAAATTTGTCACATCCTATTAATATCATAGTCTATAATAGCCATGGGCTCTATTGCGTTTTTTATTTGTACAATAATCTGACATGAGGGCCGACAGGTCAAGCCGGCCCATAGAAGACCGTTAGGACACCTCTCGGCTGAGGTGGCAGGCAGCGGCACCTGTCGGCTTCTGGCAGTCCGACAGGTGACGTCATCCCTAAAGCAAGTACTCTGTGCAATCCATGGTCACGGACATGATTCAACAGCAGGACCTATGCTGCATGTCGAAGGTATTGCGCAACTATGCTGTTTGAAGGTCACGATTCTGAATGTGGAAGCTATTGAGAAGGGCACTAGCACCTATGCCTGCACTATACAATCAGTTATACTTATATAAAAAAAATCTCTGTCAAGCAACAATGCTTCATACAAGCACAAAATTAATATTCTGCACTCAGAGTCAAATACCCCCACGTGGGCAAGGAGTTCTTACCTGAGGCGGACGCCGGTGCCTGGTCCCTCCAGCTGCCGCCCGCTACGGTCGAGCAGCAGGTGCTGCCGTTCTGGTACGCCGTGAGGCCGCCGCGCATCCACGGCGCCGCCGTCAGCGCCCTTCGGGGACACGGTGGTGCGCGAGGACTTCCCGCTCGCCGCCACCGTGTTCCCGTCGCTGGAGGACCTGCACATCGGCGAGTGCACGCTCGCTGCCAGTATGAGCGTCACGTCGGACACCATGCCTCGCCTCAAACACCTCCGCTTCACCGACGTCAGCGTGAGGACGGATGACACCAAAGCCGCCGTCACCGTGCTCGCCGATGACCTCAGGACTCTCCGCATGTCATGCCGTTGGTACAGCAAGACTGAATCGCCATCGGAGCCGCTGTTGTTCTTGTGTCACTCGGGCGTCACAGCCGTGTTCACCAAATACTCGTTGTTCCGCTTACGCGCACCCAAGCTGGCGGTGTTCGAGTGGCGATGCTGCTATGCTGACGAGGTGCGCATTGAGGCCGTGGGCCGCCTCTCCGATGTCGCCATCGAGGTTGACGCCCGTAGGACGCGCACGCCGACTCCGATTGGCACGGAACCCAAGTTCGTGACAATACAACAACGTGACAAACTTGTGACCGACATCCTTCAAGGGCTTATGCCTGGGCTGCAGCCACACACTTGGAAAGATGTGACGAGGTATGTATATACTCGACTTCAATTTCAGACTGTTATTACACACACAAAAAAAATCTCAAGTAGATAGGTCATAAATTTGTTTGACTTTCATCGATATATCTACATATACAAATTCTCAGCCTTGTTTTGAAAGTCATTGATGGTCCAAGTTTAAATTGTTTTGCTAAATGTTAGTAAACGGGTCGAGCATCTCTGAGCCAAGCTAGTCTTTATCTTATATACTATTAGTAATTATTAGAGGCCCCAGAGAAGACTCCTAGCTAATGTTCATGAAAACTTGCCATGAAAAAAAAGGATCAATTCTAAAAATCCTTATAATAATAAAAAACATTTAATTTTAAATTTGGCACATCCTATTAATATCATAGTCTATAATAGCACTGGGCTCTATTGCGTTTTTTATTTGTACAATAATCTGACATGAGGGCCGACAGGTCAAGCTGGCCCATAGAAGACCGATAGGACACCTCACGGCTGAGGTGGCAGGCAGCGGTACCTGTCGGCTTCTGGCAGTCCGACAGGTGACGTCATCCCTAAAGCAAGTACTCTGTGCAATCCATGGTCACCGACATGATGGACCTTTGCTGCATGTCGAAGGTATTGCGCAGCTATGTGTTTGAAGGTCACGATTCTGAATGTTGAAGCTACTGAGAAGGGCACTAGCACCTATGCCTGCACTATACAATCACTTATGCTTATATAAAAAAAATCTCTGTCAAGCAACAATGCTTCATACAAGCACAAAATTAATATTCTACACTCAGAGTCAAATACCCCCACGTGGGCAAGGAGTTCTTACCTGAGGCGGACGCCGGCGCCTGGTCCCTCTAGCTACCGCCCGCTACGGTCGAGCACCAGTGCTGCTGCCCGTGCTGTACGCCGTAAGCCCGCCAGCGCATCCACAGCGCGCCGCCGTCGGTGTTTCGGGGACACGGTGGTGCGCGAGAGACTTCCGCCGCCGCCACCGTGTTCCCGCTCATTGGAGGACCAGCACATCGGCGAGTGCACGCCGCCGCCGAGATGAGCGCCACGCCGGACACCATGCCTCGCGTCAAACACCTCCGCTTCACCGCGTCGGCGTGAGGAAGGATGACACCAAATCCGCCGTGACCGTGCTCGCCGATGACCTCAGGACTCTCCGCATGTCATGTCGTTGGTACAGCAAGACTGAATCGCCATCGGAGCCGCTGTTGTTCTTATGTCACTCGGGCATCACAGCCGTGTTCACCAAATACTCGTTGTTCCGCTTACGCGCACCCAAGCTGGCGGTGTTCGAGTGGCGATGCTGCTATGCTGACGAGGTGCGCATTGAGGCCGTGGGTCGCCTCTCCGATGTCGCCATCGAGGTTGACGCCGGTAGGACGCGCACGCCGACTCCAATTGGCCCGGAACCCAAGTACGTGACAATACAACAACGTGACAAACTTGTGACCGACATCCTTCAAGGGCTTATGCCTGGGCTGCAGCCACGCACTTGGAAAGGTGTGACGAGGTATGTATATACTCGACTTTAATTTCAGACCGTTATTACACACACAAAAAAAATCTCAAGTAGATAGGTCGTAAATTTGTTTGACTTTCATCGATATATCTACATATACAAATTCTCAGCCTTGTTTTGAAAGTCATTGATGCTCCAAGTTTAAATTGTTTTGCTAAATGTTAGTAAACGGGTCGAGCATCTATGAGCCAAGCTAGTCTTTATCTTATATACTATTAGTAATTATTAGAGGCCCCAGAGAAGACTCCTAGCTAATGTTCACGAAAACTTGCCAAGAAAAAAAAAAGGATCAATTCTAAAAATCCTTATAATAATAAAAAACATTTAATTTTAAATTTGGCACATCCTATTAATATCATAGTCTATAATAGCCATGGGCTCTATTGCGTTTTTTATTTGTACAAGAATCTGAGATGAGGGCCGACAGGTCAAGCCGGCCCATAGAAGACCGATAGGACACCTCTCGGCTGAGGTGGCAGGCAGCGGTACCTGTCGGCTTGTGGCAGGCCGACAGGTGACGTCATCCCTAAAGCAAGTACTCTGTGCAATCCATGGTCACGGACATGATGGACCTATGCTGCATGTCGAAGGTGTTGCGCAACTATGCTGTTTGAAGGTCATGATTCTGAATGTTGAAGCTACTGAGAAGGGCACTAGCACCTATGCCTGCACTATACAATCAGTTATACTTATATAAAAAAAATCTCTGTCAAGCAACAATGCTTCATACAAGCACAAAATTAATATTCTTTTCAGAGTCAAATACCCCCGTGGGCAAGGAGTTCTTACATGAGGCGGACGCTTGGCACTGGTCCCTCCATTTGCCGCCCGCTTCTACGGTCGAGCGGTGCTGTGTTGTTCGGTACGCCGTGAGGCCACCGCGCATCCACAGCGCCGCGCCGTCGGCGCCCGCCGGGGACACGGTGGTGCGCGAGACTTCGCCGCCGCCACCATGTTCCCGTCATTGGAGGACCTGCACATCGGCGAGTGCACGCTTCATTTGCCAGATGAGCGCCACGTCGAACACCATGCCTCGCCTCAAACACCTCCGCTTCACAGCGTCAACGTGAGGACGGATGACACCAAAGCCGCCGTCACCGTGTTCGCCGATGACCTCAGGACTCTCCGCATGTCATGCCGTTGGTACAGCAAGACTGAATCGCCATCGGAGCCGCTATTGTTCTTGTGTCACCCAGGCATCACAGCCGTGTTCTCCAAATACTCGTTGTTCCGTTTATGCACACCCAAGCTGGCGGTGTTCGAGTGGCGATGCTGCAATGCTGACGAGGTGCACGTTGAGGCTGTGGGCCGCCTCTCCGATGTCGCCATCGAGGTTGACGCCGGTAGGAAGCGCACGCCGACTCCGATTGGCACGGAACACAAGTACGTGACAATACAACAACGTGACAAACTTGTGACCGACATCCTTCAAGGGCTTATGCCTGGGCTGCAGCCACGCACTTGGAAAGATGTGACGAGGTATGTATATACTCGACTTTAATTTCAGACTGTTATTACACACACACACAAAAATCTCAAGTAGATTGGCCGTAAATTTGTTTGACTTTCATCGATATATCTACATATACAAATTCTCAGCCTTGTTTTGAAAGTCATTGATGGTCCAAGTTTAAATTGTTTTGGTAAATGTTAGTAAACGGGTCGAGCATCTATGAGCCAAGCTAGTCTTTATCTTATATACTATTAGTAATTATTAGAGGCCCCAGAGAAGACTCCTAGCTAATGTTCATGAAAACTTGCCAAGAAAAAAAAGGATCAATTCTAAAAATCCTTATAGTAATAAAAAACATTTAATTTTAAATTTGGCACATCCTATTAATATCATAGTCTATAATAGCCATGGGCTCTATTGCGTTTTTTATTTGTACAAGAATCTGACATGAGGGCCGACAGGTCAAGCCGGCCCATAGAAGACCGATAGGACACCTCTCGGCTGAGGTGGCAGGCAGCGGTACCTGTCGGCTTCTGGCAGGCCGACAAGTGAGGTCATCCCTAAAGCAAGTACTCTGTGCAATCCATGGTCACGGACATGATGGACCTATGCTGCATGTCGAAGGTATTGCGCAACTATGCTGTTTGAAGGTCACGATTCTGAATGTTGAAGCTACTGAGAAGGGCACTAGCACCTATGCCTGCATTATACAATCACTTATACTTATATAAAAAAATCTCTGTCAAGCAACAATGCTTCATACAAGCAGAAAATTAATATTCTGCACTCAGAGTCAAATACCCCCACGTGGGCAAGGAGTTTTTACCTAAGGCGGACGGCGGCGCTTAGTCCCCTCCATTTGCCGCCGCTTCACGGTCGAAAGCAGCTGCTGTGCTGCTGCTCGGTACGCCGTGAGGCCGACAAGCGCATCCACGGCGCCGCCGTCGGCGCCCTTCGGGGACACGGTGGTGCGCGCGAGACTTCCGCTTCGCCACCACCGTGTTCCCGTCATTGAGGACCTACACATTGGCGAGTGCACGTCATTTTGCCCGAGATGAGCGCCACGTCAAACACCATGCCTCGCCTCAAACACCTCCGCTTCACCACGTCACCGTGAGGACGGATGACACCAAAGCCGCCGTCACCGTGTTTCGCCGATGACCTCGGGACTCTCCGCATGTCATGCCGTTGGTACAAGCAAGACCGAAGTCGCCATCAGAGCCCATTGTTGTTCTTGTGTCACTTTCGGGCGCCACAGCCGTGTTCACCAAATACTCGTTTTTCGCTTTACGCGCACTCCAAGCCGGGCGGTGTTCGAGTGGCGCGGCTTTGCTATCTTGATGAGGTGCGCATTGAGGCCGTGGGCCGCCTCTCCGAGGTCACCATCGAGGTTGACGCCGGTAGGACGCACACGCCGACTCCGATTGGCACGGAGCCCAAGTACGTGACAATACAACAACGTGACAAACTTGTGACCGACATCCTTCAAGGGCTTATGCCTGGGCTGCATCCACGCACTTGGAAAGATGTGACGAGGTATGTATATACTCACTTTAATTTCAGACTGTTATTACACACACAAAAAAAACCCAAGTAGATAGGTCGTAAATTTGTTTGACTTTCATCGATATATCTACATATACAAATTCTCAGCCTTGTTTTGAAAGTCATTGATGGTCCAAGTTTAAATTGTTTTGCTAAATGTTAGTAAACGGGTCGAGCAACTATGAGCCAAGCTAGTCTTTATCTTATATACTATTAGTAATTATTAGAGGCCCCAGAGAAGACTCCTAGCTAATGTTCATGAAAACTTGCCCAGAAAAAAAGGATCAATTCTAAAAATCCTTATAATAATAAAAAACATTTAATTTTAAATTTGGCACATCCTATTAATATCATAGTCTATAATAGCCATGGGCTCTATTGCGTTTTTTATTTGTACAATAATCTGACATGAGGGCCGACAGGTCAAGCCGGCCCATAGAAGACCGATAGGACACCTCTCGGCTGAGGTGGCAGGCAGCGATACCTGTCGGCTTCTGGCAGGCCGACAGGTGACGTCATCCGTAAAGCAAGCACTCTGTGCAATCCATGTTCACGGACATGATGGACCTATGCTGCATGTCGAAGGTATTGCGCAACTATTCTGTTTGAAGGTCACGATTCTGAATGTTGAAGCTACTGAGAAGGGCACTAGCACCTATGCCTGCACTATACAATCAGTTATACTTATATAAAAAAATCTCTGTCAAGCAACAATGCTTCATAGAAGCACAAAATTAATATTCTGCACTCAGAGTCAAATACCCCCACGTGGGCAAGGAGTTCTTACCTGAGGCGGACGCTGGCGCCTACTCCCTCCAGCTGCCGCCCGCTACGGTCGAGCAGCAGGTGCTGCGTTCTGGTACGCCGTGAGGCCTCCGCGCATCCACCGCGCCGCCGTCAGCGCCCTTCGGGCACACGGTGGTGCTCGAGGACTTCCCACTCGCCGCCACCGTGTTCCTGTCGCTGGAGGACCTGCACATCGGCGAGTGCACGCTCACTGCCAGTATGAGCGTCACGTCAGACACCATGCCTCGCCTCAAACACCTCCGCTTCACCGACGTCACCGTGAGGACGGATGACACCAAAGCCGCCGTCACCGTGCTCGCCAATGACCACAGGACTCTCCGCATGTCATGCCGTTGGTACAGCAAGATTAAATCACCATTGGAGCCGCTGTTGTTCTTGTGTCACTCGGGCATCACAGCCGTGTTCACCAAATACTCGTTGTTCCGCTTACGCGCACCCAAGCTGGCGGTGTTCGAGTGGCGATGCTGCTATGCTGACGAGGTGCGCATTGAGGCCGTGGGCCGCCTCTCCGAGGTCGCCATCGAGGTTGACGGCGGTAGGACGCGCACGCCGACTCCGATTGGCACGGAGCCCAAGTACGTGACAATACAACAACGTGACAAACTTGTGACCGACTTCCTTCAAGGGCTTATGCCTGGGCTGCATCCACGCACTTGGAAAGATGTGACGAGGTATGTATATACTCACTTTAATTTCAGACTGTTATTACACACACAAAAAAAATCTCAAGTAGATAGGTCGTAAATTTGTTTGACTTTCATCGATATATCTACATATACAAATTCTCAGCCTTGTTTTGAAAGTCATTGATGGTCCAAGTTTAAATTGTTTTGCTAAATGTTAGTAAACGGGTCGAGCAATTATGAGCCAAGCTAGTCTTTATCTTATATACTATTAGTAATTATTACAGGCCCCAGAGAAGACTCCTAGCTAATGTTCATGAAAACTTGCCAAGAAAAAAAAGATCAATTCCAAAAATCCTTATAATAATAAAAAACATTTAATTTTAAATTTGGCACATCCTATTAATATCATAGTCTATAATAGCCATGGGCACTATTGCGTTTTTTATTTGTACAATAATCTGACATGAGGGCCGACAGGTCAAGCCGTCCCATAGAAGACCGATAGGACACCTCTCGGCTGAGGTGGCTGGCAGCGGTACCTGCCGGCTTCTGGCAGGCCGACAGGTGACGTCATCCGTAAAGCAAGTACTCTGTGCCATCCATGGTCACGGACATGATGGACCTATGCTGCATGTCGAAGGTATTGCGCAACTATGCTGTTTGAAGGTCACGATTCTAAGTGTTGAAGCTACTGAGAAGGGCACTAGCACCTATGCCTGCACTATACAATCACTTATACTTATATAAAAAAATCTCTGTCGAGCAACAATGCTTCATACAAGCACAAAATTAATATTCCGAACTCAGAGTCAAATACCCCCACGTGGGCAAGGAGTTCTTACCTGACGCGGACGCCGGCGCCTAGTCACTCCAGCTGCCGCCCACTATGGTCGAGCAGCAGGTGCTGCGTTCTGGTATGCCGTGAGGCCTCCGCGCATCCACCGCGCCGCCGTCAGCGCCCTTCGGAGACACGGTTGTGCGCGAGGACTTCCCGCTCGCCGCCACCGTGTTCCCGTCGCTGGAGGACCTACACATTGGTGAGTGCACGCTCACTGCCAGTATGAGCGTCACGTCAGACACCATGCCTCGCCTCAAACACCTCCGCTTCACCGACGTCACCGTGAGGACGGATGACACCAAATCCGCCGTCACCGTGCTCGCCGATGACCTCAGGACTCTCCGCATGTCATGCCGTTGGTACAGCAAGACTGAATCGCCATCGGAGCCGCTGTTGTTCTTTTGTCACTCGGGCGTCACAGCCGTGTTCACCAAATACTCGTTGTTCCGCTTACGCGCACCCAAGCTGGCGGTGTTCGAGTGGCGATGCTGCTATGCTGACGAGGTGCGCATTGAGGCCGTGGGTCGCCTCTCCGATGTCGCCATCGAGGTTGACGCCGGTAGGACGCGCACGCCGACTCCAATTGGCCCGGAACCCAAGTACGTGACAATACAACAACGTGACAAACTTGTGACCGACATCCTTCAAGGGCTTATGCCTGGGCTGCAGCCACGCACTTGGAAAGGTGTGACGAGGTATGTATATACTCGACTTTAATTTCAGACTGTTATTACACACACAAAAAAATCTCAAGTAGATAGGTCGTAAATTTGTTTGACTTTCATGGATATATCTACATATACAAATTCTCTGCCTTGTTTTGAAAGTCATTGATGGTCCAAGTTTAAATTGTTTTGCTAAATGTTAGTAAACGGGTCGAGCATCTATGAGCCAAGCTAGTCTTTATCTTATATACTATTAGTAATTATTAGAGACCCCAGAGAAGACTCCTAGCTAATGTTCATGAAAACTTGCCAAGAAAAAAAAGGATGAATTCTAAAAATCCTTATAATAATAAAAAACATTTAATTTTAAATTTGGCACATCCTATTAATATCATAGTCTATAATAGCCATGGGCTCTATTGCGTTTTTTATTTGTAAAATAATATGACACGAGGCTCGACAGGTCAAGCCGGCCCATAGAAGACCGATAGGACACCTCTCGGCTGAGGTGGCGGGCAGCGGTACCTCTCGGCTTCTGGCAGGCCGACAGGTGACGTCATCCCTAAAGCAAGTACTCTGTGCAATCCATGTTCACGGACATGATGGACCTATGCTGCATGTCGAAGGTATTGCGCAACTATGCTGTTTGAAGGTCATGATTCGGAATGTTCAAGCTATTGAGAAGGGCACTAGCACCTATGCCTGCACTATACAATCAGTTATACTTATATAAAAAAAATCTCAGTCAAGCAACAATGCTTCATACAAGCACAAAATTAATATTCTGCACTCAGAGTCAAATACCCCCACGTGGGCAAGGAGTTCTTTCCTGACGCGGATGCCGGCGCCTGGTCCCTCCAGCTGCTGCCCGCTACGGTCGAGCTGCAGGTGCTGCCGTTCTGGTATGACGTGAGGCCGCCGCGCAGCCACGGCGCCGGCGTCAACGCCATTCGGGGACACGGTGGTGCGCGATGACTTCCCGCTCGCCGCCACCGTGTTCCCATCGCTGGAGGACCTGCACATCGGCGAGTGCACGATCGCTGCCAGTATGAGCGTCACATCGGACACCATGCCTCGCCTCTAACACCTCCGCTTCGCCGACGTCCGCGTGAGGACGGATGACACCAAAGCCGCCATCACCGTGCTCGCCGATGACCTGAGGACTCTCTGCATGTCATGCCGTTGGTACAGCAAGACTGAATCGCCATCGGAGCCGTTGTTGTTCTTGTGTCACTCGGGCGTCACAGCCGTGTAAACCAAATACTCGTTGTTCCGCATATGCGCACCCAAGCTGGCGGTGTTCGAGTGGCGATGCTGCTATGCTGACGAGGTGCGCATTGAGGCCGTGGGTCGCCTCTCCGATGTCGCCATCGAGGTTGACGCCGGTAGGACGCGCACGCCGACTCCAATTGGCCCGGAACCCAAGTACGTGACAATACAACAACATGACAAACCTTTGACCGACATCCTTCAAGGGCTTATGCCTGGGCTGCAGCCGCGCACTTGGAAAGACGTAACGAGGTATGTATATACTCGACTTTAATTTCAGACTGTTATTACACACACAAAAAAATCTCTGACACAAGTAGATAGGTCGTAAATTTGTTTGATTCTCATGGATATATCTACATATACAAATTAATATCATAGTCTATAATAGCACTGGGCTCTATTGCGTTTTTTATTTGTACAATAATCTGACATGAGCGCCGACAGGTCAAGCCGGCCTTTAGAAGACCGATAGGACACCTCTCGGCTGTGGTGGCAGGCAGCGGTACTGGTCGGCATCTGGACGGCCGACATGTTACTGGACGTCATCACCCCTAAAGCAAATACTCTGTGCAATCCATGGTCACGGACATGATTCAACCGCAGGACCTATGCTGCATGTCGAAGGTATTGCGTAACTATGCTGTTTGAAGGTCTTGATTCTGAATGTTGAAGCTATTGAGAAGGGCACTAGCACCTATGCCTGCACTATACAATCAGTTATACTTATATAAAAAAAATCTCTGTCAAGCAACAATGCTTCATACAAGCACAAAATTAATATTCTGCACTCAGAGTCAAATACCCCCACGTGGGCAAGGAGTTCTTACCTGACACGGACGCCGACGCCTGGTCCCTCCAGCTGCCGCCCGCTACGGTCAAGCTGCAGGTGCTGCCGTTCTGGTACGACGTGAGGCCGCCGCGCAGCCACGGCGCCGGCGTCAGCTCCATTCGGGGACACGGTGGTGCGCGAGGACTTCCCGCTCGCTGCCACCGTGTTTCCGTCGCTAGAGGACCTGCACATCGGCGATTGCACGCTCGCTGCCAGTATGAGCGTCACGTCGGACACCATGCCTTGCCTCTAACACCTCCGCTTCACCGACGTCCGCGTGAGGACGGATGACACCAAAGCCGCCATCACCGTGCTCGCCGATGACCTGAGGACTCTCTGCATGTCATGCCGTTGGTACAGCAAGACTGAATCGCCATCGGAGCCGTTGTTGTTCTTGTGTCACTCGGGCGTCACAGCCGTGTAAACCAAATACTCGTTGTTCCGCATATGCGCACCCAAGCTGGCGGGTTCGAGTGGCGATGCTGCTATGCTGACGAGGTGCGCATTGAGGCCGTGAGCCGCCTCTCCGATGTCGCCATCGAGGTTGACGCCGGTAGGACGTGCACGCCTTCTCCGATTGGCACGGAACCCAAGTACGTGACAATACAATAACGTGACAAACTTGTGACCGACATCCTTCAAGGGCTTATGCAGGCTGCAGCAGCGCAAGACTTGGAAAGATGTAACCAGGTATCTATATACTCGACTTTAATTTCAGACTGTTATTACACACACAAAAAAATCTCTGACACAAGTAGATAGGTCGTAAATTTGTTTGATTCTCATGGATATATCTACATATACAAATTAATATCATAGTCTATAATAGCACTGGGCTCTATTGCGTTTTTTATTTGTACAATAATCTGACATGAGCGCCGACAGGTCAAGCCGGCCTTTAGAAGACCGATAGGACACCTCTCGGCTGTGGTGGCAGGCAGCGGTACTGGTCGGCATCTGGACGGCCGACATGTTACTGGACGTCATCACCCCTAAAGCAAATACTCTGTGCAATCCATGGTCACGGACATGATTCAACCGCAGGACCTATGCTGCATGTCGAAGGTATTGCGTAACTATGCTGTTTGAAGGTCACGATTCTGAATGTTGAAGCTATTGAGAAGGGCACTAGCACCTATGCGTGCACTATACAATCAGTTATACGTATAAAAAAAATCTTTCTCAAGCAACAATGCTTCATACAAGCACAAAATTAATATTCTGCACTCAGAGTCAAATACCCCCACGTGGGCAAGGAGTTCTTTCCTGACGCGGATGCCGGCGCCTGGTCCCTCCAGCTGCTGCCCGCTACGGTCGAGCTGCAGGTGCTGCCGTTCTGGTATGACGTGAGGCCGCCGCGCAGCCACGGCGCCGGCGTCAACGCCATTCGGGGACACGGTGGTGCGCGATGACTTCCCGCTCGCCGCCACCGTGTTCCCATCGCTGGAGGACCTGCACATCGGCGAGTGCACGATCGCTGCCAGTATGAGCGTCACATCGGACACCATGCCTCGCCTCTAACACCTCCGCTTCGCCGACGTCCGCGTGAGGACGGATGACACCAAAGCCGCCATCACCGTGCTCGCCGATGACCTGAGGACTCTCTGCATGTCATGCCGTTGGTACAGCAAGACTGAATCGCCATCGGAGCCGTTGTTGTTCTTGTGTCACTCGGGCGTCACAGCCGTGTAAACCAAATACTCGTTGTTCCGCATATGCGCACCCAAGCTGGCGGGGTTCGAGTGGCGATGCTGCTATGCTGACGAGGTGCGCATTGAGGCCGTGGGCCGCCTCTCCGAGGTCACCATCGAGGTTGACGGCGGTAGGACGCGCACGCCGACTCCGATTGGCACGGAGCCCAAGTACGTGACAATACAACAACGTGACAAACTTGTGACCGACATCCTTCAAGGCTTATGCCTGGGCTGCATCCACGCACTTGGAAAGATGTGACGAGGTATGTATATACTCACTTTAATTTCAGACTGTTATTACACACACAAAAAAAAATCCCAAGTAGATAGGTCGTAAATTTGTTTGACTTTCATCGATATATCTACATATACAAATTCTCAGCCTTGTTTTGAAAGTCATTGATGGTCCAAGTTTAAATTGTTTTGCTAAATGTTAGTAAACGGGTCGAGCAACTATGAGCCAAGCTAGTCTTTATCTTATATACTATTAGTAATTATTAGAGACCCCAGAGAAGACTCCTAGCTAATGTTTATGAAAACTTGCCAGGAAAAAAAAGATCCATTCTAAAAATCCTTATAATAATGAAAAACATTTAGTTTTAAATTTGGCACATACTATTAATATCATAGTCCATAATAGCCATGGGCTCTATTGCGTTTTTTATTTGTACAATAATCTGACATGAGGGCCGACAGGTCAAGCCGGCCCATAGAAGACCGATAGGACACCTCTCGGCTGAGGTGGCAGGCAGCGGTACCTGTCGGCTTCTGGCAGGCCTACAGGTGACGTCATCCCTAAAGCAAGTACTCTGTGCAATCCATGTTCACGGACATGATGGACCTATGCTGCATGTCGAAGGTATTGCGCAACTATGCTGTTTGAAGGTCACGATTCTGAATGTTGAAGCTACTGAGAAGGGCACTAGCACCTATGCCTGCACTATACAATCACTTATACTTATATAAAAAAATCTCTGTCAAGCAACAATGCTTCATACAAGCACAAAATTAATATTCTGCACTCATAGTCAAATACCCCCACGTGGGCAAGGAGTTCTTACCTGAGGCGGACGCCGGCGCCTAGTCCCTCCAGCTGCCGCCCGCTACGGTCGCAAAGCAGCAGGTGCTGCGTTCTCGTGCGCGCCGTGAGGCCTCGCGCATCCACAGCGCCGCCGCCGTCGGCGCCCGCCGGGGACACGGTGGTGCGCGAGAGACTTCCGCCGCCGCCGCCACCGTGTTCCTCGTCGCTGGAGGACCTGCACATCGGGCGAGTGCACGCCATTGCCCGAGATGAGCGCCACGTCGGACACCATGCATCGCCTCAAACACCTCCGCTTCACCGACGTCAGCGTGAGGATGGATGACACCAAAGCCGCCGTCACCGTGCTCGCCGATGACCTCAGGACTCTCCGCATGTCATGCCGTTGGTATAGCAAGACTGAATCGCCATCGAGCCGCTGTTGTTCTTGTGTCAATCGGGCGTCATGTACCGTGTTCACCAAATACTCGTTGTTACGCTTACGCGCGCCCAAAGTGGCGGTGTTCGAATGGCGATGTTGCTATGCCGACGAGGTGCGCATTGAGGCCGTGGGCCGCCTCTCCGATGTCGCCATCGAGGTTGACGCCTGTAGGACGCGCACGTCGACTCCGATTGGCACGGAACCCAAGTACGTGACAATACAACAACGTGACAAACTTGTGACCGACATCCTTCAAGGGCTTATGCCTGGTCTGCAGCCACGCACTTGGAAAGATGTTACGAGGTATGTATATACTCGACTTTAATTTCAGACTGTTATTACACACACAAAAAAAAAATCTCAAGTAGACAGGTCGTAAATTTGTTTGACTTTCATGGATATATCTACATATACAACTTCCCAGCCATGTTTTGAAAGTCATTGATGGTCCAAGTTTAAATTGTTTTACTAAATATTAGTAAACGGATCGAGCATCTATGAGCCAAGCTTGTATTTATCTTATATACTATTAGTAATTATTAGAGGCCCCAAAGAAGACACCTAGCTAATGTTGATGAAAACTTGCCAAGAAAAAAAAGGATCAATTCTAAAAATCCTTATAATAATAAAAATCATTTAATTTTAAATTTGGCACATCCTATTAATAGCATAGTCTATAATAGCCATGGGCTCTATTGCGTTTTTTATTTGTACTATAAGGGCCGACAGGTCAAGCCGGCCCATAGAAGACCACACCTCTCGGCTGTGGTGGCAGGCAGCGGTACCTGTCGGCTTCTGGTGGCAGGTACCAGTCCGACAGGTGACGTCATCCCTAAAGCAAGTACACTGTGCAATCCATGGTCACGGACATGATTCAACAGCAGGACCTATGCTGCATGTCGAAGGTATTGCGCAACTATGCTGTTTGAAGGTCACGATTCTGAATGTTGAAGCTACTGAGAAGGGCACTAGCACCTATGCCTGCACTATACAATCAGTTATACTTATATAAAAAAAATCTTTCTCAAGCAACAATGCTTCATACAAGCACAAAATTAATATTCTGCACTCAGAGTCAAATACCCCCACGTGGGCATGGAGTTTTTTCCTAAGGCGGACGCCAGCGCCTGGTCCCTCCAGCTGCCGCCCGCTATGGTCGAGCAGCGGGTGCTGCTGCTCGCACGCCGTGAGGCCGACGCGCATCCACGGCGCCGCCGTCAGCGCCCGCCGGGACACGGTGGTGCGCGAGACTTCCCGCCGCCACCACCGTGTTCCCGTCATTGAGGACCTACACACATTGGCGAGTGCACGCCGCTGCCCGATATGAGCGTCACGCCGGACACCATGCTCGCCTCAAACACCTCCGCTTCACCGAGCGTCACCGTGAGGACGGATGACACCAAAGCCGCCCACCACCGTTTCGCCGATGACCTCGTGGACTCTCCGCATGTCATGCCGTTGGTGCAGCAAGACGAATCGCCATCGGAGCCCTTTGTTGTTCTTGTGTCACTCGGCGCCACTGGCCGTGTTCACCAAATACTCGTTGTTCGCTTTACGCGCACCCAAGCTGGCGGTGTTCGAGTGGCGATGCTGCTATCTTGACGAGGTGCGCATTGAGGCCGTGGGCGCGCTTCTCCGAGGTCGCCATCGAGGTTGACGGCGGTAGGGAGATCAGCAGACGCCGACTCCGATTGGCACGGAGCCCAAGTGCGTGACAATACAACAACGTGACAAACTTGTGACCGACATCCTTCAAGGGCTTATGCCTGGGCTGCAGCCACGCACTTGGAAAGATGTTACGAGGTATGTATATACTCGACTTTAATTTCAGATGTTATTACACACACAAAAAAATCTCAAGTAGACAGGTCAGTAAATTTGTTTGACTTTCATGGATAGATCTACATATACAAATTCCCAGCCATGTTTTGAAAGTCATTGATGGTCCAAGTTTAAATTGTTTTACTAAATATTAGTAAACGGGTTGAGCATCTATGAGCCAAGCTAGTCTTTATCTTATATACTATTAGTAATTATTAGAGGCCCCAAAAGAAGACACCTAGCTAATGTTCATGAAAACTTGCCAAAAAAAAGGATCAATTCTAAAATCCTTATAATAATAAAAATCATTTAATTTTAAATTTGGCACATCCTATTAATAGCATAGTCTATAATAACCATGGGCTCTATTGCGTTTTTTATTTGTACTATAAGGGCCGACAGGTCAAGCCGGCCCATAGAAGACCACACCTCTCGGCTGTGGTGGCAGGCAGCGGTACCTGTCGGCTTCTGGTGGCAGGTACCAGTCCGACAGGTGACGTCATCCCTAAAGCAAGTACACTGTGCAATCCATGGTCACGGACATGATTCAACAGCAGCAGGACCTATGCTGCATGTCGAAGGTATTGCGCAACTATGCCGTTTGAAGGTCACGATTCTAAATGTTGAAGCTACTGAGAAGGGCACTAGCACCTATGCCTGCACTATACAATCAGTTATACTTATATAAAAAAATCTTTCTCAAGCAACAATGCTTCATACAAGCACAAAATTAATATTCTGCACTCAGAGTCAAATACCCCCACGTGGGCATGGAGTTTTTACCTAAGGCGGACGCCAGCGCCTGGTCCCTCCAGCTGCCGCCCGCTACGGTCGAGCAGCGGGTGCTGCCGTTCTGGTACGCCGTGAGGCCGACGCGCATCCACGGCGCCGCCGTCAGCGCCCTTCGGGGACACGGTGGTGCGCGAGGACTTCCCGCTCGCCACCACCGTGTTCCCGTCGCTGGAGGACCTACACATTGGCGAGTGCACGCTCGCTGCCAGTATGAGCGTCACGTCAGACACCATGCCTCGCCTCAAACACCTCCGCTTCACCGACGTCACCGTGAGGACGGATGACACCAAAGCCGCCGTCACCGTGCTCGCCGATGACCTCAGGACTCTCCGCATGTCATGCCGTTGGTACAGCAAGACTGAATCGCCATCGGAGCCACTGTTGTTCTTGTGTCACTCGGGCGTCACAGCCGTGTTCACCAAATACTCGTTGTTCCGCTTACGCGCACCCAAGCTGGCGGTGTTCGAGTGGCGATGCTGCTATGCTGACGAGGTGCGCATTGAGGCCGTGGGCCGCCTATCCGAGGTCGCCATCGAGGTTGACGGCGGTAGGACGCGCACGCCGACTCCGATTGGCACGGAGCCCAAGTACGTGACAATACAACAACGTGACAAACTTGTGACCGACATCCTTCAAGGGCTTATGCCTGGGCTGCAGCCACGCACTTGGAAAGATGTTACGAGGTATGTATATACTCGACTTTAATTTCAGACTGTTATTACACACACAAAAAAAATCTCAAGTAGACAGGTCGTAAATTTGTTTGACTTTCATGGATAGATCTACATATACAAATTCCCAGCCATGTTTTGAAAGTCATTGATGGTCCAAGTTTAAATTGTTTTACTAAATATTAGTAAACGGGTCGAGCATCTATGAGCCAAGCTAGTCTTTATCTTATATACTATTAGTAATTATTAGAGGCCCCAAAGAAGACACCTAGCTAATGTTCATGAAAACTTGCCAAGAAAAAAAAGGATCAATTCTAAAAATCCTTATAATAATAAAAATCATTTAATTTTAAATTTGGCACATCCTATTAATAGCATAGTCTATAATAGCCATGGGCTCTATTGCGTTTTTTATTTGTACAATAATCTGACATGAGGGCCGACAGGTCAAGCCGGCCCATAGAAGACCGATAGGACACCTCTTGGCTGTGGTGGCAGGTACCTGTCCGACAGGTGACGTCATCCCTAAAGCAAGTACTCTGTGCAATCCATGGTCACGGAATGATTCAACAGCAGGACCTATGCTGCATGTCGAAGGTATTGCCAAACTATGCTGTTTGAAGGTCATGATTCTGAATGTTGAAGCTATTGAGAAGGGCACTAGCACCTATGCCTGCACTATACAATCAGTTATACTTAAATGAAAAAAATCTCTGTCAAGCAACAATGCTTCATACAAGCACAAAATTAATATTCTGCACTCAGAGTCAAATACCCCCACGTGGGCAAGGAGTTCTTACCTGAGGCGGACGCCAGCGCCTGGTCCCTCCAGCTGCCGCCCGCTACGGTCGAGCAGCAGGTGCTGCCGTTCTGGTACGCCGTGAGGCCGCCACGCATCCACGGCGCCGCCGTCAGCGCCCTTCGAGGACACGGTGGTGCGCGAGGACTTCCCGCTCGCCGCCACCGTGTTCCCATCGCTGGAGGACCTGCACATCGGCGAGTGCACGCTCGCTGCCAGTATGAGCGTCACGTCGGACACCATGCCTCGCCTCAAACACCTCCGCTTCATCGACATCAGCGTGAGGACGGATTACACCAAAGCCGCCGTCACCGTGCTCGCCGACGACCTCAGGACTCTCCGCATGTCATGCCGTTGGTACAGCAAGACTGAATCTCCATCGGAGCCGCTGTTGTTCTTGTGTCACTCGGGCGTCACAGCCATGTTCACCAAATACTCATTGTTCCGCTTAAGCGCACCCAAGCTGGCGGTGTTCGAGTGGCGATGCTGCTATGCTGACGAGGTGTGCATTGAGGCCGTGGGCCGCATCTCCGATGTCGCCATCGACGTTGACGCCGGTAGGACGCGCTCGCCCACTCCGATTGGCACGGAACCCAAGTACGTGACAATACAACAATGTGACAAACTTTTGACCGACATCCTTCAAGGGCTTATGCCAGGGCTGCAGCCGTGCACTTGGAAAGATGTGACGAGGTATGTATATACTCGACTTTAATTTCAGACTGTTATTACACACACACACAAAATCTCAAGTAGATAGGTCGTAAATTTGTTTGACTTCCATGGATATATCTACATATACAAATTCTCAGCCTTGTTTTGAAAGTCATTGATGGTCCAAGTTTAAATTGTTTTGCTAAATGTTAGTAAACGGGTCGAGCAACTATGAGCCAAGCTAGTCTTTATCTTATATACTATTAGTAATTATTAGAGGCCCCAGAGAAGACTCCTAGCTAATGTTCATGAAAACTTGCCCAGAAAAAAAGGATCAATTCTAAAAATCCTTATAATAATAAAAAACATTTAATTTTAAATTTGGCACATCATATTAATATCATAGTCTATAATAGCCACGGGCTATATTGCGTTTTCTATTTGTACAATAATCTGACATGAGGGCCGACAGGTCAAGCCGGCCCATAGAAGACCGATAGGACAACTCTCGGCTGTGGTGGCAGGTACCAGTCCGACAGGTGGCGTCATCCCTAAAGCAAGTACTCTGTGCAATCCATGGTCACGGACATGATTCAACAGCAGGACCTATGCTACATGTCGAAGGTATTGCGCAACTATGCTGTTTGAAGGTCACGATTCTGAATGTTAAGCTATTGAGAAGGGCACTAGCACCTATGACTGCACTATACAATCAGTTATAGTTATATAAAAAAAATCTCTGTCAAGCAACAATGCTTCATACAAGCACAAAATTAATATTCTGCACTCAGAGTCAAATACCCCCACGTGGACAAGGAGTTCTTACCTGAGGCGGACACCGGCGCCTGGTCCCTCCAGCTACCGCCCGCTACGATCGAGCAGCAGGTGCTGCCGTTCTGGTACGCCGTGAGGCCGCCGCGCATCCACGGCGCTGCCGTCAACGCCCTTTGGGGACATGGTGGTGCGCGAGGACTTCCCGCTCGCCGCCACCGTATTCCCGTCGCTGGAAGACCTGCACATCGGCGAGTGCACGCTCGCTGCAAGTATGAGAGTCACGTCGAACACCATGCCTCGTCTCAATCACCTCCGCTTCACCGACGTCAACGTGAGGACGGATGACACCAAAACCGCCGTCACCGTGCTCGCCGATGACCTCAGGACTCTCCGCATGTCATGCCGTTGGTACAGCAAGACTGAATCGCCATGGGAGCCGCTGTTGTTCTTGTGTCACTCGGGCATCACAGCCGTGTTCACCAAATACTCGTTGTTCCGCTTACGCGCACCCAAGCTGGCGGTGTTCGAGTGGCGATGCTGCTATGCTGACGAGGTGCGCATTGAGGCCGTTGGCCGCCTCTCCGATGTCGCCATCGAGGTTGACGCCGGTAGGAAGCGCACGCCGACTCCGATTGGCACGGAACCCAAGTACGTGACAATACAACAACGTGACAAACTTGTGACCGACATCCTTCAAGGGCTTATGCCTGGGCTGCAGCCACGCACTTGGAAAGATGTGACGAGGTATGTATATACTCGACTTTAATTTCAGACTGTTATTACACACACACACAAAAATCTCAAGTAGATAGGTCGTAAATTTGTTTGACTTTCATCGATATATCTACATATACAAATTCTCAGCCTTGTTTTGAAAGTCATTGATGGTCCAAGTTTAAATTGTTTTGCTAAATGTTAGTAAACGGGTCGAGCATCTATGAGCCAAGCTAGTCTTTATCTTATATACTATTAGTAATTATTAGAGACCCTAGAGAAGACTCCTAGTTAATGTTCATGAAAACTTGCGAAGAAAAAAAAGGATGAATTCTAAAAATCCTTATAATAATAAAAAACATTTAATTTTAAATTTGGCACATCCTATTAATATCATAGTCTATAATAGCCATGGCCTCTATTGCATTTTTTATTCGTACAATAATCTGACATGTGGGCCGACAGGTCAAGCCGGCCCATAGAAGACCGATAGGACAACTCTCGGCTGTGGTGGCAGGTGCCAGTCCGACTGGTGACGTCATCCCTAAAGCAAGTACTCTGCAATCCATGGTCACGGACATGATTCAACAGCAGGACCTATGCTGCATGTAGAAGGTATTGCGCAACTATGCTGTTTGAAGGTCACGATTCTGAATGTTAAAGCTATTAAGAAGGGGACTAGCACCTTTGCCTGCACTATACAATCAGTCATACTTATATAAAAAAAACCTCTGTCAAGCAACATTGCTTCATGCAAGCACAAAATTAATATTCCGAACTCAGAGTCAAATACCCCCACGTGGGCAAGGAGTTCTTACCTGACGCGGACGCCGGCGCCTGGAGCCTCCAGCTGCCGCCCGCTACGGCCGAGCTGCAGGTGCTGCCCTTCTGGTACGCCGTGAGGCCGCCGCGCATCCACGGCGTCGGCGCCGGCGTCAGCGCCATTCGGGGACACGGTGGTGCGCGAGGACTTCCCGCTCGCCGCCACCGTGTTCCCATCGCTGGAGGACGTACACATCGGGAGTGCACACTCGCTGCCAGTACGAGCGTCACGTCGGACACCATGCCACGCCTCAAACACCTCCGCTTCACCGACGTCAGCGTGAGGACGGATGACACCAAAGCCACCATCACCGTGCTCACCGATGACCTGAGGACTCTCCGCATGTCATGCCGTTGGTACAGCAAGACTGAATCGCCATCGGAGCCGCTGTTGTTCTTGTGTCACTCGGGCGTCACAGCCGTGTTCACCAAATACTCGTTGTTCCGCTTACGCGAACCCAAGCTGGCGGTGTTCGAGTGGCGATGCTGCTATGCTAACGAGGTGCGCATTGAGGCTGTGGGCCGCATCTCCGATGTCGCCATCGAGATTGACGCCGGTAGGACGCGCACGCCGACTCCGATTCGCACGGAACCCAAGTACGTGACAATACAACAACGTGACAAACTAGTGACCGACATCCTTCAAGGGCTTATGCCTGGGTTGCAGCCGCGCACTTGGAAAGATGTCATGAGGTATATGTATACTCCACTTTAATTTCAGACTGTTATTACACACACAAAAAAAAATCTCTGACACAAGTAAATTGGTCGTAAATTTGTTTGACTTTCATGGATATATCTACTTATACAAATTATCATACTTGTTTTGAAAGTCATTGATGGCCCAAGTTTAAATTGTTTTGTTGAATGTTAGTAAACCGGTAGAGCATCTATGAGCCAGGCTAGTCTTTGTCTTATATACTATTAGTAATTATTAGAGACCCTAGAGAAGACTCGTAGCCAATATTCATGAAAACTTGCCAAGAAAAAAAGGATCAATTCTAAAAATCCTTATAATAATAAAAAACATTTAGTTTTAAATTTGGCACATCCTATTAATATCATAGTATATAATAGCCATGGGCTCTATTGCGATTTTTATTTGTACAATAATCTGACATGAGGGCCGACAGGTCAAGCAGGCCCATAGAAGACCGATGGGACACCTCTTGGAGGCAGGCAGCGGTACCGGTCGGCATCTGGAGGGCCGACAGGTTACGTCGTCATCCCTAAAGCAAGTACTCTGTGCAATCCATGGTCACGGACATGATTCAACAGCTGGACCTATGCTGCATGTCGAAGGTATTGCGCAACTATGCTGTTTGAAGGTCATGATTCGGAATGTTCAAGCTATTGAGAAGGGCACTAGCACCTATGCCTGCACTATACAATCAGTTATACTTATATAAAAAAAATCTCAGTCAAGCAACAATGCTTCATACAAGCACAAAATTAATATTCTGCACTCAGAGTCAAATACCCCCACGTGGGCAAGGAGTTCTTTCCTGACGCGGATGCCGGCGCCTGGTCCCTCCAGCTGCTGCCCGCTACGGTCGAGCTGCAGGTGCTGCCGTTCTGGTATGACGTGAGGCCGCCGCGCAGCCACGGCGCCGGCGTCAACGCCATTCGGGGACACGGTGGTGCGCGATGACTTCCCGCTCGCCGCCACCGTGTTCCCATCGCTGGAGGACCTGCACATCGGCGAGTGCACGATCGCTGCCAGTATGAGCGTCACATCGGACACCATGCCTCGCCTCTAACACCTCCGCTTCGCCGACGTCCGCGTGAGGACGGATGACACCAAAGCCGCCATCACCGTGCTCGCCGATGACCTGAGGACTCTCCGCATGTCATGCCGTTGGTACAGCAAGACTGAATCGTCATCGGAGCCGCTGTTGTTCTTGTGTCACTCGGGCGTCACAGCCGTGTTCACCAAATACTCGTTGTTCCGTTTATGCGCACCCATGCTGGCGGTGTTCGAGTGGTGATGCTGCTATGCTGACGAGGTGCGCGTTGAGGCTGTGGGCCGCCTCTCCGATGTCGCCATCGAGGTTGACGCCGGTAGGACGCGCACGCCTTCTCCGATTGGCACGGAACCCAAGTATGTGACAATACAACAACATGACAAACCTTTGACCGACATCCTTCAAGGGCTTATGCCTGGGCTGCAGCCGCGCACTTGGAAAGACGTAACGAGGTATGTATATACTCGACTTTAATTTCAGACTGTTATTACACACACAAAAAAATCTCTGACACAAGTAGATAGGTCGTAAATTTGTTTGATTCTTAGGGATATATCTACATATACAAATTCTCAGCCTTGTTTTGAAAGTCATTGATGGTCCAAGTTTAAATTGTTTTGCTGAATGTTAGTAAACGGGTCGACCATCTATGAGCCAAGCTAGTCTTTATCTTATATACTATTAGCAATTATTAGAGACCCCAGAGAAGACTCCTAGCTAATGTTCATGAAAACTTGCCAGGAAAAAAAAGGATCCATTCTAAAAATCCTTATAATAATGAAAAACATTTAGTTTTAAATTTGGCACATACTATTAATATCAAAGTCTATAATAGCACTGGGCTCTATTGCGTTTTTTATTTGTACAATAATCTGACATGAGCGCCGACAGGTCAAGCCGGCCTTTAGAAGACCGATAGGACACCTCTCGGCTGGGGTGGCAGGCAGCGGTACTGGTCGGCATCTGGACGGCCGACATGTTACTGGACGTCATCACCCCTAAAGCAAATACTCTGTGCAATCCATGGTCACGGACATGATTCAACCGCAGGACCTATGCTGCATGTCGAAGGTATTGCGTAACTATGCTGTTTGAAGGTCTTGATTCTGAATGTTGAAGCTATTGAGAAGGGCACTAGCACCTATGCCTGCACTATACAATCAGTTATACTTATATAAAAAAAATCTCTGTCAAGCAACAATGCTTCATACAAGCACAAAATTAATATTCTGCACTCAGAGTCAAATACCCCCACGTGGGCAAGGAGTTCTTACCTGACACGGACGCCGACGCCTGGTCCCTCCAGTTGCCGCCCGCTACGGTCAAGCTGCAGGTGCTGCCGTTCTGGTACGACGTGAGGCCGCCGCGCAGCCACGGCGCCGGCGTCAGCTCCATTCGGGGACACGGTGGTGCGCGAGGACTTCCCGCTCGCTGCCACCGTGTTTCCGTCGCTAGAGGACCTGCACATCGGCGATTGCACGCTCGCTGCCAGTATGAGCGTCACGTCGGACACCATGCCTTGCCTCTAACACCTCCGCTTCACCGACGTCCGCGTGAGGACGGATGACAACAAAGCCGCCATCACCGTGCTCGCCGATGACCTGAGGACTCTCTGCATGTCATGCCGTTGGTACAGCAAGACTGAATCGCCATCGGAGCCGTTGTTGTTCTTGTGTCACTTTCAGGCGTCTGGCCGTGTAAACCAAATACTCGTTGTTCCGCATATGCGCACCCAAGCTGGCGGTGTTCGAGTGGCGATGCTGCTATGCTGACGAGGTGCGCATTGAGGCCGTGAGCCGCCTCTCCGATGTCGCCATCGAGGTTGACGCCGGTAGGACGTGCACGCCTTCTCCGATTGGCACGGAACCCAAGTACGTGACAATACAATAACGTGACAAACTTGTGACCGACATCCTTCAAGGGCTTATGCCTGGGCTGCAGCCGCGCACTTGGAAAGATGTAACCAGGTATCTATATACTCGACTTTAATTTCAGACTGTTATTACACACACAAAAAAATCTCTGACACAAGTAGATAGGTCATAAATTTGTTTGACTCTCATGGATATATCTACATATACAAATTATCAGCCTTGTTTTGAAAGTCATTGATGGTCCTAGTTTAAATTGTTTTGCTGAATGTTAGTAAACGGGTCAACCATCTATGAGCCAAGCTAGTCTTTATCTTATATACTATTAGTAATTATTAGAGGCCCCAAAGAAGACACCTAGCTAATGTTCATGAAAACTTGCCAAGAAAAAAAAGGATCAATTCTAAAAATCCTTATAACAATAAAAATCATTTAATTTTAAATTTGGCACATCCTATTAATAGCATAGTCTATAATAGCCATGGGCTCTATTGCGTTTTTTATTTGTACTATAAGGGCCGACAGGTCAAGCCGGCCCATAGAAGACCACACCTCTCGGCTGTGGTGGCAGTTAGCGGTACCTGTCGGCTTCTGGTGGCAGGTACCAGTCCGACAGGTGACGTCATCCCTAAAGCAAGTACACTGTGCAATCCATGGTCACGGACATGATTCAACAGCAGCAGGACCTATGCTGCATGTCGAAGGTATTGCGCAACTATGCTGTTTGAAGGACACGATTCTAAATGTTGAAGCTACTGAGAAGGGCACTAGCACCTATGCCTGCACAATACAATCAGTTATACTTATATAAAAAAAATCTTTCTCAAGCAACAATGCTTCATACAAGCACAAAATTAATATTCTGCACTCAGAGTCATACCCCCACGTGGGCATGGACTTTTTACCTAAGGCGGACGCCAGCGCCTGGTCCCTCCAGCTGCCGCCCGCTACGGTCGAGCAGCGGGTGCTGCCGTTCTGGTACGCCGTGAGGCCGACGCGCATCCACGGCGCCGCCGTCAGCGCCCTTCGGGGACACGGTGGTGCGCGAGGACTTCCCGCTCGCCACCACCGTGTTCCCGTCGCTGGAGGACCTACACATTGGCGAGTGCACGCTCGCTGCCAGTATGAGCGTCACGTCAGACACCATGCCTCGCCTCAAACACCTCCGCTTCACCGACGTCACCGTGAGGACGGATGACACCAAAGCCGCCGTCACCATGCTCCTCGATGACCACAGGACTCTCCGCATGTCATGCCGTTGGTACAGCAAGACTAAATCACCATCGGAGCCGCTGTTGTTCTTGTGTCACTCGGGCGTCACAGCCGTGTTCACCAAATACTTGTTCCGCTTACGCGCACCCAAGCTGGCGGTGTTCGAGTGGCGATGCTGCTATGCTGACGAGGTGCGCATTGAGGCCGTGGGCCGCCTCTCCGAGGTCGCCATCGAGGTTGATGCCGGTAGGACGCGCACACCGACTCCGATTGGCACGGAACCCAAGTACGTGACAATACAACAACGTGACAAACTTGTGACCGACATCCTTCAAGGGCTTATGCCTGGGCTGCAGCCACGCACTTGGAAAGATGTGACGAGGTATGTATATACTCGACTTTAATTTCAGACTGTTATTACACACACAAAAAAATCTCAAGTAGATAGGTCGCAAATTTGTTTGACTTTCATCGATATATCTACATATACAAATTCTCAGCCTTGTTTTGAAAGTGATTGATGGTCCAAGTTTAAATTGTTTTGCTAAATGTTAGTAAACGGGTCGAGCATCTATGAGCCAAGCTAGTCTTTATCTTATATACTATTAGTAATTATTAGAGGCCCCAGAGAAGACTCCTGGCTAATGTTCATGAAAACTTGCCAAGAAAAAAAAGAATCAATTCTAAAAATCCTTGTAATAATAAAAATTATTTAATTTTAAATTTGGCACATCCTATTAATATCATAGTCTATAATAGCCATGGGCTCTATTTTGTTTTTTATTTGTACAATAATATGACATGAGGCTCGACAGGTCAAGCCGGCCCATAGAAGACCGATAGGACACCTCTCGGCTGAGGTGGCGGGCAGCGGTACCTCTCGGCTTCTGGAAGGCCGACAGGTGACGTCATCCCTAAAGCAAGTACTCTGTGCAATCCATGTTCACGGACATGATGGACCTATGCTGCATGTCGAAGGTATTGCGCAACTATGCTGTTTGAAGGTCACGATTCTGAATGTTGAAGCTACTGAGAAGGGCACTAGCACCTATGCCTGCACTATACAATCACTTATATAAAAAAATCTCTATCAAGCAACAATGCTTCATACAAGCACAAAATTAATATTCTGCACTTAGAGTCAAATACCCCCACATGGGCAAGGAGTTCTTACCTGAGGCGGACGCCGGCGCCTAGTCCCTCCAGCTGCCGCCCGCTACGGTCGAGCAGCTGGTGCTGCGTTCTGGTACGCCGTGAGGCCTCCGCGCATCCACGGCGCCGCTGTCAGCGCCCTTCGGGGACACGGTGGTGCGCGAGGACTTCCCGCTCGCCGCCACCGTGTTCCCGTCGCTGGAGGACCTGCACATCGGTGAGTGCACGCTCGCTGCCAGTATGAGCGTCACGTCGGACACCATGCCTCGCCTCAAACACCTCCCCTTCACCGACGTCAGCGTGAGGATGGATGACACCAAAGCCGTCGTCACCGTGCTCGTCGATGACCTCAGGACTCTCCGCATGTCATGCCGTTGGTATAGCAAGATTGAATCGCCATCGGAGCCGCTGTTGTTCTTGTGTCACTCGGGCGTCACAGCCGTGTTCACCAAATACTCGTTGTTCCGCTTACGCGCACCCAAGCTGGCGGTGTTCGAGTGGCGATGCTGCTATGCTGACGAGGTGCGCATTGAGGCCGTGGGTCGCCTCTCCGATGTCGCCATCGAGGTTGACGCCGGTAGGACGCGCACGCCGACTCCAATTGGCCCGGAACCCAAGTACGTGACAATACAACAACGTGACAAACTTGTGACCGACATCCTTCAAGGGATTATGCCTGGGCTGCAGCCACGCACTTGGAAAGGTGTGACGTGGTATGTATATACTCGACTTTAATTTCAGACTGTTATTACACACACAAAAAAATCTCAAGTAGATAGGTCGTAAATTTGTTTGACTTTCATGGATATATCTACATATACAAATTCTCTGCCTTGTTTTGAAAGTCATTGATGGTCCAAGTTTAAATTGTTTTGCTAAATGTTAGTAAACGGGTCGAGCATCTATGAGCCAATCTAGTCTTTATCTTATATATTATTAGTAATTATTAGAGACCCCAGAGAAGACTCCTAGCTAATGTTCATGAAAACTTGCCAAGAAAAAAAAGGATTAATTCTAAAAATCCTTATAATAATAAAAAACATTTAATTTTAAATTTGGCACATCCTATTAATATCATAGTCTATAATAGCTATGGGCTCTATTGCGTTTTTTATTTGTACAATAATCTGACATGAGGGCCGACAGGTCAAGCCGGCCCATAGAAGACCGATAGGACACCTCTTGGCTGTGGTGGCAGGTACCTGTCCGACAGGTGACGTCATCCCTAAAGCAAGTACACTGTGCAATCCATGGTCACGGACATGATTCAACAGCAGCAGGACCTATGCTGCATGTCGAAGGTATTGCGCAACTATGCTGTTTGAAGGACACGATTCTAAATGTTGAAGCTACTGAGAAGGGCACTAGCACCTATGCCTGCACAATACAATCAGTTATACTTATATAAAAAAAATCTTTCTCAAGCAACAATGCTTCATACAAGCACAAAATTAATATTCTGCACTTCAGAGTCATACCCCCAATGGGCATGGACTTTTTACCAAAAGGGACGCTTGCGCACTGGTCCCTCCAGCTTGCCGCCCTTCTACGGTCGAGCAGCGGGTGCTGCCGTTCTGGTACGCCGTGAGGCCGACGCGCATCCACGGCGCCGCCGTCAGCGCCCTTCGGGGACACGGTGGTGCGCGAGGACTTCCCGCTCGCCACCACCGTGTTCCCGTCGCTGGAGGACCTGCACATTGGCGAGTGCACGCTCGCTGCCAGTATGAGCGTCACGTCAGACACCATGCCTCGCCTCAAACACCTCCGCTTCACCGACGTCACCGTGAGGACGGATGACACCAAAGCCGCCGTCACCAGGCTCGCCGACGACCACAGGACTCTCCGCATGTCATGCCGTTGGTACAGCAAGACTGAATCTCCATCGGAGCCGCTGTTGTTCTTGTGTCACTCGGGCATCACAGCCATGTTCACCAAATACTCGTTGTTCCTCTTACGCGCACCCAAGCTGGCGGTGTTCGAGTGGCGATGCTGCTATGCTGACGAGGTGCGCATTGAGGCCGTTGGCCGCATCTCCGATGTCGCCATCGACGTTGACGCCGGTAGGACGCGCTCGCCCACTCCGATTGGCACGGAACCCAAGTACGTGACAATACAACAACGTGACAAACTTGTGACCGACATCCTTCAAGGGCTTATGCCTGGGCTGCAGCCACGCACTTGGAAAGATGTGACGAGGTATGTATATACTCGACTTTAATTTCAGACTGTTATTACACACACACACAAAAATCTCAAGTAGATAGGTCGTAAATTTGTTTGACTTTCATCGATATATCTACATATACAAATTCTCAGCCTTGTTTTGAAAGTCATTGATGGTCCAAGTTTAAATTGTTTTGCTAAATGTTAGTAAACGGGTCGAGCATCTATGAGCCAAGTTAGTCTTTATCTTATATACTATTAGTAATTATTAGAGACCCTAGAGAAGACTCCTAGTTAATGTTCATGAAAACTTGCGAAGAAAAAAAGGGTGAATTCTAAAAATCCTTATAATAATAAAAAACATTTAATTTTAAATTTGGCACATCCTATTAATATCATAGTCTATAATAGCCATGGGCTCTATTGCATTTTTTATTTGTACAATAATCTGACATGTGGGCCGACAGGTCAAGCCGGCCCATAGAAGACCGATAGGACAACTCTCGGCTGTGGTGGCAGGTGCCAGTCCGACTGGTGACGTCATCCCTAAAGCAAGTACTCTGCAATCCATGGTCACGGACATGATTCAACAGCAGGACCTATGCTGCATGTCGAAGGTATTGCGCAACTATGCTGTTTGAAGGTCACGATTCTGAATGTTAAAGCTATTAAGAAGGGGACTAGCACCTTTGCCTGCACTATACAATCAGTCATACTTATATAAAAAAACCTCTGTCAAGCAACATTGCTTCATGCAAGCACAAAATTAATATTCCGAACTCAGAGTCAAATACCCCCACGTGGGCAAGGAGTTCTTACCTGACGCGGACGCCGGCGCCTGGTGCCTCCAGCTGCCGCCCGCTACGGCCGAGCTGCAGGTGCTGCCCTTCTGGTACGCCGTGAGGCCGCCGCGCATCCACGGCGTCGGCGCCGGCGTCAGCGCCATTCGGGGACACGGTGGTGAACGAGGACTTCCAGCTCGCCGCCACCATGTTCCCATCGCTGGAGGACGTACACATCGGGAGTGCACACTCGCTGCCAGTACGAGCGTCACGTCGGACACCATGCCACGCCTCAAACACCTCCGCTTCACCGACGTCAGCGTGAGGACGGATGACACCAAAGCCACCATCACCGTGCTCACCGATGACCTGAGGACTCTCCGCATGTCATGCCGTTGGTACAGCAAGACTGAATCGCCATCGGAGCCGCTGTTGTTCTTGTGTCACTCGGGCGTCACGGCCGTGTTCACCAAATACTCGTTGTTCTGCTTACGCGAACCCAAGCTGGCGGTGTTCGAGTGGCGATGCTGCTATGCTAACGAGGTGCGCATTGAGGCCGTTGGCCGCCTCTCCGATGTCGCCATCGAGGTTGACTTCCATGGATATATCTACATATACAAATTCTCAGCCTTGTTTTGAAAGTCATTGATGGTCCAAGTTTAAATTGTTTTGCTAAATGTTAGTAAACAGGTCGAGCATCTATGAGCCAAGCTAGTCTTTATCTTATATATTGTTAGTAATTATTAGAGACCCCATAGAAGACTCCTAGCTAATGTTCATGAAAACTTGCCAAGAAAAAAAAGGTCAATTCTAAAAATCCTTATAATGATAAAAAACATTTAATTTTAAATTTGGCACATCCTATTAATATCATAGTCTATAATAGCCACGGGCTATATTGCGTTTTTTATTTGTACAATAATCTGACATGAGGGCCGACAGGTCAAGCCGGCCCATAGAAGACCGATAGGACAACTCTCGGCTGTGGTGGCAGGTACCAGTCCGACAGGTAGCGTCATCCCTAAAGCAAGTACTCTGAGCAATCCATGGTCACGGACATGATTCAACAGCAGGACCTATGCTACATGTCGAAGGTATTGCGCAACTATGCTGTTTGAAGGTCACGATTCTGAATGTTAAGCTATTGAGAAGGGCACTAGCACCTATGACTGCACTATACAATCAGTTATAGTTATATAAAAAAAATCTCTGTCAAGCAATAATGCTTCATACAAGCACAAAATTTATATTCTGCACTCAGAGTCAAATACCCCCACGTGGGCAAGGAGTTCTTACCTGAGGCGGACGCCGGCGCCTGGTCCCTCCAGCTACCGCCCGCTACGATCGAGCAGCAGGTGCTGCCGTTCTGGTACGCCGCGAGGCCGCCGCGCATCCACGGCGCTGCCGTCAACGCCCTTTGGGGACATGGTGGTGCGCGAGGACTTCCCGCTCGCCGCCACCGTATTCCCGTCGTTGGAGGACCTGCACATCGGCGAGTGCACGCTCGCTGCAAGTATGAGAGTCACGTCGAACACCATGCCTCGTCTCAATCACCTCCGCTTCACCGGCGTCAACGCGAGGACGGATGACACCAAAGCCGCCATCACCGTGCTCGCCGATGACCTCAGGACTCTCCGCATGTCATGCCGTTGGTACAGCAAGACTGAATCGCCATCGGAGCCGCTGTTGTTCTTGTGTCACTCGGGCATCACAGCCGTGTTCACCAAATACTCGTTGTTCCGCTTACGCGCACCCAAGCTGGCGGTGTTCGAGTGGCGATGCTGCTATGCTGACGAGGTGCGCATTGAGGCCGTTGGCCGCCTCTCCGATGTCGCCATCGAGGTTGACGCCGGTAGGAAGCGCACGCCGACTCCGATTGGCACGGAACCCAAGTACGTGACATACAACAACGTGACAAACTTGTGACCGACATCCTTCAAGGGCTTATGCCTGGGCTGCAGCCACACACTTGGAAAGATGTGACGAGGTATGTATATACTCGACTTTAATTTCAGACTGTTATTACACACACACACACAAATCTCAAGTAGATAGGTCGTAAATTTGTTTGACTTTCATCGATATATCTACATATACAAATTCTCAGCCTTGTTTTGAAAGTCATTGATGGTCCAAGTTTAAATTGTTTTGCTAAATGTTAGTAAACGGGTCGAGCATCTATGAGCCAAGCTAGTCTTTATCTTATATACTATTAGTAATTATTAGAGACCCTAGAGAAGACTCCTAGTTAATGTTCATGAAAACTTGCGAAGAAAAAAAAGGATGAATTCTAAAAATCCTTATAATAATAAAAACATTTAATTTTAAATTTGGCACATCCTATTAATATCGCATAGTCTATAATAGCCATGGGCTCTATTGCATTTTTATTCGTACAATAATCTGACATGTGGGCCGACAGGTCAAGCCGGCCCATAGAAGACCGATAGGACAACTCTCGGCTGTGGTGGCAGGTGCCAGTCCGACTGGTGACGTCATCCCTAAAGCAAGTACTCTGCAATCCATGGTCACGGACATGATTCAACAGCAGGACCTATGCTGCATGTCGAAGGTATTGCGCAACTATGCTGTTTGAAGGTCACGATTCTGAATGTTAAAGCTATTAAGAAGGGGACTAGCACCTTTGCCTGCACTATACAATCAGTCATACTTATATAAAAAAACCTCTGTCAAGCAACATTGCTTCATGCAAGCACAAAATTAATATTCCGAACTCAGAGTCAAATACCACGTGGGCAAGGAGTTCTTACGGCGCGGACGCTTGGCGCTGGTGCCTCCAGCTGCCGCCCGCTACGGCCGAGCTGCAGGTGCTGCCCTTCTGGTACGCCGTGAGGCCGCCGCGCATCCACGGCGTCGGCGCCGGCGTCAGCGCCATTCGGGGACACGGTGGTGCGCGAGGACTTCCCGCTCGCCGCCACCGTGTTCCCATCGCTGGAGGACGTACACATCGGGAGTGCACACTCGCTGCCAGTACGAGCGTCACGTCGGACACCATGCCACGCCTCAAACACCTCCGCTTCACCGACGTCAGCGTGAGGACGGATGACACCAAAGCCACCATCACCGTGCTCACCGATGACCTGAGGACTCTCCGCATGTCATGCCGTTGGTACAGCAAGACTGAATCGCCATCGCCAGACGCTGTTGTTCTTGTGTCACACGGGCGGCGTCACTGGCGTGTTCACCAAATACTCGTTGTTCCGCTTACGCGAACCCAAGCTGGCGGTGTTCGAGTGGCGATGCTGCTATGCTAACGAGGTGCGCATTGAGGCTGTGGGCCGCATCTCCGATGTCGCCATCGAGATTGACGCCGGTAGGACGCGCACGCCGACTCCGATTCGCACGGAACCCAAGTACATGACAATACAACAACGTGACAAACTAGTGACCGACATCCTTCAAGGGCTTATGCCTGGGTTGCAGCTGCACACTTGGAAAGATGTCATGAGGTATATGTATACTCCACTTTAATTTCAGACTGTTATTACACACACAAAAAAAAATCTCTGACACAAGTAAATAGGTCGTAAATTTGTTTGACTTTCATGGATATATCTACTTATACAAATTATCATACTTGTTTTGAAAGTCATTGATGGCCCAAGTTTAAATTGTTTTGTTGAATGTTAGTAAACCGGTAGAGCATCTATGAGCCAGGCTAGTCTTTGTCTTATATACTATTAGTAATTATTAGAGACCCTAGAGAAGACTCGTAGCCAATATTCATGAAAACTTGCCAAGAAAAAAAGGATCAATTCTAAAAATCCTTATAATAATAAAAAACATTTAGTTTTAAATTTGGCACATCCTATTAATATCATAGTATATAATAGCCATGGGCTCTATTGCGATTTTTATTTGTACAATAATCTGACATGAGGGCCGACAGGTCAAGCCGGCCTATAGAAGACCGATAGGACACCTCTCGGCTATGGTGGCAGGCAGCGGTACTGGTCGGCATCTGGACGGCCGACATGTTACTGGACGTCATCACCCCTAAAGCAAATACTCTGTGCAATCCATGGTCACGGACATGATTCAACCGCAGGACCTATGCTGCATGTCGAAGGTATTGCGTAACTATGCTGTTTTGAAGGTCTTGATTCTGAATGTTGAAGCTATTGAGAAGGGCACTAGCACCTATGCCTGCACTATACAATCAGTTATACTTATATAAAAAAATCTCTGTCAAGCAACAATGCTTCATACAAGCATAAAATTAATATTCTGCACTCAGAGTCAAATACCCCCACGTGGGCAAGGAGTTCTTACCTGACACGGACGCCGACGCCTGGTCCCTCCAGCTGCCGCCCGCTATGGTCAAGCTGCAGGTGCTGCCGTTCTAATGACGACGTGAGCCGCCGCGCCGCGCGACGCTGGCGCCAGCGTCAGCTCCATTCGGGAGAGGCGGTGGTGCGCGAGGACTTCCGCTTCGCTGCCACCGTGTTTCCGTCGCTAGAGAGAGACTGCACGCCGGCGATTGCACGCTTCGCTGCCGATATGAGAGCGTCACGTCGGACACCATGCCTTGCCTCTAACACCTCCGCTTCACCGACGTCCGCGTGAGGACGGATGACACCAAAGCCGCCATCACCGTGCTCGCCGATGACCTGAGGACTCTCTGCATGTCATGCCGTTGGTACAGCAAGACTGAATCGCCATCGGAGCCGTTGTTGTTCTTGTGTCACTCGGGCGTCACAGCCGTGTAAACCAAATACTCGTTGTTCCGCTTATGCGCACCCAAGCTGGCGATGTTCGAGTGGCGATGCTGCTATGCTGACGAGGTGCGCATTGAGGCCGTGAGCCGCCTCTCCGATGTCGCCATCGAGGTTGACGCCGGTAGGACGCGCACGCCTTCTCCGATTGGCACGGAACCCAAGTACGTGACAATACAATAACGTGACAAACTTGTGACCGACATCCTTCAAGGGCTTATGCCTGGGCTGCAGCCGCGCACTTGGAAAGATGTAACCAGGTATGTATATACTCGACTTTAATTTCGGACTGTTATTACACACACAAAAAAATCTCTGACACAAGTAGATAGGTCATAAATTTGTTTGACTCTCATGGATATATCTACATATACAAATTATCAGCCTTGTTTTGAAAGTCATTGATGGTCCAAGTTTAAATTGTTTTGCTGAATGTTAGTAAACGGGTCGACAATCTATGAGCCAAGCTAGTCTTTATCTTATATACTATTAGTAATTCTTAGCGACCACAGAGAAGACTCCTGGCTAATATTCATGAAAACTTGCCAGGAAAATAAAGATCAATTCTAAAAATCCTTATAATAATAAAAAACATTTAGTTTTAAATTTGACACATCCTATTAATATCATAGTCTATAATAGCCATTGGCTCTATTGCGTTTTTTATTTGTACAATAATCTGACATGTGGGCCGACAGGTCAAGCAGGCCCATAGAAGACCGATAGGACACCTCTCGGATGTGGTGGCAGGCAGCGGTACCGGTCGGCATCTGGAGGGCGGACAGGTTACTGGACGTCGTCATCCCTAAAGCAAGTACTCTGTGCAATCCATGGTCACGGACATGATTCAACAGCAGGACCTATGCTGCATGTCAAAGGTATTGCGCAACTATGTTGTTTGATGGTCACGATTCTGATTGTTGAAGCTATTGAGAAGGGCCCCAGCACCTATGCCTGCACTATACAATCAGTTATACTTATGTAAAAAAAATCTCTGTCAAGCAACAATGCTTCATACAACCACAAAATTAATATTCTGCACTCAGAGTCAAATACCCCCACGTGGGCAAGGAGTTCTTACCTGACGCGGACGCCGGCGCATTGAGGCCGTGGGCCGCCTCTCCGATGTCGCCATCGAGGTTGACGCCGGTAGGACGCGCACGCCGACTCCGATTGGCACGGAACCCAAGTACGTGACAATACAACAAAGTGACAAACTTGTGACCGACATCCTTCAAGGGCTTATGCCTCGGCTGCAGCCGCGCACTTGGAAAGTTGTAACGAGGTATGTATATACTCGACTTTAATTTCAGACTGTTATTACACACACAAAAAAAAATCTCTGACACAAGTAGATAGGTCATAAATTTGTTTGACTTTCATGGATATATCTACATATACAAATTCTCGGCCATGTTTTGAAAGTCATTGATGGTCCAAGTTTAAACTGTTTTGCCGAATGTTAGTAAACGGGACGACCATCTTTGAGCCAAGCTAGTCTTTATCTTATATAATATTAGTAATTATTAATCTTATATAATATTAGTAATTATTAGAGACCCTAGAGAAGACTCCTAGCTAATGTTCATGAAAACTTGCCTGGAAAAAAAGGATCAATTCTAAAAATCCTTATAAAAATAAAAAAACATTTAGTTTTAAATTTGGCACATCCTATTAATATTATAGTCTATAATAGCCATGGGCTCTATTGCGTTTTTTATTTGTACAATAATCTGACATGAGGGCCGACAGGTCAAGCAGGCCCATAGAAGACCGATAGGACACCTCTCGGATGTGGTGGCAGGCAGCGGTACCGGTCGGCAGCTGGAGGGCTGACCGGTTAGTGCAATCCATGGTCACGGACATGATTCAACAGCAGGACCTATGCTGCATGTCGAAGGTATTGCGCAACTATGCTGTTTGAAGGTCACGATTGTTGAAGCCATTGAGAAGGGCCCTAGCACCTATGCCTGCACTATACAATCAGTTATACTTATATAAAAAAATCTCTGTCAAGCAACAATGCTTCATACAAGCACAAAATTAATATTCTGCACTCAGAGTCAAATACCCCCACGTGGGCAAGGAGTTCTTAGCTGACGTGGACGCCGGCGCCTGGTCCCTCTAGCTGCCGCCCACAACGGTCGAGCTGCAGGTGCCGCCGTTCTAGTACGTCGTGAGGCCGCCGCGCATCCACTGCGCCGGCGTCAGCGCCCTTCGGGGACACGGTGGTGCGCGAGGGCTTCCCACTCGCCGCCACCGTGTTCCCGTTGCTGGAGGCCCTACACATCGACGAGTGCACGCTCGTTGCCAGTATGAGCGTCATGTCGGACACCATGCCTCGCCTCAAACACCTCTGCTTCACCGACGTCAGCGTGAGGACGGATGACACCAAAGCCACCATCACCGTGCTCGCCGATGACCTGAGGACTCTCCGCATGTCATGCCGTTGGTACAGCAAGACTAATTCACCATCAGAGCCGCTGTTGTTCTTGTGTCACTTGGCCGTCACAGCCGTGTTCACCAAATACTCGTTGTTCCGCTTACGCGCACCCAAGCTGGTGGTGTTCGAGTGGCGATGCTATTATGCTGACGATGTGCGCATTTAGGCCGTGGGCCACCTCTCCGATGTCGCCATCGAGGTTGACGCCGGTAGGACGCGCACGCCAACTTCGATTGGCACGGAACCCAAGTACATGACAATACAACAACGTGACAAACTTGTGACCGACATCCTTGAAGGGCTTATGCCTGGGCTGCAGCCGCGCACTTGGAAAGATGTAATGAGGTATGTATATACTCGACTTTAATTTCAGACTGTTATTACACACACAAAAAAATCTCTGACACATGTAGATAGGTCGTAAATTTGTTTGACTTTCATGGATATATCTACATATACAAATTCTCAGCCTTGTTTTGAAAGTCATTGATGGTCCAAGTTTAAATTGTTTTGCTGAATGTTAGTAAATGGGTCAACCATCTGAGCCAAGCTAGTCTTTATCTTATATACTATTAGTAATTATTAGAGACCCTAGACAAGACTCCTAGCTAACTGTTGGGTTCATAAACCTGGGGTCCCTCGTGGACCGGCTTCCCAACAAAAACTTGGCCCAACAAACAACGTTGCGAGCAACGCACAACTCATGGCCTGGCCCAAATACCTAGACAACAGGCCAGAAGGACGATCCAATCTCCGGCCTAAAGGCCTGGCCGAGGAGGAACGGCGCCCGCTTCCGACTCCGGCCCACCTCTTCGACCTGAGCGCTCGCTTCGGTCTCCAGCCTGCCTCCGAACGGTCTCTCCGACCGGAAGGCCTGGCCAAAACGCCACTTCTAACTCCAGCCCGCTTCTCCGACCGGGAAAACACCGGACCCCTGCCTATGGCTCCTCTCCGACTGGCACAATCAAAGCCGACTGGGACCAACCGACCGAGGACACCCGTTCAGTAAGGACCAGGAAATAGACAGGGAAAGTTAGGCTGCGCACTCAAGTCAACCGTAATACCGAGGACCGTACCCTGTACACCTGCAGGATAGTACCCTGTGACCTCCTTGACATGACAGAACGCAAGCAGTGTTGTAGGCGCCGACATTTTCCCTATAGTGTTGTGGGCGCCATCAACTCCCATACCAGACAAATACGATAAGGCTCCCCCCACGTGCCTCTGAGGCATCGATAGTGTTGTGGGCGCCGGCATTTACCGTACCAGGCAAACATGGTAAAACCCCCTGCATGCCTCTCGGTAACAACAGTATAGCAGGTACCGACATCTGTCATACCTGAAGAAGACGACGCAACCTCTCATGTGCATATAAAATTCAACAGTATTGTGGGTGCCTACCATCGTCATGTACCCGCCAGCGTGGGCAGCAAGACTTAGCGGCGAATGTACTCCCTCCCTCTCGCTTGTAAAGCCATCCCCTTCATCTATAAAAGGGGATGCGGTCTCTTCCAACAGATAGGTTGATTCAGATCGATCAAGTTCACTAGTACACAATAGCAGAACCACCAGGTTCAAACCACGACCACACGCTCGAACACTTAACACATAGCGGAGCTCTCGTCGCTCTCGGTCCCTCTAACCAGAGTCCGACCGGATCTCTTGTACCCCCCCATCTTTCTCCTTCTCGTTTGTAACCCCACTGCAAACTTCGAGCACCTGGGCTCAGGAATAAAGTCACCGACCGACTCAAACTGGACATAGGGCATGTTGCCTGAACTAGTATAAACCCTGTGTCATTGAGTGCTAGACCACCTCCGATCACAACATACGGCAAAACTACAAATATTTACGTGTTGGTCACTTTCTGCACCGACACTAATGTTCATGAAAACTTGCCAGAAAAAAAAAGTTGAATTCTAAAAATCCTTATAATAATAAAAAAAATTAGTTTTAAATTTGGCACATCCTATTAACATCATAGTTTATATTAGCCATGTTCTCTATTGCGTTTTTTATTTGTACAATAATCTGACATGAGGGCCGACAGGTCAAGCTGACCCATAGAAGACCGATAGGACACCTCAAGGCTGTGGTGGCAGGCAGTGGTACCTGTCGGCATCTGGAGGGCCACAGGTTACTGGAAGTCGTTATCCCTAAAGCAAGTACTCTGTGCAATCCATGGTCACGAACATGATTCAACAGCGGGACTTTTGCTGCATGTCGAAGGTATTGCGCAACTATGTTGTTTGAAGGTCACAATTCTGAATGTTGAAGCTATTGAGAAGGGCACTAGCACCTATGCTTGCACTATACAATTAGTCATACTTGTATAAAAAAATCTCTGTCAAGCAACAATGCTTCATACAAGCACAAAATTAATATTCTGCACTCAGAGTCAAATACCCCCACGTGGGCAAGGAGTTCTTACCTGACGCGGATGCCAGCGCCTGGTCCCTCCAGCTACCGCCCACTACGGTCGAGCTACAGGTGCTGCCATTCTGGTATGCCGTGAGGCCGCCGCGCATCCACGGCGCCGGTGTCGGCGCCCTTCGGGGACACGGTAGTACACGAGGACTTCCCGCTCGCCGCTACCGTGTTCCCGTCACTGGAGGATCTACACATCGGCGAGTGCACGCGCACTGCCAGTATGAGCGTCACGTCAGACACCATGCCTCGCCACAAACACCTTCGCTTCACCGACGTCAGCGTGAGGACGGATGACACCAAAGCCACGATCACCGTGCTCACCGAAGACCTGAGGACTCTCCGCATGCCATGCCATTGGTACAACAAGACTGAATCACCATCGGAGCCGCTTATGTTCTTGTGTCACTCGGGCGTCACAGCCTTGTTCACCAAGTACTCGTTGTTCCGCTTACGCGCACCCAAGCTGACGGTGTTCGAGTGGCGATGCTGCTATGCTGATGAGGTGCGCATTGAGGCCATGGGCTGCCTCTCCGATGTCGCCACACGCCGGTAGGACGCGCACGCCGATTCCGATTGGCACGGAACCCAAGTACATGACAATACAACAACGTGACAAACTTGTGACCGACATCCTTCAAGGGCTTATACCTGGGCTGCAGCCGCGCACTTGGAAAGATGTAACGAGGTATGAATATACTCGACTTTAGTTTCAAAGTGTTATTACACACACAAAAAAAATCTCTGACACAAGTAGATAGGTCATAAATTTGTTAGACTTTCATGGATATATCTACATATGTAAATTCTCAGCCTTGTTTTGAGAGTCATTGATGGTCCAAGTTTAAATTGTTTTGCTGAATGTTAGTAAACGAGTCGAGCATCTATGAGCCAAGCTAGTCTTTGTCTTATATACTATTAGTAATTATTAGAGACCCTAGAGAAGACTCCTTGTTGAAACTGGAAGTTTCAGACAACGTGGGGGAGATAGAGGCCTCCGCCCGCTTAGCGTCGCCCTCGGGCGGAGACTCGGGATAGGCACAACAGGTGAGCGTGTAGGACACTGGCACAGAAAGCTAGAGTTTCATTAATTCATCCACCACCCGCCTTCACGGTTACAAGTGTTCCCTATTTATAGGGCTCAACTGCTTCTTGACATAATTTATTACAATGCCCCTCAACTGCTACAGTACATTCCCAGAATATTCCGCCACTAGTCTCTTGTTTGCGGGGCAATCCTGCCACACCGTCTTCAAGTAACGGGCCTCCATGAGCGGCCGGCCCACCGTGCCTCGGTCTTCGGCCCAAAGGCCTGGGTTCCCGACGCTGGCCTCCGTCTTCAGGGATGCGCCGTTGCCTTGGTGGGTCTCCACCGGTCCGGTCGGAGACATCATCCGTAGGTCTCCGCCCGGCCGCGCGGGGGCCATGGTTCCCGACGCTGGCCTCCGTCTTCAGGGGGGCGCCGTTGCCTTGGCGGGTCTCCACCGGTCCGGTCGAAGACATCATCCGTAGGTCTCCGCCCGACCATACGGGGGCCATGCTGGCGCGCTCGCGCGGACCACGGGCGCCTGCACTTGAGTACCTGCACACACTTAGGCAAGATTGTTTGTTTGATTAGTTCAGAGGTAGGGCGGCCTCCGCCCTTATCGCTGGAGACGCCCGTGAGCCGAAGCGAGGCGGCGTCCGCCTGCTCGGTCGGAGATGTCTGTGCCTGGCCCGGGCGGAATCCGCGACAAGCTCGCTGAGCCTCGTGCAGCGCCCTTCGAACATAGCCAGGAAAGTTCCTTTAGTCAGCGCCAGGTCTCTGCCCTAAGATGGTCAAAGACGCCTTGGCGACACCTCGCTGTCGGAGGCCTTCGCCACCCGCCGAAGCCGTGTTACAACAGTTCCCCCCTTTTGAGACCATGGTTCGCCCGAGCGTGCCATGAGCTCAAAACGCCTTGACCAAAGGCGTCTGTGGGGGCGGAGGCCATACGCATTGGCGTCTTCGAGTGAGGCCCCACTACTTCCCCCCTGGCTCGCTCTGGCGTGGCCGCTGGTCTCGTTGAGAGTAGCCGTTGGGCAGCAAATCTAGCCGTTGTCCTATGGTGCGGCCGTTTATGTCGTGTTAGTTTCCATTATATACCTTGCGACTTTTTTGGAGATGACCGTTGTGCGGCAGGCGAATTCTCCGGAGATGACCATTGTATGGCGAGAGCCGGACCGCCTACCCGCGGCCTATATAAGGGTGTTGTTGGTGGCGGGGTCCCCCCCGCATTGCTCATTCGCTTTCGTTGCCTCTAAGAAATCGCTCTCTGCTCTCTTCGCTTTCGCCTTTTGCTGCCCTCGCACGTTCTGTCTTTCTACCTGCGTCTCGCGCTTAGGCTGCTGTCGCGGTGGCTTTCTTTTCTGCCTCCGCCCAAACTCGTCGGCCCGCCTTTTTCGGACGCTATCGCCACCTTCTCGGCGTTAGGGCCGTCGGCTGGGGTGCGTGTTTTGAGGTGTGCATGCTTGCCTCTGCCTCCACGTTGGAGTTTGAAAAGCTAGTGGAGGAGGATTTGGGGAGTGTCTCTGCGTCCGTCGGAGACCTGATTGCTGCGGATCCTAGAGATATGGCGATTAAGTCTTGGGATTTCGGCCCCTCCTCCATTACTGAAGAGGCAATTGCGGAGATGTTGAAGGAATCGTGTTTTCCTTCTTTGAGGGTAAAAATCCCTCCGCCTGGCCAGACTGTTCTAGAAGATATGCGGTGGTCTTTCGGGACTTCTTCACCTGCGGCCTCTGCCTTCCTTACATCCCTTTCCTTCGCCGGGTGTTGGAGACCTTCAATGTCTAGCTCCATCATCTGACCCCTACTGCCTTCCTCACGCTTAGCAAATTCTGGTGGGCATGCGTTTCTTATGGTGCCGAGCCAGATGTGGACACCTTCTGCGCGTACTACGAGCTGCAGAAGCAGCCGAAGAAGAAGAAGGAGGTGCGACAGGGCCAGGAGGTGGAGGTGACCTACCAGTATGGTAGTTGCACCTTTATGTCTAAGAGGAACCAAGGCGTGGACCGCCTAGAGATCTCTTTTCGCCAAAAGGGCAAGTGGGACCGTGGCTGCCTTGAGCAATGGTTCTACGTGAAGACCTACGAGGTCCGTAGCACTACCGAGGATGGTGTGGAGGTCTCGAAGTATCCATTGACTTCAAGGATGGAGGAGATGGCGCCACACACGCGCGTGGATCCGCCGGAGGAGGTGTCTCCGACGAGGGAGGCTTCTGATCAGGCTTTTGCGGTAGCGTGCCGCTACTCCGGTGGCCGCAACCTGGTGGAGGAGATTATGGCCTCCAACTACTAGCCCCTGGGCAAAAACAACCCAGCCTTTCGGCTGGAACAGGTGAAGGTTCCCGTTTTTGGGCTGGAGGCCGAGATTCCGTTCCCCCGCTTCGGCCAGTCTTTGGGGGAGGGGGTGACGGAAGACAGTTTCATCTCCGAGGTTGAGGAAGCCACCGTAGGGTTGGTTGGCAAGATTTCCGAACATGAGTACACGTCTCGGAGGGCCGTGGCGGGCACCATGCCACGGCTCAATCGAGTTTTTGAGGAGGTCGGGATCGTCTACCGGGAGCGCGAGGTTCCTGCCGAGGTCCTGGCTTCAATTGAGAAGAAGAAGAGGGCCTTCGCGAAGAATGTTACGGCGGAGGCCGAGTCTAAGAAGAGGAAGGGCGCCGTCGTTGCTCGGGCGCCTACAAAAAAGAAGAAGAGCGGTGCTCTGTTGATCGCGCCGGCCGTGTCTTCTACCGGTAGTGCGGGCGTTGCCTCTGCTGGTAGTGAAGACGTTCAGAGCTCCTTCGTCCCATCAGTGGACGTGCAGGTTGTGAGCGGAGAGGATCGCTGCTCTCCTATGGCTCTAGTGTGCCCTGTGAGTGGCGCTATGAGCAGTGCTGGGCGTCCGGGAGCCAGCGCTGCTCCGACGCGCTCCTCGCATGGTGCTGTGAGCGTCGGCGAACAGCCAGAAGGTAGCGCCGCCGAGCATATGCCCGACATTCTTGGCAGGCTGTGTTCAAGTTCTGAAGAGGGCGCAGAGGCTGTCTTGTGGCACGCTCCTTCTCCCACCGTTGTTGCGCCTTCGCCCGTGCCTGTGGTCAACGTCGGGCAGTTGGAGGCCATGCTTGCTGAGCAGGCCCCGGCGGCCCAATCTTTTTCGAGTCCTCCGCCCGTCAGGCCGCTGGCTGAGGAGATCCGGCCCTTTGGGCCTTCGCCGCATGATATGGCGGAGACCTCTACCCAGGGGGCGCGGCAAGCGGCCCAGCCTGGGCTTTTTATGAGTAAGTTTGTTTGGTGCACATTTTTGTGTTTATTGTCTTCGCCCGGTTTGTTTGTTTACATATCGTGCCAAGTGCTAATACTGTGTACTTGTTACTTTGTAGGCGATGTCATGGCTAGACTCCTCACCCCAGAGGAGCGAGCGGCCGCTGCCGGCGTCAAGTTCGGTCCGGGGCAGCGGGGGCTGATGGCGCTGGGTCCGAGTGAGTATAGAATGTTTTTATTTTGATCATCATTTGACATGTTGTTATTGCCTATTTCTGATCTACCCTCTGACCTGAGCTGTTGTTGTTTTTTTTACGTAGGCTCCTCCGACACCTCTATCTCAGGTTGGGAGGAGTGTTATCTTGTTGTTCTTGGAGACGTCGGAGGTGGTCTTTGGCTGTTGGTGTGTTTATCGTGAGATTTGCTTTTCTCGCCTTATTGTTTTGTGTTTGTTTGTTCTTCTTTGAACAGATCGCTTCAAACAGCGTCTGAGGGACATGGATTTCTTGCAACTTCTCCGTGTTCATCTAGAACACCAGAGCCTGGTGCGTCTTCGGCGGTTTGCCCCTTTCCTTTTTTTGTGTATGTTCGCTTTAAACTTGTTTTTGATTCTGTTACTGATCGCTTTGGTCTTCCTCTCTCTGGTCGTAGGGGTATCACACGGGCGTTGTCATGGAAGAGCGCTGCACTCGCGAGGTCTCCGACTGAGATACTGCGATTGAAGCGCTCAAGGCGGAAATCGAGCGCCTGGAAGGTGAAAAAGGGGGTCTGTCCAACTCCCTTGCAGCTCTCCGCCTGTCTCTGGCGGAGAAGGAGCGAGAAAAGGATGGTTTGAGGGCCGATCTCACCAAGTCCTGGGATGCAGAGGTTTTGTCCGTCGAGCAGGCCCGTAGGACGAACGAGCTGGCCGAGGGTCTCCGGCGAGAGCTTGCCTCTGAGAAGGAGTCCGCGGCTGCGGTGGGTGAGCAGTTGTCTTTGACGATGAGGCGTTTGGACTCGATCAAAGGGGTCCTTGCTGCAACCGTTGGTCACTACCGGGCCACCATTGCCAAGTTTGGAGGCGAAACCTCCGCTCCTCCAGAGGAAGACAACGTGTATGCTCTCGCCTCCTGACTAAAGCGTCACCTTGCGAAGCTCCCTGGTATGATTAATGGCTGCACGGACTACGGGGCGCTGGCGGGAGTAGCGAATTACGCCAAGCTTTTGGCGCGCGGCGGGTGTACGCATACTGAAAGCGTTCCGAAGGGAGCGCTGCCGGGTCTAGAGGAGCTCGGTGAGACTTCTCCTGGTTTGCGAAAAACCTTGATTAATTTCATTGGGCACTTTTGGGCTCCATTTGGTAGATCTGCTGCCCGAAAACTGGCGGAGGAAAAGAGGGCGAAGGTATTTCTAGTCTTTGTAGCCGCTTTTTTTTCCTTGCTTTCTGCGAAGCTGCGAAGGCTTTCGTTGCTTGTGTCCCTAATACTTTAGTCTGTGCTTCAGGATGCGCAGAAGGGTCTTGCGGGCAGGCCTCCGTTAGTTCCGCGCTCGGCGACCGTGGGCGGTATCTCCGCCGCCGCTGACACTCCGGTGGGATCTACGATCGGTGGTGGTAGTGGTCGGAGGCCGCCGGTGCCGTGCCCGTCCGCAGTTGATGCAGGCTCCGTTCTAGGGACTTCTGCTGCAGCCGATGCGCCGGAGGTCTAGGCTCTTTGTAGCACTTAGTTGTTTTGGCGTGTATATTGTAGTCCAGTTGGACTCTTGTGAATAAAGTTTATTTTGTTTTGAATGGTTTTGTGGGAAATTTTAACCTTGCGCAGGTTCCGAATTGGGAGCCTGCGCAAGATGTTGCGCCTTTGACTCTCTACAACGATGGTATTTATGTGAGCGAAGAGCTTTGGGAGTATTGGAGTTCGGCTTTCCCCCGCAGCTTTGCGCGCGACGTGTTTGAGTCAGTTAAGCTTGACATAGACGACGAGCGCGCTGGGTTTACTCACGCGCTTGCTTGGCGCGGACCTCCGCCACAATAGTTAGGATTTTATTGCAAGTTGGTGTCCTGTAAGAATGCTTCTTGACGTTTTATGGAATACAAGACAGGTTCACTTTCTTGATTATTTGTGCGGTGGCTTGAGCCTGTTGTGCTAGTTTACATATCTCGTCTAGTCCTGAGCTTGCACACCATTGTCCTTTGCTTGGGCGAACATGTGTGATACAGAGGTGGTGGCCAGGACCTTCGCCCCATGTTTTCTCCTTCTCTGTGCTCGCTTGATGGCCGGGGTAGAAGTGTTGGCAGTTTTTTGACCGGCGGAGGCGTACTTGAAGTCCGCCTGGCGAGGCTTGTCGAAACGGTGTTTGATCCAACTAGAGGTTTGGCGCAGCTTGTGCAGACGGCGGAGACTTTTGGTATTTCTTTAGCTGGGTGTTTTAGCTTTCTGGCGGCATGAGCCTCCGACGCTGCACACCCGTGGGACATGGTTGATTTTTGGAGATGGCAGGTTAGGTCTCCAGCGCCAGGGGGATGTTACGAGATTTCATGCGATATCCCCCTTCTTCCGTAGGCCTTTGTTGTTCATCACCGTGTCGTAGGTCCTATCTCTTTTCTCATTGCCTCCGACTATCTACTGTTGCCTCCGATTTTATGAGTTTTCGTACAATATCTACGGCCGACTTGGATATCTAAGGAGACCCATGCCTCCATGGCTGCTGCTGTGGCTTTTGCTTGTGCTCTGCCTTGTCCCCCCCTTGCGCCCTTGCGCCCTATGCAGACTGAGTTTTTAAGGGAATGGGGGGAATCCGTTTTTATAGTGGGGTGGTGGCTTTTGGGTGTTATAACATTTTGGTACGTTGTTAGTTGGAACATATCTTGGCTTTAATAGCCTGTATCTTGCTTGAATTATTCGTTCCTCTTGAGATCTTTTGAAGTAAAGAGGTCTGGCGCCATAGTGGTGGCACTGTTTTGTCAGACATTTTCTGTTTTCGCTATTTTCGATGGCGGGGACCTTCTTCCTGGTTCCAGCGCCATAATTTTGTTGCCCCTGATGCTAGGGGTGTTTTTTGTTAAGGTCGGAGGCCTGTTTTGCCGAGGTTGTTTTTTCCTTGGCGCCTGAATTTGTTCAGGTCTTCTTCAAGGGTCGGAGGCCTTTTTGGCCCCTTTTTTTTACCTTGCTGCCTGACTTTGTTCAGGTGTTCGTCAAGGGTCGGAGGCCTGTTTGGCAAAAAAAAATTTGACCTTGCTGCCTGACTTTGTTCAGGTCTTTGTCAAGGGTTGGAGGCCTGTTTGGCCAATTTTTTTGACCTTGCTGCCTGACTTTGTTCAGGTCTTCGTCAAGGGTCGGAGGCCTGTTTGGCCAAAAAAAATTTGACCTTGCTGCCTGACTTTGTTCAGGTCTTTGTCAAGGGTCGGAGGCCTTTTTGGCCCTTTTTTTCTTTTTTTTGACCTTGCTGCCTGACTTTGTTCAGGTGTTCATCAAGGGTCGGAGGCCTGTTTGGCAAAAAAAAAATTTGACCTTGCTGCCTGACTTTGTTCAGGTCTTCGTCAAGGGTCGGAGGCCTGTTTGGCCAATTTTTTTGACCTTGCTGCATGACTTTGTTCAGGTCTTCGTCAATGGTCATAGGCCTGTTTGGCCAATTTTTTTTGACCTTGCTGCCTAACTTTGTTCAGGTCTTCGTCAAGGGTCGGAGGCCTATTTTGGCTATTTTTTCTGCCTTGATGCCTGACTTTGGACAGGTCTTTGTCAAGGTCGAAGGCCTGTTTTGGCTATTTTTTCTGCCTTGATGCCTGACTTTGGACAGGTCTTTGTCAAGGTTGAAGGCCTGTTTGGCCATAGAGGTCGTTTCAAATTGCCCATGCCTATGGCTGGCGCTTTGAAAGGACTTGTACTTTTTGTTCACCGAATATTGCGGCGCCAAAGCTGGCCGCTTTTGGTTTTGGGTTTTTCGAGCGTTCTTTTGGGGAATTACCTCTTTATACTTGTAGAGGATTTTTACATTGAGCCTACCTCATTAAAAATCTCACCTCCGCTTGGAGTTCCCCTGTGAGGAAAAGAGTGCAGGCTCTTTTACATTTGTTTTGAGTGAAGTAAAAAAAACTTAAAGGTAAATAAATGGAGGGGCCTCCGCTTATATTTTGCGGAGGTTGCCCTTTGGTACATTGCCTAGATGTAGTATCTGCGGAGGCTGTCAATATTCCAGGTGTGGGTTGTCGTGACACCTTCGCTGTCGGTCAAGTGGAAAGAGCCAGGTCGGCCTCTTTGCCGCGTTCTTTGTGTATGGGCCTTCCCATTTCGGTTGCAACTTGCCGACAAGTTGTGCATTGGGTTTTCTTCTGAGTACGAGGTCTCCGTGCTTTATGTCTTTCCTTACCACCTGGGAGTCTCTCCACTTTTTGGTTTGGGACTGATATTTTGCAATGTTTTCGACTACTTCCAGTCTTATTGCTTCTATTGTTTCTTTTGCACTTCATCTTGCAACATCAGCTGACTCATTGTGCGGAGGCTTTCATGCTTGATTTCTTCTGGCATCATGGCCTCTTCTCCATAAAGCAGTTTGAATGGTGTGAATCCTGTTGTTCTTGAGACGGATGTATTGTGTGACCAAATCACTCTAAGTAATTCATCTACCCATTTTCCTTTGCGTAGGCCCAGCAATGTTTTTGATATTGCTGAAACACTATTCTGTTTGCTCTTTCCACAGCACCATTGGACTCTAGGTGGTATACAGAGGCGAAGGCTAGTTTTGTCCCAATGCTTTTGCAGAATTCTTTGAAGTTCTCTGAATCGAATTATTTTCCATTATCTACTATCAGAATCCTCGGTACACCGAATCTGCAAATGATGTTTTGCCAGAAAAATTTTCGAACGGTTTCTGAGGTTATCTTCGCCAGCGGCTTTGCTTCTATCCATCTTGTAAAATATTCTACTGCCACTACTGCGAATATGTTTCCTCCTTGGGATGGTGGTAATGGTCCGACCAGGTCCATACCCCATCTTTGTAGCGGCCATGTCGGAGGTATAAGCTGGGTCTCCGACGATGGTTTTAACTGCCCTGGAGAGAATGTTTGGCATGCTTGGCATGTTCTGACTGTCTGCTCTACGTCATGTATGTGTGTTGGCCAATAGAAGCCCTGCCTTATTGCCTTTGCTGATAATGCTCTAGAGCCAATGTGCGACCCGCAAATTCCTGAGTGCATTTCTTGAAGCAACTCTATGCCTTCGCTCTGCGATATGCATTTGAGGAGGGGCTGGACTACTCCTTTCTTGTATAGTACACCATCTAAGATTGTGTAATTTCTTGCTCTGGCCTGTATGTATTCTTGCTGCTTTTGCTTCATCTTCTTCGCTGGTTTTGCCTTCTAGGAATTCTGTTATCGCCTTTCTCCAATCTTCATTTTACAGGTGTAGTATGGGCTTTGGTGCCTTAGGTGTCTCCGCAGTTGCCGAAGACTTCAAGATCTGGTAAAAAGTGTTTTGGTGGCGATGGCGTGTTGTTTGCATGACCTTTGCCAATTCATCTGCCTCTGCATTTTCTGATCTTGGTATGTGCTTCAGGGTGAAGCCCTCGAATCTCCGCTCCAAATTTTTGACAACGGATAGGTATTTGATGAGTTCCGACTCTCTTGCTGTGTATTCTTTCTCTACTTGGCCAGTGACCACTTGAGAATCTGTTTTGACTGTCAATGTTTTTGCCCCTAGGGCCTTTACTTTGCTCAGCACTAAGATCAGGCCTTCGTATTCTGCAATGTTGTTTGTTGATTTGAACTCTAGCATTGCTGCGTACTTCATTCTGACGCCAGAGGGTGCCGTTAGAACGGCGGAGGCTCCTGCTCCGGCTTGGCCCTAGGCTCCATCCGTGAATGCTATCCAGCCTTGAATGGTTGGTTGTACCTTGGTCTCTGTCGGAGGTGTCCAATCTGCTAAAAATCGGCTAGTGCTTGTGATTTGATTGCTGTTCTGGGCACATACGAGATACCAAATTGTGATAGCTCTGTAGCCCATTTGCCTATTCTACCGGAGGCTTCTTTGTTTCTGAGCAGGTCTTGCAATGGCAACGATGTTGGAACTGAGATTTCGTGGGCTCGGAAATAATGCTTTAGTTTTCTTGATGCCATCAGCACTGCGTAGGCAACTTTTTCCACCTCCGTGTAGTTTAGCTTGGCTCCGGACAGTGCTTCTGAGATAAAATAAACTGGTTTTTGAGTTTTGCCTGATTCTTTTTCCAGCTCGTGAACTAAGACTGCGCTGACTGCATGGTCAGAGGCCGCCACATACAGCAATAGGTGGCTTTCTGATTCTGGGACGGAGACCACCAGTGAGCTTGCTAGATACTCTTTCAAGTTATGAAATGCTTCCGTCTGCTTGGGCCCCCACTCGAAGTTGTCTCCGCCCCTCAGGGCTTGGAAGAAGGGTAGGCTGCGTTCTACTGATTTTGAGATGAATCTATTGAGCGCTGCTATTCTTCTCGTCAGCTTTAGCACTTCTTTCTTGTTTTTGGGCTCTGCCATTGTCATTATTGCTCTGGTTTTGTCCGGGTTCTCTTTGATGCCTTCGCTGCTTATGATATATCCGAGCATCTTCCCTTTTGTGACTCCAAATATGCATTTTTCTGGGTTGAGGCGGAGGCCGGCTGTCCTGAGGTTGGCGAAGGTCTCCTGTAAGTCGGAGACATGATCATCCTTGCTCTTACTCATGACCACTATGTCGTCGACGTAGGCTATGATGTTTCTATCTAGTTGTGAGCCCAAAACTTCCTTTGTCATTCTGGCAAAGGTTGCGCCAGCATTTTTGAGGCCTTCCGGCATTCTGGTGTAGCAATATGTCCCGAATGGAGTTGTGAAACTTGTCTTGTCTCCGTCTTCTTTTTTCATCCAGATTTGGTGATACCTAGAGAAACAGTCGAGGAGAGAGAACCTCTGGCATCTGGCTGTCTTGTCGACGGAGGCATCTATTCTTGGCAATGGGAAAGGGTCTTTTTTGCAAGCTTTATTCAGATCTGTGAAATCTATGCACATTCTCATTTTGCCATTCTTCTTTGGTACCAGTACTACGTTTGCAAGCCATTACGAATACTTGACTTCCACGATCACTTTTGCATCTAGCAATCTTTGCACCTCCGCCTTTCTTTGCCGAGGATTACGCCCTCGACATTTTTCTCTGCTTACGCTTTCTTGGTCTCATGTTTTCATTGATATCCAGTTCATCTTTGTATGATGTCCTCTATTTGACTCCTTGGAGGTCGAGGTCTGACTGACAGCGAAGATATCCTTGTTTTTTACTAGAGTTTCCATGAGCTCTTCCTCCTCCGCCTTGCTCAATTCTAAGCTGATTGTTACTTTTCTCGTCGGTAACTCCTTTTCTAGAGGAATCAGCTTTTTGCATTCTTGACTCATCATATCTGTTTTTCCTCCTGGGCATATCCAGAGGCTCTTGTTCTTTGTCCGACTTCACCGACCGCATTGATGTTTCTTTGGGCTCTGTAGATAGCTTTTTCTATGTTTCTTGCTTCTTTTTGGTTGCCTTTGATTTGTGATAATACCATGGAGTCTTTGGTATTTTCATGCACTGTAGGCCATATCTTGAGGGCTGCGTTGAATTTGGTTGTGAATCCTCTGCCCAAGATGGCATTGTATGGGTAATACAAATCGACGACGTCGAAGGTTATGTACTCGGTTCTAGCATTTGCTTGGGTTCCGAATGACACTAGGAGTGAGATTTTTCCTAGTGCTTGTATCTGCTTGCCTCCGAATCCTATTAAAGGGGATTTGGAGGGCTGTAATTGATTTCTACTGAGCTTCATTTGGTCGAAGGTATTTGCGAAGATGATATCTGCTGAACTGCCAGTGTCAATCAACACTCTGCTTATCTCCCACGCTGCTATGTTTGTTTTCATCACCATTGCGTCTGTGTGAGGGTAGCTTTCTAGCTGGAGATCTTCTTCTGTGAAGGTGATTGGGACTCTGGACCAATCTATGTATTTTGTTGGGCCCTAGACTGCTACATTGTTTACCAGGCGGAGGTGATTCTTTTTCTGCTTTTTCGTTTGAAACTCCATTGATGATCCTCCGGCGATTGGCAGTATCATGCCTATTGTTGGTAGTGCTCCATGAGGGTTGACTTGGTTTTCTGGGTTTGGCTCATTTTTCAATGTTGGGGGTTGGTTGTGAGGTGGTGGTGGAGGAAGTTGTTGCATTTGCTGCTGTTGCGGCGGATACTCGAACCTGCTTTGGTTTTGTGGCGGTCGGTTTGTTTCGAGGTAGGTTATGTGGGGAGTTTTTGGGTTTATGTAGGTCAGGCTTGCCTCCGACCTATAGTTGCCCGCCGGAGGCTGCTGCGAGGGCGCTGACCGCCATGCTGGTAGGAATTCTGGGTAATAGACGGAGGCTAGTGTGGAGGGATGTATTTGGTTTGCGTTTAGCGCTGGGTACATCGGGCAGTACTGCTGGTGGCCAGTTGTGTAGGTGTTGTTGACCTCTCTTGCGTTCTTCTGCGCCGGAGGTTGGGCGGTCTGCTTGTTCTTCATTCTTTCCTGTGTCTCCTTTGTCTCCGGACAATCTTTGGTGCTGTGCCCTGCGCTTTCGCCGTGAAAAATGCAATATGGCCTGCGTTGTTTCTGGTTGCGATTTTTGTTCCAGTTTTTGCCTTGGTAACCTTGCCTACCTTGGTTCCTGGTCTGGGTCTCTGGCCCTGCTAGCCCTGGCAGTTGCCCTTGTTCGGGGTGAGGTTGACCCTCGATGCTGAGCACCTGCCCCTGGCCTGGTTTCTGATTTGATGTGTTCTGGTTCGCATAGCTCTTCTGTGAGTTTTTGCTGTTGTTTTGCTGTCTGTTTTGACCCTGCTCCTCCAGCCTTTTTCGGAGGTCATTGTCTGATCTGTAGTACTTCTCGAACTCATCGTACAACTGTTGTATGGAAGTTGGTTTCTCTCTTGCTAGGTGTGCTGCGAACGGCCCAATTCGGAGCCCTTTGATCGCTGCTTCAATGGCGATCTCTTCTGGGATGTCTGGTGCCTTCGCCTTTAGTTGCATGAATTTCCAAAAGTAGTCATGTAGTGTCTCTCCCTGCATTTGTTTGCACTGGAACAGATCTGTGGATGTCAGGGACTGTGCTGCTAGCCCCTTGAAGTTTGCCAATATCTTGTCCCGGAGATTTTCCCAAGAATAGACTGTGCTTGGTTTGAGCATGGAATACCAAGCCAACGCATCACCTTCGGCAGCAATAACAAATGACTTTGCCAGGACGGCGTCGTCTCCGCCGGCGGAGGCTACTGCTGCCTCGTAACTCATAATGAACTGATGGGGGTCTGTCTTTCCGTTGAACTTTGGTAGTGTGATTGGCTTGTACGCCGTTGGCCATGGCGATTGTTGTATGCCTTCAGAGAGTGGGGACTTGGGGTCGATAGGCCTCCGCATCGCCTGAGATGGCATCGTGGTTGGGCTGATCAGTGGCGGAGGCATGTTTGTGGTTGGTGTCGCTGTGGAGGCTGGGATCGCAGAGGTTGACGCTGGTACTGCATGCTGCATACTTAGCATCTCAGCATATAGGACTGCCAACTGTTGCCTTATTTCTACTGCTTGTGCTGACACTTGAGTAGCTTGCTGATTAGCTACGAATGCTACTGCCATTTTGTCCCTCTCTTGTTGCGCTCTTTGCAACTGTGCTTGCAGCTGTTGCAGTTCTTGCTCGAGTGTTGTACCTAAGTTTGGTTGGGCCTCTAAATCTTGGATCTCTGGATGTTGGGGTTCCGGTTGTTGACCCTGGGCATCTGCTCTGGTGCCATCCTCCACTGGCGAGGTTGCGTAGGTGCTACGAGTGGTGCGCCTAGGCCTTCCTCTCTGACCCGTGGTCGTTGCTGCTCTGGTGGTGGTTTTTCATTTCCCTGCCATCATTGGTTTGTCTTGGCCAAACCACGGTGGGCGCCAATGCTGAAACTGGCGGTTTCAGACAACGTGGGGGAGATAGAGGCCTCCGCCCGCTTGGCGTCGCACTCGGGCAGAAACTCGGGATAGGCACAACAGGTGAGCGTGTAGGACACTGGCACAGAAAGCTAGAGTTTCATTAATTCATCCACCACCCGCCTGCACGGTTACAAGTGTTCCCTATTTATAGGGCTCAACTACTTCTTGATAGAATTTATTACAATGCCCCTCAACTGCTACAGTACACTCCTGGAATATTCCGCCACTAGTCTCTTGTTTGCGGGGCAATCCTGCCACACCGTCTTCAAGTAACGGGCCTCCATGAGCGGCCAGCCCACCGTGCCTCGGTCTTCGGCCCAAAGGCCTGGGTTCCCGATGCTGGCCTCCGTCTTTAGGGACGCGCCGTTGCCTTGGCGGGTCTCCGCCGGTCCGGTCGGAGACATCATCCGTAGGTCTCCGCCCGGCCACGTGGGGGCCATGGTTCCCGACGCTGGCCTCCGTCTTCAGGGGCGCGCCGTTGCCTTGGCGGGTCTCCGCCGGTCCAGTCGGAGACATCATCCGTAGGTCTCCGCCCGGCCGCGCGGGGGCCATGCTGGCGCGCTCGCGCGGACCACGGGCGCCTGCACTTGAGTACCTGCACACACTTAGGCAAGATTGTTTGTTTGATTAGTTCAGAGGTAGGGCGGCCTCCGCCCTTATCGCCGGAGACGCCCGCGAGCCGAAGCGGGGCGGCGTCCGCCTGCTCGGTCGGAGATGTCTGTGCCTAGCCCGGGCGGAATCCGCGACAAGCTCGCTGAGCCTCGTGCAGCGCCCTTCGAACATAGCCAGGAAAGTTCCTTTAGTCAGCACCAGGTCTCCGCCCTAAGACGGTCGAAAACGCCTTGGTGACACCTCGCTGTCGGAGGCCTTCGCCACCCGCCGAAGCCGTGTTACAACACTCCTAGCTTATGTTCATGAAAACTTGCCAGGAAAAAAATATCAATTCTAAAAATCCTTATAATAATAAAAAAACATTTTGTTTTAAATTTGGCACATCCTATTAATATCATAGTCTATAATAGCCATCGGCTCTATTGCGTTTTTTATTTATACAAAAAAATGTCTACCTCCACCATTATAAAAAATGCATAATGTAGACTCCTAAATCTATATCTAATATCTAAATTGCCCACACCTGCTACTATGAAAATAATTTTAAAAAATAGCTCTGTAAATTTCTATCTAAATTGCATACTTCTGCCATGATGAAAGATAATTTAAAATACTCCAAGTTTGTATATAAATTTTCAATCTCTGTCGTTATATAAAATAATGTAAAGTAACACTTGAATTTATATCTAAATTATTTCCATATGCTATTATTAAAGATAATGTAGAGTGATACATTTTATTTGTATCTAAATTATCTACCTATACGTTGAAGTAATTTTATTAGTTCTAGGTATTAAATGTTAATGTCTAATGCTTATATCTCTTACTAAGATTTTAGCACGGGTCGATGGGCTAGTGAATAATCCCTACATTCCCTTTTATAAGGCAGATTGACATGGCACGATCTCCCGACCACACTTTAACCATTTATTTATTTTATAATATATTATTTATATACTTACAAAGTTATGATAATTGGATAGTAGTATATTTAATTATAAATCTACTGCATCGAATTTGTATTAAAAAAATTATTAGTCAACTTATTGGTCAAAGGATTTAAAGTTTGAATCTTGCCTGTCAAAAAAGAATAGTTTGAATCTGGATATATGCGTGCGTCTTTGTAAAGAGGAACGAGGGGAGTACTCATTAACAGACGTATTTCAAAGAAGCAACTTATGTGTTTGAGCAATGTTTTGAAAAGTCTAACAAGTACAATGATTAAATAATTTTCCTTCCATTTGACAGGAAATGCATGCAACGTGATGACAGGTGGTTGTGCTTTGAAGACACAACAAGTGCCTACCCTGCTACCGAATGAATTAAAGCATGGAAGTATATGGAACCAGCTCTTCGCGTAGCAGGCGGGATAGATACACATGAGGAATCAGACATGCCCCGATGCCCGTATGACTCTGTTCACCTAGGTTTTCACGCACACACGGGTCCTTTTTAGCGGTTTTACTGGTATATTTGTAAACGCACATTCGTGGTGTGTGTGTGTCTCATATCGCAATTCAAACAAGGAATGAGCTCCAAGTGCATTTTTTCCTCTTTTTAAACGGACGAGCAAGAGTTTTGCCTACTCTTGATGCTATATATCATATTATTATTTTATTAGAGTCTAACATATGTTGGATTCGAGATAATGACTTAACCAAGTGGTTTTGCCCCGTAGCCACATCCTCTAGTTCGGCTGCTGCAGCTTGATCGACTGGGTGGAGGCCTCGACATCGGTACGGATTGCGCTCCTTCAATTTTTTCCATAGCTATGGGGATAAGCAGTGTCACTTGATTTGTAAAGACGGGGATCTCTAGTCTTCTTCTCTTTTTTCGTTCCTTCTTGTTCCCTAGGTCCCGCCACCGGTGAGCTCTACACCAATGAAATCCACACGCCAACGAGTCTCTATTCTCCCGAGCCACAAGGAGATGTTGCACTGAAATCGTATGTTGCACGCATCTGTTTCAAGTGTTTCATAGGTATTTTTTTAGATAAAGGATAGTTTATATCCGACTTCATCTACCGAGGTAGAATCAGGCCCATTATTACAAAGTTCACAGCACACCACTTTCAAGGTTGAGAAGCTCACATCCAGACTTTGGAAAACAAAACATGAAGAGAAGTCCTGACTAAGAAAGACCACAAAACCTAGTAGATAACCATCCTCTGGAACTAAAGAAATGCAGGGTTGAAGTTTCCAAATGCTGCCCAACAAGGGTCAGCTGGTCCCGTAGGTCATCACGCCACTGCAGTCTTGCCCACTGTCGTAGCCAATGGGTTCTGAAGGGACCGTGACGCCTAAGAGGGGGGTGAATTAGGCAACTTAAAAATTCTAACTCTAAACTATGGCCTCTTCGTCTACCTCTAGCAAAACCTATGCAAAAGATAATCTATCTAAATGTGCAACTACGGTTTTGCTAGTGTGTTGCTATCTCTACCGCAAATGATAATAATCTGATCAATGTAAATGCGGAAGCTTAAAGAGCAAGGTAGAGATATGCAAACTCTCGTCGACGACTCCGGTATTTTTACCGAGGTATCGAGAACCGCGCAAGCTTCCCCCTAGTCCTCGTTGGAGCCCCTCGTAAGGAATCCCTCGCAAGGGCCAAGCTCCCGGTCGGGTAACTCCGTGGATAGCCTCGGGCCTTCCCCACGCGCAAGTGGGTCTCCGATGTGCCTTCCGGCAAGCCTCTCCCAGATGCTCCCCGCCGTCTTCACTATCAAGCTTTCGGCCAAAACGCCGCGGGCCTTGTTCCCTTCGGTACACGGTGGCGGCCGCACCACAAACGCGGTTGGTGCGATCTCGCAAGACTTCAAGCCCCTCCGATGTACAACTCTTGTGCTCGCAAGCACGGGGTGGCAAGAGGTACGCAAACCTCACTAAACACTAGGCATACACCTAGAGCAAGCGCATAAGCGGTGGTCTAATCAACCTAAGCACTTCGCAAAGCACCTACCCTAATCACCTGATGAAACACTAAGCACTATGCAAGTGGAGATCGCTAAAATGGTGTATCAACACCCTTGGTATGTTTCCTCAGCTCCACTCTTCTCAAATAGCCGATTGGGGTTGTATTTATAAGCCCCACTGAGAAAGTAGCCGTTGGGGTCGAATTTCCGCGAAACTGCTACTGACCGGACGCTGAATCGTCCAGACCGGACGCGTCCGGTCGTCTCGACCGTTGCAGCCGCGAACTACCGATCGGACGCTGCCAGCGTCCGGTCGCCTGCCACCGGACGCATTCGGTCGCAGTTTCGCGCGCCTGGAACCTCTCTGTACTCGATCGGACGCTGATGCCCTGCATCCGATCGTTTGCCGCCAGCGTCCGGTCTAGCGTCCGGTCGCCTGTCTGCTGAGCCAACGGTCCAACGTCCGGTCGCGCTTCCAACGTCCGGTCCAGAGTCCGGTCGCCTCTGCGAGCTCGTTTCTTCACGATCTTGCGTACGGCTTGGTTCCAATCTTCATGCTTGGACTTTGCTTGATATCTTGGGTCATCACTTTTGCTTCTAAGGTCTTGCTTAAGGTGTTGATCATCAGATTATCACGTCGCCTTCGTCCAAGTCACGTTTTGCACCCTATTGAACTACAAAACAGACACTTGCAAATTCATTAGTCCAATTTGGTTGTGTTGGTCATCAAACACCAAAATCCAAAGTAAATGGGCCAAGGGTCCATTTTCCTTACAATCTCCCCCTTTTTGGTGATTGATGACAACACGATCAAAGCAAGCAAATAATAAAAATTTTGAATTTAAAAACTCTCTACTTGCTAGGATGCAATGCAAGGAGCAAGATTATATGATGTTAAGAGATACTACTTGAAAGACTATGACACCAATTGAAGACCTAACTTGCCCTTGCAAATGTCCCCATGTGGCATTATGGATTAAAGTCTTGCTTCCTATAAATTCTCCCTATTACTTAAACTAATCCATCATCCACTATCCTCCCTTTCTCGGACCATTACCATTTGTAGACATTAACTTAATGCTTGTCTTTGGTCCTCCAAATTCTCCCCCTTTGGCATCAAACACCAAAAAGGAAGACATTAGTAGCACAAGGGAGGGTCAAACTTTGTGATCTTTTGTATGTAGAATTGGATAGAACACAAAATTTGACTATCACATTATATAGACTAAGCTCCCCCTAAATATAAGCATACATATGATGGAAGGCAAAGCATATGCTTAATTGGCAAATTATTGCATAAGGGAGTTTAATCTATATAATGCACGGAGAAAGCATATAAATATCAAAAAGAAGTCAACATGATAATACCAAATGAAGAATAATGCTTAACTCCGGGGACTCCAATTTCCTTACAATGAGACTACTACACATGTGATGAGTTTGAAAAATTGATTCCATTTGAAAAAGTGTTAGTCTCAAAGCATCCAAGTTGTAGAATTACTCCCCCTAAATATGTGCACACAAATGTAGAATACTTTGTAGAAATCATGCACATTGATTTTGGAATCCAAAATACCACTTGAAAGATGACATCTCATGAATGTGAGAATCATTTACAAAATAGATATTCGGGGAAGATTATCTACAATTTCGACTTTGGCACATATTAGATGAACAATAGTAAGACAAGCTATGTGCCGTGCTCCTAAACAATTGTGAACCATGTAGGTTTGCTCCAAGGGTTAAGAATGAAACTGAGCAAGCCTACCATATGATATACCTAGTGTATGCATGACAAAAGATATAAGAATTCAAATGCAAACATAGGCATGAAGAGTAACTAGATGCTAAAAGATACCAATTGTAGGAAAATTTTAAATATAATACCAATTGAAGTAAATTGAATCTATTTACCTAACATGGGAAGGGAATTTGGGTCCATAGTATTCACTACCCCACTTGGCAATGATTTTGTCCATCATGATGCACCCCATGAAATACACCCATACTTTTCCAAGTCTCCAAATTCCCCAAAGTCCATCGGACTACTCACTTCCCTTTCAGGATCCAAACCTTCTTGGTGCTCTTCAAATTGGAAATGATTTCCTTCGGCACCCAAAAGCGTTTGACCCCATTGTTGGCTTGCTTGTTCACCTTGATGGCTACCACCTTGTCATTTTTCTTCTTCTTCAAGAGATAAGGTGTGGAGGCCTTCTTGTCCACCTTGTTGGTGTAGGTGTTGGAGAGCTTGCTTGTTTGCTTTTTCTCTTTCTTCTTTTCTCCTCCCCCATTCTTCACCTTGCACTCATAGGACTTGTGACCTTCCTTGTGGCACATGTAACAAACCACGGTTTGTCCTTCATCAAGCTTCTTCACTCCCTTGACGGTGTTATCTTGATGAAGTTGGGTTTGCTTCGCCTTGCCTTTCACTTGAGTCAAGTCCTTGGTGAGGCGAGCTACTTCTTGCTTGAGTTGCTCATTCTTCTTTGCAACCTCTCGTGTGCATGTATCTACAACAACTTTCTCAACACAAACTTGGTTGCACAAAGGTGAGTCTAAACATAAGTCATTACAAGAAGTAGAGACATCCTTTTTAGACATGTTAATGATAGAACTTTTCCTTTTAGATGCCTTGGTGGGGGTTGTGCTAACGGCTTCAAGATTAGAAACTTTATTAGTTAGCTCATCACAATGTTTGCACATGGTTTCCATTTTAGCAAGCAAACTATTATATGCTTCTTGTGAGCTAGCTAACTTTTCTTTTAATTTTTCATTTTTCTTTAAGAGTTGCTCATCATTGATTGTGCATGCATTTGTTGTTGCACTAGTCTCAAGTTTCTCCATTTTAGTAGATAGTTCAACATTGAGATTTGCAAAGTTCTCATATTGTTCAAGCAAGGTTTTGTATGCTTTTCGTGAACTATCTAGCTTTTCTTTTAAACTTTTAAGCTTCTTTTGTTGACTAGTGCAAGCTTTAGCATAATTAAGATTTTCTTGCACAATTTCATGATAAGAAGGCAAATCATCATCACTATCACTCTCACTAGAGGATGAGCTTTTGTTACCTCGTGCCATAAGGCACACACGTGAAGAGCTTGATGATGAGTGCTTGCGGCCTCGCCTCTTGTGATGGTGTTCTTCACTTGAAGAATCATCCCATGACTTTATTGATGTGAGGGATTGGTTCTTGCACGCCTTCTTCTTTGTCTTAGGTGTGGGCTTGTTTGGACAAACTTCCACAAAGTGCCCCACCTCGCCGCATCCATAGCATCCTCTCTTTCTTTGCTCATTTCTTTGATTGGTGAAAATGAGATCTTGGATTTGGATGGGCACACCCTTGACATTGATCCTTTGAATCATCTTCTCCACCTTATTGATTAGTTTGATTGATTCTTCATCAAGGTCGGAGTTGGAGGAGGAAGATTGATCATCGTCACTTGAATCTTCTTCTTCATCATCATCCTCATCTTCTTCTTCATCTTTACTTGAGGAGCTTGAGCTTGTCTCAACTTGCTTGCCCTTCATCTTCTTCTTCTTGCTACATGCGAGAGCTTTGCCTTTGCTTGATGAAGAAGCTTCTTCTTGACCCATCTTACATGACATTTTAAATTCTACTAGCTTGCCAATCACTATGCCCGGGTTCATGTTGCTCAAGTCCTCTATGTTGTGAAGGATGGTGATGATGCTTGCATATTTCTTTTGTGGTAGCACGGAGATGATCTTCCTCACGATGTCTGCATCATCTAGCTTTAATAATCCTATTGAATGGGGCTCATTGATAATTAGATTCAAATGAGAATACATATCACGAACAAGCTCATCATCATTCATAGCAAAGGAATCATAATTTTGCTTAGCTAGACAATATTTTTGCTCACAGACATTACCTATGCTGTCATGGAGCTCTTGGAGTTTTAACCAAATTTCATGTGCCGTATTTAAAGTAAATACTTAGTTAAAAACATCCATGCTGAAAGATTCAAACAAGCAATTTTTAGCTCTAGCATTAAAATGCAATTCTTTTTCATCACTCTTCGTGGGTTTTTTGGGATTCTTAATGGGTTTCATCCCATCGCGAGTGACTCTCCATACACCAAAATCAACCGCCTCAAGATGGCAAGCCATTCTAGCCTTATAATAGAGGAAGTTAGTGCCGTCAAATTGTGGAGGCCTAGCGGTATCCATCCCAACCACTCTAAAATAGCGTCGGCTCAACGGCGGTTAAGCCAAAGGTCCAAATATGAGCCAACCTAGCTCTGATACCAATTGAAGGGACAGTGACGCCTAAGAGGGGAGGTGAATTAGGCAACTTAAAAATTCTAACTCTAAACTATGGCCTCTTCGTCTACCTCTAGCAAAACCTATGCAAAAGATAATTTATCTAGATATGCAACTACGGTTTTGCTAGTGTGTTGCTATCTCTACTGCAAATGATAATAATCTAATCAATGTAAATGCGGAAGCTTAAAGAGCAAGGTAGAGATATGCAAACTCCCGTCGACGACTCCGGTATTTTTACCGAGGTATCGAGAAGCGCGCAAGCTTTCCCCTAGTCCTCGTTGGAGCCCCTCGCAAGGAATCCCTCGCAAGGGCCAAGCTCCCGGTCGGGTAACTCCGTGGATAGCCTCGGGCCTTCCCCACGCGCAAGTGGGTCTCCGATGTGCCTTCCGGCAAGCCTCTCCCGGATGCTCCCCGCCGTCTTCACTATCAAACTTTCGGCCGAAACGCCGCGAGCCTTGTTCCCTTCGGTACACGGTGGCGGCCGCACCACAAACGCGGTTGGTGCGATCTCGCAAGACTTCGAGCCCCTCCGATGTACAACTCTTGTGCTCGGAAGCACGTGGTGGCAAGAGGTATGCAAATCCCACTAAACACTAGGCATACACCTAGAGCAAGCGCACAAGCGGTGGTCTAATCAACCTAAGTGCTTCGCAAAGCACCTACGCTAATCACTTGATGAAACACTAAGCACTATGCAAGTGGAGATCACTAAAATGGTGTATCAACACCCTTGGTATGTTTCCTCAGCTCCACTCTTCTCAAATGACCGGTTGGAGGTTGTATTTATAAGCCCCACGGAGAAAGTAGCCATTGGGGTCGAATTCCCACAAAATCGCTCATCGACCGGATATTTGAATAAATCTGATTGGGCGTGCTCGGTCAAATCCCGACCGTTGTTGCCGTGAACTATCGATCGGATATTTGCCGGCGTCCAGTCACTTCTCGCCACCGGACACGTCTGTTGACACGATTTTTGGCTCATTTATATTATGTGCAATATTTGCTTTAAATAAATATAAATGATATATATATCATTTATATATAGGGCCTAATTCCATAATAAGAGAAATAATATTGGCTATGAAAGTCAGTGCATCCAAGAGCGCACGACAAGCAAAGGTGTGTGCTCGTGTATTTCATTTTTGTAAATCAAATACCATGTACTCATGTGAATACATGGGCGGTGGCAAATCATCCAAGAGCACATATGAAAATAAAATACTTTGTTGATTAACTAAAATAATCAATCATCTTCAATGTCAAAACATGATGTGGTGATTAGTGGAAAATTAAGAAGAAGAAAAGAAAGCTAGAATAAAGAAATGAGGACATATACGCATATATGCATGAGCATGACTATACCTTGGCAAAGTATAGTGACAAAAGCACGGCTATTACAAGTCATATTAAAAACATTTGGGCGTAAATACATACACGCTTCCATACGCATGGATTAAAAAAAAAGAGACCATGAAATACGCGATGCGTGTATGTACATACACAACGAACGATAGCACGATGTGCACGCCGGCAAGGAGGGAGCTCACAACGCGCGCTCTACACATTCAAATTGAGTCAAGTGCTGGTCATACACAACTCCCATGCACGTTCAACAAGCGCGCAAAGTTCAAACTCGGTAGCGTCGGCGTCATTAGCGAAGGAAATCAAACTCCAGAGCGCCAGTAGTCCAAAGAACCGCCCCCCGCCGCCTTAGACCTTGGCGTGATTTCAAATCAGACGAACCGCTGGTTGCTTGTCTATAAGTAGCGAGCTAGTGCAAACGTTCGCCCCCGCTCTCGATCCATAGTGCCGTCAGTCGCCTTCACCAATCCACAACGCAAACCATCGCTAAAGGCTCTTGCTGCGCAGCTCATCTTGCACCATCAGGCTGCCGGTTCGCCGCTCTGCCGTGCGGAAGGCACTAGAAGGTCGCCGCAAGAAGCGACGTTGGGTCTGAGGTCCTGAAGAAGGTGAGAGGCCGCATGGCGCTTCTCTGATCCTACCCCTCCCATCCTGCTTCTCATCTCCGGCTGTTTCATCCACAAGCGTCATTGGCAACTCCATCGCTAAGCCTCGTCCTCTATTACGGTATAAACAGGGCGGTGAGGGCGGTGCTCGTGATATGGGCATCATGCCTTGGTAAAGGTATAAGCGACAAATGGCCACGCTATGCGCATGGGCTGCAAACCCGGTAAAAGGTCGCCAGCAGTGCCATGACCGCGGATTGCGCATGGGCGATATGCCATGATGAAGGTGTAAAATGGCAGCAAATATGCCTCGGTGAAATGCGGGTTTGGATGCGTTTGGCTCCATCCCATGGTTGAAAATTGGGTCGGACGCGCTTTGGCTCCACCCGGTTATGTTCATGGTGAAAAATCGGTTGGGACGCGATCTTGGCTCCAACCGGTTAAAGGTTTATGGTACAAAATTGGTGGACGCGCTTTGGCTCCACCGGTTCATGGTAAATTTGATATGGACAAGAATCGGCTCCATATCTAAACAAATCTACATGTGTTTTGGTACGGCAATGCCGCCCGTTCTTATCATGCATCAAAGAAAATAAAGAACTCGCATGCTATTGTCATGAAGAAAGATCATGCATGGGTTTCTATCAAATCAAAGAAACAATCATATGTGCAAATGAAATTATATTAAAAACAAGACATTGACAATGTGTTGCATATTCAGCCCATGCATATATGCCTTGAGCGTCGCCATTGCGTTTTTAATTAGTGTCTTACGCACAAAGTTAACTTACTTAGCGTCTGCATGCCTCCAGATCGTGCATTACACCAAGCATGTATTTCATCGGCAACCATGATAAAAGCAAATCATGCACTCAACTAAATTGAGGCTATGAAAATGTGTAGTAGTCCCCGCCAAAATCACCGGCTACCATGCAAAGCCGGTTGGCATCTACATGTCCTATGTCCGCAAAGAAAATAAAGATCATATGCAAATTAACATTGCCTTCGGTCTAACTACATGCACGCGAAACGATACTTTTTGCATGTTGCACGGCCATGACCTTTGTCAATGGCTTATGTTCTAATCAATAAATAAACAAAACTCTCGCCATATTGCACTTCTCCACGTAATGAATATGTTACGGTTATTAGTGCATTCAGGTCAAGTAAATAAACCGACGTTGTAGGTCTCGGTGTACTCATCCACAAAGCACCATGTTCCGCCATCAACATGTAAATAGATGTATAATTAAAACAAAAGAAATTATACTTGGCATAAAAGCACGTCGATTCATTACATCTCTGCTAGTGCATTCATCTTCCGCTGTGGAATCAAGTATTCTTAGTCATACATTAGATAAAATTACGCCGTTTTAAATGACGGCTAGACCGTATAAATAAACTTAACTAAATTTATTACATCATATCAAATTCTATACCATGATCGCCCATGCTAATTAACCTGCTACGGCGCTAGGGTTAGAATAACCAAAGTGTCATGCACATCGATATAGACTTAGCTAAGTCAAATAAGCTTTGTTATATTTATCATAATTTCCAAGCGCATCATCCATGCCTAGCATAGGCCTTCCAAGTGCCATGCATAATGGGTAAATTAAATATTGCATCTTAGCTAGATTGCATCCATGAATGTTCATGCCTAGCTAAGTTGTTAAAAAGGGCAGACCAAATTAAATTGGATCTTATAGCACCGTGCATGCAAATCCCTGGCCAAACGCCGTACTATGAGTATGCATGCTAACCTTGATAAAATAAATTAATTGCACGTGCCTCGGCCGAGTCAATGATGCAACATATCTTTCTAGGTCATGGCAAAATAAATATTTTGGCTCAGCCCAAATAAAATATTGCACCATATGATGAGTACATCCATGAACGGGCATCTAAAAAGCATGCTAAATCATGATCTTAAATGATCCAAAAGACTATGTCAAATTTAGTCTTCAAAGTAAATTATGTGCATACATACATGATACTATGCACCAAAGAAATGTCCAACAAACAAACAAATCATTTCCTCCTGGTCGTATATGCATATGGGGCATGGTCAAGATGTCCCATGCTGAGTTAGCCAAATTTAGCGCCATATCATGATATGAACAAATAATAATATATTCACAAATGCTTTGCATAGATTAACTACATGCATATCATGGGTCGCTAGAAAGCTAAACAAGCTAGCGACCAATCGTATAAGGAGTATATGTAGCCCCTCAACAAATGAAAATGTCATGTTTAAATAAAATAATGTGCATCAAGTTCAAGCCTATGCCCATCATGCATATTCATCCATCCATGGCTACAAGACCGAAGATTTTCTTTTCTTTTTGTAGTTTGTAATAGGAAGCCATATGATGTAAACTTATTTTTCATGTACTCATGTTGGAACTTTCAATCAGGGGTGTTCTCTACGGAGATGTAATTAACATAATTTTTATGCAAATATAAGAATTATGGAAGTATGGACTTGCAATACCTGTTCTTTTTCTATTTGTCCCAATTAAATTTAACCAAAATCAAATTTGTCTCTGCTGACGCGGAGGCGGGTCATAGCTGCCCGTTTCCCCGCCATCAGATTCTGGCACGCCTAGTGGGACCTACTTCTCCCCTCATCTTTGAGTTCCAACATGGTTACATCATACGGCTTTGACCTAAATTGTCAAATGAAATTATATGCGCATTCATATTTGCATTCAAGAAAACTCATATATGGTTTTCTTATATGAAGGTATGGCCGGACGTGTTCAAGACTTCATCACGATCCGCATTGGTTCCCTCTGGGTCGATGTTCCCATGGGTCCCGTTCAAGCTTCCAACAGTGATGGTTCACTCCACACTACAGCTGCGTCGCCGGCTGTAGTTGCTCATGACCAAGAGGTCAATTCCAAGGCTGAGGAAGGGTTCACCCCTGTCATGTCCAAAGCCGCAAAGCGGCGGGCAAGAAGAGTTGCTACCAATGCAAGGATGATGGCCTCCAATGAGCGTGCTACCAATGTGCGCAAGGCCACATCCTCCAATGTGGTTGCTCCTGGCTCATCCAAGCCCAAGAGCACCAAGTCCCCTAGTTCAAAGATGGCACCAAAGTTCTGCCCCGCCATGCTTGGGGAGTGGCCTATCTACGCCAAAAGGGGGTCGCCAACCAAGTCGACGCCACCAATGATATCCTCTTCATCAACTCCAAAGACAAGGGGGGAAATGCCACCTTCAATTACTCATGATAAGTTGGGGGTTGGTTCCTCCAAACCTGCCCCAAGCATACTAGGGGCACCTCCGACAAAGAATGCATCGACAACAGCTTTCCCACCTCCAAATAGGGGGATAGTGCTGCGGGATCAACCTCAACATCCGCAGCCCTGCAACAAAGAAAGGGCTATAGCGATGGGAGAGATGGGTCAACCGCGTCCTTCCAGTAAAGGAAAGGCCAGGGCGATAGAATATAGTATGTCGTCCACTGAAAGTGATTCATCTACAAAAAGCCAACTTCGGGCTGAAGCTCCTGAGTTTATTCCCACGTTGGTCTATAATCCCAGCGATGATCTGCCCAAGCGTGAGCTTCGGTGGCAAGGGATTCACCTCTCCCTCAATGATATAAAGAGGGGACATGTTGATCCAGCTGCGACACTCTCTGATCCTATATCATCAGAGGTGGCACCGTCATGGCCTTCTGTACAAGATTCTGTGTCTCCAAAGCGACACCGTCGACGGCAACGCAAAATCCTTCAAGCATGGGCCAACTTCAACAATGCAATTGACTCTATGACTAATGCACAACGTGCTTATGTTTGTGATTCAATTTTGGCTCAACAAAGCAGGGAATATCGTAGGATCCAAAATGCTGCGAGGCAAGCTTTTCAAGCTTCCATTGAAAGGACCATATGCCAGGACCTAAGGAGCTTGTTGCCTGGAGCATCCACATCCTCAGATAATATTGAGGGTGAAATCATGCGACGCGCCGAAATTTTGGCCAAACTACCCGAGCATCAAGAGTTCATAAAAAAGAATTCGAAGCGAGGGAGATATGCAAAGCAGGCTGCCAATGTACGTGCAAGACGTGCCAGCTTAAGGCAAAGGGAGATGGCGATACCAACTAACTCTACGTCTAGTTGGGTATGAGGGAATGCGTCATCAAGCCATGCTGGTGGCACCCGAGGAGAAATAAAAGCAGCTACTCCAAAAGTGGAAAATACAACCACACTAGCTTATCGGCCTCCTCATAAAAGAGCCTCGAGCAACCATTTTGAAGTATTCTCTTCAATGCCGGTGAGTGTTGAGGAAAAAGCCTGCAACACGAGTGATACTTCCTCCACTTACGCACACTTCAAAAGAAAGAAGCCTCGCACAAACAAATTCCGGTGGGTCATCGTCCAGGTGACTCAAGCTTAACAAGCTCTGGTAATTCAAGAAATAATACGATCTATGTAGGGTCTTATAACCCCTATTTGATGATCATTCTAACTTTGAAAATGAATTATTGGACATTGCAGCTCATTTGATCTAAACCCATTAAATGGTGAAGATCCACAAGCCTCAAGCGGGAATGGCTCACCATCTTCGTATAGTGAGAGTGAGCCTAGCAAAGTCTTGAACAAGTGCTTGCCACAAATCAAGGTCAATCCGTTGAAGAGCGAGATGAACCAAATGATGGCTGCCTTACAAAGAAAGAAGAAGAGTTGGTCAGCGCTCATGAAAGGTGTGGCTAACACCGTAAATCGTACAAATGATGTGAACGCGCGACCGGTCATAATGGTCCCCATCACCAACCTGAAATCACACTCGAAGCCATACAAAGGATGATTTGGAAGGCGTAAAGGCTCAATATATGCAAACGCATTATTCCACATGCGTCCGTGGTATATGAAACCATATATACGGAGGTGGACATGGTACCATTTCCGAACAACTATCGCCAACCGCAATTTAGTAAATTTAATGGGACCGGATCGCCACATGAACATGTGGCCCATTTCTGCTTTGCATGTCAAGATACAGCCCACAATGGAGCTCTTCTCCTCCGTCAATTTGTACAAACATTATCAGTCCAGCTTTCACATGGTATAGCAAGTTGGCTTTTGGCTCCATCCGTACATGGGAACAAATGCGGGACGCCTTCCTAGAGCGCTTTTATAGCACTCAAAGAACGGTGGGAATCGAGCGGTGACTCAAACCTTACAAAGGCCAAATGAGAAAGCTGCGGATTTCATCAACAGTGGACGAATTTAAGCCTCCACCGCCTGACCAATCACCGAACGTAGCGGTTCGTATGTGTATGAATAACTTGAGCGGACATGGCCATTCACTGCAGGTGTAAGGCCAATAACTTTCGAAGAGTTGTCCTCAAAGGCCCACAGACATAGAGAATTATATGCATCACATGTCTCGTCTGGCCGAGGACGCGTTCAACAAGCGCCATTGAATAAAAACAATCCACGAGATAAGCCCACACCTTCTAAGTCAAGCAAATGCAGGCCATGGAGACAACGGTGGGTCCTCAAAAGTTCCAAGCTGGGGCACCGCCACAAGATTACCAAGCAAAGGGGTGCACTAGCTCCTAGAAGGCCAACTCTTAGCGGCGACAAAATCAAGTACTCTTTCCCCGACGAAGAAGTGGAGGATCTCTTCATGGGCCTACGGGAGTTGAAACTCATCGAGCTCCCCAAACCGAAAAAGGCCGGAAGAAGCTTCTAAATTCAATGAGCCAAATTTACATCACTTTCATCGCATCTTGGGTCATACGCTCAAAGATTGTTTTGTGGTCAAAAACATGATACAAAAGCTCATAGATGAAGGCACCATAGATCTTTGATCTACTCAAAAGCATGACAAATGGAAAGAAAACGGCTACATCAAATGTCGCCACTTTTCAAAGTGATCCGGTGAGTTGTGCAACTCCAAAAATGCGGCCAACTTATGATCGATATATGATATCAAAACCTGAGCATGTTAATATGTCTTTCTCAGGGCATCCACAACAGCAAGCTAAGCGCCAGCATGAAAGCAAGGCTTTCCTTCGGTGGATCCACACCCCAAAATGTGGACCATCAGGCTCCCAAAGATCAGGAGAGCGTCGACAGCAACTCTCAAGACGATTTGCTCTCCGGCCTAATGATGAAAAAAGCGAAGGCCCGCGCTTCTACCAAAATATAAAGAAGCGCGGACAACCCCTCAAGAATATATCTTGCCGCTTTCCCCATCGGAGTTTTTGAGGATGATGAGGAGTCTCTTCACTTCCCTGAAGAAGAGGCACCCGAAGTTGCTGAAGTTCAGCCTTAGATCAGGCCGTCAACTACCTAGGCCATCTCCTCAACAAAGAAATCCCCAAATGTAACTCCGAATGATGCGACTGACCATACTCCTAATGTGTCGGTCAAGTATGATGTAATCTCGCACTTGAAGAAAATACCAGCTATGCTTTCTGTGTATGATGCCTTGTGTCTCTCTTCTGATTTGCGAAATGCATTTATTACTGCACTTTCCTTCCCTGAAGATTATAGGGTTGAGGTTTCACAAGCAGAAGTAAAGTTATCCCAAACTCAAAGTATTACGTTCAATGATGAGGATCTGTTGTTAGGAAATAAAAAGCATAACAGACCCCTTCTTATGTTCGGCGAGATTGATGATCTCCCCATTAATCGCATAATGATTGATGGTGGTTCAGCCATAAACTTGTTACCCTTGCGCACTCTTAAAAAGATTGGGTATTCTAAAGGAGACCTATGTCGCTCAAATGTTGTCATTCATGGCTTTAACCAAGCTGGTCAAGAAGCATTGGGTACCATATCTCTGGTTCTAAAGTTTGAAAATCTTATGACATATGTATACTTCCATGTCATTGATGCGGCTACCTCATATAATGTTCTTATCGGTCGCCCATGGCTGCATGAAAATGGAGTTGTTCCATCTACTCTCCATCAATGCATCAAGTATAAAGATCCTTCAGGGAGCGTAATAAGGATTTTTGCTGATAAAAAACCATTCACTATAGCAGAATCCTTTTATGCTGATGCAAAGTTTTATTTTGAGCCTATTGATAAAGTCTCAAAACCAAAATCATCATTGCCGTTGGAACAAAATATCCCAAAGATAGAAGATGTCAAGTCTTCATCCAGCCAAAAGATATACCAATACATACCAAGCAATCAAAGGAAGGAAGGCGATCCGATATTTCGCATCATAAGTAAACCCTCTCAAAATAGAGGTATTTCATTTCCAACTCCTTTACCTCCTTTGGTGCAAAATAAAATAAAACAAGCCCAAATTGAAAGGGATAATAAGAGTAAATTGGTTACACAGGTCACTTTGTTAAATAAAGATGATAAAACATTACCCATCTCTTTATATGATAACAAAGTTCTTATATTATGCAACAGATGGGCTATGATATTTCTACGGTCCTTCTTTATGCGATGGTCGGAAAGCCTCGCACCATTTGAAAAGTTGATGTCTCGAGGCTCGACTTGAAGCCTTGCACCAAGATCAAGCATTAAAAGAAGAGAAATATGGGTTAGGCTATGAAGTTAATATGACCTCTCTTTGAACCTCTTGATGCTCTGAAGCATCTCTACAAATGGAAGATGGAAATCAACCAACTGTTGATGAGTTGGAAGAAATTAATATCGGCGCAGATTGACGATCCTCGGCCAATCTTCATTAGTAAATATCTATCTAAAGAAAGTAAGGAAGAATACCATAAATTTCTTTCTACAAATAGAGATGTCTTTGCTTGGTCTTATGAAGAAATGCCGTGTCTAGACCCAATGGTGGTGTGCATAAATTGGCCGTTCGAAAAGATGTTCCTCCGGTGAAGCAAGGACAAAGAAGATATCGTCCGAACTTCTCCCACAAATAGAAGCTGAAGTTGATAAACTCATAGTCTGCTGGATTTATTCGAGAAGTGAAATACCCCAAATGGGTGTCTAGTATCATGCCCACGAAAAAAGAAAAATGGGCGAGATCCGTGTATGTGTGGATTTTAGAGATTTAAATAAAGCCTGTCCAAAAGATGAGTTTCCAATTCCAATCTCTGAAATCCTTATTGATGCCACTATGGGATATGAAATATTCTCCTTCATGGATGGTTTCTCCTGGTTACAACCAAATAAAAATGTCACTAGAAGATGAAGAGTTGATGACATTCCGTACACCCAAGGGCATATATTGTTATAAAGTGATGCCCTTCGGATTAAAAAATGCAGGCGCCACGTATCAACGTGCAATGACCATTGTCCTTGATGGGTTGTTGTATGAAATCGTTGAGTGCTATATAGATGATATCGTTGTAAAATCTAAGCACGAGAAAGATCACTTAAAACATTTGGAAATGGTGTTTGACCCGCTTTAGAAAACATAAATTAAAGATGAATCCTATGAAGTGCGCCTTGAGTATCTTTGGGAAAATTCCTTGGTTTCATAGTCACCAAGCGTGGAATTGAAATTGACCCTACTAAAATAAAGACAATTGTCGACATGCCTCGACCAACAAACTTGCATGAATTAAAGAGCCTCCAAGGCCATTTAGCATACATTAGAAGGTTCATCTCAAACCTGTCCGGGAGGTGCAAACCTTTTTCCCGACTCATGAAGAAAGGAGTCCTGTTTCAATGGAATCAAGCATGTCAAAATGCATTCGAGGACATAAAAATATTTAACAAATCCTCCTGTCCTAGGCGCGCCAATTAAAGGGCGACCATTAATCCTCTATCGGCAGCCATGCCGACTTCATTAGGCGCTCTTTTGGCACAAACCAATGATGCAGGAAAGAAGTCTCCCTATATTATTTAAGCCGCACCCTACAGGAGGCAGAGTGCAATTACCCGGATATAGAAAAAATATGCCTGGCACTTGTATTTGCAGCACAAAAGCTTCGCCATTACATGCTAGAACATACAATACATCTTGTCTCGAGAGCTGATCCACTCCGACATATCTTAAATAAAATGATATTATGTGGTAGATTGGCTAAGTGGGCAATGTTCCTTTCACAATTTGATATTGTGTTCGTGCCTCAAAAAGCTATTAAAGGTCAAGCTTTGGCTAATTTTCTAGCCGCACATCCCATACCTGATGACTTTCCCATTGATGATGATCTGCCAGATGAGGTAGTCTTCACCGCTACGGTGTCTAAGCCTACATGGCAAATGTATTTTGATGGTGCTTGCCGGAAATCGGGAGCAAAGTAGGGTCGTGTTTGTCACGGACGAAGCAATACTTCCATATTCCTTCACATTAACTTCAGCGGTTTCAAATAATCTTTGCTTTGAATATGAGGCTCTAATTATTGGGCTTGAAATGGCTCACAATATGGGTTTAAACACACTCTATGTATATGGAGACTCCCAATTAATAATTAACCAATTGTTGGGAACATATGCGGTAAAAAAGCAAGGGCTTTTGCCATATTTTTGGAAGGCAAAAGAACTAATGGCTATGTTTGTTGATCTAAAAATTCAGCATGTTATGAGAAGCCAAAATGAGAAAGCAGATGCATTGGCAAGCTTAGCTACCCAAACATGTCACTAAATCCATATCAAACCGTGGATGTTCACGTAGAGGAACGTAAGAGTCCTCCCCATACTTATCGAGGAAGAATACATACCATCTACTTGATCATGACTATAGATACATACTGAAATTGAGATGGGTGATTGGAGAACACCTTTTCTCGATTATCTCCTTCATGGATATTTGCCCCTAGATTCTAGTGAAAGGTCTAGGATTCAAAGAGATCTTTGAATTATACATGTATAAACGACACGCTCTATCGGCGTTCATGCGATGGCATTTACTTCACGCCTTTGCGTGCAACGAGGTAATCAAAGCTTTAAATGAAGTTCACTCCTGAGTGTCTGGCGCGACACCAATCTGGACCCAAGCTACACTACCAACTAAGACATTTGGGTTATTATTGGCCTACAATGTTTGATGATTCTATGAAATTTGCGAAGAAATGCCATGAATGCCAAATACATGGTAATTTCATACATCAACCCCATGAACCATTACATCCGACTAATATGTCTTGGCCCTTGAAATATGGGGAATGGATGTAGTTGGGCCAATAAATCCCCCGTCTTCCAAGGGACACAAATTCATTCTTGTCAGAATCTGATTACTTCTCTAAGTGGGCAGAAGTTGTAGCACTAAAAGAAGTCAAAGCGGAAAATGTTGAAAACTTTATAAGAACCAATCTTATATATCGATTTGGGGTTCCGGCCGAATGATATCGATAATGGCACGTCTTTTAAAATAGACAAATAGAGAAGATGTGTGCTAAATTCAGAATTAAGCATCACTTCTCCACGAGTTATAATCCGCCGCTAATGGTCAAGGTAGCATTCAATAAAGTGCTATGCAAGTTGCTTAAAAGATGGTCTCACAAAATAAGAGACACTGGCATGAAAAGTTACTCGAATCCTTGTGGGCATATAGGACCACAACTCGGACGCCAAATGAAAATGACTCCTTACTCACTTGTGTATGGAGGAGAGGCGGTCCCGCCACTAGAGGTGCAAATTGCCTCCTTAAGAGTTGCTATCCAAGAAGAACTCAATGAAGATGAATCGGCAAAATTACGCCTAAGGAACTAAACATCATCCTCAAGAAAAACGTCTTCGTAATCGCAAAACTTGGAGGCATACCAAGCTAGAATGTCCCGAGCTTTTGACAAGCGCGTAAGGAGGAGGTCATTCAAAGAAGGATTTGGTTCTAGCGGTCATTCGCCTATGAATATTACTCATCGAATGCAAAGCAAATTCGAGCCTAAATGGGAAGGTCCTTATATTGTGAAGGATGTCTACTCTAGTGGCGCTTATAGAATCATATCCCGGATGGCGAGTATTGCCCACCGCCGAAGAATGGAAAATTTCTAAAGCGTTATTACGCATAAGGAAATATGCATATTACGCTCCATTGCTACAAGAGCCTAAACTGTTAGCACCCAAAAAACGCTCCTTCATGAGCCTAAAATGTAAAGAAGACGTCGCTCCATAGCTTCACGAGCCTAAAATCAAGTGAAGTAAAAAAAAAGATTCATAATGCTCCATTGCTACAAGAGCCTAAACTGTTAGCACAAAAAAAGCGCTCCTTCATGAGCCTAAACTGTAAAGAAGACATATGCTCCATAGCTTCACGAGCCTAAACTGAAGTTGAAGTAAAAAAAAGATTCATAACGCTCCATTGCTACAAGAGCCTAAACTGTTAGCACAAAAAAAATGCTCCTTCATGAGCCAAAACTGTAAAGAAAACAAATGCTCCATCGTTTCATGAGTTTAAACTGTAGCATAAAAAAACCCAAAGCTCCACTGCTACATGAGCCTAAACTGTTAGTACAGAAAAAAAAACATGCTCCTTCATGAGCCGGAACTGTAAGCAAGAAAAAAAAAGAGAAGAAATGTTCCATAGCTTCATGAGCATGAACTAAAGCTAAAAAGAAAAAAAAGAAAAAAGGTGCTCCATTGCGACATGAGCCTAAACTGTTGGTAAAGAAAAAAAAGATGCTCCATTGCGACATGAGCCTAAACTGTTGGCATGAAAATAAACAAATGCCCCCAATGCATCTTCGATGCATCATGAGTTTAAACTGAATGCAGCAAAAAAAAATACAAAGTTCTTAAATTTAAACTGCCACCATGGAACGAACATTTAAAATATTATGTCCTCCAAGAGTGATATAAAGATCAATCAAATGTGAGACTATACGTCATTGCTTGATAAGTATCATTTATATGCGCAAATCTCCGTGTGAATCAAGTGCCCTAAAACATGTTTTAAAAAAAACGAGATCATAAAAAAAAAGTTTCGAGCTCCGGATCCGTCAACAAAAGGAAATTTCCGCATCCAGACCTCGAGGGGGCATCTGTTGACACGATTTTTGGCTCATTTATATTATGTGCAATATTTGCTTTAAATAAATATAAATGATATATATATCATTTATATATATGGCCTAATTCCATAATAAGAGAAATAATATTGGCTATGAAAGTCAGTGCATCCAAGAGCGCACGACAAGCAAAGGTGTGTGCTCGTGTATTTCATTTGTGTAAATCAAATACCATGTACTCATGTGAATACATGGCCGGCTGGCAAATCATCCGAAGAGCACATATGAAAATAAAATACTTTGTTGATTAACTAAAATAATCAATCATCTTCAATGTCAAAACATGATGTGGTGATTAGTGGAAAATTAAGAAGAAGAAAAGAAAGCTAGAATAAAGAAATGAGGACATATACGCATATATGCATGAGCATGACTATACCTTGGCAAAGTATAGTGACAAAAGCACGGCTATTACAAGTCATATTAAAAACGTTGGGCCGTAAATACATACACGCTTCCATACGCATGGATTAAAAAAAAGAGACCATGCAAGTACGTACGTGTATGTACATACACAGCAAACGTATAGCACGTATGTGCACGCCGGCAAGGAGGGAGCTCCTGAACGCGCTCTACACATTCAAATTGAGTCAAGAGCTGGTCATACACAACTCCGTGCACGTTCAACAAGCGCGCAAGAAGTTCAAACTCCAGCCGGTAGCGCGGCGTCATTAGCGAAGGGAAATCAAACTCAGAGCGCCGAGCAGTCCAACAACCGCGCCCCGCCGCCTTTAGACCTTGACGTGATTTCAAATCGACGAACCGCTGGTTGCTTGTCTATAAGTAGCGAGCTAGTGCAAACGTTCGCCCCGCTCTCGATCCATAGTGCCGCCAGCTGCCTTTCACCAATCCACAACGCAAACCACCGCCCGAAGCCTGCATGCGCTGCTCATCTTGCACCATCAGGCTGCCGGTTCGCCGCTCTGCCGTGCGGAAGGCACTAGAAGGTCGCCGCAAGAAGCGACGTCGGGTCTGAGGTCCTGAAGAAGGTGAGAGGCCGCATGGCACTTCTCTGATCCTACCCCTCCCATCCTGCTTCTCATCTCCGGCTGTTTCATCCACAAGCGTCATCGGCAACTCCATCGCCAAGCCTCGTCCTCTATTCTGGTATAAACAGGGCCAGTGAGGACGGTGCTCCGTATATGGGCATCATGCCTTGGTAAAGGTATAAGCGACAAATGGCCATGCTATGCGCATGGGCTGCAAACCCCGGTAAAAGGTCGGCCAACAGTGCCATGACCGCGGATTGCGCATGGGCGATATGCCGCAGTGAAGGTGTAAAATGGCAGCAAATATGCCTCGGTGAAATGCGGGTTTGGATGCGTTTTGGCTCCATCCCATGGTTGAAAATTGGGTCGGACGCGCTTTGGCTCCACCCCGGTTATGTTCATGGTGAAAAATCGGTTGGACGCGATCTTGGCTCCAACCCGGTTAAAGGTTTATGGTACAAAATTGGTGGACGCGCTTTGGCTCCACCCGGTTCATGGTAAATTTGATATGGACAAGAATCGACTCCATATCTAAACAAATCTACATGTGTTTTGGCCACGACAATGCCAGCCCGTTCTTATCATGCATCAAAGAAAATAAAGAACTCGCATGCTACTGTCATGAAGAAAGATCATGCATGGGTTTCTATCAAATCAAAGAAACAATCATTTGTGCAAATGAAATTATATTAAAAAACAAGACATTGACAATGTGCTGCATATTCAGCCCATGCATATATGCCTTGAGCGTCGCCAGCGTTTTAATTAGTGTCTTCTGCACAAAGTTAACTTACTTAGCGTCTGCATGCCTCCTGTACTCGTGCATTACACCAGGCATGTATTTCACTGGCAACCATGATAAAAAGCAAATCATGCACTCAACTAAATTGAGGCTATGAAAATGTGTAGTAGTCCCCTGCCAAAATCACCGGCTACCATGCAAAGCCGGTTGGCATCTACATGTCCTATGTCCGCAAAGAAAATAAAGATCATATGCAAATTAACATTGCCTTCTGGTCTAACTACATGCACGCGAACGATACTTTGCATGTTGCACGGCCATGACCTTTGTCAATGGCTTATGTTCTAATCAATAAATAAACAAAACTCTGCCATATTGCACTTCTCCACGTAATGAATATGTTACGGTTATTAGTGCATTTCAGTCAAGTAAATAAACTGACGCTGTAGGTCTCTGGTGTACTCATCCACAGCACCATGTTCCGGCCATCAACATGTAAATAGATGTATAATTAAAACAAAAGAAATTATACTCGGCATAAAAGCACGTCAGTTCATTACATACTGCCTGCTAGTGCATTCATGCTGCCGTGGAATCAAGTATTCTTAGTCATACATTAGATAAAATTACGCCGTTTTAAATGACGGCTAGACCGTATAAATAAACTTAACTAAATTTATTACATCATATCAAATTCTATACCATGATCGCCCATGCTAATTAACCTGCTACGGCGCCAGGGTTAGAATAACCAAAGTGTCATGCACATCGATATAGACTTAGCTAAGTCAAATAAGCTTTGTTATATTTATCATAATTTCCAAGCGCATCATCCATGCCTAGCATAGGCCTTCCAAGTGCCATGCATAATGGGTAAATTAAATATTGCATCTTAGCTAGATTGCATCCATGAATGTTCATGCCTAGCTAAGTTGTTAAAAAGGGCAGACCAAATTAAATTGGATCTTATAGCACCGTGCATGCAAATCCCTGGCCAAACGCCGTACTATGAGTATGCATGCTAACCTTGATAAAATAAATTAATTGCACGTGCCTCGGCCGAGTCAATGATGCAACATATCTTTCTAGGCCATGGCAAAATAAATATTTTGGCTCAGCCCAAATAAAATATTGCACCATATGATGAGTACATCCATGAACGGGCATCTAAAAAGCATGCTAAATCATGATCTTAAATAATCCAAAAGACTATGTCAAATTTAGTCTTCAAAGTAAATTATGTGCATACATACATGATACTATGCACCAAAGAAATGTCCAACAAACAAACAAATCATTTCCTCCTGGTCGTATATGCATATGGGGCATGGTCAAGATGTCCCATGCTGAGTTAGCCAAATTTAGCGCCATATCATGATATGAACAAATAATAATATATTCACAAATGCTTTGCATAGATTAACTACATGCATATCATGGGTCGCTAGAAAGCTAAACAAGCTAGCGACCAATCGTATAAGGAGTATACGTAGCCCCTCAACAAATGAAAATGTCATGTTTAAATAAAATAACATGCATCAAGTTCAAGCCTATGCCCAGCATGCATATTCATCCATCCATGGCTACAAGACTGAAGATTTTCTTTTCTTTTTGTAGTTTGTAATAGGAAGCCATATGATGTAAACTTATTTTTCATGTACTCATGTTGGAACTTTCAATCAGGGGTGTTCTCAACGGAGATGTAATTAACATAATTTTTATGCAAATATAAGAATTATGGAAGTATGGACTTGCAATATCTGTTCTTTTTCTATTTGTCCCAATTAAATTTAACCAAAATCAAATTTGTCTCTGCTGACGCGGAGGCGGGTCATAGCTGCCCGTTTCCCCGCCATCAGCGTCCGGTCGCAGTTTCGCGCGCCTAGAACCTCTCTGTACTTGATCGGACGCTGATGCCCTGCGTTCGGTCGTTTGCCGCCAGCGTCCGGTCTAGCGTCCGGTCGCCTGTCTGCTGAGCCACCGGTCCAGCGTCCGGTCGCGCTTCCAGCGTCTGGTCCAAAGTCCGGTCGCCTCTGCGAGCTCGTTTCTTCGCGATCTTACGTACGGCTTGGTTCCAATCTTCATGCTTGGACTTTGCTTGATATCTTGGGTCATCACTTGTGCTTCTAAGGTCTTGCTTGAGGTGTTGATCATCAGATCATCACGTCGCCTTCGTCCAAGTCACGTCTTGCACCCTATTGAACTACAAAACAGACACTTGCAAATTCATTAGTCCAATTTGGTTGTGTTGGTCATCAAACACCAAAATCCAAAGTAAATGGGCCAAGGGTCCATTTTCCTTACAGGTTCCCCTGAAGAGCACCTGCAAAAAAGTTTTTGGTCTGCATTTGTCAAAAACCACTTCATTTCTTGTTAACTAAATTGTCCAACATAAAGTCGCTGCTGCCGTTAATAACAATGAGTTATAAAAAACACCACCCATCTTAGACCAGGTAACAAATAAATCGTCTATGTTGAGAGGAGGTGCTATTCCAAATAATAAGTGTACAGAGCGCCACAGAAATTTGGCATAAGCACATTCGAAAAAAAGGTGATGAATAGTCTCTGTAGAGTGACAAAAGCAACAACTTTTGTCACCATTCCAGTTACGTCTTGCAAGGTTATCTTTGTTTAGGATTACACCTCTTTTTAGGTACCACAAGAATATCTTTATTTTTGTAGGAATCTTGATCTGTCATAAATCTTGTGACACTCTGACACCATTGTTAATTAACTTGGCATACATAGATTTAACCGAGAAGGTACCTAATGAATGTAAAGCCCAAACAAATGTGTCTCTTTCCCCTAGTAAGTTCACATCTTGTATAGAAGCAACAATTCTAAGCCAGTCCCTTAGATTCCTACCCACTAAATTACGGCGAAAGGAAATATTAAGTGGGACTAAAGCAAGTACTCTTGCCACCGAATCTTGTTTTCTTCTCACAATATTGAACAACACAGGAAATCTATCTTTTAGTGGCTGGTCACCTAACCAAGCATCAATCCAAAAACGAGTTTGTGATCCGTCTTTCACTCTGAATGAACCTAAACCCATGAAAGTATCTTTAACATTCATCAAGCCTTTCCAGAAATGAGAGTCATTCGGCTTTTTAGTACAACTCCCTAGAGTCTTATCTTTTATGTATTTATTCCACAATAATTCTTGCCACATGACATCCTCATTTAGCAATTTGAAAAGCCATTTACTTAACAAACATCTGTTTTGTAAGTCCAAATTTTGAATACCTAAGCCACCTTGGATTTTTTGTTGGCACAAAATTTCCCATTTAGCCAGCCTATATTTGCGCTTGTGTTGGTCATTTTGCCAGTAAAATCTTGATCTTAAACAATCAATCTTTTCCAAAACTCCTTTTGGGAGTTCAAAAAATGACATCATAAATGTTGCAAGTGCTTTATATCGATGCTGTAAAAAATAGATTGGGATGTTGCACATGTTTCAATGGTGTTTCAAGTGTCTGTTCCAAATGTTTCATCTGTTTTCAACGTATGTTGCAAGTGTCTTATCTCCTTATCCAGATGTTACAAAAGTAGATCAGGATGTTGCATATACATGCATATTGCAAGCGTATGTTTCAAGTGTTTCAGACGTATGTTGCAAGTGTTTCAACTATTCCGGACGTGTATTACAAGTATTTCATTTAGATGTTGCAAAAATAGATTTTTTGTTGTACATGTTACTGTGGGATCCACCTGCCGCAGCCACCTGCTACAACTGTTGGGCCCACGTGCATGCGCGTGGGAGCAGAGGGGGCTCGAGCCGCAAGCGCGAGAAATGGAGCGGGCGTACATCGAGACACGGCCCCGGGTGCGCGCAGGCGTAGGAAACAGGGCGGCATGGCCCCCACCTGAAATAGGCACAGGCGTGCTAGCAGACGCAGAAGCATGCATACGTGCTGTCGCGGCTCGGGCATCCGGACGCGAGCTTTCATGCAGACATCCGGCCGCTAGCCTGACAAAAAAAAAAGCATTTAACGATGAGAAAGGGTATATCGGTGAAAAATTACAATGAGAAGTTTTATAATGGTTACAAACTTACAATTGTATCGGTACTTTCAGGTACTTTTATTTATTTATTTATTTTCTAACCCTTTATTTGAGAGAGATTATTTATAAAATTTAATTTCTGTTATTGATGGTATTACTAGTAACATGATTCCACTGTTTAACCTTGTTTCATTAGTTGTTAGTCTAACTAAAATTTCATTAGTTGGCTCACATTGCTCAATCGGTCGCAGGGTTAAATCTAGTCTGGGACTATAATCCGTGTGCTGTCCTCAACGGAGGAGTCAGGATTTGAAACTTAGGTATTCCCACTTCCATCTTATAAAAAAAATTAAAGCCATACGCTTTAAATATCTGGAAAGCAAGGCCAAAATGTCGTTTTTTTTTTTTTGCTTTTTTGGCTAAATTTAGTGGAAATGTTGCGTAATGTTGTATTATACTTATAGAGATAAGTATATACTCATATATACATTAAGGTGTCCCAAAATAGTTAGGTATTCCTGGGAATATAAGGGAATATCCTTGAATCCACCCTGGCTAGCTGTCGTTATGGCTTAATTCATTAGCTGCCCCTTTTGTCAAGCCTGCTGGGAATCCATTCACTTGAGGATTAGCACTAACCTGAGCCCGCCATCTAACTTGGAGAGCCTGAGAGCACAAATAAATCTATCCTTTTTCAAGGAGATCATAATTCTTCTGTGCTGGGCTATCTGGATGACCAGGAACAACAAGATCCTCAAGCAAGAGGCTACCTCGGTCCAAATTGCGGGTTCAACTTCTCCGAAATGAACGCGTTGTCTTATCGCGCCAAAAGAAGCTACTACCCAAGACTACAGGAATGGATAAGCAGTGTCACTTGATTTGTAAAGACGGGGATCTCTAATCTTCTTCACTTTTTTCGTTCCTTCTCGTTCCCTAGGTCCCTTTTTTCATCCCCCACCCCCTTTTAACTACTTTCTTGTATTAACTTTTTATTTACGAAATAAATCTTGGACGGTGCTCACACAGCGAGCACCCTAGCTAATGCGTCGGGCTTACGAGCAAGCGCCCCAGTAGCAGGCCCGCGCCACCCCGAACGTCGCCCGCGCCGCCGGCCACTTCCCACGCGCATCCCATGTGTAACAACTGATCTACTTTTTAAACATTTAGATGTAGCAGTTGCAACATATAAAAGAAGACACATGAGACACTTGAAATAAGCGTATGAAACATTTGCAAAAACACCTGAAAAACACTTGAAAACCATTGCAAAATATGCAACATCCAGATGAAATATTTGCAACATACATATGAAACACTTGAAACATAACTTGCAACATGCATATATGGAATATCGAGATTTACTTTTGCAACATCCACATAAAATACTTGCAACATACGTATGGAATAGATGAAACATTTAGAACATACACTTGAAACATATGTGTATAGCCATTACAACATGTGCAACATCCCGATCTACTTTTGCAACATCGATATACAACACTTGCAACATACATCTGAAATATCTGAAACACTTAAAACATACTCTTGCAACATGCGCTTTTAGCGTAGCATCTACTTGCTGCTTGGACGAATGAAGACTCGTGGAGTGGCGCGCAGGGGATGGGGGATGATGCCAGCGGGCGGGCGACTGCGCGGCCCCGGCGAATGGCTGTGCGGCCACCGACGAGCTGCTGCCCGGCTCCTGGCGATAGGGCAGGCGGGTGCGGTTCCCCGCTGTGGGGGCGACAGCGCTGCCCACGTCGAACATCCCCCGCGCTAGGAAGGTGAGCGGCGCGGTGGAGTCGGCCGCGGAAGACGCATGCTCGCGCTGAAAGAAGGCCACGACGGGCGAGGAGAAATAAGGAATCGACATTTTTTACGGAGAAGTTGAGAGTAGGCTTCGTATTCGGCTCCGTAGGCGTCCAAATGATTGGACGCCTTGAGAAGAGCATTTCTGTTAAAAAAAAAAGAAAGCACGAGAACAAATCTACCTTGAAAACGACATCGCAGCGCCAAACAGAGCTGACGACGAGCAAGACAGCGGAGGAAGGAGCAGATCGTACCAGCATAAGTTGCCGGACGGCATCCTAGTCGGGATCCTCTCCTTGCTCCAATACAACGAAGCCATGCGAACCGCGTCAGTTTCGAAGAGGTGGGAGCGTCTCGTCACCCTCCTCCGGAACCTGACCTTCTCCATGCCGCCGCGACGCGGACAGTGGCACACTGGCACCCACACCGCCGTAGTCCAAACACTCCAATTGGTCTGCCGAAAGGACGTGCTCATGGAGTGCCGGGACTGCCGGCACGCCGACGACTTCATGGTGCTCGCCAACGCGCAGAGGCTGCTGGTCCACGATCCACGTCCAGTGCGCCAGGGGTCTGCCGGACAAGGACGTCGGCACCTGGTCCATCGATCTGGCGTCGGTGACGACAGAGCTGCACTGCACTTGCAGCCGTATTGGTACGCGGTGCGGCCGTCGTGCCTCCACGGCGCAAGCCTCAGGACTCTGTGGGGACTGACGGTGCTGCGTCAGGGCTAGGACTTCCTCCTCACCGATCTCCCGTCATTGGAAGACCTGGCCATCTCCATGTGCACGCTCGACGCTCCACCTGTCATGCCATAGGTGCAGCTGCATGGAGTCGCCGTCATCTGACCCCGGCTGGTTCCTGGTTTCCACGCGCTTCTAGACCAGCCCTTCACCGTCTACTCGTCCTACAGCCTGCACGCGCCCAAGCTGCAGGTCTTCGACTGGCGCTGCGTCTGCGCCGATGAGGTGCGCGTCGAGGGCGTTGGGCGCCTGTGGGAAGTCACGGTGGAGATCGCCGCAGGATGGATGCCCAAAACATAGGAAGAGGAACGGAGCTTCTTCTCGGTGGAACGCCATGACAGCTCATGATTTTTTTTTAAATAATATTTTTTAATGATTAATTATAAATCTAGAAGCTGTTATACAAAAATTTGACATAGCATCCTATCGGGCGCTCAACGGCGATAGGCCTACGTGGCGACCGACACCAGCCAAAATAGTCTGTACCTGTCAGCATCTGGATTGCCGACAAGTCTAGTCGACGCGTGGAAGGCCGATAGGACACCTATCGGTTGCTCCACACGTGGCAGACACCGACAGGGTCCCGGCCTGACGGCATCTGGAGGGCCGACAGGTTACTGGACGTCATCATCCTTAAAGCAAGCACTCTGTACAATCCATGGTCACGGACATGATTCAACAGCAGGACCTATGCTGCATGTCGAATGTATTGAGCAACAATGCTGTTTGAAGGTCACGATTCTGAATGTTGAAGCTATTGAGAAGGGCACCAGAACCTATGTCTGTATTATACAATAAGTCATATATAAAAAAATCTTTGTCAAGCAACAATGCTTCATACAAGAACAAAATTAATATTACCTTGAGAAAATATTTCACCCATTAACTAATGTAGTTTGTTTTACTTATAGTTTGCTCCTTTCAGTACTTAATTCTTAGTTTCACGTTTTTATATGCAAAAGGCCAATGCAGGTTTTATGACAAGCTTGTTAATAGATGCAACGATTTAAAATGGCAACGTGATTTCTACGCATTTTACATGACGAGAAATATGATTCAGTTTTCACAACTGCAATCATGAAACTCAGAGAAGCCATATTTCATCAGCCAAGGGCACATGATAAGCATTTTTTTTTTGCTTGGAAACTGTTGTAAAAGGAATATGATCCTATCCAAAAGTTACTTACAACATGTTGCTAACCATAATCTTTTAACTTTACCTTGAGGCACACTGGGCATTATTGAACAATACTAGAGGACAAGAATTTTCGTGAACTTTTAGCCTCCTCATAGTTTCCAAATGACTGTTGTATCCGTATGCAAATATGCAAATTGAATTCAAAATTTTCTATTCTTTCAAATATAGCGAAATAAATATGGACCCAAACAAATATCAATACCCCATATGTCTATTTCCAGAATAAAGAATTTATCATCCATGGCCACCTCCAACGATGGCATGGCAAAGCCGTGCTGTATTTCTAGTGGCTTTATGTCTATTTCCAGAATAAAGAATTTATCATCCATGCCCCCCTCCAACGATGGCGCGGCTGCTGTGTTTTAGTGGCTTTGCATTCTCGCAAATTTCTTCATGAGACGAGCACACAGAATACACGAGGCAGAGGCGCAGCATCCAAGTGAGCGTGCAGCAGGCCCACAGCAGCACACCATTCATTTTCCAGACTATGATCTGTTCGCTTGTCTTATAATCCGTATTTTTTCAACGAACGAACAGTATTTTTCTCTCATAATAAAGTAGCCAACAATACTTTCAACCATAGTTTATCAGCCAAACGAACATGCCCATGAGCGCAGCCCGCAGCTTCCAGCCCAGAAAAAATGTGCAGCAAATCCTGGTCGGCGACCAAATCCGCGCCACCCGGTGGGTGTATAGTCGCTCCCATACGGTACGCTTCTCTGTCCTGCACTCAGAGCCAAATAGGACTCGGATCGTTACGAGTATTATATTACCCAAAAAAACGAAAAAAAAAACTCTGATCCTAGTATGAAAGTCCTGTCTAGCTTATATATAAACGCAACATGTCTTGATCACTTTATTGATTTTGATCCGGTCTAGTTCACAAGCAGTTGAGTTGTGCCTTTATGACTCGACAGGCGGAGAAGAGCAACAGAATTGCAATGGAGAAGCCACCACAACACGAAACGGCGATGGCAGCAGACAAGGAGGAGGACCATATCAGCAAGCTGCCGGACGACATTCTGGTCCAGATCCTGTCCTTGTGCCCCTACAGGACTCTCATGAGACCGGTGTCGGTTTCAACAAGGTGGGAGCGCCTCCTCACCCAACTCCCGGGCCTGACCTTCTGCCTGTCGTTGCCTGTGGACACGACGTCCAAGGCCACGCCGAGCGAGGAGCGCGTCCAGAGCATGGCCCGGACGCTCCGGCGCCGGTGCGCAGACCACCACGCTATCAAGACGCTTCGTCTGGTTTACAGGAAGGACGTGGCCATGGAATGCCGGTACGCACACGACATGATCGCGCTCGCCAACGCCACGAAGCTGGTTCTCCCCCATGTCATGTGGGCAAGGAGTTCTTACCTGACGTGGACGCCGGCGCCTGGTCCCTCCAGCTGCCGCCCGCTACGGTCGAGCTGCAGGTGCTGCCATTCTGGTACGCCGTGAGGCCGCCGCACATCCACGGCGCCGGCGTCAGCACCCTTCGGTCCCTGACGCTGCTGGGGGACACGGTGGTGTGCGAGGACTTCCCGCTCGCCGCCACCGTGTTGCATAATCTGACTCGGCTCTTGCACCTTCATACAAGCCGGAGTAATATCTGTGGCTCAATATTTCCAGGAATAACTGCAATGGCAAACCTAGATACAGTTGATCTCACTTCAAATGCTTTGGTGGGGCCACTACCTAGAGAGATTGGTCAGCTACAGAATGTTCAATTGTTAATATTGGGACATAATGATTTCAAGGGAAGCATTCCCGAAGAAATCAGTAAACTAAAGCTGCTGGAAGAGCTTGAGCTCCCTGGATTTCACAGTCATCCCTCGGAGGTATTTATATCATTATATCCAGTCAAAGCAGAGCTAGGGGTAAAGCATATCAGTAGGATGAAGATGAATAAAACATGGATTCCATTGCCAGTATTTTAATTTTTTATATGCACAAAGAAAATAGTCAAGTTAGCAGCTACAAAAGAATCACACGGCAATACAATCTCAGCATAATTTTTTCAACATATCTACTGTAATGACTAAAAACAATGTATCAACATGAGCTCCAGGGAAAAAAGATGTTCCACAGTTTTTCCTCAGCTTTAAAAAAGAAGTCAATTAAAGTGGCAATCTAGTTTCAACTGTTTTGGACCAAGCCAACTCCTGAAGCCAATTAGCTAGTTTGTTCTGGTTCTGGAAGGCTGGAACAGATCTTTAAAAATATGGCTATGCCTCCAACAGAACATTAGGATGTTTTTTGTTGGTCATTACAAAAAGAGCACAAAGACAAACTAAACTGACTGGGAGACCATTAATCATATTTTGGTTTATAATGCTTAAGCCCGAGGTATATATGCCAAATTTTATTGTACTCCCAGACTAGCACGGATTGTGCATCTAGCCTGCTCTCAAAGGGCCATGACTGATGAGATACTACTGATTCAATGGTGTGAATGTGATGGTGCACCATACACCTGGACGTGAAAAAACATTTTAGAAGGCAAACAATGCATACTGTTTACTGATCTACTACGTACTAACACACAGGGTGGCATAGAGCTACAAGTGCTAAACTAATTAAAGAATACAATTTCAGAGGACGTGCCATTTTCATATCTGACATCAAAGATGTGATCATAGAGGCAGGTCATGAAAAAAATGAAAGTCCACAAGTTATTCAGAGTTTCAGACATTCAGTTACTGGTTTTGCTTCGTGTTGTACAGCATGTTTGGCAGAGCATAGAGCTGAGGCACGTGATGGTGTCTGGATGAGCCATCTTGTGTGCATTTTTTACTAAGACTGGCTTAAACTACTTCGCGGAGCTTAGAGCTGTAACCTTGCCAAGCAAAGCTTATATACCTGGTGGATAGTTTTATACCAGATCATGTTGCTGCTATTGCAATGAGCGAAATATCTGGAATGTGAACTAAGTGCTTACTATTTTTATTTAAGTAAAAGTGAGAGAGGACATGTATCCTGAGAGACAGCAAAGTGTTTGCCCACAGGATCACCGGCTCACGCGAGTCAACCACTCGCGGGTCTTACCGAGCACCCACTGACCGTGCCGACCACGAACAATTGTTGTCCTTCCCGCACACTATGTCTAGAGCTAGAAGAAGAAGGGAGAACAGAGCAAGCACGCACAATACAAGACACCAGAAGCCATGTCTGTGAGATGGCAAATCTGAACTCTCTTTACTAAGTTACCATGGTAAGCTATTTATACAACTCTATCCATCTAGTCTTAGTACAGCTGCCCTACTGCAATAGTGACTAGATAACATGCAGGGCTGACTCTGCGCCGGCCACTGCATGTGCCTACAGTGCTGCAGGTGAGCGGTGTGGCGCCTGCACCTGCAGCGGCTACAGTATCACAGCAGGCGGCCAGTTCGGCGCCTCCTTTCCCTTGCTGTGTTCACACAAGGTAACAGTAGATTAGCTAACAATCTTCCCCTAATCCTACTGCTAACCCTTGTACCCCCTCCATGCCGATCATCTCCTTCAGCTCCGTGAGTCGAAGTCGTCCGAGCGGCTTGGTGACGACGTCCACGAGTTGCCGACCAGTTTCGACGAACTCGATGATGATCTGCCCTCCATCGACACAGTCCCTGAGGAAGTGGAACTTCACGTCAATGTGTTTACTCCGGTCGTAAAGAACCGGATTCTTCGTGAGGGCGATGGCGGGCTGGTTGTCCACCATCAGTGCTGGTGGGTGAGCTTCCACGCCGGTCAACTCGCCCAGCAGCCGACGTAGCCACACAACTTGGCACGCTGCTGTGGCCGCTGCTACGTACTCTGCCTCACACGTAGATAGCGCTACCACATTCTGTCTCAGCGACAACCATGAAATTGGGGTCGACCCGAGGAAGACGAGCATGCCAGAGGTGCTCCGTCGTCCGTCGATGTCCTCCCCCCCCCCCTCGCCATGTCTGCATCGCTGAACACCATGAGTTGCAACCTACTCCCGTCGGTCTTTGGGAAGATGATTCCATGATTCACCATCCCCTTGCGTAGCGTAGTAGCTGCTTTACCGTAGCCTAGTGATCCTCTCTGGGATCCTCCATGAAGCGACTGACGTAGCCCACGGCGAACGCAATGTCTGGCCTCGTGTGGACTAGGTAGCGCAGACCGCCGACGATGCTACCCGGCTTAGGCGAGTGAACCACTCCGCCGATCTTGCCACTGGCTCAGGCGAGTGAACCACTCCACCAATCTTGCCACTGGCTCACGGTAGGGTGTTGCATCCACCTTCACCGCGGTACTGGCCTTCGTCAGCTTCAGCCGCTCCTCCATTGGAGTCCTCGCATGGCTTGCACTCCACCATACCGCTCCTCTCCAACAGCTTGAAGGCATACGCGCTCTGACCGAGCGTGAGTTCCTCCTTCCCCTATCTCACCTCGATGCCAAGGTAGTAGGAGAGTGCGCCAAGATCGCTCATTCGAAAACGAGCTGCCATCTCGCGCTTGAAGCTGTTGATGGACCTGTGCCACCGACGATGTCGTCCAGCCTGCAGAACCGCACCTCCTCACCTTCGTGGTAGGCGTCCACGAACTCAGTGATGTCACTTGGAGGTGAGGCGAACTCGATCGGCGTCGATGGAGTTCCCTATTCCGCCTGAGTGCTCGGCATAGCACCTGAAGTGCTCGGCACTGCTTCTGGACAGCTCGTCATTACTCCTGTAGTGTTCGACCACACTGTAGCAGTGCCCAGCCTCAGTCTTGGAGTGGTCGGCACCACTGCAAGACGTCTTGGCTCTGCCACGAGAGTGCTCGGCACCCGTCCTGAAGTGGTCGCCACCACTACAGAACCTCCTGGCTCCACTCCTGGCGTGCTCAGCATCCCTCCAGAAGTGCACGACACTCCTCCCGGAGTGGTCGGCATCCCTCTCGAAGTGCTCAGCACTGCCCCAGAAGTGCTCGACTCTACCGCTAGAGTGCTCGGCACCTGTTCCGCAGCGTCTCCACCGCCGTGGATGACCAAGTGCTCGACGACGAAGGTGTTGGTGAAGCCGCCAGCTTCCCCCGTGCTCGGACTGCTCTAGTCCCAAGCCGCCTTCTCGTCGAACACGACGTCGCGCGAGACAAGCACTTTGCACTACTACACAAACGAATATGCGCAGCGTTGCACTTTTGCACTCCGTGGCGGGCACCTATTTTTGCCCGCTGCGGTAAATCCCACGATTTACCGCGGCGGGCATTTTTTATTTACCGCAGCGGGCACTTTTGCCCGCCACGGTAAATCGATTTACCGTGGCGGGCATCTTAATATGTCCGCCACGGTAAATACCCTATTTACCATGGCGAACATCGTAAGGTGTCCGCCACGGTAAATTGATTTACCGTGGCGGACATATTAAGATGCCTGCCACGGTAAATACCCTATTTACCGTGGCGAACATCGTAAGGTGTCCGCCACGGTAAATTGATTTACCGTGGCGGACATATTAAGATGCCTGCCACGGTAAATGTGGAGGCCCAATAGCCATCTCCAATATAAACCGAGGCCCTCGCACCATCGTCGCCGCCTCCCCCACTCTCTCTCTGTCAGCTCCCCGCCTCCCCCACTCTCTCTCTCAGCTCTCCGCCTCCCCCACTCTCCCTCTGCCTCCCACTACTCTCCCTTGATGTAGGCAGCGGCGCGCGGCGCAGCTCTCCTCCATAGCGCCACCCCCTACAGCGGCGCGCGTGGGACGACGGCGATGGCTGCGCCCTCCTCCTCCCCCACGGAACCCCCATGAACGACGATGGCGCGGGGCTAGGGTTTCAAATCTAGTGAGTTCATCTCCCTCTTCCTCTCCATCTCCCTCTTCCTCTCTCCATCTCCCTCACTCCTCCCTCTTCCTCTCTCTAGATCCGGCGATGGCGACCTCTTCCTCCACGGATCCGGCGGCGGCGACCTCCTCCCCCACGGATCTGGCGGCTACACCCTCCTCCTCTGTGGATCTGGCGGTGGAGCGACCGGATCCGATGGTGGATCTCCACCACGGCCACGACGCCGGGATCCACCATGGCCACGACGCTGGGACCTCCACCACGGCGAGCGAGGATGCGTCGGCGCGGCGGGATCCGTGAGGAGGCATAGGGATCCACGAGGAGGCGTCGGCGTGGTCCCCTGCGAGCGACTGGCGAGGTGGTGGCGGCCGTGGGAAGCCCGGATCCGTCGTCGGTGGGCTCGCCAGTGGGCTCGAGAACGGGCTCGCCGACGGGCTCCTAGTTTTTTTGTTTTTTAAAAATGATTAACCGCAGCGGGCATCCTAACGTGCCCGCCGTGGTAAAAGTATATTTACCGCGGCGGGCACGTTACACCGCCCGCCGCGGTAAATCGATTAACCGCGGCGGGCAAGGCCGCCCGCCGCGGTTAAGCCATGATTTACCGTGGCCTCTAGGCCACGGTGGACGGTTTTGCCCACCGCGGAAAACCAAAAATGCCCGCCTCCAGTAAAGTTTGTGTAGTAGTGTTGTCTCCGCGTGGGCCGTAGAGCCGGTACGCCTTGGTACTCTCCGCGTAGCCTAGGAACACCATCGGTGTGCTCCTATCCTCACTTGTTCGCCTTCAGGTTAGCAGCCTCATCCTCATCATCGGCTTGCGCCGGGTGAGCCTGAGCCTTCTTCTCCTGCTTGCGATTTGGGCACTTTCGTGACTAATGGCCCATCTTACCGCAACACCGACAGGCGTTGGGGTCGACCTGCTTCTTCTCCGAAGAAGCCTTGCCATGGTGCTTGCCTTTGCCACCGTGACTGGAGGAGGCTGCCTTCCTGGAGTTCCTCCGAGCAGCCCACTCCTCTTCCATCAGCAGGAGTTTCCCGCTGTCCTTCGTTGCTGTCGCCTGCTCCAGGTGCTCGTCCACCGCCCACAGACGGCCTGTCACATCCTCAATCATGAGGGTAGACAAGTCCAGCATCGTCTCTATAGAGAGAGCGATCTGGATGTACTTTGCCAGAACGGAGTGGAGGTACTTGGAGACCGCCTCCTCTTAGTCGATGGTGACACCATGGCTCTTTAGCTTGCTGATGAGCGTCTATAGGTGGAGGGAGAAGTCTTCCACCATTTCACCATCCTTGAACTTGAGGAGGGCATACTCCTGCTTCAGAAGCTGGGCCATCGCCTTCTTTGCGCGGTTGGAACTGACGCGCATCGCCGCAATAGCCTCCCATGCATCCTTAGCCGAGCTCTTCGTCCCCAACGGCTCCCTGTACTCCACCGGTATAGCAGCGATGATAGCCTCCAACGCTGACATGTCATCCTCCTCATTGTTAGTGCCCTTGTCAATAGCATTCTAGAGTCGTCGGGCTCTGAGCTTGACCTTCATGGTCACCGACCACTCTCCATAGTTGGTGCGAGTCAGCGTCGGCCAACTGGTCCCGCTGACCTCCCGCACCATGCGAACAACCACCTCCTCTCGTGGCTGGGCAGCCACAGCAGTGCCACTGCTGTCGCCCATCTCCGAACCGCCCGTCATCGCCATTGGTTAGAATGGCGATGGCGCTTCTACGGCTCCGATACCACTTGTTGGCCCACAGGATCGCCGGCTCACGCGAGTGAACCACTCGCGGATCTTGTCGAGCACCCGCTAGTGTTGCCGAGCACCCACTAGCCGTGCTGACTGAAAGGATCAAGATACCCAAGAGGGGGGTGAATTAGGCTAATTCTAAATTTTCTTGCAATAATCAAATCCTACGGTTAGCCCAATTAACCCCTTGTGCCTAGAAAAGTGTTTCTAATAAACTAACACACAATGGACTAGCAACCTATGTTCCAAACTTACTCTAGCATGGCAATTCTATGAGTGTTAAGACAAGTATTGAATTGCTCAAAGTAAATGCTCAAAGTAAACGCTCAAAGTAAATAGAGAGAGAGAGGAACGCGGTGATGTTTTGCCAAGGTATCGGAGAGTCGCCACTCCCCACTAGTCCTCGTTGGAGCACCCGCGCAAGGGTGTAGCTCCCCCTTGATCCGCGCAAGGATCAAGTGCTCTCTACGGGTTAATTCTTCGACACTCCATCGCGGCGATTCACCCAAAGCCGCTCACAACTTGAGTTGGGTCACCCACAAGCACCGCCGGGTGATCACCAAGCTCCCAATCACCACCAAGCCATCTAGGTGATGGCGATCACCAAGAGTAACAAGCACGAACTCTCACTTGACCACGTGAAGCCTAATGAGAAGATGGATGCACACTTGTCTACTCTTGATTCACTAATGAGGCTACTCTCTTGGATTCACGAATCTCAATCACCTCACTAGGACCTTGCTCTTCTTGGCACTCACAAACGTGTTTCTCAGCTGTTGGAATGAGCAAAAGTAACTCCACACACGAGTGGAGGTTCTATTTATAAGACAGCCTAAAAAACGAACCGTTATGTGCCTCTGCGGGGTGACCGGATGCTCCGGTCATGTTGACCGGATGCTTCGGTCAGTTCAACCCGCATTCCAGTGAAAAAGTGTTGACCAGACGCTGGCAGGGTCCAATCACCACTGACCAGACGCGTCCGATCGCATTAAACCCTTACTGGAACCTTACTGTACTCGACCGAACGCTGAACCCCCACGGTCCGGGCAGTACTGACCGAACGCGTCCGGTCGTAGTTTCTCTTCTCTGGAACCTTACTGGAGTCGACCGGACGCTGGCCCTCAGCGTTCGGTCACTTGACCACTCCAGTGTCCGGTCGCACCGACTGGTTCACCTCAGTCAAATGAACTGACCGGACCCTGCGGCCAGCGTCCGGTGGCACCGGAGCCAGCGTCCGGTTAGTGTTTGACCCTCCAATCACTTCCAACTCTCGAACATATGTGAATGAAGTTTGCTCCATAGGATCATAGGGCTATTGTGGAGCTACCTAGCGCTAGTTTTAACAAGTGTGCACCACACCTAACTCACTAGACTCACCTAGGGCAAGCTACCCGTCCATACCCCCCTTAATAGTACGGCCAAAGGAAAAACAAAGTCCTAAACTACTCTAAGTGTCACTCTAACTCCAATCGACACTTAGAACTAGTCATCCTTAACCTTGTCGTCCATCCTTTGAAAACCGAAACGATTTTCATCGTAGGGGCATGACATCCATGATTGCCCAATCGATCTCCATTACCATGACCTAACTTATTTGCCTCTATAAAACACATGTTAGCCTTAGTAATCTTATATTGTCATTAATCACCGAAATCCAATCTAGGGGCCTAGATGCTTTCAATCTCCCCCTTTTTGGTGATTGATGACAATACCACCTCGAGTATGTGAAAGAGTGAGATTTTTGTCGGGCTTGGTTCATATAAGCTTTTGTCGATAAGAACAAAAGTGTTAGTCAAGCTTATTTGACCCAAGCCAACACAATGTACTCAAAGAATATGAATTAAGCATGAGTACGAGTAACAAAGCTCATTTGCATCGGAGTATAAATGCGGAAGCAAAGGCAAATGAGCATAATACAAGTGATATGACATAAAGGAATTCAAAGTAGAAAGCACACATGTCATAAATCACAATCACGTAGATACCACTATCACATAGATATAATAATATGCATTAAAGTAACACACGAATGCATAATAGTAATAGTGTATCACACAAATAAAACTCCAAATGTATATAATAGACTAATAATAGATAACTAGCTCCCCCTGAGTCTACATACTCGAACCCTCTCCCCCTTTGGCGTCAAACACCAAAACCTAAGGGTCGATCGGTGGGGCTGCAGCGGACGAGCCGGGCGCTGAAGTACGTGGAGCAAGATGAAACTAGGTGCCATCATCATCTAACCCTAAGCTCTGTACTGACTGACCCTCTATGGCAGGAAGTGTTGCTGAAGCGGTCTGGGTCTGAGCTGGGGCAGGTGCTGCCTGTGAAGCTGCAAGAATATCTGTCGTAGGATTTGAAGATGCGACAGAAGAAGGAAGCCTCTGAGTAGTCACGATGACAGGAGCTGCTGTAGAAGGACTGGTGGCATGCATATGAGGCGGTGTAGGCATGCCGGTCAACTCACTGAAGGATGCTCCAAGACTCCTAGAGACTGACGTGTCAGGCACAAAGAGCGAAGCTGACTGGTCCGGTGTGAAGCCCGTCTGAAGTGGAGTGAACTGCGGGGCTACCACTGGTAAGGCTAACCACTGGGACACCTGTACTGTAGGTGAAGCAAACTGAGCTGGAGGCTATCCCTGACTCTGAAGCCCACTAGGTTGTACTGCTGGAGTCATCGTAGTGGTGGCAGGCTGAGCAAGCTGGGGCAAAAACTGTGGCTGTGGGGCCCCAAGAGCTGTCACTACATGCTGCATGAATCCCATGAGCTGCTGCTGCATATGTAACTACTGCTGATGCATCTGCTGCTGCTAGAGAAGCTACTGCTGGCGCTGGAACTCGTCCTGACGAGCCTGAAACTGTGCAAAGTTAGTAGCTGTCTCCTGAGCCTATCGTGCCTGATCTTGCTGCATCCGCTCAAGAATAGCAATCAAGGCGGGGTCCGTCTGCGGTGCAGGTGGAGCTGAGCTGGAACTGCCGGCCTCTACATCATGTCTGCATGGAGGCATATGAGGAATCGGCAGATAATCATCATCCGAGCTGTCACTAGACTCTATCGCCTCCTGCTATGCCTCAAGCTGCTCCTCCTCAGTAGCGGCTATGCCTCTGATGATCTCGTCCTACTGAGCTGCTGACTCTTGAACATCTGGACGATGGCTGGGCTGAGCGGGTGCCTATGGTGTGATGTGCCTGATCCTCTGTGACATGTTATAAGCTAGAAACTCTATGGTGGCACCCTTGTACTCTGCAACCATCTCAGGGGTCCGAACCTGCATAGCCTTAAGCATCAGGAAGGTGATCCAATGTGCATATGGGAGCTGCCTACGACCCTTGAAACCCTCTGCTATAGCATCCTCCATCTCTGATAGGAGGTCCCAAATGTCGAACACGGTCTGCTGCATCAGGGCATTAAGGAGCCAGAGCTGTAGGCGAGTCAGACCCTCTCTGTATCCCAACCTAGGAAGTAGTGTCCTCCTGATAATGGCCTCTAGCACATGAGCTGTAGGAGTAAGGTCACTAGGGTTCCTCCTCGACCCCTCACCAAAGGGCTCCTTGAAACAATGGCGCACAAGGTCTGTAGGGGGCACCAAACCACCATGAGGACGCCTAGGAGGCTCCTGCTATCCATAGCATACCTCATGTAACTTGACAGGCTGCTCCTGTAGCCTCAATATCTCCCTGGCCCAGAAACTCATCATCATGTAGTCTCTGCCGTTGAATGCAAAGTGTATGAAGTTGTGCTGCGGGTCAACGTAGAGTGAAGCATAAAACTGCCGAACCCAAGATGGTACATACAGTCTAGTCCGACCAATTAGGTCTGTCAGCCCTGGCAAATATGACAAGTAAGGACGGATATGCTCTCCGGCTGCTGCCACAATAGACTCTATACTGCATATCCACTGAGATCTGAACACTGTCCCACTGTTGAGATAGGTGTTGTAGAAATCCTCTTGCAGTGGCGTGTAGAAACCCTCTGCTGCTCTCTCATCCCTCCTCGGAGGAAACCACACCTCAAACTCGACAAACCTCAGCTGTCGAACCTGCCTGGCCGTGGCGGCCCTCAAGTCAAGATGTACCACTGGAGGCGGACCCTGTGGTCTAGGCGGTGGGCGTGAACCCCTGCGCTATGTAGCTAGCCTCGGTGGGACTGTAGCACTGGTATGACCAGAGCGGCGTAGCTGGGGTGCCGGCTCGGTCTCCTTGGCCTACTGGCCCTCCTGAGTCTCCTGAGCTGGCTGAGGCTCTGCAGGTGGGGGCTACTGCTGTGGCTCCTGCTGGGACTCCCCCTGACGCTGAGGCTCCTCAATAGCCAGACGGTGTCCTGCCATCATGACAGTCCCAGGTGGACTACCATGAAGTCGCTCAATCTCCCTCAGTCTGCCCTACGCGTCTGGTGCCAGATGATCTGCTATGACAACTCTACTATGGGCACCTCCTCTTTCGGCACGCTCTGCGGCCTCAGCAACTGTTGATGCTCTCACTGTCTCTGCGTCGGGGTACTTGTGCTTCTTGGATGTCACCTGCTTCGCTGCCTTGCCTTTCGATCCTGCAGGCTGGCGAGGCGGGGGCCTCCGATCATCATCTCCTAGACCACCACCAACATTCTTGGTGCGAGCCATCTGATCTGATAAGAAGATGAACTACCACTGACGAAGATCAGCTGTCAAACTAACACTCCCGAGGCTTGGCCTCGATCCGTACTCGCGAGCTTGGCCCCGAGTTGTCTAACAACTGCCACAAGAACCTCAACGGCACCGACTCGCTGCACGATGGAGTAGATGGATATACAAATAAATACAATATATATCTAATAGATGCGAAAACCTAGGAAGCAAGCAATGTAGGTACGAAATTGAAGCGACGGGCATGCTACCTGACGAACCAGCGATCCGAGAGAAGAAGAGACGTGTCACGCGGGGGAAACCTCAGAACCGGCTAGGGTTAGGGTTGCGAAGAACTTCGATGAACTGGCGGCCCTAGATTTTTTGAGATCAGTGATTTGCAATCGATCTAGGTCACGGCATTGAAAGTTGAAAACAGGAATTGGCCTTACCAACGAGGAGGCAAGGGCTAGGGCACGGGAACAACGGCCTTGAGTGGCGCTCGGTGCTCAGGAGCCGGCGGTGGCACACGCGGGCGACGACGGCATGGCGAGGTGCTTGGCGCGGGCTCGGCTGCGGCGGCGCGGTTGCGGTGGCGCGCGGTCGCGGGAGGCGTGCAGGCGGCTGGAGATGAACGGTGGCAAGAGCACAGGATGCGTGGGTGCGGCGAGGTGCGGCGGCGTCGGCGGCTAGGGCATGGGTTAGGTCGGTGGCTGAATAGGCCAGCAAGGTACGGCCGATTAGACTAAATAGGTCCCCCAACGCGACAAGAAAGGAAACGAAAAAGGAGTCCTAAAGCCGCACGAGATCCACTGACCGGACACTCCGGTGGTAGCGACCGGACGCTACCACCCAGCGTCTAGTCGATTCCAGAGAGGTCCAATTCCTCTGGAATCACGACCAGACACGTCCGGTGGTCCATGACCGGACGCAGGCAGGGTTCGGTCAGTTTAGCCTATTTCTCCTTCAAACGACCGGACGCTGGATCCCTTCCTGACCGGATGCACAAACGTAGCATCCGGTCACTCCTTCAGCAGCAGTTCATCTCCTGTGAACGGACCGGGCGCTGGTCAGCAGCGTCCGGTGCAGCGTCCGGTGGCCCTTTTCCAGCAAATCTTCAAAGTTCCTTCGTGCTGTCTGTTCCCAATCAAGTCCCAACTTGAATAAGATCCAAATAAACACCAATTGGGACTGATATGAGTGACCTCTCTCAAACCCTCATATTTTTTAAAATATTTTGCCTTAGGCTATAATTCTTTTTAAGAAAATAGGCAATAAGAGGGCAAATGGAACAAAACGATAAAACAACATCCATGCATATGCAATACTTGTAAGTAAATCTACTTGCTTGTCAAGTTTGATCCAAGGTTAAGCTTCTTCACACGCTTTTCGGCGGTTATCTTAACCATGTTAGACAAGCCCTATATGCATTGCCAAAAATTAAACATGTTGTATATTACAATGAATGCAAGGGACAACACAAGCTCAATTTTTAGTGAAGTTGCTAAAGTCAAGCACATTGAGCTCATTCCGCAATCTACAAAATGTAGCCTCATCTAGCGGTTTAGTGAAGATATCCGTTAATTGATCTTCGGTTCTTACACCTTCTAATGATATATCATTTTTAGCAACATGATCTCTTAGAAAGTGATGGCGGATATCTATGTGCTTGGTGCGAGAGTGTTGAACTGGATTATTTGCAAGTTTTACCGCACTTTCATTATCGCACAAAAGAGGTACCTTTTCTAGAACTACACCATAGTCTAGCAAAGTTTGTTTCATGTATAAAATTTGTGCACAACAAGCACCCGTGGCAATGTATTCCGCTTCGGCGGTGGACAAAGCCACACTATTTTGTTTCTTGGAGGACCAAGACACAAGTGATCTACCAAGCAAATGGCACCCTCCGAATGTGCTCTTTCTATCAACTTTGCATCCGGCATAATTCGAATCGGAATAGCCAACTAATTCAAATATAGCTCCTTTGGAATACCAAAGGCCAATGCTTAGCGTGTGCTTAAGATACCTAAGGATTCTTTTTACGGCAATTAAATGTGTTTCCTTAGGATTCGCTTGAAATCTAGCACACATACACACACTAAACATGATGTCGGGCCTAGATGCGGTTAAATATAACAAGCTACCAATCATGGAACGGTAGAGAGTTTGATCAACCGGGTTACCTCCCTCATCTAGGTCGAGATGTCCATTGGTAGGCATTGGTGTCTTGATTGGCTTACATTCATCCATCTTGAATCTCTTGAGAAGATCTTTTGTGTATTTCTCTTGAGAGATGAAGATGCCTTCTTTCATTTGCTTGACTTGAAAACCAAGAAAGAATGTAAGCTCACCAATCATGGATATCTCGAACTCCTTCGACATCAATTCACCAAATTCTTTGCATGAGTCTTTATTTGATGATCCAAAGATGATATCATCAACATATACTTGACAAATGAAGATATGCCCATCGAGCTTCTTGGTGAATAGTGTGGTGTCAACCTTCCCAATGGTGAAGCCCTTCTCAATGAGTAAGTCCCGAAGGCGCTCATACCAAGCTCTTGGGGCTTGCTTAAGCCCATATAGTGCCTTGGACAACCTATAAACATGATTATGATATCTAGGGTCTTCAAACCCGGGAGGTTGATCAACATAGACTAGTTCATTTATAAAGCCATTTAAAAATGCATTTTTCACATCCATTTGATATAGTTTCATTTCATGATGTGATGCATATGCAAGTAGGATACGGATGGCTTCTAATCTTGCAACCGGTGCAAAGGTCTCTCCAAAATCCAAACCTTCAACTTGAGAGAACTCCTTTGCCATTAGTCTTGCCTTGTTCCTCACAACAACACCTTGATCATCTTGTTTGTTGCGGAACACTCACTTTGTTCCAATGACTCTTGCACCTTTTGGTCGCTCTTCAAGAGTCTAAACTTCATTGCGAGTGAAGTTGTTCAACTCTTCATGCATGGCATTGATCCAATCCGGATCTTTAAGAGCTTCTTCTACCTTGGTAGGCTCATAGCAAGAGACAAAAGAGTGATGAGCAATAAATGAAGTAAGTTTTTGAGATCGAGTCATTACACCCTTTGATGGACTCCCTATGATGAGATCTTGTGGATGATCTTGTAGGAGAGGTGTATTTCTTCTATTGACCACTTGAGGAGGAGGTTGTGGAGCATCAACATCTTGTGCTTGTACCACCATTTGCTCATGGGAGATATGAGTATCTTTATTTTCTACTCTTCCATCTTTTTCACCATCTTGTAGCACACTTGATGAAGAAGGTTGATCAATGACTTGTACATCATCTTCATCATCTTTTGGCTTGATGTCTCCAACCGGAATGTTCTTCATAGCCTCCCTCAATGGTTCATCACCTACATCATCAAGATTCTCATGTGCTCCTTGGGAGCCATTAGATTCATCAAATTCCACATCATATGTTTCTTCAACCAAGCCGGTGGCATGATTAAATACTCTATATGCTTTGGACTTTGATGAGTAACCAACAAGAAAACCAATATCACAACGTCTTTGGAACTTCCCTAGGTGTTGCCGCTTCTTGTAGATGTAGCATTTGCAACCAAACACCCTAAAGAAGGAGATGCTCGGCTTCTTCCCATTGAGCAACTCATAAGGTGTCTTGCCAAGGAACTTTTGAAGGAATAGGCGGTTGGATGCATAACATGTGGTGTTGATTGCTTCCACCCATAGAGCTTCGGGGGTATTGTACTCATCTAGCATTGTCCTTGCAAGAGTGATCAAAGTTCGGTTCTTCCTCTCAACTACACCATTTTGTTGAGGAGTATAAGTTGCGGAAACTTCATGCTTGATCCCAACTTCATCACAATAAGCTTCAATGTTTGTGTTGTCAAATTCTTTTCCATTGTCACTTCTTATCTTCTTGAGCTTCACTTCAAATTCATTTTGTGCTCTCTTGGCAAACTTCTTGAAACAAGATGCAACTTCGGATTTGTCATGAAGGAAGAATACCCATGTATACCTTGAATAATCATCCACTATCACAAGACAATAAAGATTTCCTCCCAAACTCTTGTATGTTGTGGGTCCAAATAAATCCATGTGGAGGAGTTCTAGCACTCTTGTGGTTGACATGAAAGCTTTTGTTGGATGGGTATTTGCAACTTGTTTGCCGGCTTGACATGCACTACAAAGCTTGTCCTTCTCAAACTTCACATCCTTCAACCCTCTCACCAAATCATTCTTCATTAGTTTCTTGAGTGAACTCATACCAACATGAGCAAGTCTTCTATGCCATAGCCATTCAAGTGTTGTTTTGCTGAATAGGCAAGTCTTCAAGTTTGCATCTTCGGAGGTGAAGTCCACTAGATATAAGTTATTGTATCTAAATCCATTGAATATCACTTGATTATCATCCACCTTAGATACAACAACCTCCTTCTCGGTGAACAAGCATTGGAAGCCAAGATCACACAATTGTCCAACGGATAGCAAGTTGAAACTCAATGAAGCAACATAAAGAACATTGGAGATGGAATGATCATTTGATATTGCCACTTTGCCCAATCCTTTAACCTTGCCCTTTGAGCTATCTCCAAATGTTATTTTCTCTTGTCCATCTACCTCTTTATCTAGTGAGGTGAACATACGAGGATCACCGGTCATATGTTGAGTGCAACCACTATCAATAACCCAATGACTTCCACCGGTCTTGCAGTTCACCTACACACAAGAGATTCAAGCTTTAGAAATCCAAACTTGTTGAGGGCCCTTCACCATCTCAACAAGTGACTTTGCAACCCAAATCTTCTTAGGCCTATTCTTGTTAGGAGGTCCTAAGAACATGACTTTCATCTTTCCACTAGAATCCTTTCTAAGCATATAGTGAGCATTGAAGGCAAATGGTCTAGCATGCTTGGGCAAGGGTTGTGGTGGTGGAGTTTGGCACTCATGAGCAAAATGGCCTTCTTGTCCACACTCAAAATATCTCTTTGGCTTTGGCTTTGATTGTTGTTGTTGAACTTGAGCCTTCTTCTTCTCTACATGTGCCACATATCCAATGCCACTCCTATCCATCTTCATGACGGTGTTCATGAGTAGCTCACTTTGGAGGTGCTTGCCTCTAGCAAACTTGCTCAACCCAATCTTGAGATGTTCTTTCTCCAACTTAAGCTTCTTATTTTCTTCCTTTAGAGCATCATCTTTCTTCTCTTCCTTGAGCTTCTTGTTTTCTTCTTTGAGCTTCTCATTCTCAAGGATCAACTCTTTGTCATGATCAAGAGTTTCTAGCACAATGGTGTTGTGGCTCTTTATCTCTTCAAGATATTTCATGAGCTTTTCATTCGTGTTCTTGAGCTTGACATATTCATCATAGTTATTGCACTCAACCATTTGCTTGCCTTTGCCACTAGATCCTTGCTCAATGCTCTCATCAATTAAATCATCACATGATGTAGCTATATCAATCTTAACAACATGGTTAGTAGCATCATGTGGCTCATTTGGTAAAAATTCTTGAGCAATAACAAGAGTATCATAATTGATCTTTAGAGTAGTGTAATCATATTTTAGCTTGTTGTGGCTAGTGATGAGCTCATTGTGCACCCACTCAAGTTTATCATGTTTATCTTTAAGCTCTTTCTTAGAAGATTTGAGCTCCTTGAGTTTGGATGATATAGCATCATTTGTTTTTTTAAGCTCAACATTAGCCTTCTCCAATGTATCATATTTAGCTAAAAGTGAATCATTCTTAGCATCTAGTTTTTCAATTTTAGCTCCTCTCTTTCTAATGATCTTAGTATATTTTCTTAATATTTTAACAAGATCATCATAAGAAGGTGAGTCATCATCATCACTATCGCTATCACTATCATCATCACTAGCATGCTCATCACCACTACTATCATCATCATTAGATACCTTGCGTTCACCCTTGGCCATAAGGCATAGGTGTGTAGAGGATGATGGCGGTGGTGACGGTGAAGATGAAAGATCAATAGCAATGGCGGCCACCTTCTCATTGTCACTATCATCATCGGATGATCCACTAGATGAATCAATGTCCGTGAGCCAATCACCAACAATGTAGGCTTTTCCACTCTTCTTCTTCTTGTGGAAGTCTCTCTTCTTGCCATCTCTCTTCTTGTATGGCTTGTTCTTCTTCTTTTCATCTTCTTCTTCATTGCTTGAGTCATCTTTCTTGCCCTTGAACTTGTTCTTGAACTTGTCTTTCTTGGGCTTGGTGCATTGATGTGCTAGATGACCAAGTTCACCACAATTGAAGCAATCCATTTTGGAGATTGGCTTCCTTCTTGAGCTTGTGAAGAACTTCTTCTTCTTGCCATCAAACTTGATGCCACTCTTGTTTAGCTTCTTTAGCATCTTGGTGGCTTTCTTTACCATGAGAGCAAGGCTTTCATCATCATCTTCTTCATCACTTGAGCTTTTATACTCAAGTCTTGCTTTGCCCTTCTCTTGGCTAGCTTTGAATGCTAAGTCTTTTTCTTTCTTCTTTGTAGAGGATGAACCATCTTGAGGTGTGATGTGCATGTACATCTCATGAGCATTGATCTTTCCCAAGATTTATGTCGGTGTAGCGGTGGAAAGATCACCTTAGTGTAGCACGGTCACAATATGGCCATATTTGTCAATGGGGAGGACACTCAAGATTTTTCTCACAACGTCGAAAGGTGACATTTGAGTTAGTCCAAGCCCATTGACTTCCTCTACAAGAACATTCAAACGTGAATACATCTCATTAGCGCATTCTTTAGGAAGCATCTCAAATGAATTTAGCTTTTTAATAACAAGATGATAGCATTCCTCACGCTCACTCTTAGTTCCCTTATGGAGCGCACAAACGTCCGACCATAGTGCATGGGCGTCTTTGTGGTTCCTTACGTGGTTGAACACATCTTTACAAAGGCCTCTAAAGATGGTGTTGCGAGCCTTTGCATTCTATTTTTCATAGTTCACTTCATCGCCTTGAAGTTGTGCGAGATTCTTAGGTGTTGGGAACCCTTGAGAGGCGGCTCTAAGTATTCCTATGTCTAGAGCTTCTAGGTACGCCTCCATGCGAATTTTCCAATACGAAAAATCATCCCCCTCGAAGATAGGAGGAGGTTCATCCCCGTGAGACATCTTGCTCTAAGCGGTTAAGCTTAAAAACATGAGCACGAGGCTCTGATACCAATTGAAATGATCAAGATGCCCAAGAGGGGGGTGAATTGGGCTAATTCTAAATTTTCTTGCAATAATCAAATCTTACGGTTAGCCCAATTAACCCCTTGTGCCTAGAAAAGTGTTTCTAATAAACTAACGCACAACGGACTAGCAACCTATGTTCCAAACTTACTCTAGCATGGCAATTCTATGAATGTTAAGACAAGTATTGAATTGCTCAAAGTAAATGCTCAAAGTAAACGCTCAAAGTAAATAGAGAGAGAGAGGAACGCGGCGATGTTTTGCCGAGGTATCGGAGAGTCGCCACTCCCCACTAGTCCTCGTTGGAGCACCCGCGCAAGGGTGTAGCCCCCCCTTGATCCGCGCAAGGATCAAGTGCTCTCTACGGGTTGATTCTTCGACACTCCGTCGCGGCGAATCACCCAAAGCCACTCACAACTTGAGTTGGGTCACCCACAAGCACCGCCGGGTGATCACCAAGCTCCCAATCACCACCAAGCCGTCTAGATGATGGCGATCACCAAGAGTAACAAGCATGAACTCTCACTTGACCACGCGAAGCCTAATGAGAAGATGGATGCACACTTGTCTACTCTTGATTCACTAATGAGGCTACTCTCTTGGATTCACGAATCTCAATCACCTCACTAGGACCTTGCTCTTCTTGGCACTCACAAACGTGTTTCTCAGCTGTTGGAATGAGTAAAAGTAACTCCACACACGAATGGAGGTTCTATTTATAAGGCAGCCTGAAAAACGAACCGTTATGTGCCTCTGCGGGGTGACCGGACGCTCCGGTCAGTTTAACCCTCATTCCAGTGAAAAAGTGTTGACCGGACGCTGGCAGGGTCCGGTCACCACTGACCGGACGCGTTCAGCCACATTAAACCCTTACTGGAACCTTACTGTACTCGACCGGACGCTGAACCCCTAGGGTCCGGTCAGTACGGACCAAACGCGTCCGGTCGCAGATTCTCTTCTCTGGAACCTTACTGGAGTCGATCGGACGCTGGCCCTCAGCGTCCGGTCACTTGACCACTCCAGCGTCCGGTCGCACCGACTGGTTCACCTCAGTCAAATGAACTGACCGGACCCTGCGGCCAGCGTCCGGTGGCACCGGAGCCAGCGTCCAGTCAGTGTTTGACCCTCCATTCACTTTCAACTCTCGAACATATGTGAATGAAGTTTGCTCCATAGGATCATAGGGCTATTGTGGAGCTACCTAGCGCTAGTTTTAACAAGTGTGCACCACACCTAACTCACTAGACTCATCTAGGTCAAGCTACCCGTCCATACCCCCCTTAATAGTACGGCCAAAGGAAAAACAAAGTCCTAAACTATTCTAAGTGTCACTCCAACTCTAATCAACACTTAGAACTAGTCATCCTTAACCTTGTCGTCCATCCTTTGAACACCGAAACGATTTCCATCGTAGGGGCATGACATCCATGATCGTCCAATCGATCTCCATTACCATAACCTAACTTATTTGCCTCTGCAAAACACACGTTAGCCATAGTAATCTTATATTGTCATTAATCACCGAAATCCAATCTAGGGGCCTAGATGTTTTCACCGACCACGAACAGTCGTTGTCCTTCCCGCACACTATGTCAGCTAGAAGAAGAAGGGAGAACAGAGCAAGCACGCACAATACAAGACACCAGAAGCCCTATTTGTGAGATGGCAAATCTGAACTCTCTTTACTGAGTTGTCATAGTAGGCTATTTATACAACTCTATCCATCTAGTCTCAGTATAGCTGCCTTGCTGCAATAGTGACTAAATAACATGCAGGGCTGACTCTGCGCCGGCCACTGCATGTGCCTACAGTGCTGCAGGTGAGTCGTGCGGCGCCTGCATCTGCAGCGGCTACAGTGTCACAGCAGGGGGCCAGTTCGGCGCCGCATTTCCCTTGCTGTGTTCACACAAGGTAACAGTAGATTAGCTAACACAAAGCACTTGTTCCATTTCTTTGGCTTTGGTAAAGAGTGCAGAAAGTGATCTACAATTTGAAGAAGGCAAATTAAACAACAGTCTGATGCCAGAAATAAACCCAATAAAAATGACAAGTATCTGTCTGAAAAAAAAGCACTCTTGCATCTGACATTCCGCAGCTTGTGTATGCATCATGCATCATTATTTGCAGGCAAGGAATGGAGAACATATTGTATCACCCGCTACATATACAAAGTGTCCAAACTGCGTTGTGATACCCGTACTGTTTGAATGTAATGCCCTAGCTATGTGTCGAAATTTGAAAGACAGAAAGCCAGATAAATGCACATTTGGACAAAATGAAACTGTAACTATTGTCAGTTACCTTTTAATTTGACGGTCTTCTTCCTTCAAGTAGCGCAGAAGAAAAAACCAACAACCAAAGGAGCAATGTAAGTCAACACTGCACCGCAATATCTGTTCTAGAAGAGAAGATAGAAGTAGGTCATCAAAATGAAAACCTGCAAGTTATTCAGTTACTGGTTTTGCTTAGGTAGCTAAGTAGATAATGTCTGGCAGAAGAGTAGAACTGAGGCACATGATGGTGTTTGAATGAGCCATCTTGTGTGCATTTTAGACTAAAACTAGCTTGAACTGCTTCATGAAGCTTAGAGATGTAACTTTGCCAAACAAAGCTTTATGTACTTAGTGAGGAAAGTTTTGTACCAGCACATGTTTCCAGCCACTGCAATGGCTGGATATGCTCCAGAATGTGAACTAAGTGCTTGCTATTTGATTTAAGTAAACCTCAGAGAGGAGATAATAGAGACAGCAAAGAGCTTATCTACTGTTTCAAGAAAACAAATTAAACTACAGTGAGCTGCTGGAAGTAAACCCAATGAAATTGACAAGTATCTGTCTAGTTTCAGAGTATCTTTATGAAAAAGAAGCACTCTAGTTCCGATGTCCAACACTCCTGCTGCTTACATATGTAACATTGCAACATGACATGCAAGCAAGGAAGGGGAAGGAAGGAAGTTTATATTGCATTTCTGTCTCTTGATTTGGTTTAATGAAGGAACCAGAGGAAATGAGGACAAAATCTGTCAAAGCTGCAAGAGTTTCCTTTTTGTTGACAAAGACCTTAAAATAAAATCCTTTGGTAACCAGCATTAGCAGGTTAATTAGACAGTTAATATATTATTAACCATTTAAATTACATTAGATCCTATAAAATTTACGGCTAAGATTTGTTTCAAGTAGGTAGAGGAGAGTGCCTTAAAAGAACCCACTACATATACAAGGTGTCCAAACTTTTGTAATTCCCGAACTGTAGGCATGTAATGCCCTATCCCTATGAGTGTACAAATTTGGAAGACAGAGAGACAGCTGAAAGCACATTTGGACAAAAATGAAATTGTAGCTGTTGTTAGTGATTTTAAATTTGATAGCCTTCCTTCGAGTAGCACAGAAGGGAAAGATCAATAGCCAAAGCGGCAATGTATTTCAGTGCACATCCTGGACAAAAAAAAGGTCAACGCTAGATCAATACCACAGTTAGCCTTGGTTGAGAGTCATCAATGTTAGATTCCATAACGTCCTCCACAAATAACACAGAGGTAGGGATAGAGATCAAATAGAGTAATGCCAATCACTGCAAATGCATTAATATTTGCAAAATAGCAACCACAAAAACAGCTTTACAAGCATACAGGTCAAAGAAGGAACTTCAATCGTATTACCCATCAACTATGTTCTCACAAGTTGCCAAAATAGTGCAATAGAGAACTATATCAACAAGGGTAGTAGTACAAGCACTGCAGCAGAAGAGAATTTTCTGGCTTGATCCCAGGAACCATATCAGATTATCAGTACACGAACAAGACAACAGAAGTTGCTGGCTCCTGGGGATGTTCCTTCTTCACCAGGGACTTGGGCCATAATTTGTGTTGTGATTTATTTATCGGGCCGTGTGGCCGTCCTGACCAACCAAATCTAATTAAAACAGTCGCATTCAATCGCAGCATTTCTTTAAACCAGTACAACTAGTAGCACGAAACCGAGACAGCACCAAGGAATCTCCCAAGAAAAACGCAGACAGTTAAAAAAAAATTGAGACCCACGAAGAACAGAATCAACAGAAACCAAAGGCTCCAAACAGCGCCCAAATCGTCTGAACCTTGTGTCTTCCCACGAGTTAATTACCCGATAAAGCCCGATGGTGGCGCCGCCGCCACATACTGACTAGAACGGCGGAAACTGACGCCCTGGACACGAACCAACAGAGCGCACAAAAAAGGGAGGCAACGAGAACGAAGGAGGTGAGAGAAGTCAGAAGCAGCAGAACGCTACAACCACAAGCACCGCAGGGCATCTATTGTAGGCAGCTACCCCGCTCGAATCCTGCCTACCAAGGCACTCATCACAAGGCAATTCCGAAGGACCACCAACACCATGTCGCCCCCCGCGCGCGGCGCGCCCTCACTGGCTGAGCGCGCCGCCGCCGCCCTCCGACACGGCGGGCGAGTCGGAGACGCCGGAGGACTCGTGCGACGCCGACGCCGACGCCTCCACCCCGCACGCGCGGACCTCGTCGATCATCTTCACCACGTACACGATCTTGGGCCGCTGCTCGGGCGCCGCCGCCGCGCAGCTCAGCGCCAGCTGCAGCATCGCCACCATCTCCTCCTCGGTGCCCTTGTCCTTCATCAGCTCTAGGTCAAACACCTCCGACGTCCACTCCTCCCGCACCACAGACTACACCCACCGGGGCAGCTCCACCACCACGCCGCTGTTGGGGAGCTCGCTCCCGAGGTACCGACCCGTCAGGAGCTCCAGGAGCACCAGGCCCAGCGCGTACACGTCGCCCTTGTGCGACGCCCAGGGACGGGGCGGCGGGGGCGCTTCGAGTGCGCGGTACCCCGCGGAGCGAGCCGCCGCAGCGGCTGGTGACGATCCCAGCTGCGCCAGCCCGCAGTCCGCGAGACGAGCCACGCCGAATCTGTCTAGCAGGATGTTGGTGCTCTTGATGTTGCCGTGCGCCAGCTTGGGTGTGTCGCTGCCACGGCGCCCGGAGTGGTGGATGTAGGCCAGCCCGCGCGCGGCGACGGCCGCAATGCGCAGGCGCGCCGCCCAAGGCAGGAGGGAGGATCATGCTTTACCTGGCCGGGGTCGCGGGCACTCCACGATGCCGGTCGCGGAGGCGGCGGCCGCGGCGCGCCGGCGGGGAGTGGCGCGTGCACGCGGGAGGAGTGAGCGGCGAGACTCCGAGATGGGGAGAGCTCACGCACGAACTGGTGGTGCTGTTGGCCTGTTGGGTGCGTGCGCGAGGGGCGAGTGCCGAGTGGCGGCGATGGAATCATGGAAGGGAGGCGGTGTTGGACTGTTGCGAATGAAGCCAGGACTTTTCCTAGTCCGATGGTCGGCTTCTTCTGGGAATCTCTGTTGCTTTTTCTTTTTCTTTTTTTATCATCAGTGGGTGCCTTCGGATGTTAGTCGCTGTCAGCTACTAGTACTACTCACCTCCTAGTCTTCCGTTCTCCCGGCAATGTATGTTCATTTTCTGTATGCTGGTCCTGCCGATTATATGTCTTTGTCAAAGTGCTATTCGCAGTTATTTCATGATGCGTGACACACGCGGTACAAGGGAGCGATTAAACTATGTACACGATTTATATATTGTTAAGTTTCACAAACAGCTTCGGCCCGTTCGGCCGGATGAAATTGATGAAAAACACGGTTCTGGATAAAATGTTAAGGTAGAACTTGAGTAGCAGATTGGTGTAATTTTTTATAGCTAGAAGGGCAGTGGGTAAGGCTGGATAACGAGCTGGCTTGGCTTGGCTAGTTCTGGCTCGTTAAGATAACGAGCTAGCTCGGCTCGGCTCGTTATTCTAATGAGCCAGAAAGCCAGCTCGACTCGGCTCGTTAAAAACTTGAGCTGGCTCGTTAAGCTCGCGAGCCAGATATAAAAAATACGCAAAATATAATATTTGCATTTATTTAAAGTTTGAGAATAATAATAATATAAAAGAAATGCATCTAGACCAGTTATCAGTCAATTTATAGGGTCTAGACCAGTTACCAGTCAATTGTAAAGTGCAAGACATGAAGTAATACAAAAATTAATATAAGTTTTGATACTTTTTTCCTGGAAGCTTGGCTCGTTTAGCTCGCGAGCTGGCTCGAGTTGGCTCGTTATAGCTAACGAGCTAAAATCTTGGCTCGGCTCGACTCGTTTTCATAACGAGCCGAGCCGAGCCGAGTCGAGCCAGCCACGAGCCGAGCGAGCTAACGAGCTTCGAGTTTTTCGTCCAGCCTTAGCAGTGGGTACCTAGAACCGTGGGCCTTAAGGGAGGGAGTGGAGAGAAACTGCTATTTTTTAGCTTCGTTCCACCTCAAACCTATGTGAGCAGATTTTCAGGAGTTTCCCTTGAAGTTGTTTGGTAAAAAAACTCAGTTTGACACAGAATAGCTTCAAACAACCTGTGAAACTAGTGGAGAAGTTGAACCAAATATGACCTTAATATAATCAACTTCAAGTTTTCATAGATCATGTTTATTTCTGCTTATAATTAATTCATTTATAATCATCATATCGTGAGCATTTTTTATTTTCGATTGTACTAGTCGAAAGTTCTGAAGTAATGGTTAGAAGAATGAAATATAATTAAAATTGTTGATGGAATTTTGTTTTTTTCACCAAAAATCTAATTATAAGCGGGAACAAACAAGATCGTATTTGTGTATGTGCATTCTGAAAGTAAGCAAAGGGTAAACTAACGAGACGAACAATGCAAATAAATTGTTATATGGTAATTGCAAACACATAGTTCGTTTTTTAATTCTAGTCAAATAAATTGTATTTATCTGAACAATTAGACATTAAATAGAAAACAGACAAAAGAAAATTATTTGTTGTGGCTCCTTATCTATTTTTCCCTTACTGTTTTTGGGTGGAAGAATTATCGAGCACATGCATTTTGCTCACACTACATATCTTTAGTGAAAACTGTTACTAACATCGAAAAACATTTTGATGTTAATTAGAAAAAATTAAAAATATCTTCATTCATCTTGTTATATTTCATAGTATCATAAAGTATTTTTTGCATTGCATATACATGTGTATACAGTAGAAATACGAGAGACACATGGGACCCACTCAACCACCACCCATCACCACCATTCCCACTCTCCTTCACTCTGCACCATCTAGGACGCATTTCTACCGAAAGGAGCACTCAACTTGCTTAACCATGAAGCAAAGAAGGATCAGGAAAATGGAGAGGCCATTTGGCCATGATGTGGGGCTGGCCGGCCTGCTGCTCGCCCATCTATAAATATCACTCCTTCCTGGTTGCTCTCGGCCTCAAACACAACTCAAAACCAGCTCCCAAGTTCAAAATTCCAATTCTCAATTTCATAGTTTGAAAATTCTCTTGGTAGAAGTTGTTTTGGAGTAAGAGAAAGGGTGAGAAAATTTGAGAGTAAAATCTTGAGAAAGAGAGAGTGGAAGTGCTGCTAAAATTTGAGCAAGAAAAGAGATTTTAAGAGTGGTAGTGTTGTCCAAATCAAGAGAGAAAACTAAAAAGAATTAGGGTACAAGTCCTGCCAAAATCTTGATTAGAAAATACATTAGGCAACCTCGGATGACTGACCCTCGAACGACTGACTCTGAATGGTTGACCGCTAACATATTATTTTTTTTCCTAATCCGTTCCACGAGTTGTGTTGTCTTCTGTTTATTTTGCAGGAAAATGAGTAACTTAATAGGCAAGATCAAGCGAGCGGCATCGTTCTGTTTGACAAGAAGCTCGTCTTCCAGAGGAAGTGCCGACATGAAAATTTATGTTCCATCTCCTACTGCCGGAGTGCTGTCTAGGTCATCATTCGCTGAGAGGAACATTCTCCTGAAGGAGAAGCACCTTAAGCTCCGAGACAAGACGGAGAAGGACATCTACAAGCAGTTGAAGAATCGCATGTTCATCCTCACTCCCGCCTATGATCCAGCCCTACTGCAAGCAATAGGTATGAATACCGAATTTGACATCATTTTTAAGACTGTAGGATGAGAAGATGTTTGGGAAATAAATGAGCCAGGGTCAAAGCTTTTACCTGTTCAATTTTTATGCACCCTGCAACCCACTAAATCTGAAGTTTCATTTAGACTTTTTGGGAAAGAGATTTCTATTCCCTGGAAGAATTTTAGTGAACTTCTAGGATTCCATGCTCAGTGTTTAATTGATGTTGACACTGCTCTGCAAGACTTTGATAGGATGAAATTTTGGAGGGAGATATCTAAAGAACTTACTTGTTTCCGTCCTCGTACAAATGAAATTGATCACCATACTCTGCGCTTTATGCATAAATGGATAAATGGCTAGGATTTACTTTATTTCCTAGAAATAATTTTCTCACTGTAAGGAATGATGAACTTAAGCTGCTCTATGCCATGGTTAAGAGAAGAAAGGTTTCACCTATCAAATTTATGATGAAACAATGGAAAGAAATTCCTGATCTTAAGGGAGATGTTGGGTGTACTTCTTTGGTTACCTGCATAGCCAAAAATTTAGGTCTTTTGAATAATGCTTCTGTTGCTTACATCGATGACATTCCCCGTTGGTTTATCGATTATGAATATTTTGTACAAGCTCACATGCTAAAGAAGAAAAAGGATGGGAAACTTGTCATGATGTATATAGATTATACAAACGAAATCCCTTTACCAGACCAAAGCCTTGGTCTATATGCGGTGCAGTCTTTTGTTTTTGATTTATAGGTGAAGGAGGCAGCGTCTCGTCGGAGCGCTTCTACGAGACTCACGCGCAACCCGCAGCCCAGGTACCGTGGCGATGATCTGATTCCGGAGGGACCAGCCTTCATCAGCTATGCAGGCTGGGACTAGCCAGGATCTTCCCGCATGTACCAGCCCGAGCAAGCTGGTTGGGAATCCTCCCACATGCATCAACCCGAGCATGCTGGTTAGGAGCAGCCCGCTCCTCAGCATTCTGAGAGCTCCTAGCATTAGGGCTCAAGTGCGCAATGGCAGGATGGCAACTTCGACTACTATCAGCAGACGCCATATGAAGAAGTCTCAAGTGGCCATCAGGGAAGACGTATGTCCTTCTCTGCTTATGGTTACCATGACCAGCCCACGGGCTATCATGAGTAGCAGATGGAGCGCCCCGCCTCGACACCAGGCTGACAACTATCGAAGAGACGCAGCAGGACATTCGGAACCAGCTACACCAGCACTCCCAGTGCCAAGCTAAAATGGGAGAACGCATCACCAGCATCCAGCAGCACTTGGAGCAGGAGAACGAGAATTGGCACTACCTATTCCAGGGTCTCAACATCGACCCACTAGTCTGATCGACCAACCACAGCAACACCCAACTTGGGGGAGGAGCCCCCATTTACCGCAGGTAATTTTTCTTTACTTTTCTAGTATTTTATTTCTTTATTTTCAAGCTTGTTACATACTACTATCATTAAAAAAATGCATAACCCAAAAACAAAATAAAAATTTGTCTTATTCTTTTATATATTAGTAGGTGTGATCTAAAAAATGATGAAAATCAAATAAAAAGAGTGTGTATGTAGTTGGCTTTAAGTTTGCTTTAAATTTCTGTTTTTAAAGAGCCAATAAATAAAAAGAACTTGAAGAAGATGATTCACGAAGAAAATGATGAATAATTGCTCTGTTATAATTCCTTTCAAGTATCTAGTTTTCAGCTTTGAATTCTTTCGAGATTTGGATATATGATTGTTTTGACATAAAAATTTGCTCTAAACTTGAAACTCGTGGGTAGCAATGCTTGATCTAAGTCTAGGTAATTGACGGATATGAAATGAGAAGGTTTGAGCTGCTATTTATCTTGTTCCAAGTGATACTAAAGTTCTGGAGATTTCTTTTGAAAAACATAAAAAGGCAACATGATGAGTTCCTGTATGACAAAACTTAAATTCCTACCAGAGCCAAACATGATATTTAAGCTAGAAAAACTTCCACTCACATATGCTACTTGTTTTACATTGAGTTTGATCAAGCTTTGTTGATCCTTATGAGAGATTTGTCATGCTCTTAAAATCAAGATCACGTACACACCACCCAAATATGCACTATTCCAACACTAGGAATAGGCGCACAAACATGTTTTCCATCTAGATCCACCTAAAATGTTTTACTCCTACACTGGGAGTAAATACCAAAAATATTCCTGATAGGTTTTTCCACCAAATAAATGCTTCAAGTTCTTGTTACTATCTATCAAAAGATTTATTGCAGAAGAACCATCGGCTATGCAAAAGTTATTCATAAAAAAAGATAATTAAAAAATAGACAAGTGTCCGAGGTATTTAAAACAATGGGTACTTAGATGCCGGCCTGAAAAAAAAGAGAAAAAGAAAAGAGATGAATAAGATAGCCTATATTTTCTTGCAAAAGAATTTTCAAGTTTCAAAAGAGAGATAGGTTTTCAAGGAGCATAGTAGAATTAGGCTAGCCACCATATATATCCACCATATATTCCATGCGCATGCGCATCTTGATTTGATTGTATGACTCAACTCTCTCTGGATCCGAGGTTTGACTTTACAATATATGTATTACAAGTATGCTCTTTCATATTATCGCCATTCCTATGAGCTCCACAAAAGCCTTAATTGTAGGAAGAGAAAGGCATAACATTATTTCTGCCTTGGTGAGGATCCACAAATACACATATTTTGAGGGGTTTGAGAGTGTCATACAATGGAATCTCTGAGTTTTATTTTAAAAACTTACAAAAAAACTCTAGAACAATGGTTGAACAAAGAGCATGAGACATAGTGCTTGACTTAATTGTTCTGTTTTTCAATTGCTCAAAGACCCCAGTGAAGGCTACAAGCCTCATGGTTGAAGGTAATATGAGTGAGTTTGAAAGTCAGAACAGTTTGTTCTAATCCGGAGGAGAGTTTTTGGTTGAACGCATGTATACTTTTAAGGAGTTGCTACAGTATTTTCAAAAATCCTGAACTCCTGATCCATTGCTAAGTTTGATATTGCTCAGGGACGAGCAAAGGTTAAGCTTAGGGGAGTTTGTTGACGGTAGTTACCATCCATCATAAACCGTCAATATAACTTGAAATTATGCATGAAAATGATCACCAACATAGACTTAGAGGTTTAAACTGATAATTTTCACGAGTTTTGATGAATCTACATTTTTAGTAGGGTTTATCTAGAAACCCATCTAGGTGGACCTAAACATCAAAGTAAATCGCGCTTATCCGTCACGTAAACAACTCCAGAAGGTTTCGGAGGACACCAGAAGCCACGCAATCGAAGCAGACACGAAAAGGATGACAGGTGGGGCCGACCCCTGGGCCCACCCGTCGGTCTCCACCTTGCTATGTCGGTTCTTCACCGCCTTAAGGATTACATCTACGCCATTTATTGAAGTCGGTTTGATCCAAGGGCTCAGAATTCAAGCTCCACCCTATATATACTAGCCCCTGCCCCCCTCCATCGGCATCTGCATCTGTCATAAGTCAAGAGTAGACCAGAAATTAGGGTTTTCAGAGAGGAGAATAGAGCTCTAATTCTTCAAAGTTCTAGTATAGGCTAGCTAGCAAGGTTCAAGTAGAGTTTGGGCTATTGCTCAGGATTCTGGATTCGCCGTCAGGAGGCCGGTATATCCATTGTATCCCTCTTTATTTTATTTCTTTGTGCTACTTTAATATTATATTGCTATTTATTATGTTTCTAGTTTGCTCTAGTTATATGCTTGATATAGTCATGATTGATTATGAATATATGCATATGTTCGCAAAGCGCTTAGCTCAATACTCGAGTGAGTTAAGTAGTCAACATTATGTAAGCGTGGTGCTTAAATATTGTTTATCTGCGGATGCATTCTACACTCTAGGTCATGTAGTAGATCGCGGATGTTTCACTCCTGTTGAGTCCTTTGTAGTCCACTCCCCATTTGTAGAGCAAGTAGAACCCGATTGCGAAGGGAGTCAAGCTCTGTTCTTGATCTTACTTAGTAATGTTCCATATGCATAGATCCAAAGTTAATTATGCTATAGATGAGAATATATATACTTTGGTGTACAAAAGACTTAGTAAATAAGGAATGACTTATGAATCTTTTTGCCCTTAACTAATATCCTGCCTAGCTATACTATATTTATGAGTATCTATTTCTATCTCTGGAATACCAACATTACCTTACACTTATCGTTCATTTATCACTTGACTTACCCCTGTAATAGCATGAGAGTGATGATCTTATCATAAGTATACATATTTGTCAATATCTCTATGCCAACCCCATAGCTCCTCCCTATGGATGAAATATAAATAACGATACCTGATATACTCCCGGATGAAATGCTACAATGATATATTATTTATGCGCTTGCGGATTACATAATATACATATTTACAAGTGTTTCTAATAATTACCAACAACGCATTTCTGGCATCATGTTAGGGATGACAACTTAGTAAAGAGTGAGGCTAAGAAATGTCAACACCGGCCTTGGCAACGGCGCGTCCGTGTTGAGAGAGGACGAGAGAAAGAAACAGATTAGAGATAAACGTGACTTAAGGCGGGTGGTATATTATAGACGTACCGTGAGACGTATTTGAGATTGAATAGGAGTCTTACATCTTACATGCAAGATCACGTATGACGGATGGCTTACATAGTACGACGTGTAGATCGAACGGTTGTCATAGAGGAAGAGTAAGATCACGGTGACGGCAAATAAGCACGTGCGCCACGCACGTGTTTATCAAAAACATCATTAATCGTACAAGTGCCGGCCGTTGCGTTACAAATCCTATTCCAAGACCTGGTAGTAACGTGTATGCATGCATGTGCTTCCTCTGCGTGGACTCTAGCACGTTGGCAACCAGCAGTCAATCAATTTTATTTCCTTCAAAGCTTAGACTCTAGCACATAGCTAGCCGCAAGGTACGAGGCAAGCATGAAATCCCATCGGCATGATTCAATATATATATATCATATTTTCCTTAATCTGCTGGTGCTTCAATATATATATCATCATTTCCTTAAACTCCTCGCCATTTGCCCTTGGTTTAGGAGTCTTACATCTTACATGTAAGATCTTGGATGACCTAGGGCTCATATAGCATGACGTATAGATCAAACGGTTATTATAGAGAGAAAGCCCCTCTAAAAAAACTCGTTCTTTTATAGTGTGATGAAATGGTAAACAATCAGTCGCTTGCAATTCACAATATGTAATTCAACTTACCTCCCTACTTAAAATAGTTTTAAATGTGATTTCATTTATTTAGATAAAAAAAATCTAATATATACTACGTGATAAGAGTAGGCACGAAGCTATGCCAAATATTACCTTGTCAAAACATTAAAATGATGATTATGTCTAAATTTTCATCATTTATGCACTTCCTCTCGCACGTTCATATATATCCACTAGGCAAAACAATCCACTCTAATTTGCTCTGCCTTCGCTACTAGATAAGGCTATTAAATCAAATAAAATCTTTCTAAACTTCTAAATATTCTTAAAAATAGATTGGGATAGGATGGATCAAGAAAATATTTATGACTCGTGAATTATTTTTAGAAGGTTCCAAAAAATAGATATAGCTCCAAAAAATAGTAAATCATAGAAAATCTAGACAAATCCCAAAACACTCTAGTTGATGTCTCAGCGTGTTTTGGATAGTTTCGACAACAAAAATCATATTACGTAGCAAGCACGGCTAGTAACGTTAATTGATTGTACATATGCACGACTAGCACGGCTTTGTGATATACTCCTATATAATACGCTTTCCTAAAATAAATATCGTTTTCGCTTTCTGAGAAGTCAAACAATTTTAATTTTAACAAAATATATATATATATATATAATATTAATATGTAGAGTACGTAATTAGTATACTTAGATCGTTGAATCGATTTTTAAAATAAATTTATTGGGATATATAAATGTTGCTAATATTTTTTTTATAAATCTAGTCAAATTCAACAAAGTTTGACCAGCACGAATACCATAGCAATATTTATTTTGGGACGGATGGAGTACGCCGTTACTACTCAGGCCACCCATTTATATATTAAATTTATTATTTGCGGTAATACAACTCGAGCTGTGATGTCAGATATATATGGGGGCACGCATGTGGTAATGCAATGCGCCGTGCGTACGTTAAAATCCAGAGCAAAATTTGACAAAAATCAGCTAATTTAAGGTCTCGCCGTAACCCGTCACACAACGCGTGTTAGCACAGTGACGGTCCTGAGCTCAAGCAGTAGAGCCTGTCACTGTGCTGTAATGGAGACCCTATTTATTTATTTACTTATAATTATATACCAACAGTGATAATATTTTTTTTAGAAACACCAACAGTGATAATTATATATCTATTTTTTGCGATCCGAGTCCAGCCCAATGGTCAATGGAGGTGGCGTGGCGGGGAGGCGGCCCTCCATTCGTTACACGACGACGCAGCAGAAAAGGGCCGGCCCATCCTGGTCTCACGTGCGGCCCATCTTATTTGGTATTTTTTTAGCAAATCTTATTTGGTAGTATATGTGTGCGTGTTCAAAGTATGTCTGGGCCTTTTTTTTTTTTTACAACAAAGGTATGTCTGGGCCTTGATCGCAGGACAACAAGATGCGTGGTATGTGCCGTATTTGGTAGAGGGGGATGCGTGGGTGATTAATTAGCTTGATTGAAATCTTAGATTTGAAATGCATTTTTTACTCTTAAACCGTGAATCCCGTTTCCTTTTATTCTGCAATGTATGGAACCATTGAGTTTTTTTATATAACAAAAAAACCATTGAGCCATCTACGATAAATACAACAAAATGGATACATCTACGATAAATACAACAAAATGGATACATGTCTATTTCACATATTTTAAGTAAGGCAACGTATCAGGCGTAAACCAACCAACCTGTGCAAACTTAGAAACTACCGATCAGGACCACTAGATGTTGATCCAATGGATGGAGTGAGAGGTGAGATTTTTTTACGCTTAAACCCCTCACCCGTCGGCCTTTTTTTGCGCTTAAGCCCCTCACCCCATCCATTGGATCAGCATCTAGTGGTCCTGATCGGTAGTTTTCAAGTTTGCACAGATTGGTTGGTTTACACCTTATATGTTGCCTTTAAGTAATCAAGAATCAGAAATTATATCACAACCAATGAGCATCTACGATAAATGCAACAAAATGGATACATGTCTATTTCACATATTTTAAGTAATTAAGAATCAGAAATTATATCACGACCAATGAGTTGTAATATAATTTTGGTCAGGCTGATGACGGGCACGTCATACTTCACATCCGGATCTATATAATCCTTTGAGGATCCAAACTGAACCGTCCTATTCACTTAAACTTATCAGCTATAGGCCCTGTTTGGGAGAGAGTTTCTGAGTCTCGCTTATAAGCTGAGCAGGCTTATTTGATAAGTCACGATCTGGAGAATCTGATGTCTGAATAAGCTGGGCGTTTGGCTGTCCTAATTATTTCTGGTAGATTATCTGTTCTGAATGTAAATTGACCTTTATACCCCTGAGACTAATGATACCTCTTTTGGTTCGTCACAATGATCTGAAGGCAATGGTGAGAATATTTTTAAAGTTTGAGATAACAATATGGTTCCATTAAGTTGCAATGTACAATAATAGTTGAAAATAATATCCATTTTGGTAATGTAATTGCTACAAAATACTCAAGTTTCTAACCATGAATCACCCAACCAACGCATTAGCAATAGCATCACGAAAATTGATTCATCATTTCAACCAACCAAAACACAAAGAGCTCTAGTAACATTCAACAGATAAGCCATAATACAAAGAGTAAGGGAGGATAGGCATGCCATTAACAAAATGAAGCAAAGATGTACATACTGCTAACAATAAAAAAGACAGAATGCAACAGAATACTAAATAGATGCATGGCAATGTTAACAGCTGCCATAGAATGTAGCAGAAAATTAAACAATAGCATGGCAGGTCAGACAGAATGTATGTCTCAAGAGTTAAGTTCATAAGGAAACTTCACACATCTAATTGATTCATCATTCCTTGCCAATGAACTATTCTATGAAAACACAAAAGCAGCAGTGCACCGATATCAACAATGGGCACTTTTATTCATGAAGGGGTGATGATAGCATCTAAGGTTTGTGTTATATGAACTTAGGCATACTGAAAAATCTCAGATTTCAAAGGCTTTTTTTATGGCAGCCATCGCATGCACCTATTTGATCCACTCCAACCACATTACCAAATAGGTGAAAATCCAGCATTACATCCTGAAGCTGCCTAGAAACAAACCGGCAGAAAATAGCTTGTACTGATAAGATCTAACATCGACAAGTCAAGAATGGCTCCTGAGCCTAAACTGAAACAGCAATAACTAATCAATGCTCGTGCCCGCGAGGTAATGAGGTATCACGCTGCCTAGAAACAAGCCGCTATCAGTTCTCCTGTATCCACGATAACATCACTAGAAGGAACCCAATCTGAAACCAGAAAATCCACAGGCGAACTCTGCAACAACTCTCCGTTCCGTCTGTTTCACTCGCACCACCGGAACCAAAGCAGCAACCTACAGACCGGAACCAACAGCTCTCTCGTCGCCTCCGCAGGGGAACCAACCAAAACCTAACAAGCAGCCAAATCTAGCGAAGCAGCCCCGCCAATACATCCAGCAACTAGAACCATAGCGACAGATCGGGAGCGCAAGCGATGAGTACCTTGTCGGTGGGTTCCACTTCGATCTGGAAGCTGGATCCCTTGAGCATCTTCACGGAAAATGTCCCACCCGTGAAAATCAGATGCTGGAGCACCTAATCACCTTGCTGTACCGGCGGAAGGGGAGGGGAAGGCCGACGGAGCCCTAGCTGGAGATCCGAAGGAGGGGAGGGGACGGCCACCGGCGCACTGGCTGGAGCACCGGCGGAGGGGGAGGGGAGGCCCGTCGTTGGGGAATGGGAGGCGACAGCGGATCTGGCGAGAGGAGGGAGAGCCGGGCTGAAGGAGAATGGGAGGCGGCGGCGAAGAGGCCGGCGGCGCTAGGGAGGGAGCGAACGGGGGAGGGAGCGAGCACGGGACCGCTCGGGTCTTGAAGGAGGGGCAGGGAGAGGAAAAGCCTGCGATTTCGGAAAAGCGGGGTCTTGCTCGCGATTTCGAATACGCTGCGGGCGACCGGACATCGCGGAAGCACGTTCGCTTTTGGCCCCTGATCGCATGGCGTTTGTGCGGCATTATTTGTTTATTAGTCTTAGAAGCTGAGCAAACGCTCTCCCAAACAGGGTCATAGTATAATGGTCCTGTTCGGCTTACCTTAAAAACGGTATTATTCAGCTTATTTTTTCAGTCGGAATAGTATTTTTCTCTCACAACAATTCAGTCAGAATATTGTTTTTTAGCCAGTTTCAGCCAAGATTTAGCAAGTCGAACGGGGCCAATGTTTTTTTCTCATAATAAATCAACGAGCAGGGCTATTATATGCAGCATAGTAAGGCCCCGTTTAGATAAAATTTTTTGGATTATGGCTTACTGTAGCATTTCGTTTGTATTTGGTAATTAGTGTCTAATTATGGACTAATTAGGTTCAAAAGTTTCGTCTCGCGATTTCTCACCCAACTGTGCAATTAGTTTTTTTTTTGTCTACATTTAATACTCCATACATGTGCCGCAAGATTCGATGTGACGAGCACTATATAAAATTTTTTGGAATCTAAACAGACCCTAGCTAACACCATAGCTGACGAGGAATTTGGGTTTCTTGACTGTCAGACAGCCTCTCCCTGCTAGTGTCAGGATGTCAGCTGCTTCAACCAACGCAACAAGAGCACGTCAGTTATTGAATCGCCACAGAAGTCCGGGAAGATCACGGCAAGCCGACTAGCGAGACGCGCCATATATGGAGCATGTCTGAGCTCGATCTGTTGTTGCTCTCACCGTACTCGGACGCCACACACACACGTGAAGTTTTGGAGGACCCCATGTTTAAGGAGGTTGTAGCCTCGTTCGCAACCACCCGTGCGTGCACCTGCGCCACTTTGACTATGGCCTACCACCCTGCACAATTGGCAGCGGACTCGGTTCCACCGCCTCTCGAGCGCGGTCAGTCTCAGGGCATGCTGCCAGGCCGTGCAGACCACCTCAGGAGCTGACGCACCTACGTAGGACGAGGTGAGCGGTCCGCCTGGCTTCGGTTCGGCCGAGCCGGCAGCGGTTGCAGACATATTCAGTACACCGCCTCGGGAGGACCGCGCGGTCGACATCAGCGACAGCTCCGCCACACGCCGCCTCAAGAGCTTCACCAGGCGCGTGCTGAAGTAGGTCGACTCTCCGCTTATACGGGAGCCTCTCAAGCAGCCTCCTGCTAAGCCGGTGCTGCCGCTACAGAGCAGGTGGTTGGCGGCTCAGAGCCTCTCTCGAGTACCTACTTCCAAGCGAGGTGAGGTGTTGATCATGCAGCGTATAGGCTACACCAAGGGTCCATCAGCGCCATCCGCGTCGGAGTTAGAGGCCTTTGACAAGATCTTCGACGGCAACCTGGTTGCGTCTAACGTCGAAGCGCTGGAAATGCTCTTCTTGGACGGTGGAAAGGGCTCGTCGAGGTAGCCGCGAAGGCACAAGGCCATCTCCTAGGTTGCACCGCTACGTCAGTTTTAGTTGTTTTCTATTTACGTAATATCAAAACTAGAGGTCTTTTATTAGGATGATCCAGCTACGGCTATTTTAAGTCGACCTCATTCGGCGCTCGATAGAGATGTATTGTTATGTTAAAATTATTGTTCTTAGTATAAAGATACGCAAATCTTTTGAAGGTTCTCGTGAAGAAAAAAAAAACCCTGCAGACTGTATGGGACGACCAAGGGTTGCACATATACAACGGTATAGAAGACAAGACAGTCATCAATCGAGCTTCTGCCTGTATCAGTCAGTGACTTAATAATGTTTCCGACTCGTTGTTTTCTTTTATTACTCCACTCAAGACTGTTAACATGTTTTTTTTTTGAGGGGGAGGGGAGATTCATTCATTCATATCACAGCATGATTACAATCTGCGGTCACTAGTCTCTACACAAGGACTGTTAACGTGTTGGTAACACACAGAAACAGCATATACAGTACATAGAACCACGGCAAGAAAAATTGACGCAACCTAACAAAGGTGGCGTTTAGATTTAGTGTGTAAAGTTTCGAGGTGTCACATCAGATGTTATATGAGGTGTTCGGATACTAATAAAAAAATAAATTACAGAATCCGTCAGTAAACCGAGAGACGAATTTATTAAGCCTAATTAATCCATCATTAGCATAAATGTACTGTAGCACTTGTTGTCAAATCATGAACTAATTGGGCTTAAAAGATTCGTCTCGTAAAATAGTCGCAATCTGTACAATTAATTATTTTTTAATCTATATTTAATACTTTATGCATATGTCAAACGTTCAATGTGATAGGATGTAAAGTTTTGACGGAGAATCTGAACAAGGGTAAAATCAGTTTCCTTCCAATGCTAGTAAGGACATGGACCAAAATCATCATCAGCAGCCGCCGCCGCTGCCACCGTCTCCGCGCCTGTATGTACAAACTCTGACAGGACCCGACAACAGTACTTACAGTAGTAGCAAGGAAGAAGGCCGGACAAGAACCGGTCGGACCGCTCTGTCTGAAATTGAATCCACGGAGCAGAGCAACTCCGCTCGGCTATGCTCGAGGACATCAGAGCCCGCAGCAGTAGAACGCCAGCCGGCTCCAAGCGGCGACGACGGCCTTCCTCCCTGTCCTGGCCACAAGAGATGGCGCGGGCGGGCTCAGGCAGGCCGACGAGGAGGGGCACACTGCGGTCGGCGAAGCTGAGGCGGGCGCGGAGGAAAACACCGTGGTCCGCGAAGCCAAGGTGCGCGCGGAGGAGCACACTGCGGTCGGCAAAGCCGAGGTAGGTGCGGAGGAGCACGCCACGGCCGTCGCGGCCGAAGTGGTCGCGGATGAGCACGTCGCGGTCGTCGCAGCCGAAGTGGGCGCGGAGGAGCACGCCGCGGTCGTGGATGCGGCGGTGGAGGCGCAGAACTTGCGAGCCACGGTCGGGGAAGCCGAAGAGGGAAGGTTGCCCACGAGGAGCACCTAGAGAAGTTGGTACTGGAGACTGCGGGGGCGGGCGTGACGCAGGTGACGAACTCCTCCTCATCAGGCTCCGACGGGGTCAACTCATCATACGCGGACGAGTACTCGGTCGCCGCAGCGTCGACGGCGAGCTGCTCCGGGCAGGCGAGATCGGACTCAGGTACGGAGCCGAGACACGACGACTCGGAGCTGCGGGGCAACGGGATGACGAGCTTTTGTTCGGCGTCGAGCAGCGCGTCGGGGGCGGTGGAAGCGGAGTTGCAGCCGGTGTTGGAGGAGCACGTGGCGGTGGAGGCCGACTCATCGATCGAAGACTCTATCTCCTTGCGAATCGCACGGATCTCGGCCAGCAGCAACTGGTAATCCAGACCCATGGCGCTCAATTGCGATTTGGAATCAGAATGGCTCCAATACCAATTTGTTAGCACACCCTTCTCGAATAGATCACAAAACAACTTGATTTGGGTACAATCGGATTACACGACCTCATGGGAAGGGAGGTCTCAAGCTTAGCAGAGCAATCTACGTGGAGAAGGGAGGAATTGCATCAGGCAAAGGAGAGAGAGCTCTAGACCTAGAGAGAGGCCAGCGAAGGGAGAAGAGGACCAGAGGTAGGAGAAGACTGTTCTGATAATTCATTCGATGCCTTCCCCATCTGTTGCCTTCCTTCTTGCCTTCCTTCCTTTGTATTGTTTGCCTATTGCCGCCTTGGGCCCTCCATGGGCTATCCGTCATGTTGGCCCATGACCAATACCAACTCGCCACTAGACAGTACCTAACACGCGTCGCCATCGACGCGCCTTTGCCGCCACTGCTGGGTTTGCTAAGCATCTCCCACATGACGTGCATGTCGCTGCCGTACTCGCACGTGCACACCTCCTTCCGTAGCCGCCCTTGCTGCTCCTGCATGACATGGCCGGAGGCTGAGGCGCACGCTGAGGCCGCGCCACCGCCACACATGCTTGGCCGGCACCTGTAGGCACAACATCCTTTCCTCGGTCGGATCTGGATCCCCTACTCTGCTCTGCTATCTCTGCTCGATCCAGACAGCGAGTCGACCTCACCGGAGAGCTGCTCGTCTTCATCTCATCTAGACCTCTCTGCTGCAGTGCCAGCACTGGGACGACCGCCACTTCTCTTTGTTTATATATATTTATTTCGATAATGATGTGAACCGGTCATCCGGGTTGCCGGACGCACCCAACCCACGCGCCCTTATCTTCTCAATTGCTTACTCTCGCAGCGCCCGCCTGCTCGAGGGAACGGACGCCACGCACCGTGTGCACCTCGCTGTCACCCCGCCCACCCCTCCCTCCCCTCTGCGCGACCACCATGCGACCCTGCGCTCCCCAGCGACCCGCTCCCGCTCCCCCCACCGAAGACAAGGACAACGACGATGGCTCCGACGAGGTAGGTCAGTTCTTCTCTGAATCTAAGCTCTCCTCCTCCTCCTCCTCTCGATCTGAGGGACGTGGCAGTGGCTAGGGTTCTAGCGAGCTCTGGGTCATATTCCCTCCTCCCTCCGGCGAGCTTGAAGGTGATTGGCCAGGGGCTTTTTTGTATGCTTTTTTATAGTTCTAGCATATTGCAATGGGTGTTTTGGATGTTGTAAACTGATGATTTTTTAATGTTGCAATGAGATTTTTGGGGCATTGCAACAGATGTTTTTGCGATGGTACAGTACTGAGATGTTGCAGTATATAATTTTTGATGTTGCAGCATATAACTTTCGATGTTGCAGTACATATTTTTTCGATGTTGTAGTACATGTTTTTTCGATGTTGCAGTACATGTTTTTCGATGTTGCAGTACATTTTTTTTGATGTTGCAATACATATTTTTTTCAAAGTTGCAGTACATATTTTCGTTATTGCAGTACATATTTTTCGATGTTGTAGTGCATGTTTTTCAATGTTGCACTACATATTTTTTGAGGTTGCAGTATTTACAACCTGATGTTGCACTACATAGTTTTTCCATATGTTTTGTAATGTTGCAGTTAAAGTGTTTCATGCTCTTTTGGGACAGAGGTGCGGTGGGGGAACGGGGGACAGGGGCGCGGACGCGCGGTGGGGAGCGAAGGACAGGGACGGGTCCTGTTCTATTCTGTTCCTTGCGCGGGGGGCGGGCGGGGTTCTGTAAGGGACTGGTGTCCGGATGCACTCGCTCACCGGACGTCGGGGGCTAGAATCATCGTATTTATATTTATATATACGTATCTTTTTGTTTATATTTATATATATAGGTGCTGGAGTGGAAGGAATGGAGATGTGGGGTCCACTGGCCCTGTCCGTTGCCCGTGTTTGCCTAGGACAACGTGGCGACGAGACAACCGAGAATTAGATAACAAGATACGAAATACGACATCTTGACCACCACTCCTCTTTGCGATGCTACTTTCAGAGTGGAAAATTTTGCCATTGTTGTTTCTGTACTTGCCGTTACAAACTTGCGACACCATTATATGAAATGACTAACCATCTTTTGCACCAAATAGAAATCCAATGTCTCCCTGAGTGTTGAAAAATTTGCCAGCAAGTTGAGTATTCAATGAAGCTACAACACTCAACCCAAGTCCCTGAAAAATGCACCCTCTCAACTCTGGCACATTTTCACGTGACTTCTTCATCCTTTGGCAAGGGGAACTTCACTGACATCTTTGGTGTCTACACCAACACCACCTCTGCAAAACACTTTTGCAAGAGGATCTTCACCAATTACTTTGGCATTTACATCAACATCGCCTCGTGCAACACTTCAGCATGTGGGGCTTCACCATAATCTTTGGCATCTACCTTAGCATAGCCTCCACCAACACTTTGGCAAGAGGGGCTTCGACATCTTCGGCGTCTACACCAACACTGTCTTCGCCAAAGACTTAGGCAGGAGGCTTCACCATCATCTTTGGCGAACTGCAAGGACTCGTTTCCGCCAACACCTTGGTAGGAGCAGCTTCGATGTCATCTTTGACCAATAATGGCTCGAGAGCCTTCGTAGACACCTTCGACATCAACACCTACAATGACTTACCTTCATCAACGAGCTCGAGGGGCTCATCGACAACTTTGACTCAGACATCTACTTCTACTGCTATGACTATATCGACTACCAAGCACGACTGAAGATTCGGTCACGAGTACCAGCCAAGAGGGCTAAGGGAGCATACTGGAGGATTGGCCACCCTAGAGGGCGAAGTCCTTTGCCTCGCACACATGAGAGAAGATTTGGAGGCTTCACATCAACCTTCGGATATGACTACTTCGACTACATCAACTATGACAACCACATACATTCCCGAAAACATGATGTGTCTATGGATGGAGCTCCTGGCGAGAAGGTCCCCCGAGAAAGGACACACCATGCACCGAAGCTCCTAGCATGAAGGTCCTTGGAGAAAGAACATATCATCAAATGATGCTCCCCACGCGAAGGTCCCTGGAGAAAGAACATGTCATCAAGCAAAGCTTCCGACGAGAAGGTTGCGAAGCAAAGATCTACACGCTTAGAAGCCAACAAGGCAAGACATAGAAGCAACCAAAGCCCAAAGATAAAGATTTCGGGAAAATCAACATCAACGCACTTAGAGTTAGAAGCTTCAGGAAGTAGGACTTGTATAGACCAGAGTCATGCCTTTTTCCCATAGGGTTTTTGGGATGGAGTGTGAGGCGCGCATGGGTAGGTGCAAATGGCGATCCTCATGACCAGGGTTCAATTTGTATTTGTGCCTCTTCTGATATGAGCATTGTTGCGGGTTTGTAACCACGTCGAGCATCGGGGTTGTTCATCGGAGGTCGATGTGTGGGTCTCCAGTGGCTTGGACACTCAAAACATGCGAGGGACACTGATCGGTTTATCCTGGTTTGGGCTTCTGAGCCCTACGTCCAGCAATACGGTATTCTTCTTATTAGGAATGCCCAATCGAGGGATTACACCAGTGGAATCAAGAGAGTTTGGTAGGGGTTCTATCGTTTCGGTCCTTCTAGGTCCGATCCTCCCTTCTATAGGAGCCCATGCCTCCCCTTATAACCCGAGGAGGGCATGGTGTACAAGTTTGTGTCTCTGTTCTAGCCTAAGGCTTCTTCGCCGGGCGTTCGCCATCATCTCCTGAGGCGTCACACCCGTTGCATGACCCTGCCGAGGGAGTGGCCGACAGTGTCTCATGGCCGTTGAATGGGCAAATGGTGGGGCATCTCTGTAGCTATCAGGCTTCGGCCGCCTGACAGATTCCTGAGTCGTCTTCTTTGTGGCTCGGGACGTCGGTTGTCGCCTAGGTGAGGGTCAAGCAGTCACCGGGGCAGAGGTTAGGCTAAGGCTCCTATTGTTCGATAGCCTAGGGTTGTGGCTGAGCCCTGAGCAATGGTTGAGGGTGTGCTCAGGCTCATCCTGACTCCTTTGGAGGGTGTGCGTGAGCATATCCAATGGGTATAGCCCTCGAGCATTTTGTAGGATCGGTTAGGGGATCTATCGATCTGCTACCTGTTTCTCAGGGACCTAACATACCCCTATGTTAGACTCTTGTCAAGCATCTAATAGGTCATGTAGTACCGGCCATAATCTAGTAGCTGAGGGGCTACAATTGTGAGAGTCCATAAGGTATATGGGCCAAACCTCCCCCTATAAGAGGCCTAACTAGTGTCTAGAGTAGTGTCATGTAAAACCCAACACTCCACCAAGAGGCCACTTGTAAGTAATCATTGCCTATATATAGTGCCCAAGCATGAGAGCAAATGGGGCTCTCACTTCCTCTGGTCCTCGCTTGTGTCAAACCTTAGCTCTCTCCTCTCCTCTCCTCCTATCTCCTCTTCTCTACTCATCTCTCCTCTCCACCCTGTTCGAAACTGCCAGTTCCCAACATAAACTCTCTTTAGAGTATTACTATGGAGATTGGTTATCTTTCTATTGTTTCAATTGTAGAGAGAGAATCGCATGCTATGTCCTGTATGTCCACAGCATCACAACTCGATCATAGTACAACCCCCACAGCCTGCAATAGTACAACTAAATAGAATGAATCAAAACCAGTGCGCATACCAATTCGATCCCAGTACATCCCTCAATAGTACAATTGATTTGGATTTGAATTTGGATTTTGGGGCTACTGTCCTTGTTTAGTTGGGTGAATTTGGATTTTGGGGCTACTGTAGCACGTTCGTTTTTATTTGGCAAATAGTGTTCAAATATGGACTAATTAGGCTCAAAACGTTCGTCTCGCAATTTCCCACCAAACTGTGCAATTAGTTTTTATTTTCGTCTACATTTAATGCTCCATGCACGGGCCACAAACATTCGATGTGACAGGTACTATAGCAACTTTTTGAACTTTAGGGTCCAACTAAACAAGGGGAGAATAAACCAACGTGCATACCTTCCTGACCAGGTGGGCGTCATTGGGACACTTGGGGTAGCATGCACCGGTGACGCGACGAGGGCCGTACCACTGCATGCACGACACCGTGTTCAGCGCGAGAATGTACTCCCTCCGTAGTTGTAGGATTTGAATTTTGTACCAGAAAGACCGTAGTTCTAGGAGATGTGTCAGGGCCCATGTAGGACGACCCACTCGCAAAAGCCTATCCAAGATCCATCCAGCCACAGTATGTTCAACAATAAAAAAATTAAGATAACTTCAGCAAGAGCACATGAACAGCTTTCATCTACCCATTTCTCCTAGAGTACTCACGCATGCACGCGCAGGTCATCCGAAGATAGATATTCACAAGGGCATTTACGTAATTTCCCCTTGTCATTCGTTGCCGTGTCTAGTCCTACAACTGTGGTCTTTTTGGACAGAGGGAGTAGAGACACACATCCTTGTCGGTGGACTCCCCGCAGATCAGACACCATAGCTGCACGGCAAAGACAACGCTGAGAGGAGATGTCAAATCAGAGAAACAGCAACAACGCGAAAAGCAGAACAACACCACGAGTGCGGAACGATCTGGAGGACATACCTTGAGGAACTGACGGACCGTGCCATCGGAGAAGGCCCGTCCGTCGGAGAAGCCGCCACGGGGCTCAACTGCTGCGAAGCCTGCGGTCATGTCGGCGATGACGTAGAACTCGTACTGGTGGACCGGCGTCGAGCGCGCCCGCCTCGCCGCAGCACGCTTGGGCACCATGTGTGGGGCTCGGGCACGCTTGGATGCAAACAGAGGCGTTTCATCCTTTGCGTCGCGCACAGCCAATGGGTTAGGACCCAAAACATCACCCTTTTCAACAGACAACGCAAAAGATCCGGTGGTCGCGTCCTCCTCCATGCGCGGCCTTCGGCCCAGCCGTGTCCTCCTCCGTGCCGGCGTGCCGCTGCCTTCGGCCTCCCTCTCTTCTCCCTCTCCTCTCCCTCTATCTCCTCCCTCCGGCGGTGCGGGACCCCTCCTAGGCAGGCGAGCGAGGTGCGCAGCGGACGGTGGGGGCCGAATCCGTCTCGCCACGGCGCACCGGCCGCGCTCCGCCTTGCCGGCCGTGGGAGCAGCCGCGGCCACTGGCTCGAAGGAGTCGCCGTCGCCGTGGGGGAGAAGCAGCCCGCGGCGACCTTGCCGAGGCCGCCGGCGAGGAGCGAGGTGACGGCGTCGAGCCCCGTCGTCCTCGAGAAGGTCCAGCGTGACCTCGACCAGCTCCTCCCCGTCGTTGGAGCTCCGGTTAGAGCCGCACGGTGAGGAGCCCGTGCTCCCCCGGCGTGCCGACGCCCGGTCACAGGTTTGGGTCGCGCGTCTGGGAGAAGGCAAATTTGCCTCCCCTCTCTCCTCCCACCCAAAATGTGTGCCGGCGCTGCGTCGTCCGTTGGAGCCGGTTCTGAGAACGCAAATACACTGTGGCAGACGCACAAATACACTGTGGCAGACGCAATTTTGCGGTTGCGTCGCGTTGTTGGAGTCAGTCTTAGCGTGATGGGGGGACGAACACAAGAGCAAGGTGCTGCGTTTCTGTTTGAGACCGAGAGGGGGGGAGGGAGGGTGCCCTTTTTATATACGCCGGCGTCAGAGGTGTGATGGGGACGAACCAGCACACATGCAAGTTAATGAGATTGAGATCACTTGGCGGAGTGGGCCTGGCTCGCGCACCGCGCCCCCACGATGAGTTTCCAACTGGCGCTGGGGGCCCACGGCGAGGCAAGGCGGTTTGTTGGAAAAAGAGTATGTAGTAGTAACACGTGAATTGGAGTACCGAGTACATCTAGGTACAATAACGTCCCTGATATCTAGTATTATACACGTATGCATGCGATATACACGGGAAGCGTACTGTACGCGTTTGTATGCATGGCTTCGAATGGTAACTATACGTGTATACACTCGGGAGGTAAGTGATTCAATTCAAACTTGAAACTAACGAAATGCCTCGTGGAGGTGGAGGCTCAGTCATCCTGAATCCAAGAGTATCACCCACGAGATAAAGCATTCGCTCAGCAACGGTGGCAGCAACGGCATGGCGTTCCGAGGCTCCACCGACTGTGGGCGTGTTTAGGACCGCTTAAAATCAGAATCGAGATGAAAATAATCGAGAATCCCACCTAAACGCTCTCAATTATTTTAGGATTATCTAAGAATCGAGCGGCCAAAACAATCCCAGATGAACTAGAAGTCGCGTTCTCTGTACCACGCCCATCTCCTCGCGATTTGGCCACCGCGGCTGATTTTCCACCCATCGCCCCTCAGCGCCCGTCTGCTTCCCCGCTGCTCGCTCGACCCCGCAGGAGGCGCCCCTCGCTCGCAGGCGCAGCCGAGGGCCTTCCCTCCGACTCCGCAGCGCTCCTTCGCGGAAGATGTCGAGCGCCTTCCCTCCGACTCCGTAGCGAGGGAGCTGCAGTGGTGGCGTGGTGGCGGTAGGGATGGCAGTGGTGGCGTGGTGGCGGTAGGGATGGCAACGGGGCGGATTCAAATCAGGTGGAGTTTCTGTGCACCCAAACCCGAAATCCGAAATCAAAACCCGAAACCGCACCGAACACCGATTCGGGTGATAATCCGTCCCCAAAACCAAACCCGCGGATACCCGAACCCCGAATGGATACCTAAAACCCGCTTTGTATGGCAACATAGTAAGAGCAACAAGAACTTTCTATAAACATATGCATGATATATATATACACATATTCACATGTATAAACAAGAAGCAACAAATAATAAATATTTTCATGAGTCAACTTAGAATAAATTTAATAATATAAGTAAACAAATAATTATTAGCATATTATAAAACATGAGTTTTAATTTCAAATACTTTATTTCAGATATCCATCGGATATACACGGGTGGAAAACCAAACCCGAAACCGAACCCGATTGGTTTCGGGGCCCGAACCCGAAAACCGTGGGTGAGAAATCATCCTCGAACCGAAACCTGCAAGACCCAAAACCCACGAATATCCGACCCAAAACCGCCCCGTTGCCATCCTCAGGTGGCGGGGGTGACGGGCCTTCCCTCCGACTCCGCAAGAAGATGCGGACGCTCCCAGGGAACATGGGCGAGGAAGCAGAAGATAACCCAGGAAGTCTGCGACTCCTCAGGGAGATGCGGACCGGGAAGATGAGCTCGGGGCAGCCAAGGACATATATGTTATTTTACACTTCTGATTCCTACATAATCGGGATTGCCAAATATCTCTGATTTTTTCCCCTGAAGATTCTTTATACCGCAGCTTATAAGAAAATCTGAATAAGATTATAATCGATTCTTATAAGCGGTCCAAATACGCCCTGTATAAACTTCCGGGCAGCAGCGCTCGCTCCTACTCGCAGCCCACACTAGCCCAGCATTCACGCCAGGCCAGGCCATCTCACTCAGAAGTCACCACACCGCCCCGCAGACGCGTAGTAGTACACCACACAGTTACTGAATAACACACACCACTGCCATCTAGGTCACTCGGCACACACACACGTACAGTACGCACACGGCACATCCCTCCATCTACAGTACAGTTACACACCGATCGAGGAGCAGCCGACCCAACGTCGTGTGCTTCCGGGCGGAGAGGCGGAGATCGCCATGCCGAGCCAAATTGAAAGCTCCAAGCCTCCAAGCTCAAAGGCTCACCACTTGCACGGGCGCCGGCAGCCCGTTGTGTTGTTGGCTCTGTTGGAACTACTCGATGGAGCTCCTCCATGGACGACGCCGTAGCCCTTAGGCAGAGCGACGGCGTCCGCCGGACGCCAATGCCGCCAATCAAAGCCGGCCGGGGGCCAATACGTCGGGGCCGCGTACTTGTTGCCACGAACCTCTGCGTTCGCCGCTGCTACAAGCCGCGACGGCGTGGTCATCGTCGTCGTTGCCCCGCTTTCTCGCGGGTGGCAAAGGTACGGCAAGGAACGGATGGGTATTTGTTGATGCCACCGCCCGCGGCCCGCCGCGGTCTCAGTTGACGTTGTTCTGGTTCTTCTTGGCCTCTTTGAGGATCTGGGAGAGCTTCTCGTACGTGTTTCTTGATCACCTCAGCTCCTCCTCCGTCGGCGAACGATGGACAACTCCTGGAGGCTGCAACGACTACGAGGAGGTGTGCGAGGCACTCCGGCCACTAGTATGGTCCACTGCCAGTCTGCCACGCTAGAGGGCGTCAAAGATTGGCGACCAAAGGGGGGACTTGTGGAGTGATGGTGGCGAGTGGCGACAAGCTCAGGCAGAGAGGGAGATCGATCACATATCAGGACGCAATTTTAGCATGCGGATCGGTCCGGCAGGAGAAAACGCCACGTCATCAGGTGCACAGGATCTCTTCTGGGCCCCTCCGTCTTCTGAGCTCCTGCAGGAGAAAACACCACGCCATCTCACGTGCGCCGGGCACGTCCGAGCCTCTCGGGTCCACCATGCATGCGCCGGGCACTTTCCGGACCCATGCATCGGCTTTGTCGCTTACTCCGTACGTATGTACCGCACGCATATGGCCCTCGACTTCCGAAGCGTGTGCAATCTATAGACACATGTATACATGTGCATCATTAATTAATGCTTTCGATTAATTATTATAAGCTACTCCCTACATCCCAAATTGAAAGACGTTTGACTTTTTTTTTTCTCCAAATTTGACCACTCGTCTTATTAAAAATTTTGTGCAAATATAGTCAAATTTAAGTCATTCTTGAAGAATTTTTATTAATAAACCAAACCACGACGAAAGAAGTGATATTTTACACAAATTTTTGAATAAGACGAGTGGTCAAACTTTATGTCAAAAAAGTCAAACGTCTTACAATTTAGGATAGATTGAGTATATATCTATGAACACATGTACAGTTGCGGACCCAGAATTAAAAATAAGGGTAGTTCTAGTCAAAATTTTCATAAGCAATGCAGTAAAGCCAAAAAAAGTGTTTGGTACATATGACTATAAATTAACCAAATTGTAATAATACATCGAAAAGGTTTGAAACATACACAAATAGGTCCAAAACTTACATAAATAAATCATACATAAGATAAGATCTTACATAAATAACATACTACAACACTACTAGTTCTAGATCATACATAAGATAAGATCTTCTTTTTTTTTTGCCTCATGCTTCTAAAAAGGAAATACAACATTTGATTTCTTCTTACCTCAATTTCCTACTCCCTCCGTTCCAAATTATAGGTCGTCGCTTTGACTTTTTGGGTTTATCCATTTTGTTATGCATCTAAACATATTATTATATTTAGAAGATGCATAACAAAATGGATGTACCAAAAAACTCACAACGACTTATAATTTGGAACGGGGGGAGTAGAAAATAACAACAAATTTTATAATTCTAGGCTCACAAATCCACAATTCGTAAGCCCAATCTACAGTCCAATCTCCATTCTCCAATGACCAAACACTAAAGACTAAGCCCTTGTTTAGTTCGTGAAATTTGGATTTTGGGCTACTGTAGCACGTTCGTTTTTATTTGACAAATAGTGTTCAAACATGGACTAATTAGGTTCAAAACGTTCGTCTCGTAATTTCCCACCAAACTGTACAATTAGTTTTTCTTTTCGTCTATATTTAATGCTCCATGCATGAGCCGCAAACATTCGATGTGATAGATACTGTAGCAACTTTTTGGATATTGGGGGTGAACTAAACACGGCGTAAAGTCCAGACTCACCACCAGGATGGCAGGGAGCACGCCAGCAGGCAGCAGGGGCCAGAGGCCAGGGCAGACTAGGCGGCCGTCGGCTGGCCTGGTCAGCTACTTGGCGCGCGCGCCGTTGGCGGACTGGCGGAGCCTGGCTAGGCGGCCACACGCGGGGGAGCTTCGTCGCTCGGCCTCGAGGTAGGCTGGGGCCTGGGGCGGCAGTTACTCCTCTGCGTGAGACGAGAGGCCGCGAGAGGTGACACTTTTGTTCATAACTATTTAGCGTTTGTTTATTACTATTCATTTTGTTGCTGCTGCTCATATGTACTTTGTGTTTTTTCTGCACTGTTCATTAGCCCACGCAACGGCGTTATGTGCTAGTTTCTGTTAATCCAGGTAGAGGTCGAGAACAAGACCGATTCGCCGTTCAAGAGCTAACGCAATCTTTGAGTTACGATGGAATGAAAGACCAGTCCTCTTCCTCCTCGGCTACAACACAGTATGCTGTACGTTCTACATGGTCGAAGATCAGCATTCATGCGCATTGCACCAGACAAAAGATGTGACATGGCGAAAGCGGTTGCACTGGGCCGGCGAGGAGCGTGGCAGCGTCACGAGATGCGTCTTGGACAAGCAAACCGGCCCGGGCCCCAAGTCCTAACGACTCCACATCGCCGAGCCCGAGCGCGCTACCGCTCATCCGCAGGGCGGCGTCCCCGCCATGCACGAACCGCCGCACGACGCGGACCAGCTCACCCGCCGCCTTGCCGTCCGGCTCGAAGATGGCGAACCCGTGCCCCGCCCCCGGGAACTCGACGAGGTCGACGCGCTTGTTGTTCCCCGCGGCCTGCACCCGCGCAACGTACTCCCTGATGTCGCGGTCCCCGGCCGCGACGAGCGGCGGCGGGACCTCGGAGGGGCCGCCCGCGCCTCCGGCCCGAACGGGTTCGCGGCCGGGGTGGTCCCTCGTCGCCCCCGCCGGGAGCGCCAGGCGCCACATCTGGTCGGCGGGAGCGTCAGGAACACGTCGCCCGGGCAGGCCGCCTCCGACCCCGTCCTTCGCTCGCCGCCGAAGTAGGGCCACAGCAGCACGCACCCAGCGAGGCGGCGTCCCGATGCGACGGCGTGGGAGGCGGCGTGGTGCTTGATGTTGGCAGCGGCCGAGTCGCCCGACACGAACACGCGGCCCAGGTCCGCCGCGTCGGCGAGCCACGGGTCGGCGCCCGCGCCCGCCGCGGCCTCCTGGTCGCCGAGCCAGGAGAAGAGGGCGTCCGCGTCCTCAACCGCCACCGGGAGCCGGTGCTCCGGGGCCAGGCGGTAGTCTGCGGAGAGCACCACGGCGGGGAGCTCGGCCACGAGGTGGAGGCAGGCCGTGTGGAACTCCGGCGAGGCGAAGCTGCTGACGATGAAGCCGCCACCGCGGAAGTAGACCAGCACCGGGAGCTAGTGGCGAAGCTAGAGCAAATTAAAGTGCGGTGCACTTGCCTGGGGTGCATATGATTGTATCATGGATGGTGCATATACGGTGAAATTTGAGCCAAAATTACTATTTTTTTTCAAAATTTGGGTGGTGCATTTCCACCCGCTACATATAGTGTATCTTCGACCCCGGGACACTCTGGCGGACGGCACGTACATGCGCAGCCTCAGGTTGCGGGCCCTGTCCTAGACGACATCCTTCCATCGGAGTGCAGCTGGCCCGTCGTCGGCCAAGGGCAAGGGCGGCGCGGCGTCGTCAGGGAGGACGAGCGCGGCCGGCGCTCGCTTGACGGTGCCGTTGCTCAGGAGCTGGACGAGCCGAGACAGTCCTTCACGATGTGCGGAGGAGGAGCTTCGCCGGAGACACCGGACGCCGGCGAGGTGGTGGGCGACATGGCAATGCGGAGCAAATGTGGCGTGTTTTTTTTTTTAAGAAATGCGGCGTTCTACTACAGCAGCAAAGTCGCCGCTGGATGCGTGGATGCATGCAGGCTCAGGTGTTTTGGTTGGCTAGCCCATTGTACGCTTGTTGGCTGAGGTCAACCCATGTTTGGTTCGCTGCAGGCCGGCCCGTGTTGCATCCAGAGGTTCGTGTGATTTGTCTGGCTACCTGTTTCGGTGGAGGTGCTATGATTGTGTTCTGGGTTGTGGTGAGGTTATATTACCCCCACCACGTAGTTCTAAAAATCGGCTAAGTTTGGGACACGAGTACATATCATATCACTATCCATCATAATAAACACATAATTTTAGACATAATAAAGTCAACAATTGAAACAGTCCATCACCATTACTAGTTATGACGACACCAAATAGTTCTACTAGTTAATTGACACACAAATAGTTCTAGCACCTACCAAATTACATGCTACTAAGCTACTTCAACATGCATATCGAAACAACAACGAAAATGAACTATGGCAATAAACTGGACTAGGATCACAAGATTTTTTTTTTTGAGTGTTACCCCTTTTGTGGCCACCATCTGTTTAACCCCGTCATTGGCACTGTAATTCTAGTAACTGTTCTACGCAGAAATGTATTTGCGCCAACACATCGGCAGTAGAAACTCCTACCAATATAGAAAAGACGAACTAAAATAAAAGTATGTTCAACATAGATCTTACCCACGGTACTTACAGTGCGTTTGGTTCGACCGTTCCAGGATTACCTCCATCCGGCATAAGTTAGCTCCACATGCACGGAGAATCAGTTCGACCGTCACATTTTGAAGGAATGAACCGACTCTTGAGATTGGCTTGCTGGAGTAAACAACTGGAATGACTTGACGGCAGAGGGCATGACACGGCGACGCAAACCAAATGATATTCTCAGGCTCGGTTTTAGGATCCGATAGTTTGGGACAGACTGATCTGGCGAACTACACGTTGTTAAAGAATCGATAGCCAGCAATATTGATACATACATAGAGGCACAAAGTCTATATCGCGAGGGAATGAGAAGGGACAAATGGTTCCTGGCTGGAGAGGGGAAAGGACTGAACAACGAAGAAGATATAGAAAAGACCAGCTGCACAAAGGCGCCACTTTCATCGTCGTGACCTTCCTCGCCTGTGCTTCTGTCGAGAGACTGGCGTACGGGCCCTCTCCGGCCCACAAGGCAACCGGCGATTGGAGCAGGGCCACTCCCAAGTCCCACGGATCCAAGGCGTCGGCGGAACTCTCTCCCTCTCATTTTGTGTTCTCTCTGACCCTGACGCACAACACTAATATCGATTAATATACATTAATCACGTGTTAATAACACCATTAAGAAAATCTGTGCTGCACCATGCGAGCCTGGCTCGCCAAAAATGCAAATGAAATCCGTATGAGGCGAGCCAGGCTATGGGATACTTTTTGGGCGTGTTTGGTTCGTTGGTTCCGAACGAACATGCATCGTGGGGTGCAGAGTCGGAGCGTTTGGTTGGCCGGAGGAGCGTTGGAGCCTGGCTGGCCGCATGCAGGAAGTGCCGTCGGGCCTGGCTCGGGGGAAACGCCCGAATCGGCCGTTTCTGCTGGGCCAGGCTCGCTCGGTGCAGCTGTTTACTCGACTAATGATGTATTAGTGTATGATTAGTAAATATCAAGTGATATTAATTTGTTTTAAAGATGTTTAAGACATAATTAGATAAAATAAGAACTTTAAGAGTGTATTTGTACAAAATAAAAATCATAATCATAACCTTATAATATTTTTATCCCATGCAGTATATCTTCGTACAGGCAACCAAACAGCATCTCTTCTCAGCCAGGCTGAGTAGATACACTCAACCAAACATGACAGCGTTGCATGTGCTCAGCCTGTCCCATGTGAGCCTGGCTCTCAGATACGAGCCAGGCTCTGCTGCTACACGAACCAAACAGACCCTTTGTATCTGGGGAGCCAGATCTTGACTCCCGCGCAGGCAACCAAAGATGCTGAGGTTACATCTCCAGACCCTGGTTCTGATATACAGGCAACCAAACAGGCTACAAAAGCGCAAACTCTATTGCACGGGCAGTCGCGCTCGTGTGCCCGCGCTCGACCCGCCCACGCATGCGGCTATGGTTCCAGCGAGGACCTCGTTGGCTTCGGAGGCTGGAGTTAGGTTTTGAGGTAAGTTCATCTGCTCACAGGCGGGCTTATTAGAAGGAGGCTTTGGGGGAGCCAGGCCGGACAGGCGGTGGGGATAGCGTGAGGGTGACGATTAGGGTTCCAGCGGCTAGGAGGCGATCAGGCCAGGTCGGGGCGAGGGCGCCCATGGACATGGCGGTGGCGAGAGGGGGAGGGGGAATAAGGAGGTCGTCGCGGACGGTCACGGCTATGGCCACGGTGGGGCGATGGGTAGCGACGGGGGTAGGAACGAGGACAAAGAGGCGGGCAGGGCTAAAAGGCGAGGGCGGGAGGCGTGGTGAGGCGGCGAGAGCCGCCGCCGTTGGTGGTAGGGGGCGAGGGGGTGGGGGTGGGAGGCAGGGGCAGGGCTAGGACGACCGAGAGCGGGAGGTAGATGCGTGTTAATGCTGACCTATAAAAGGTCGTGCGGTAAGGCCGCGCTGCTTATCTATTCAGCCAGGCATCGCTGGCCTTGCAGAGCCGTAGATCTAAACCTGGAAGCGGATTGACATCCACGTCCAAATAAACCTATCCAAAAGTTATGCGACTTGCGGAAGGCACCTGTCCAGTCCAAACCAATAGTATTTTTTTAAACAACCAAACCAGTCCAGTCCACAAATAGTTAATCCAGTCCAGTCCAACATCCAAATAATATACTGTATGCCGTGCATGCGTGCATGCTTGTTCGTTCAGACGAGGCAACTGAACCAAGCATCTACGTATAGTTCTTTTACTCCTGGAAATGACTAGCAGCCGAGGCAACTGATATCAAGCACTATCGCAATAAATTAGCAAAAAATACTGCAAACAGTTTATACTAAAATTAAACATAGAATCTATCTGTTCCATCATAAAGTTATAACTGATCCAAGAACAAACAAATCATTGTTTCTTGGCATCCAGAAATCTGAACAAATGAACAGGAACGCAGCTTGTTCGATATGACTGAAACAACGAATGAATCTTTTAAGAACTACTCCAGACCATCAGACGACATGCACCACCACACTACCCTCGTTCAGTTACAAGAATGCAGAGACAGAAACGACGTAAAAAAAAATCCTTGAAGAGCCTCTCCAAGAACTGATCCAGAATGCCCCACAAGATACTTGATAGGAAACCTTCCCCTTGATACTTGACCCTTGGTACTTGATACAAATTCCTAAAAGAAAGAAAGAAAAAGGAATTAACAGAGTTCTGATCTTACTCTCCACACAGATATCGTTCTGAACAAATAAATAAACAAACGAAATCGCAGGAAACTGAAATTTCACAAGTTCAGCTCACGGTGCAGATTTTCAACAGAAAGCTTTCAAAACAACAGATCGAACAACCAACAGATATACTAAGCTCTGTTGGTTCACAGAAAGCTGTAGCGACATCTTCAACAGCCAACAGATATACTACAAGAAACCATATATTCAACAGCGGATTTGATGACATTTTGAAGTGCATTTCTGGGTTAGTCCATCGTGGATCAATCCATTGCTAATTCCCAATACAGATATTTATAAGTTTGCTAGTAGGAGTGACGTGCAATCAGCTTAATGTTCACTCATAACACCAATAGCAAAAAGGAATTAACAAAGGAACAGAGTACATGGGACTAAGGAAAAGCAGTCCAGATCATAAAAGAGCTAAGTCTATGAGGACTAAAAGAGCTAAGGCTACTGTATAGTGTATACTGAATTTAAAAATCCAGAAATTGCATACGGTTAGGATTATAGTGTACCTATGTAACCGTAGATCCGGGGTAAGCCTCATCGCCTTTGCGTAGTTGCACCGCAGCAGGGTAGACGCCGGTACCGTGGGGTTGTTGGCGTCGTGGTGGCGATGCAGTGGACCGGTGGTGACGCTGCAAGGGCGATGGCGGTGCGGTGGGGCATTCCGTCGCTAGCAGCACTCCTTTAGATCGGATTAGGTTTCTCTGTGGTGGGATTGCGGCGGCTCCGGTCAACTTTGTTAATCGAGCCCAGTTCCCCACTCCTCTATTTATAGTGTTGTGCGACAGGGGCCCACTAACCACATTAGGGTTGGGCGCCCCCGATCGGGGCGCAGATCCAAGGGCCCAGCCTATTGGTGGAGATCAACTAACATTCTCCCCCTTGATCTCATTACTATCTTTCAATTTCATATCATTTACTTTTGTTCATTCCATTACAAATTAGCGCATAGAGCATGTCTCATCGTCACAGTCCATTGCCGATGGATTTAACAGCTACAACACACTACTCTGTTCTGAAATAGATACTTATCTTTGGGCCTTCTTTTGTCCAGCAATTTTAGGCTTTCCCTTAAACTCGTGCTAGCTACATGTTCTCTGAACACCATGTTCTCTGAACACGTTGGGTGGTAAACCTTTTGTAAGAGGATCCGTGAGCATCTTTTCTGTACTTATATGCTCAAGACTTATGACTTTATCCCGGACTTTATCTTTCACAATATAATACTCTATGTCAATGTGTTTGGCAGCACCACTTGACTTATGTTATGAGCATTCTGTACTGCCGGATTATTATCGTAGTATAACTTAAGTGGTCTATAGATGTCGTCAACCACCTTCAAACTGGGTATGAACTTCTTTAGCCAGTTCACCTGTCCCGTTGCCTCATAACACGCTACAAACTGACATACATTGTGGACGATGTAGTGATGGTTTGCTTTGAGCTTTTCCATGAAATAGCTCCCCTTTGCGAGAGTGAATACATATCCCGACGTGGATTTTCTATCATCTCCCGCATAATCAGAATCTGAATATCCCACTATATGGAGTGAATCAGATCTTGTATACGTCATCATGAGGCCTTTCGTTCCTTGCAAATAATGCAAGACTTTCTTTACCAATTTCTAGTGTTCTGTTTCAGGATTGCTCTGGAATATGCCAAGTAACCCGGTAACAAATGCCAAGTCAGGTGCGTACATACTTGAGCATATTGCAAGCTTTCGACAGCTGAAGCATATAGAACCACTTTCATTTGATCGATCTCATATTGGTTCCTTGGGCATTTAAAATCCCCATATATGTCGCCCTTAACTATAGAAGCAGGTGAGGGACTATATTTGTGCATACAGAATTTCTTTAAGATCTTTTCTATGTATGCCTTTTGTGACAGTCCTAACACCCCTTTACTTCTATCTCGGTGAATCTCGATCCCTAGAACGAACGAAGCTTCACCAAGATCTTTCATATCAAATTTTGAGGACAAAAACTTCTTTGTCTCCAGTAGTAGACTGACATCACTACTAGCAAATAAGATATCATCCACATATAGGACAAGGAAGATAAACTTCCCATTCTTAAACTTTGTATAGGCACAATTGTCCTCTACATTCTCTTTAAACCCAAAATTCTTTATTGTTTGATCAAACTTCAAGTACTACTGTCTTGAAGCTTGTTTTAATCCATAAATGGTTTTCTTTAGGCGGCATCCCATTCGTTCTTTTTCTTCCATGACAAAACCTTTCGGTTGTGCCATGTAAACATTTTCCTCCAAATCCCCGTTGAGAAATGCCGTCTTTACATCCATCTGATGTAATTCTAAATCGTAATGTGCCACTAATGCCATTATGATTCTAAAGGAATCCATACATGAGACTGATGAAAAGGTCTCATTGTAATCAATCCCTTCTCTTTGCGTAAAGTCTTTTGCCACAAGTCTCGCTTTATATATCTCTATATTCCCTTGAGAGTCAAGTTTTTATTTTGTAGACCTATTTACAGCCTACTATTTTGGCTCCTTTAGGAATTATTTCCAAGTCTCAAACTTTATTGACATTCATTGATTTCATTTCATCTTCCATGATCTCAAGCCACTTTGATGAATGATCACTTCTCATGGCTTCTTCAAATGAGGTGGGATCATCCTCCATTTGAAATTCCTTAGTGTTGTACACTTTATATTTAGCAGGAATAGCTGATTTTCTAACTTTCTGAGACCTTCTAGGGGCCTTCATATTTGGCACATCTTCTGTTAGAGGCTGTTGTTGCTCCCCCTCATTTGTAGCAATTGGTTCTATAGGATCCTCAAGAACAGGTTCCTCATCGTCATTCATTGTTGTCACAGGCGGAATAACGACAGGTGCTGGCACCACAGTATCTTGCACTGTTAGTGCAGCGACAGCAGGTATTGAGAAAATTGGCTCATGAATGATTGGAGTGGGTGCATACACCCGCTTCTCTTCAAGGTCAATTTCTCGAGCTACCATGCTCCCCCTCATCAATTCATCCTCTAGGAAGACAGCGTGTCTCGTTTCCATAAACTTTGCATGTCTCTCTGGATAGTAGAAACAAAAAACTTTTGACTTTTCTGGGTAGCCAATGAAATAACAACTTACTGTTTTGGGATCTCGCTTCCCAATGTTTGGGTTAAATACTTTAGCCTCAGCAGGGCTCCCCCACACACTTAAGTGTTTTAGTGAGGGTACTCTTTCTATCCACAACTCATACGATGTTTTGGGCACCGACTTACTTGGTACTCTATTGAGAATATGAATGACGGTTTTTAACGCCTCCATCTACAGGCTCAACTGTAAGGTGGAGTAACTTATCATACTGCGCACCATATCCATCAGGGTATAATTCCGTCTCTCAGCTATTCCATTCTGCTGAGGTTCACCTGGTATAGAATACTGGGCTACTATGTAATTCTCCTATAAGAACCTTCCAAAAGGTCTAGGAACTTGGCCATATGGGGTATGCCGACCGTAGTACTCCCCTACGGTCGGACCTGACTATTTTAATCTTTAAATCGTGTTGATTTTCAACTTTTGTCTTAAATATTTTAAATTTATCCAATGCTTCTTTTCTTTCTTTGATTGGATAAATGTAGCCATAATGGGAGTAATCATCTGTGAATGTTATGAACGAAACATAACCATCCACACTCTTTACTGGAAACTGACCACAGATGTCTGTGTGAATAATCTGTTAAATTCCTGCGCTTCCTTTGACATCTTTCTTAATTTTCTTTACATACTTTTCTTTTATGCATTCTGAGAGCTCTAATGGAGGAAGAATATTATTCTTAACTACTCTCAGTCACCAGTTGCTTTATCAGTTAGGTAGCATATGTCTTTGAAGAGCCAGTGAACTGACTCTTTACTCTATCGAGATACTCATTGACCGTGTCATACTCTGGGATTGAGCCCACAATTATAGACTCAATCGTGTTCTTTATCACAGCCAAACATTTCTGGTTGGCAGTGACTCACTTCCTATGCACAAGGGCATAGGACATCTTTCGGGACTTCAAAATCTCTCTTTAGTTGCCCAAACGGCATCATCCTCGTTTGTCTCCCTCACCGGTGCCATAGGCTCTGCGGAACACGGCGAGGTGACTACCCAGTCCACCTTAGACTGAAAACCAGGTCAAACCTTTTCTTAACATAAAAATAACACCATTTGCATGCCTTGATTCCAACGTTGGTCAAAATCAAAACATACAACTGTTCGTATACACTAATTCTACATCACCGTTGGGCAGAAATAGAATTAATGTATAAATCATTAAAATTTACAACGGTTCTTATACACTAATTCTACATCACCGTTGGGCAGAAATGGAATTAATGCATAAATTATTAAAATTACGATATTATTATTAACAACGTTGGTCAGAAAAAAACAACATCATAATCATGTCAAAATCTCTTTTTCTCCAATTAAATATCACATTGGTTCAAAATAACCGGAGAATAAACAATTTCTTTAGCAGCGCAAAAACTCTCTTTTTCTCCAATTAAATATCACGTTGGTTCAAAATAACTGGAGAATAAACAATTTCTTTAGCAGCGGAAAACGTATACTCATTTCTTGAATTTTACCCACAGGGAAAATTTACTTTTTCTATTTTCTTTAAGCCATTAATCAATTTCTAGGAAAAAAAAACATTTACTGGAAAAAGAAAAACGAAAAAAATCTCACTGTTCTTTCGGCCCGGCCAGCAAAATAGCCCGGCCCAGCTTCTCTCCACGCGCGCTGCCCGCACCCAGGCCGCAACCTGGGCCTAGGCCGACAAAGCCGTGCGGTGCGCTCGCCCGCCTAGGCCGCGAGTCGGCCCGATCAACCGACGCCGTTCATTTCGATCCGACAGCTGCGCGGTGAGATCGGCCGATCAAAAAGGGCGACGGGCTCCCTCCCCTGAAACCCTAATTCATTCGTTGCCTTCCCTTTCTCTCTCTTCGCTCTCTCTTCTCAGTGCAGCGTGCACAACCGAGTGAGCAACCGAGAGGACGCAGTGAGCGAGTGGGTAGCCATGGCGCCGTCGCCGGCCCCCTCGTCGGCGTGCGCGCTCCCCAATGGGTGAGTGCGCCGCCGTCGAGCAGCTTGGCCGCGGCGCCCCCTTGGCCGAGCCCGGCGAGCAGCTGCCCCCAGCTCGGCCCTTCTTCTCCCGCGCCGGCGAAGGGTCATCCCGACGCACGGCCAGGTAGGTCCGTTCCCCCTGTCTCCTTCTCCGATTTGGATTTCTTTTATCTTCTTCCTTTTCTTCTTTGGATCTCTTTTGGTGCTCGGATTGAACCGATTTGGGATGGGGATTGAAGTTAGGGTTAGGTTTTTACTGTTTCTCTTCCTCGTTGAAGACTTTTACGGGTTTAGGGTTCGGCCTCGTGTGCCGAGGGCCCTTCCTTTTCTTCTTCTTTCTTTGGTTTTTCTTTCTTTTCTTCTTGGATTGAATCGATTTGGGGATCTAGGGTTAGGGTTTCTGTTCGATTCGGTTAATCTCATTTATTTGATTCTTTTCTTTCTTTTCTATTTGTACCGAATCATTCTCTTCCCTTCCTCGTCACGAGTTAGGGTTAGGGTTCTTTTCTCCTTCTCTTTTCCCCTTCTTTTCTTTTGGATCCTTTTCTGGATTTTCTTCTCAGATCTGAACGGAGGACTGTTCTTTCCCCGCGCGGTGGTGGTGGTGACTGGGAGTTTAGTGACGTCTGCCCCCCCCCCCGGTCTTTCTTCTCTTTTCTTTTACCCAGTTAGGGTTAGGGTTTCAATCCAAAACGGATTTAACCCTTGTTCTTTATTTTCTATGCTCTACCACATACCGTAAACAGGCTCTGATACCAATGTTAGGATCATAGTGTACCTCTGTAACCGTAGATTCGGGGTAAGCCTCCTCGCCTTTGCGTAGTTGCACCGCAACAGGGTAGACGCCGGTACCATGGGGTTGTTGGCGTCGTGGTGGCGATGCAGCGGACCGGTGGTGACGCTGCAAGGGTGATGGCGGTGCGGTGGGGCATCCCATCGCTGGCAGCACTCCTTTAGATCGGATTAGGTTTCTTTATGGTGGGATTGCGGCGGCTCCGATCAACTTCGTTAATCGAGCCAAGTTCCCCACTCCTCTATTTATAGTGTTGTGCAACAGGGGGCCACCAACCACATTAGGGTTGGGCGCCCCCGATAAGGGCGTAGATCCAAGGGCCCAATAGGCCGGTGGAGATCAACTAACACATACCTGAGTGCATTTCTTAACACTAATCATCGTCGCTGTTGTCATCATCCACTTCATCATCTGAATTGCAATCTTTGAGCCAATCTTTTGTACATATAAGTGCCTCTACTGTTTTCGGACTTAAAGAATTTCTGTATTTGTCAATTATCATACCAGCAGTACTAAAAGTGGATTCAGAGGCTACTGATGACAAAGGTATTGCTAGAAAGTCACGAGCCATCCTAGCTAGCACAGGGTATTGATCAGATTTTGTTTTCCGCCACTTCAAAATATCAAAATCTTCACCCTCCCTTCTAGAAGCCAATGAATCCTCCAGGTAAGTATCAATTTCACATCTTCTTGAGCGATGAGATCGACTTTGTTGTTTGTACAAAACAAATTCCATCCCTAACTTGCGTCTTGCAGATGACCGAGAGAGCATGCTTGTTGATCCAATAACTTCAGGCGAGGAAGAAACATTCACTACTGGAGGCCGCGGCTTTGCCGAGTGTTTTTACACTCGGCAAAGAGCCCTTTGCACTCGGCAAAGGCTTTGCCGAGTGTAGCACTCGGCAAAGTCCGCTCGACAAAATTTTTCTCGACAAAGGGTTTTTGCCGAGTGTCTTTTATTGGGGCACTCGGCAAAATAAAAAAAAATTGCCGAGTGCTTGGGGCGGCACTCGGCAAAATATTTTCGGCCGTTGCGGCGCCGGCCGTTAACGGTTATTTTGCCGAGTGCCCGACCCAGCACTCGGCAAAAAAAAATATTTTTTTTAAAAATTACTTTGCCGAGTGCTCTAGCCCAGGCACTCAGCAAAGTTTTTTTATTTTTTTAAAAAAAGTACTTTGCCGAGTGCCCCTGCCCAGGCACTCGGCAAAGTTTTTTTTATTTTTTTTCAATAATTTCTTTGCCGAGTGCCCCTGTTTAGGCACTCGGCAAAGAATTTCTAAATTTTTTTTTAAAAAAAAATACTTTGCCGAGTGACTGAGCAGGGACACTCGGCAAAGTACTTTAAAAAAAATAAAAAAAACTTTCAAGGCCCAAAACTGCCAACAGGGATGTTCCAACAAAACAGCAAGTTTCTAGGATTTCTATATACTCGTTTCTTCTTTTCTATTATTTTTGTTTCAAATTTATAATAAAAAAATGTTGTGCAATGGAAACGATCTTGTCTACCTGCGATGTACCTACTATCAAGCGAAAAACCAGAGTACTAGGAAAAAAGTGCCCATTTTCAAATAAATCGCTAACGGACTAAAAAAGAGTAGATTAATAAGAGAAGCAATGCATTTGGTGAAATTGTAAGAAGTTGTAAATGTAGTTTGCGCTCTAAAAATATGGCATGCCAAATACACAGTGTTGGCATGCACTCTGGCATAACCACTAGGGAAAATCTCTGACATTATCATCATTTCACCAAACTTCATCAGTTCATATATAAATATACTAGTAAATCAATATCACATGCAAAAGAAAAACTATTGAATGCACATGAGTCAAGGGAAGAGCACACGCGTAATCTTTTGCTTTGCTTATAAAAAGAAAAGTATACATCATGATAGCTATAAAAAAATTATTGTTATCAGCGAGCAACAGAACACAGCCGCTATGCACATCTTGTACTACTTGGCTAGAAGTAAAGATGTGAAAAGGCCAACCTGATTGTTTTGTTTTTCCAGAGGCAAGTATGGCATGCCATGGGAGATGTCTGAAGTGATCAAAATCCCCTTTATTGTGCTACTAACACCCAGCTCAAATAGAGACTTCACTGCCACAAGTGAAGTACAGGCTAGCTTAGCAAGAAGCCCAATCAGATTCTGCAACCACGAGACACAATAGTCAGCTGCCTCAACACATATCGAGCACACGCAACAAATTGTTGTAGAGAAAACATACACTGCATGTCGATGGGCTAAGGGCCGTGAGTCCACCAGCGTGGATCAAAGGTAGGACCTTCTCTATAACACCCTGGTGACAGAGCTGGTCCACAAGATCAACTGAAGTGCTAAAGGAGTCCACGATGCTTATCAAGCAAGCTGCAACCTTCTCCACTATCTGGAAATTGACATCACTTAGAAACAAAAGCCTCCACATGTGGAGATGTCTGAGTTTTTGGTATCCGACGTCACAACTTGCTCGAAATCTTCTCAATTTTTTACCACAGCCTCCACATGCGATAACACGACGCCTCGACAAGTTTCGTAATTTTCGGACTTCGTTTACATTTTATATAATTTAAAATCACATTTCCGGCAAGTACCTCGACATGTTACGTCAACGAGATGCTCGAGATTTCATGTGAGTTCCTGGATACGGCCTAAACATACCCTAAATATCATGAGTATCAATTTTTGGATGACCAAAGTCCATTATTCCATGTACCTGCAGTTTAAATTTGAAATATCCCGAAAAATTCGACGAAACGAAATAAACTAATGAAATATATATAAAAAAGTCAAAATTACCCCAAATTTTAAAATAGAGTTTGAAATACTGTCACAAGGCCCCAGAAAAAAATTTGGGCCCAAAATAAAAAAATATATATATTTTGCCGAGTGCCGGCCCAGGGGGCACTCGGCAAAGTTGATTTTTAAAAAAAAATTGCCGAGTGCCTGACACTGGCACTCGGCAAAATAAGTTTTAAAAAATTAAAAAAAAATTGCCAAGTGCCATGGGCTGGCACTCTGCAAAATATGTTTTAAAAAAATTGCCGAGTGCCTGGCGCTGGCACTCGGCAAAATAAGTTTTAAAAAAAAATTGCCGAGTGCCAGCCGTTAGGCACTCGGCAAAATCTGACGGCAGGTGGCCGCCGTCACGGGCCGGCCACCTTTTGCTGAGTGGGATCTTTGCCGAGTGCCGCGGCACTCGGCAAAGTCCAGTTTTGCCGAGAGCCAGGCTTTACCGAGTGCTTTATTTTGCCGAGTGCGGCACTCGGCAAAATATTGCTTTGCCGAGTGCCCCGATAAAAAGCACTCGGCAAAGTCTCAGGCACTCGGCAAAGTCCAGTTTTCCGGTGGTGATTGCTCTGTGAACTACTCTGCAGCATGCTGTCATAATGAGTATAGTACGCTTTAAACCAGATCATAGCATCATTTGTCTCGTTAGAAGCTACCTCCCCTCCATATGTTTTTGTGAGGTAATATTTCATGAAATGTACTTTGTATCGTGGGTCTAGCAGCGATGCAATCAAAAGAACTTTATTAGGCTGATCCCAGTATTTATCAAACTTTAACTTCATCTCATTACATATGGCCTTCAAAAAGTCATCACTTTGGTTGCTCTCATCAAGGAGTAGTTCTCTTATCCCCCAAATCTCTTCAAGATATATATGTGCAGTTGGATACTTATGCACAGAGAATTCTCTTGTTGCATCAGCAAAGTTTTGCAAGAACTTACAAACTCTAATAGCCAAGTCCCATTGTTCCAAGTTAGGCCCTGGAATACTTTGCAAATCAGCATAGCGTGCCAATGCATCTTTATACTTAATAGCTTCCTCCAGCATGTCATATGTGGAAGCCCAAATTGTTGTGGAAGGGTGTTAAAAAACTGCAGGCGGGAGCTAGATGAGGAAAGATGCTTTATGACATTCCTAATTGGCTCAATGGCACCCCGAATAATTTTCATACCATCTTGGACAATTAAGTTCAGAATATGAGCTGCACATCTCACATGAAGGTCCAGACCTCTAAATGGCATATGCGCCCAAAGTGAGCTTTTCAACTTTCCCACAGCTTTGTCATTAGATGTGACATTATCAAGAGTAAAAGCAAAAGCTCTATTTGATAGATCCCACTCATAAAGACATTCCATGATTGTACTATGAATTGCAGTGGAGTTGTGTGGATGAGGAACTTGTTTAAAATTGAGGAGATGACTGTGAAGCTTAAATTCTTCATCTATGTAATGAGCAGTCGAACAAATATAACCAAGTTCCTGGACTGATGTCCACATATCAGTGGTGAAACTGACACGAGAATCCAAAGAAGCAAAGCAACTCATAATCTTTCTTCTTTCATCACCATATACAGCCATGCAATCATTCTTAAGTGTCTTCCTGCCATGAACTTTAAGGCTAGGGTGAGCTGATTTCATCATTTTCTTAAAGAATTTGTCTTCTATCTTTTTAAAAGCAACATTTGCACTGAACCAAAACTTTGTCATAAAATCTCTAGTGATTTTTGGGTCCACTATGAAATTACTTGTATCTGTAGTGGAGGCATTACTTGCAAATATTGAACTGCGATCAATATCTGGGGGGATTTGCTTGCAGCTCACCTGAATGTGGTTCCTCAGATGAGATATACCAGTACCTTGATTGTTCGACAATCTTGTTTGGCAGTGAATGCACATTACTTTCCCTTCGAGAGGTAATTCTTCAAAATGGTTCCAGACAGCACGCCAACATGGCAAAACTGCTATGCAAAACCACCCCAGGGGGTTATTTAAACGGTTTTGCAAAGGTTAAGGGGTTAAATACCTGGTTTTATAGGTTGGGGGGTGAAGTAGTTGGGTTGCAATAGGTGAGGGGGTTATGTAGACTTTTTCCTAATAGAAAAGTTAAATTTTCAAAACAATAAAATTGCATCATCAGAGTATAAGTAATAATTTTGAACAACAAAGAAGTTAAATTTACAAAACAGTTAAGTTACTTTTCCAAAACATCAAAGTTACATCTTTGAGACAACAAGGTTAATTTTCTAGTATTAGACATAACTTGTTCACTAGTTCTATTCACAGACTATAAACCATAGCTTACAGCCTTACAAATTTCCAATTAGATGTAACTTTTCACATGTTACATTTACGGACCATAAAGTTACTTTTGTGGTTATATGCACAAAGTAAACAAATCATCTTTCCTTTTTTTTTCCTGAACCCTGAAAATGACAGGACAAAATTGTATTTTGAGAAAGTTTGTGGACTCTCCTTTCTTAAGACTAAAATGGAGGACCTACTCCATTTAGATTTTGCCTTTTTGTTTCCTGTTGTGCAGGCGTAATTCTGTAATTGCTAATAGGTGGTGATGCATGTGGATATTACTCTTCTACTTGGTTTCATACTAAATTTTAGTATCCAGGCTCGTTGGTGAAATCTGCTATGGATTTGATGGCTGTGGCAGTGTTTGTGCGCCAACAAGCTCTAACACATTGACTAAGATATCACCATATCAGCAATGAAGATACAAATATTTTTTTCCTGACAATGACACGGATAGTTACCCATTAACCATTGGATATTATAGGTGAAATCCAAAAACGGCAAGAGTGATGTAATATACACACACAGACAGTATGCTCCTAATATTTGACATTCTGCATGAAGTGGCCCAAAGCCCATCACATTTCAAGTTCTCCATGTTCTGTTATATATTTATGTGTCTACATTTTTTAGGTCTCTGGGTCTACAATGATGCGGACCCTCGTTGACATAGGTGCTGAACTTGTGATTGTTATGTCTATGGTCCTGCTTGACTGGCTAACATATGTCGGTAACTTGTCACCAGTAGCACCTCGCTTCTACAGCTCTGATGGCTGCTTAGGATCTGGTAATAAACTTATGCTTTGAAAGTTCAAGAGTGACACAACATCCAACATGGTTGGGCGATCTGTTGGTTCCTCCTGAGCGCAGAGTAGTGCCACTTGAGCATACTGCATTACCTCAGCAAGTTCAAATTCATCACCCAATATTGGATCGACAAGCTCATGTAGCCTTCCATCGTTCCATAGTTGCCATGCCTGAAATATTTTCTTCAATTTCTTTAGGGCCAACAATATTGTAGTGTAAATACAGATTCATAAACAGTGGAGAAAGTTTTGGTACAAATATGCAGAGGACAAAACAACTGCAAATATTCAACATTTTGAATGGCCTCTATTAAAATGTCATGTTTACTCACATCTCGTACAAGGGTACCAACAGAATCTCCTTGCTTCTCCATTATGATATTCTTTCGCCCACTGATGGTCACTAAAACCATCACCCCAAAGCTAAACACATCTGTCTTTAGTGAATATACACCTCGAGACGTGTACTCAGGAGCTTTGTAGCCACTTCATAAACACCAAAAGAGAGACATTAACACATTGGAACACTATTGTTGCAGAAGCCTAGAATTGAAATTATGTGTATCTTACCTAGTCCCCACAACCCTGCTTGTACACTCTTCAGCGAAATCTGAACTCAGAGTTCTAGCTGATCCAAAACCAGCAATCTTTGGGTTCATGTCATGATCTAACAGGATGTTCTTGGGTTTCAAATCCCTATGGACAATCCATAACTTGGACTGTTTGTGAAGGTAAACAAGCCCTTCAGCTAACCCTTTGATTATATTGATTCGCTTAGACCAGTCTAGCAAGGACCCCATTCTTTTGTCTGAAAAATGTGCAAAAGAACAATTGTGATTCAGTTTAAAATGAAATTATGGTTTACACAACTACAAACCAAAATGAGAATAGCTTCAGATCAACTATGATCTAAAACCAAGAATAAAGTGAAACAAGAGTGAAATCTTTGTAAAGAGTGCAATAGGCATATATTTGAAAATAATTCCAAACAGTGCAGCAAGTGGCATCCAGAGTTGAGGAAGACATTGAGTAGTGTAAGAGGGCATTTAATTCATTGCGGTTGATCTCAACCTGTAAATCTTGCTTTGTGTGCAATTTTGTGTTGTGTAAAAATCTTGCCAGGTGAATTATGTGGTGCTCCTGTGGAGTTTTGGGACTGGCCATGCCCACCGGTGTATTATGTATATAAAGATGTTTAAACTTTGTTTCCCTTCTTAATCGATAGGAAGAGCTCCTACCAGTTATGACTCATGTTAGAAAAAACAAATGGAGGAACTATATCGAAACATACTGTGAAAATAACAGGTCATAGGGAAGTGTACCAAAGATGAAACGGCGCAGGCTACCCTTGTGCATGAGCTCATACAATAGAATCCTTTCTTTCCCATGGATACACCACCCCAAAAATCTAATTAGATTGGTATGCTGAAGCCTCGCAAGCAGAAATTCAGTGCTGAAATCATACACTGTAGCGTGTTCATCCATCCTTTTGATGGCAATCATGGATCCATCAGGCAACTGACCCTGCAATGATTAATTAGATCTACTTTAAACAACATTTCAAGAATACAAAAATAGCGCCACATTTGAAAGACAAAGGATAAGCAATCACTCCATTAGTTAATTCCTGTTTTGGGTTATAATTACCTTGTAAACTGTAGCAAAACCACCCCACCCGATGGTTCTACTTTCTGAGAAATTGTCTGTAGCATCAATAATCTGGAAGAATTCAAACCTTCTGAATCCTGAGCAACTCTCTTGAGTACGGAAGCAAAGGTCCAACAGTTCTTCAATGTTCAGACTTTTCTGTTCTCTAAAGTCCAGAGCTCCTGAATCATGGATAAGCTATCCATGTTAACTGTAGAATCGCAACACTTGCTGATATGGCTAATCAAAAACAAAAATACCATGAAAATGTTCAAGTTTCTTTGGTAGATCATTGAATCAACACATTGGAAGACTTTTGTAGTTTGGATACCGAAATAACATTTTACTTTGAAAGGAACTGTTTAGTGTAGAACTTTATGCAAGACTATGTAATTTGCCTCTTACAGATATGTTAGTAACACTAGTAACTTAATACTCTTCCCATGACTCATGCTAATTTCATTTTTTATATATACAGTATGAAATTCTGTGTGGCATACAGAAGTGGTATAAAAGATGTTAAATTAGTGACATGTCACCCTTTTTCATTATTCCTGTTGCAGTATGTTTAAAAGCATCAGTAGTAGAGTATTAAAAATTATGCATGCCAAAATAATTTAGTGATTCTTGGAGAAAAAACATTACTATGAGATTTTAGTATTTGAGTTTTGATTTATTTTATTATTATTATTTTTGGTTGATTCTACATCCCCGAGAACTAGGAAACTTACAGTGGCGACTTTCTACCTGATAATGGTTGTTTTGCAACACTGCAAACTTGAGTAGCTCCTTGAATCTGTATTTTGGTGAAGTCCGAAACACTTCTTGGAAACCTAATGGTAGATAAAGATCATTTTTTCAATGGAAGGTAGATAAAGATCATTATGCCAAAACCATCAATAATATCAATAGTCCGAAAAAGATGAAAAATGTGTTCAGCAGAAGAACAGGTTGCTTGGTTACATAATTAGAGGTTCACTCGGATTTTTTTAAGTAAAAAAATACTTGTTGCTCTATGAACAAATATGCTAGAAATTTGTGGAAGCAAAATTCTTTTTAGACAAATTAATTCATAGTCCAAATGAAACTGACTAGTCTGATATACAATAACAGAAATGCTTTTTCAGAACTCTATGCTCCAAAAATGTTTTTCTTTTCAGAACGTATGATCTAAAATCAGTTATTAGTCATTAATTAACCAAATATGATCAGTAAATTTCTAATTGCTCATCTATTGAATTTCACTTTAGGATGCCGATTTCTTAATAAAGAATTGATAATGATATAATTTGAGATTTTGTAGGGCATGATAAAGTTTGCTATTTGATACCTGAGCAATCACTTGCTGAGTATTATCCACTACATTAAAAATAATCTCACCTGACATGATGGTTTGAACCATTCGTGATTAGACCTGGTTCTCCCTCGGCAATCTGCTGGACAACGATAGAAAGAAAACTTGACGAACGGAACAGTTAAAATTTACAAATGCTACAGATGTACAATTGAGAGTGATTGAACAGTAAGCCATTTGATCAGTTGAGAACTATAGCAGTTAATATAAAACTGTTTCATTTGCATATGCAACGACTATTGGACTCAAATTCACACGCATAATTCCTACTTCCTAGGGTCAACTGAAAGGAGAATTTGGGATGGGATTACAGAGAGGTCAAAATAATCTCCTTCAAATCAGTTCTTCTTCTTGACCTCATACATACAAGATATGAACTGAAGTACCAAATCAAGAAGCCACCTCATAAGTAGTACGTACTAATCAGCAAGGTAAAACACGCATACCTTGGCATTGCGATCATGCGTACTGTCGACGAGGGCGATAAGTGGGACTAAGCGGATGAACATGTCGATCTCCTTCTCCGCAGCGCGGAGCTCGTCGGCCATCCGGGCGCCGAGGAACAGGCTGCGGAGGTACCCACAGTCCTGGCACGCCGTGACGAGCGCGTAGCACCGTCGCAGTGCGACCTGGAGCTGCTCGAGCGGCCGCCGCGTGACCTCCCGCCGCATCAGCTCGGCGACCTCCAGCTCCTGCAGCAGGCCGCCGACGACCTCCACGTGCTGCGCCAGGCGCCGGCACGCGTCGCGGTGGCGGCGCGCAGCCAACGCGGCCTGCACGACCATGGACACCAGCCCGAGCGCGTCGACGCCGACCAGCTGCGCCACGTTCGAGGCCTGCCCGAGCACGGTCCACAGGCCGCTCGAGCTGTCCAAGAGGCCTGCCATGGCCGCTTCCTGCCGTGCTCACCACCGCCTCTTCTGCCCGGACCTGGTCGCCGCTATTGACAAACCCAATTATATGGTCTAGGTGAGTAGGTTAGTGTGGACGTCGACTTTGACTAAGGGCACGTTCGTTTGTCATGGATTGAGTGCCCGGAACGATTTCAGGTGGAATTGGTTCAGTAATCTGTATACTTTTGATGGACTGGAGTAGTCCCCGGACCAAATTCAGAATAACCGAACGCAGCCTAAGGGCCCGTTCGGTTACGACGTTCCCGGTCCTTCCTGACCGGGAATGGTTCCGCACATGTAGAAAATAACGAAGAAACAACGAGGGCAGGAATCGATTCCGTATAACCGAACGAAGCCTAAGTGTGGAGTTGAGATCAGTTTTTTCCCTGTTGACAAGAGGCTGAGCTCGTTTTGAATCTTGTGGTCGTGTTCTTAGCAGCCATGTTCCTGTTCCCGTTTCCGTTTCCGGAACGAAACTTTGGTTATCATTTTATAACATGGAAACGGAACGTTCCGTTCCTGAAACACAGACGTTCCTGAAATGTGGAACATGGGAACGGGAACGTGAGCCATGTTCCTGTTCCTAGGCTGCTAAAAAATCGTGCTTGCTCTCTTCGTAATGAAATACACGCTCAGACGCATTGGTGAAAAAAAAAGAGTCTTAGCTTGCCAATTTTAATCCTTTTAAAAAAGCAAAAAGACAAGGCAAACACCAAAACGAGCTCTAGCAGAGCCTCGATCGAGGTGAAGTAAAACAAAATACTGTAATATTCTCAAAGTAATAAATAATGTTATTTCCACAAAGATTTCGTTCAAAACAAATCATTTACACAAAGAGAAAACATTCTGGATTCTCTGTTTTTAAAATCATTTTGAACATTTCAAGTCTCTGGCTCCACAATGATGCAGACCCTAGTTGATACTGGAGCTGAGCTTGTGATGGTTATGTTTATGGTTCTACTTGATTGATGAACATACGTCGATAATTTGTCACCAGTAGCACCACCATTGTTCAGCTCAGATGGCTGCTTAGGATCCGGCAATAGGCTTATGCTTTCAAAGTTTAGGAGTGCAGTAACGTCTGACATGGTGGGGCGATCTGCTGGATCTTCCTGAGTGCAGAGTAGTGCCACCTGAGCGTACTGCTTTACCTCAGCAAGTTCAAATCCATCACCTAATATTGGATCTACAAGCTCATGTAGCCTTCCATCATGCCACAACTGCCATGCCTGAAACACATGTTTAGCTGTCAGCAAAGATTTTATAGTGTAAATCCAAACTCACATATGTATGCCCGGTTTTGAAATAAATATGGAGAGGATGAAACTAAGCAAATATTCAACATTTCAGAAGTTGGATCACTCACATCTCTTACGAGGTTACCAACAGTGTCTCCTTGATGCTCCAGTATGATATTCTTTCGCCCACTGATGACCACTAAAGCCAACACCCCAAAGCTAAAAACATCAGACCTGACTGAATAAATGCCTCGAGATGCATACTCTGGAGCTTTGTAACCACTGAACAAACAATCAGGAGAGTGGCATCAGTGCACAAGAACAAAATTGTTTTGCACATAGTCCTGTTACAATCAATGTTGTGAATTGCTTACCAAGTTCCCACAACCCTACTTGTATGCCCTTCTGATGCATCTGAACTCAGAGTTACAGCTGATCCGAAATCTGAAATCTTTGGGTTCATGCCATGATCCAGGAGTACATTTTCGGGTTTCAGGTCCCTATGGACAATGCAAAACTTGGAGTGCTTGTGTAAGTAAACAAGTCCCTCTGCTAATCCTTTAATTATATTAAGTCGCTTAGACCAGTCAAGCAATGGCCCCTTTACTTTGTCTGCAAAATGTTAAGGCAACAAGCATATTAAGAATCCTTTTGTTTACAATTTTAAGCTATTCTGAATCAAACGACAATAAATTCAGATCAGCTGAGGCAAGAAGGAATTAACTAAAATTGGAGTTATTCAAGTCTTTCATTTGATCAGAATGGTTTTAGAGATAATGAAAGGAATCAAGTGAAGTATGTTTTGAAGAATAACTTTGGTTATAGGAAAACATACCAAAGATGCATTGGTGCAGGCCACCTTTGTGCATGAGCTCATACACCAGAATTCTTTCTTTCCCATGGATGCACCACCCCAATAGCCTAACTAGATTGGTATGCTGAAGCCTCGCAAGCAGAAATTCACTGCTGAAATCAAACACTGTAGCATGTTCATCCATCCTTTTGATGGCAATCATGGATCCATCAGGCAACTGACCCTGCAATGATTAATTAGATCTACTTTAAACAACATTTCAAGAATACAAAAATAGCGCCACATTTGAAAGACAAAGGATAAGCAATCACTCCATTAGTTAATTCCTGTTTTGGGTTATAATTACCTTGTAAACTGTAGCAAAACCACCCCACCCGATGTTTCTACTTTCTGAGAAATTGTCTGTAGCATCAATAATCTGGAAGAATTCAAACCTTCTGAATCCTGAGCAACTCTCTTGAGTACGGATGCAAAGCTCCAACAGTTCTTCAATGTTCAGACTTTTCTGTTCTCTAAAGTCCAGTGCTCCTGAATCATGGATAAGCTATACATGTTAACTGTAGAATCGCAACACTTGCTGATATGGCTAATCAAAAACAAAAATACCATGAAAATGTTCAAGTTTCTTTGGTAGATCATCGAATCAACACATTGGAAGACTTTTGTAGTTTGGATACCGAAATAACATTTTACTTTGAAAGGAACTGTTTAGTGTAGAACTTTATGCGAGACTATGTAATTTGCCTCCTACAGATATGTTAGTAACACTAGTAACTTAATACTCTTCCCATGACTCATGCTAATTTCATTTTTTATATATACAGTATGAAATTCTGTGTGGCATACAGAAGTGGTATAAAAGATGTTAAATTAGTGACATGTCACCCTTTTTCATTATTCCTGTTGCAGTATGTTTAAAAGCATGAGTAGTAGAGTGTTAAAAATTATGCATGTCAAAATAATTTAGTGATTCTTGGAGGAAAAACATTACTATGAGATTTTAGTATTTGAGTTTTGATTTATTTTATTATTATTATTTTTGGTTGATTCTACATCCCCGAGAACTAGGGAACTTACAGTGGCGACTTTGTACCTGATAATGGTTGTTTTGCAACACTGCAAACTTGAGTAGGTCCTTGAATCTGTATTTTGGTGAAGTCCGAAACACTTCTTGGAAACCTAATGGTAGATAAAGATCATTTTTTTTATGGAAGGTAGATAAAGATCATTATTATGCCAAAACCATCAATAATATCAATAGTCCGAAAAAGATGAAAAATGTGTTCAGCAGAAGAACAGGTTGCTTGGTTACATAATCAGAGGTTCACTCGGATTTTTTTAAGTAAAAAAAAATACTTGTTGCTCTATGAACAAATATGCTAGAAATTTGTGGAAGCAAAATTCTTTTTAGACAAATTAATTCATAGTCCAAATGAAACTGACTAGTCCGATATACAATAACAGAAATGCTTTTTCAGAACTCTATGTTCCTAAAATGTTTTTCTTTTCAGAACGTATGATCTAAAATCAGTTATTAGTCATTAATTAGCCAAATATGATCAGTAAATTTCTAATTGCTCATCTATTGAATTTCACTTAGGATGCCGATTTCTTAATAAAGAATTGATAATGATATAATTTGAGATTTGGTAGGGCATGATAAAGTTTGCTATTTGACACCTGAGCAATCACTTGCTGAGTATTATCCACTACATTAAAAATAATCTCACCTGACATGATGGTTTGAACCATTCGTGATTAGACCTGGTTCTCCCTCGGCAGTCTGCTGGACAACGATAGAAAGAAAACTTAACGAACGGAACAGTTAAAATTTACAAATGCTACAGATGTACAATTGAGAGTGATTGAACAGTAAGCCATTTGATCAGTTGAGAACTATAGCAGTTAATATAAAACTGTTTCATTTGCATATGCAACGACTATTGGACTCAAATTCACACCCATAATTCCTACTTCCTAGGGTCAACTGAAAGGAGAATTTGGGATGGGATTACAGAGAGGTCAAAATAATCTCCTTCAAATCAGTTCTTCTTCTTGACCTCATACATACAAGATATGAACTGAAGTACCAAATCAAGAAGCCACCTCATAAGTAGTACTTACTAATCAGCAAGGTAAAACACGCATACCTTGGCATTGCGATCATGCGTACTGTCGACGAGGGCGATAAGTGGGACTAAGCGGATGAACATGTCGATCTCCTTCTCCGCAGCGCGGAGCTCGTCGGCCATCCGGGCGCCGAGGAACAGGCTGCGGAGGTACCCGCAGTCCTGGCACGCCGTGACGAGCGCGTAGCACCGTCGCAGTGCGCCCTGGAGCTGCTCGAGCGGCCGCCGCGTGACCTCCCGCCGCATCAGCTCGGCGACCTCCAGCTCCTGCAGCAGGCCGCCGACGACCTCCACGTGCTGCGCCAGGCGCCGGCACGCGTCGCGGTGGCGGCGCGCAGCCAACGCGGCCTGCACGACCATGGACACCAGCCCGAGCGCGTCGACGCCGACCAGCTGCGCCACGTTCGAGGCCTGCCCGAGCACGGTCCACAGGCCGCTCGAGCTGTCCAAGAGGCCTGCCATGGCCGCTTCCTGCCGTGCTCACCACCGCCTCTTCTGCCCGGACCTGGTCGCCGCTATTGACGAACCCAATTATATGGTCTAGGTGAGTAGGTTAGTGTGGACGTCGACTTTGACTAAGTGTGGAATTGAGATCAGTTTTTTCCCTGTTGACAAGAGGCTGAGCTCGTTTTGAATCTTGTGGTCGTGCTCTTAGCAGCCATGTTCCTGTTCCCGTTTCCGTTTCCGGAACGTTCCCGTTCCTTGAACGCAGACGTTCCTGGAACGTGGAACATGGGAACGGGAACGTGAGCCATGTTCCTGTTTCTAGGCTGCTAAAAAATCGTGCTTGCTCTCTTCTTAACGAAATACACGCTCAGGCGCATTCGCGAAAAAGTCTTAGCTTGCCAGTTTTAATCCTTTTAAAAAAGCAAAAAGACAAGGCAAACACCAAAACGAGCTCTAGCAGAGCCTCGATCGAGGTGAAGTAAAACAAAATACCGTAATATTCTCAAAGTAATAAATAATGTTATTTACACAAAGATTTCGTTCAAAACAAATCATTTACACAAAGAGAAAACATTCTGGATTCTCTGTTTTTAAAATCATTTTGAACATTTCAAGCCTCTGGCTCCACAATGATGCAGATCCTAGTTGATACTGGAGCTGAGCTTGTGATGGTTATGTTTATGGTTCTACTTGATTGATGAACATACGTCGATAATTTGTCGCCAGTAGCACCACCATTGTTCAGCTCAGATGGCTGCTTAGGATCCGGCAATAGGCTTATGCTTTCAAAGTTTAGGAGTGCAGTAACGTCTGACATGGTGGGGCGATCTGCTGGATCTTCCTGAGTGCAGAGTAGTGCCACCTGAGCGTACTGCTTTACCTCAGCAAGTTCAAATCCATCACCTAATATTGGATCTACAAGCTCATGTAGCCTTCCATCATGCCACAACTGCCATGCCTGAAACACATGTTTAGCTGTCAGCAAAGATTTTATAGTGTAAATCCAAACTCACATATGTATGCCCGGTTTTGAAATAAATATGGAGAGGATGAAACTAAGCAAATATTCAACATTTCAGAAGTTGGATCACTCACATCTCTTACGAGGTTACCAACAGTGTCTCCTTGATGCTCCAGTATGATATTCTTTCGCCCACTGATGACCACTAAAGCCAACACCCCAAAGCTAAAAACATCAGACCTGACTGAATAAATGCCTCGAGATGCATACTCTGGAGCTTTGTAACCACTGAATAAACAATCAGGAGAGTGGCATCAGTGCACAAGAACAAAATTGTTTTGCACATAGTCCTGTTACAATCAATGTTGTGAATTGCTTACCAAGTTCCCACAACCCTACTTGTATGCCCTTCTGATGCATCTGAACTCAGAGTTACAGCTGATCCGAAATCTTTGGGTTCATGCCATGATCCAGGAGGACATTTTCTGGTTTCAGGTCCCTATGGACAATGCAAAACTTGGAGTGCTTGTGTAAGTAAACAAGTCCCTCTGCTAATCCTTTAATTATATTAAGTCGCTTAGACCAGTCAAGCAATGGCCCCTTTACTTTGTCTGCAAAATGTTAAGGCAACAAGCATATTAAGAATCCTTTTGTTTACAATTTTAAGCTATTCTGAATCAAACGACAATAAATTCAGATCAGCTGAGGCAAGAAGGAATTAACTAAAATTGGAGTTATTCAAGTCTTTCATTTGATCAGAATGGTTTTAGAGATAATGAAAGGAATCAAGTGAAGTATGTTTTGAAGAATAACTTTGGTTATAGGAAAACATACCAAAGATGAATTGGTGCAGGCCACCTTTGTGCATGAGCTCATACACCAGAATTCTTTCTTTCCCATGGATGCACCACCCCAACAGCCTAACTAGATTGATATGCTCAAGCCTCGCTAGTAGAAATTCATTGGTGAAATCATATACTGCCGCATGTTCATTCAACCTTTTGACGGCAATCATGAGTCCATCAGGCAACTCACCCTGCAGTGTTTACTAATAAATAAAGCTTGAACTATATTATGTCAAAATAGACTACTAGAGTATCACTTATTTGAAAGATAATGCTTACAAGCATTCATTTTGTTAGTTCATTCTATTTGGGGTTATAATTACCTTGTAAACTTTAGCAAAACCACCCCACCCAACGTTTCTATCCTCTGAGAATGTGTCGGTAGCGTTGACAATCTGAGAGAATTCAAACTTTCTGAATCCTGAGCAACTCTCTTCAGTATGGGTACAAAGCTCCAACAGTTCTTCAGTGTCCAGAATCTTCTGTCCTTGCAAGTCCATTGCTCCTGAAATTATGGATAGTATATCCTAGTCACCGGTGGAACTGCAGCATTCATCTGGTTAAGCTAATAAAGAAGTACAGTGAGAACAATCAAGCTTCTTTGATAGATCATCATATCCGAAGACAAGTGTAGGACTTCAGGTTAGAGTTTGCATATGTATAATATATGTTAGTACTACTAGTTAGCTTAGTGCTCTTCCATGATTCATGCTTATTTTCTTTCTATATGATGCATGAAATTCTGTGTGGTACAGGAAAATGGTACAAGTTTATTAAATTAGTCACACGAGCACTTTTATTCTCTCCATTGCAGTATGTTCAAAAGCATGGAGTATCAACAACAGTTAAAGCATTAGAGATTCTTGAAGCGATAACATTGAAATGAAAATTTCAGTCTCTTGATATTTTTTTAGACCACGACTAAGAGGATAAGAAATCATACTATCATAGAGGTAACTACCTACCTGCAAACGATTGTTTTGCAACATTATAAATTTTAGGAGCTCCTTGAACTTGTATTCTGGTGAAGTCCTCAACACTTATTGGAAATCTGATCATTATGCCAAAATGCCAATTTCTTCAAAGGCATGACATAGATTTGAATTTTGATATGCGAGGAATTAATTTGCTGACTTTTAATCGACTACATTTATTTAAACAAAATGTAACCTGACGTGATGATGGCTTGACCCATTCATGATTAGAACTGGCACAGCTTCAGCAGCCTGCTGGTAGACAAAGACTTGGAAGTCAACAAGTATTACTGATGTCATCTATCTCTAGGATTAACCTGTTTATTTTTTAAAAAAAATTAATCATACACACACATATAAAAGACATTCGATGAATTCAGTGGTAGTAACTTTTTATAGAACTTTTCAGTTCATAGATGCTACTTCAATCGGATTACAAACAAAACGAATGGCCCTAGAATAAGCTATTCTTCTTCCTAATAACAATACAAATTACATGTTCACATGATATGGAATGAACAACCAAAAGTAATCAACAAGCTAAAACACGAGCGTGCCGTGACCCGGCGTTCATGTGTAGTGTCGACGAGCGCGATAAGCGGGACGAGGCGGATGAACATGTCGATCTCCTGCTCCACGGCGCGGAGCTCTTCGGCCATCCGGGCGCCGAGAAACAGGTTGCGGAGGTACCCGCAGTCCTGGTACGCCGTGACGAGGGCGTAGCACCGCCGCAGGGCGTCATGGAGCTGCTGGAGGGGCCGCCGCGTGGCCTCCCGCCGCATCAGCTCGGCGAGCTCCATCTCCCGCAGCAGGCCGCCGACGATATCCACGTGCTGCGCCAGGCGCCGGCACGCGTCGCGGTGACGGCGCGCCGCCAGCGCGGCCGGCACGACCATGGACACCAGCCCGAGCGCGTCCACGCCGACCAGCTGCGCCACGTTCGAGGCCTGCCCGAGCACGGTCCACAGGCCGCTCGGGCTGACCAACGGGCTCGCCGTGGCCGCTTCATGGGCCTCTCCTGCTCTGAACCTCGTCACCGTCGCTGCGTGCGACATTATACGGGTCAACCGGTCAGGTCAGGTGACTGGTGTGGTGAGTACTGCTGCTGAACAGTGACTTTGACTAAAGCGTGGCACTTGTGTGGAACTTTTGGAGAAAGAAAATCTGTTCACTGATGGTCAAAATGGGCCGGCCTGCTCAGCATTGCTGAATTGTTGGCTTCTAGCCCAACCTCAACAAGCCTCACGAGAGTTACGTTGTTGGGCTAAAGTTTTGTCAGTATCACATATCACGTTCGGAGGCTTAGGATGACTAAATATAAGCTAATTATAAAATTAATTGCATAGAAGTAGACTAATTAGCGAGACAAATCTATTAAGCCTAATTAATCCATGATTACTATATGTTTACGGTAGCACCACGTTGTCAAATCATAGACTAATTAGGCTTCATAGATTCGTCTCGCAAATTAACCTCTATCTATGTAATTTGTTTTTTAATTAGTATATATTTAATACTCCTAATTAGCATCTAAACATCCGATGTGATGGAACTCAACTTTAGTCCCCTAGTATCAAACACCCCAGTCGCAGGTCTGTTCAGTTCGTCGACAAACAGAGTCACATCAATGGCCCCGTTCGGCTTATCCCATATTCGGTTTGTTCGGTTTCTTTTTTTTAGCCGGAATAGTGTTTTTCTCTCACAACAATTCACCCAGAACAGTGTTTTTCAGCCAGTTTCAACTAAAATTCTGCTAGTCGAACGGGGCCAATACACCACAAGTTTTTAAGCAACTATTTGATTTACTATTGAAACTATGACGTGATATACTTTCTTACCACCCTATTTCATACGTCATATCTTCAATTTTACTTGCCACGTTTTCTGTGATAGACAATGTAACTAAGGTTAGGTGCGGTAATATTTGACAATGAACTAAGCTGGCCTTTTAACTTAATTATTATGTCTCTCATATTTTTTTTAGATTATTTTAAAAATAACTTTATTTATTTAACAATTAGTGCAATCCTAAAAACTGCTAGTTTAATCTCTAAAAAATACGCCTAAAGATATGGTGAGATGCCAATATAGGTGCCGAGACCCATGAAAGCAGTCTTCATGCCATCCCTAACGTGCACCAGTGCTTCGTCAAAACTCATGGAGCAACAAGAGCAAGGTCCCTATACTCTCTCTAGTTTTTTTTATGTTGTTGTTTAGGGACAAGTCTCAAAAACTTAGTTTTCACTATAATTTATGTTGCAATTAGTCCACCAACCGTATTGACACATTATTTAGAATCATATTAGACATAAGCATCTGATGTTATTGTTTAGTACTAAGACTAATAAAATTTACTTATATTGCTCACTTTTTAACATAATTGGCATAATAGATATTTCCTCTTTCCCTAAATAAATCAATTTATAAGTTGTAAGTCAAACATTTTTTAAATATCGACGTAGTGGGGAAAAAGCATTTTGACGTGAATCAAGCCATGGATCAGGCGGTCTTAAAATCTAGTGTTAAGGAACTTAAGGACACTGTAGTGTTCTTTTTCTCTTGAGAGTTGAGAGGAGATGAGCTTTCTGGTCAAACAGCATGTTCGCTGGTTGGTTTCAGCTATGGCTTATCAACCAACCAATCACCCTGTTCGCTCGTTGGTTTCAGCCAGGCTTATTCAACCAGCCAACAGTGTTTTTCTCTCACAACAAACCAGCACCAGCCAGCTCAAATCAGCCCAGAAACCAACCAACGAACACGCGCGAATAGTGTTTTTCTTTCACAACGAACCGGCACCAACCGAGCTTATTAGTCCAGAAAACCAACCAGCGAACAGGCCGAAAATAGGCTCGGCTCCTCAGCCATGGCCCATGTCTGTCTTAAATTGCTGGCTTTCTAGTTTTCTCCGTGAATTGTAGTGGAGTGGGTGCAGCTCCAATCAAACATGAGCTCATTAGGCCTGACAAGAGTTTGCTACAATCGGAACATATCTCCAGTATATGTCTCAACAGGTCTAGGTGATTCCTCTCTAAAAATGGAAATGGTGATAGACATGTGGATTACAGCTTTTACTTGTTTCATGGTATGGTATATATCTGTATCCTCGAAAAAAAAATACTCGGTTCTACTCCATCCTTCTACTACTACTACGACTTGTTCAAATTAGCCCCACCTTTTCTGCCAACGTCTTGGCAAAAACTGGACGATGGATTTGACGCCCAAAATGTTCATGTCTGCTTGTCTCTGCTAAAATCCAAACATCCTTACATTGTTAAAATTTCTGCTCGGATAAAGCTTCACGAGGTGACTGTGAGCCTTTTCCTTTCCTGCAGGCGTGGCTAAGGATGGCGACGGATCGGGTTTGGGGCGGATATCCATGGTTTCGGGTTCTGTGGGTTCGGGTTTGGGGATGGTTTTTCACCCACGGTTTTCAGGTTTGGGGCCCCGAAACCAATCGGGTTCGGTTTCGGGTTTGGTTTTCCACCCGTGGATATCCAATGGATATCCGAAATAAATCATTTAGAATTAAAACTCATGTTTTATAATATACTAATAATAATTTGTTTACTTAGATTATTAAATTTATTTAAAGTTGACTCATGAAAATATTTATTATTTGTTGCCTCTTGTTTATACATGTGAATATGTGTATATATATCCATGAGTTTTGGTATCCATTCGGTTTCGGGTATCCGTTCGGGTTTGGTATCCATGAGTTTGGTTTTAGTGATAGATTTCCACCGAATCGGTTTTTGGGGTAATTCGGGTTTCGATTTTGGGTTTGGCTTTTCGGTGCACTGAGACTCCACCTGACCCGTTGCCATCCTTGGGCGTGGTTCATATCAAACGAGTGACCAGTGACTAATAAAGCTCCGAACAGTGAAGGTACAACTAAAGTTTCATAGCAAAAATAAAATGAATGGTATTGCCAAACGCTGTAAACGGCCATGACTCATGAGCTGTTGGTTAACTGTAGACCACAATCAAGATTGGGTTTATGGAGGTAAATAAATAAAGGAGGAGGAGCAGTGTAGCAGTGTAGCAGTGGAGGCAGAGTGTAATGACACGACCAAGATCAACACTGTCACTCACTCATCACTGTCACAGAGCACAAACTGGCATTGACCTCAGAGCTTACTCCTCCTAGTGGGGGTGGCCGAATGGCAAAAAATAACAAACGGCTCATCTTTTGATGCGGGAGACCAACGGGAAGACGCAGGCGAAAGCGCGTGCGTAGCCCGCGGGCCGCGGGCGCAAGCGCAAGCGCAAGGCTGCCGCTGCAGCTCCGCAGCTGCGCTCCGCTCCACTCTCGGCGGAGATCCCGATCCTGCTGGAGCTGGACGAGCCACCCCACCCATAAAGATTTCACAGATCCTGATGGCGTCGCGTGGTACGGACGTCGCTACCTCGGAAGTTTTATGTGTAAGACACGAGATCCGAACCAAAGCCATAAAGATCTCCTCCTACCTCACGTCCTCACCTCCCCACCTCCAGCATTATCCTCCTGACGACGACGATCCGCAGGACCGCAGACAGAAACACAAAACCCATGGCGGGCGGTTACTGAAAAGGACGAGCGAGAAGGAGGAAAGTTTCAGTCACGCAGATGCATGCATGCCGCGCGCGGCGTTTCCTTCTTTTCCAGCGCGAAAAAGGCACGGCGTCGTCCGTCCTCTCGTCCTGACCTGAGTCCTGACGGCTTCCCGGGCGGCCCACCCACTTAAAGCGCAAGCAAGCAGAAGCAAGCTGCCGAAGCCTCCGGCCCTCTGCTCCCCTGGCACACCAACAACGCCCTCGCCCTCTTCACTCCCACTGCGCCGCGCCCGGGGGACCCGGCGGCCACGCGCGACCGAGCAAGAGAGGACCGACCAGCCTGAGCTAGCTACCACCACTCCGCTGCGCTTTTTGACAATGCTAACCGCACCCGCACGCCGTCCTCCTGCGTCGCCAGGTCTCTCGGCAACGCAATTATTGCCGCAGCGAAGCGACAGGTGTGGCGTCAATGGCGTGGGTCTGACCCTGACCCTCACTGGCCCATCCATCCGTCGCCTACTACTCGCGTAGGAGCACTAGCTAGCTAGCTCCGGGTTGAGTGGAGCTAGTCATGGCAGCCATCATCATCATCATAGCCACACTTCTCGCTCGTCATCACGAGCTGCCGAGATAGTTGCGGCAGCCGGCAGCACAGTGTGCAGCGCAGCTGAGGCGGCTCCCTGTCCGTCCGTCCACTCGCGGCGCAGTGGCTGCCCTGCCTGCCCACGGGCTGTGTCGTGCGTGCGTGCGTGCACACATATGCGCCGCGGCTGCGGCGGCGGTCGCCTTGTCGTTTGCTCTGTCCCGGCTCTGCTCGGCTAGCTGCGCGGGTGGATCGGAGGAGGGGGAGTAAAGAATTGGAGGCGGGCGCGGATTGGATGCTGTGCGTGCGCGCGGAGGACGCGCTGGCCGCCGCTGCAGCCGCGGCCGCGGCGTCCGACAAGATGCGCTCCGTGACCCTGTCAGTCCCTCTCCCTCTCTCTCAAACTTGCAAGTGTGCTTCGTTGGGTTGGGTCTTGGAGTGTGCTCAAAGTTGGCTCCTTTCGTCTGCGTGTGTGCAGGGGCGGTGGGACGATCCAGAGGGCGGTGCGGAGGATGGCCGGCGGCCGGAGGAGACCCGGCGCCGCCTCGGCGGACCCGGGGACCGGCGACGCGTCGGCGTCGGCGTCGACCACCTGCTCCGGGGTTGGTTTTCGCTTCCCTTATGATCAAAGCCTTCGCATGCGCTCGCGCTTCTGCCATCTTTCAGTAGCCGCGCAATTTCTGTGCAACTTGGGTTCATCGTTCGAGGATTGTTTTTTGTTGCGCTCAAAAACATTGGCAAGAATCTGCGGTGTTGTCTTGTGCATCGGGTAGGGTAGTGAGGTAGCATCAGCTCCAGACGAGCTGTCTGATTGCTTCGCGTTCCGTGTTCGAGAGGGGCCCAGACCAGATGAATCGTCGCTTTCCCTTTGTGCTAGTTCTTCACTGTTTGGCACCAAAAAAAATAGTTCTTCACTGCTTGTACTTGTGGAGTTGTCGCTCTCCTGCCTCGGATGTATCGTCGGATGGAATGCCTCGTTTCTTGCATTGGTTCCCAAACTGTTTCAGGTGATCTGTGAAATCTGATGCAGGTACTGGTCTGGTGTTTGTGTTTTCTTTGTAGGATGATACCAGCATTGGTAGTGCCAAGAGGGAAGGGGCACGAAGGTGCATCGTGCAGCGGTACAGATCGCAGCTCGAGCAGGAAGTGAGTGTGTTTTCCATGGTTTCTGAACTCTACAATTTTGAATTTTGTAGCATGCTGTTTTCAGTTGAAAGAATTCCGCTTTGTTTCGAGTTGTGATGGGCTCTGTTCCTTTTAAATGGAAGCTGGCTAATATTGGTGGGCGGTGGGCATATCCAGTGCTTCGGCCCTGTTCGCTTGAACTTATTAGCCTGGCTTATCAGCCATGATACAGTGTTTTTTTCTCACGATAAATCAGCCAACAGTACTTTTTATCCTGGCTTTTCAGCGAAACGGATTCATTGAAAATTGCTGATGAGAGTGGTCCTATGATGAAATCCATTCTCTAAAATTTGTACCCTGATTATATGAAGTTCGTTAAAATAATGTGCATTTTTTGTTTTTCATGCCTTCCCATGTGCCTTTAACTTCATCAGTAATAGCATCACTGTGGTTCAAGCAATTTTTCATGGACACCTTTGATAAGGAAAGCTTGAATAGCTTCTATGACAGGAGATTATTTTTTTGCAAGTTCAAAAGAACAAAAAGCAGGTATCCCAGATGTGATTGTGTACTAAGTGTGTAATACTCTGATCTTGACATACCTGTACAGGTTAAGAAATTGCAAAGGCAACTCCAAGAAGAGATTGATTTGCATCTGGTGTTGGCAGATGCCATTACATATAATGCGGCACTGATACTTAAGTCGTCTATAAAGCTTCCAGACAAGGTGCACACTTTAGATAAGAGTATTAATGTATTCATTTGTTTGTGACACTCGTCATGGACCCAGCAATCTTATGATATCCTATCCCTTTTAAAGGCACATGAGCTATTAATTAGCTTATCCTCTGTGGAAATCGCTATCACAAAGCTTGAAGAGGATCTAAACCACCTGCATTACCAGTTATGTCATGCAAGGAATGAAAGGCTACTTGCAGAAAATAAGCCAGGATGCTTGCTACCTAGAGCATCAGATTGCCAACCCTCCACAGCTTGCGATTGTACAGGGCGAGAAGTAAGTTATCTTCACAAAGTTTAAATCTCTTTTTATAATTACGCTTTTTTTACTATGAAATTAGTGACTGTTTCTTTGTCAAATTTTCTAAGCCCGAACAAATGTTAAGAGATTTGAGATTCAGAGATTATCACCCAGTCGAACAAGATTTTTCAACTGAACCTGAAGATCAGCAGGATGATGAAAAAGACGCTGAAGATGGAGAACGGGTATCTCTAAATATGCTGTTAGAAAAGCACCAAGATGTTTCTTTAACTGGACTGTTGGAACACCGAGATGAAGAGGTCCTACTCTGCACTGCATTCATATTTCTTAGTTTTAAATGCACATCTTGGGACCTAAGAAAATTAAGTTTTCAGTTAAGAAAAATCTAGTTGTATCCCTGCAGATGCAAGAGGCATGCTCTATGGAAAAAGAAGGCAAAGAAGATCAGAAGATAGATGTGTTACCATTTAGCCAGCCAAATTTGAAGAAAGGCAACATGAGTGGAAATTTGTGGATTAATCCAAATCAGCTCTCTGAAGAGATGGTGCGCTCCATGAAAGATATCTTCCTTCATTTATCTACATCTTCCAAGATATCACCAGAGGAGCCTTTTGCTAATTCATCTTCATCAGCAGAACGTCTGTCTGGTTCAACATTGACTACTTTGTCGGATTCATCTGTAATAGCCTCAGTGCTGCGCAGTCCTTCAATTGACTTGAACCATGATGATGGTATTCTTGATGAAATCAGAAACTTTGACCCATACAATGTTAATGGGAAGGAAGCACGGAGAGACATTGGAAGCTATTGTTCAGTAGCTGAAGTGTCTTGGATGTATATTGGCAATGAACAACTTGAATATGCATCTGGAGCTCTGAAAAAGTTCAGGTTTCCAGCTAAACACTTGCCTTCAGTTATTGATTATAATTAACACATCGAATGCTGAAAATTTTACAACTAAGAAGCACTACAATTTACTTGTAAGCGGTAATAACTATTTCTCCCTTTCTCCTTTTGCAGATTTCTTGTGGAGCACCTATCAAAGGTTGACCCTTCTTGTATGAACTGTGATGAACGGTTAGCATTTTGGATTAACCTGTACAATGCATTAATAATGCATGTAAGTATGATCTATCACCTTTTTAAGAATGCCAATAAGTTACTTTGTTAGAGATAGAAGTTGACGTTTTCTTTCGTTCATTATTGTCAAAATAGTATTGCACCCTGAACACCGTGCATGTTTACTTGAACTTTACTAGGCTTATTTGGCATACGGTGTCCCTGAAAATGACATTAAGCTTTTCGCACTAATGCAAAAGGTTTGATGAAATGTCGCTTTGGTTTATAACTTTCTCTGAAATTTAAAGAAATAGTATTTTGACAAGCTAGTGATAATGTTACAGGCCTGTTACACGATCGGTGGGCAGCCTGTCAGTGCAACTGAAATAGAGTTTGTGATTCTGAAGATGAAGACTCCCGTGCACCGGCCACAACTCGTATAACTCTGTTCCTCATTTCCAGGTCCCTCCATTGATCATACAAGTTGAAAATCCATCTTACTATTTTCCTCCTTTTCAGTCCTTGATGCTGGCCCTTCACAAATTTAAAACATCAGAGAATCTCAAGAAATATTCAATCGATGATACTGAGCCCCGTGTTCTCTTTGCACTCTGTTCTGGGATGTTCTCTTCACCTGCGGTAAGTGAATGGGTAACAATGGAACTCTGTTAACAAGAAATTCTGTTTCCAGTGTGCACAGTAAAGGTGCCATAATACTTGAACCATATTCTTTCCCTATTACCATTTTGGAAATGATGACTTCCTATCAACCAGGTAAGGATTTTCTCTGCTGAAAATGTTCGAGCTGAGCTTCAGGAATCAATGAGAGACTACATCCGAGCATCAGTTGGTATAAATGACAAGGGAGAGCTTATAGTCCCCAAGTTACTGCAGAGTTATGCCAAAGGCATTGTGGAGGACTCTCTGCTTGCCGACTGGATCTGCCGTCATCTAACACTAGACCAAGTCGCTGCAATCCAAGATACATCATCGTCGCATAAGCAACGCCTTCTTGGAGTGCGCAGTTTCAGCGTCATCCCATTTGATTCAAGATTCCGGTACCTATTCTTGTCCAAAAACAGTAGGTGCCAGAACTGAAACAAATTGCGTTTGCTCTATGTGCAGAAAGCCACTAGAGTGGGCGTTTGACATAGTGAAAAATGAAAAAAAAGTAAGTTAGCTGTGCTGTACATTTTGTAAATTTTGGGGTGACTAGGATTCTTCTCTGTATGTAAAATTCAGTTAGCTTTTGTACATCGAGCAAACCCAAAATATAACTGGAGATTCGGATGGTTCAGTTTCAGGTTAGTGGCTTAATTATTGCCAAGTAACCCAAAATTATCCTGCAAATTCACAGCCAGTAAACCTGCATCATGCCTCGTGGGTATGTACATCCAGCAAAGTGAACTATGGCTGCGACTGAACTTTACAAGGCGATTGCTCAACCGAGCGAGCATTCATTTCTGAATAGGTTCGATGTCGATGAGGAGGCCCTGAGACGGGTACGGCAGCGGGAACCTGGAGAAGCTGCGGTCGCAGCCGGCGGCGAGCTTCCACCTGAAGCGCGTCACGATGTGGTGCACGGCCACCAGCGTCTCCACCCTGGCGAACTCGTTCCCGGGGCAGACGCGCGCGCCGCCGCCGAAGGGCACGAAGGCGAAGGGCGGCACCGCCGACGCGTTCTCGAACCGAGCCGGATCGAACCTGCCGGGCTCCGGGAAGATGGCCGGGTCCCACTGCGTCATGTTGGCCGCGTGGATCACCTGCCAGCCCTTGGGTATGAGGTAGCCGCCGTACTCGACGTCCTCCACCGTCTTCCTCATCATGGTGAACACCGGAGGCACCATCCGCAGCGTCTCCAGCGCCGCCGCCCAGGTGTACCGCATCTTGCCGAGGTCCTCCCACGACAGAGCCTCCCCGGCCGCCTTGCTCCGCGCAATCTCTTCTTGCTCTGATCGGATTGTATCGTCCATGGATTAGAACAACCCATCAGCGTGTATGCTAGAGCTTAGCTATGATGAAGGGAATTACCCTGGACAACTTTGTCGTAGGCGTCCTTGTCGGCGTCGAGCTGCTGGATGAGGAAGGTGAGGAGGGCGGCGGTGGTGTCGTGCGCGGCGACCATGAGAAACATGACGTTATCGATGATCTCCTCGTCAGGCAGGCCCTCCGAGAGCATGAGGCTGACAACGTCGCTGGCCGGCGAGCTCTCCCCGCGCTCCAGCTTGGCCCTCCTCTCCTGGATGACCCCGGCGACGGCGCGCCGCCCACGCTGGCTCGCGGCGAGGCACCGGCTGTATGTGGAGAAGGGCAGGTTCACCGGGACCGCCCAGATGCCCCTCACCAGCTCCTGGAACTCCGTCCAAAGCTCCCGGCGGACGGCGCCCGTCCTGAGGCCGAAGATGGCGGTGCACATGACATCGAAGGTGAGCGACTTCATGGACGGCATCACGGCCACGGTACCCCGGCCGCGCCACTCGGCGTCGAGGTGGCGCCGGACCTCGCCGTCCATGCTGGCGACGTGCCTCTTGACGGCATCCACCCTGAGGAACTGCACCATCATGGCCCTGACACGGCGGTGCTCGTCGCCGACCACGTCCATGATCGTCCGGCGGCCCACCATCCGGGCGAAGGACTCGGGGTCTTGGCGGTCACTCCGGCGCTGGTGAAGATGAACTTGTTGGCGGAGGTGCCGACAAGGAAGGCCGTCGGACAGCCGAAGAGGCGCAGCCGCGACACGGACCCGTACGTGGCACACACCGCCGGAGCCAGTCGTCGGCGGTGTTGGCCCGGAGGGCGCGGACCAGGCTCAGCGTCTGCCCGATGAAAGGCAGACCGAATGAGCCCGGAGGCAGGGGTGCTTTCGGATTCGTCTTCTTGCCGCCGGCGCTGGCAGAGAGGAGACGGAGCAGTACGGGGACCGATGCTACAACCGCGAGGACGACGGCAACTGCAGCCGCCAATGTCGCCGGAGCAGCATCCATTGCTTCCGATCAAGAGCTTGCACTTTGCAGTAGTACTTCCTTGTTAGGTTCCTACTCCACATTTCTTTCGAGGTGATGCCTTGTGGTTGGAAGGTGGATGCCATTGGAGTAGGGACAAGATGATTAGTCATTAGTCAGCATATGATGACAACATAAAGATAAAATAAACAAGAAAACAAGAGGATGAAAAAGACAGATAGGATAGGGAATGGTATATTGGTAATCTCCATATAGGCATAGCCCGCTAGAAAAACAACTTAATGTTCCTTTCACTAGGGTGTTGCCTGTTGGGACTAGAACACCAAGATAAATATTTCTCAGTATTATACATTGGTGCCATTTTAAAAAAAAAGAAGAAGAAGTGAAGTTTTCAACGGAACAAAATTTTATCTGTATTCCTGCATTTGCAAGAGGCTCCAGAAGAATAGACAGACTAACTGGGGGTTGGGGGAAACTGCCCACATGACTTTGAATTTCACAAACAACTTGTGAGATGGTGTGTCCCTGTCTATGTTATGATGAGTAATTGATAAGATGGTATGAGCCTTTTGGTTGTGTTCAATTGAGATTGACTATGGTGGACTAATCAGAGATGTTGAGTTGATGAGTGTGTTGTGTGGAGGAAATGTATCTCTTGGTTTGTGATGTGTAGGTATTGGATGCGATATGGTGGCTAACGCTGAGTGATTAAGGTCAAGCAAGTTTTCGCGTCAATGATCCAAAGGCAGTGACGAACGAACAAGGAGGTTTAGGACAGATCAACCAAGGAGTTAGTGCGCAGGCCATAGGCGATCCGCATCATCCTCAACTAAATTTATGGAGACAACATCGACTAAGTCAAGGTGGGCATCCAGGTCCACAAAAACATTTACAGCAGTCATCCTCAACTACTACATGAGTACATGACACTGCTGACATGCGTACCCCGTTATGGCCTCATCACTGCAAGAACTCGCTACTGAACTTCCGCCCCAAGTTTGTGTGGGACTCACTTTCTTGTGTTTCCAAAAATATAAGAGAACTAGCTGGAACCCGAACTGCGCGGGCTAGCAAGCTCTGAATCATAGGAGCAGTTTTGAATCGTAGGAAAGCAGAAAATGTCTGTTACTGAAGGCCACTTTTATATACATGAGCCTTATGTTTTTCATCAGATTCATACCTTGGTTGTAGCACATGAATTGCATTGAAACTAAAAATCTCCACACAAAAATGCATGAAGAGGGTATTCTGCTTGATTTTCGTAGCATACCACTGGCCCAACATACAGTAATGTTAGCTTTGACACATATAAGTTTACTGATAAAAACAGTCAAATATATTACACATGTTAGTATCCTTAAATATTGGCACCTCTGAGAATTGGTCACATTGTACAATGTTCTCATAATAAAATACAATGCGGTTGTTCCAAAACTAAAAATACTTCTTGAATTCTTCCTCATGCTTAGCAAATCTGGTATAAATTCTACGCAAGACATCTGGCAAATTAAAGGCACTGTAGGATAAGAGGGTAAGACATGAGATAAATATCAATTAGCAAACAATAAGCACATAAATATTTGACCATGTATTGCAGTGTGAGTTCATGGATAAATATAGCAGATAAAATGGTACATACAGGAAATGAGGTATCTGCCTATTGTGTATATTTTAGATGGCAGTCCACATTGCCCAAACAAAAAATATCTGATGCAACTGATCTTGGTCGTAATCTAATTTGAACTCACCAGTCCTGTGCACGTCGAAGAATGAGACAGTATTAACCAACAGAAGCATGTATTATATTAGAGGAAATTTTGTTCTTGAAAAGAGACCTATGAAGTCTACTATAGCAAGCACATGAGAAGACAAAGCTTTGGTGCCAAAATTTGGACTGCATAAAAGGGTGGAATGAAGATAAAAAAATCAACCTATCATCTACCTTATTAGCTACAATGTTTCTGTACATCACTATCAGAGACCCAGAATATAATATATACCATAACAATAACAAATCTTAGAATTTTGATTGATGCATTATGTCAACCAAGGCCTAAACAGCCTTTTCATTAGATAAATTAGAAAACCACGGGCAGGTGTATGTAATCAGTTGAAACATGCATTTCAGGTGAACTCAATCACTGAAGCCCAAATAATCATTTAGAGGCAAACAACAGGATAGACAATATAGAATCTTGAATGTGGAACATTGCCCAAAGTTTGGAAAACACATTTTAGGGGACGTGGGTAGGCACCTATGGGAATTGCCTCGAAGTATCTAGACGACCTGAACACACTGTTAGATGTGGGTGAATGGTAGTAAAAGAGATAACCCGATGACTTTGAAAGGAATAAGGAACGGAAGTACCTGTGGAGTATAAGTGGGTCATTGCCTGGTGTTAGACTGTTAGCTGCATTCGATACTACTTATACCTATTGCTATCCTGAAAAGGATCAGATGAGAATGAATATGTATAACCAATAATCAGGTTATGAAGATACAAAAGAAGTATGGTTAGGAGAAAAAAAAAAACACACGCAAGGAAAATAAGAATAGTGTAATGTCTCGAAATCTTGTTTCTTTGCTAAAATATGGGAATGTACCTTATTCTCTTCGAGAAGCATATCCTGAGTTCAGTCGTAATGGACAACCCTCTGCACGCGCCATATCTGTTGTAAACAAAGAACGGAATTTGGTCATATGATGGAAAAACATGCAAGGACTAATTGCATACTGACACACTGAAAGTTTGGTTGTGCAGGTGACGGCTGTATAGGCAGCATCCATTTTTTTTCCTTCATTTTTTTTTTTTGGTTTGGCATTCCATCAAGCGACGTAAAGGCAGAAGATAGAAAGGTGAAAGAGAACAGGGATTGAAGGCCTTACCGTGTATGGGGAGGAGGAAGAACGCGGAGCAGGGCTGCCCCTCCGCCTGGCGCGGCCGTGAAGCCGGTGGAGAAGGGCGGCGGCGGCGGCGACGGCGGACACCTGCTGTCTGAGGTTTCCGGCAAGGGTTACATCCTTTCGTCTGTGGCCGCGAAGACGAAGCGGAGGCAGCGACGGAGGGAGCCGGACGGGCAAGCGTGTCCGCGGCTGTCGGCGGTGGCGCGGGCGTCAGCAGCCGCCGGCTTCCTCCGATGGATGCGGAGGTCGCGGTGAGGGGAGGGAGCCGGCGATGGGGACGGCCGGCGAGGCGGCGCGGCGGGGACGGCCGGAGTGACGTCGGCGCTAGCAGAGGCGGCGAGCGGCGCGGAGGGCACGCAGGCCGCGGGACAGCGGGCGGCGGAGGGCACCGGGGCGCGAGCGTCGCAGAAGGTTCGCGAGCCGGAGTTTTTTTTAAGGGAAAATTGGTTACGGCCCTGTTTGTTTCAGCCCTTTTCTGAGTCTCCCTGAGTCTCGCTTATAAGCTGAGCAGGCTTATCTGATAAGTCACGATCTTGAGAATCTGCTGTCTCAATAAACTGGATGTTTGATTGTCCTGATTATTCCTGGTAGATTATCTGTTCTGGATGTAAATTGACATATGTACCCCTGAGGCAGATGATACATCTTTTGATTCATCACAATGATCGGAAGACAATGGTGGGAATATTTTTAAAGTTTGAGATAGCAATATGGTTCCATTAAATTGCAATGTACAATAATAGTCGTAAATAACATCCATTTGGGTATTGTAATTGCTACAAAATACTCAAGTTTCTAACAATGAATCACCCAACCAACGCATTATCAATAGCATCACGGAAAGCACATATATTCATATCATCCGCTTGAACCAAACACCATCAATTTGAAGGAACTTGGGACCCAACACCACTACTGTCTTCCACATAGGTTTCAAAATGTTCATCATATATGGCATTGTCTCTAATAAAATTATGAAGAGCCATGCAAACAACGATAATCTTTGATTGCTTCTCAATTGGATAGCTAGGTAACTGCAAGAGAGTGCGCCATGTCATCTTGAGAACTCCAAATGACCGCTCAATCACATTTTCGGAGGGATGCATGAGCATAGTTGAACACCTCCTTGATCCCATTGCATGGCGACCATGTTGCCATTCGGGCACATGATACCTTTGTCCCTTGTAAGATCATGAAAGAAAAAAAAACAGTGTCACCAATTGTATTGAGCCACATATTCGAACAAGTGGAGCTCGGCACCCATTCAAAAGTAGACAGAGTCACCAATTCTCTCTTGAATGAAGCACTTAAAGTTGACGTAAATTTATGAAATGTCATGTAAGATCATGCCACAGATTCCTTAACATACATCATTCAAGATATGGCAAGCAATGAGAAAAAAGCAACCCTTAAAGAGGATGCACAGAAAATGCCTTTGACACCATTGGAGCATGTTAGATGTGATCTACATTGCCAATTAAATAAAGTCTCACATGGAGCACCTCATGCACGATCTCAGGATCGCCGATTAGAAGGAAAACAACAACAGATGACTTTTTAATTAAAGGAATCAAATGATTACGCACTTAAGCCAATGATTCCACCCTTTTGAGAAATGCTAAGTTACCGGTGCAAGGAAAGAATTTGAAGCAAAGCTAGATTCTAAACTTTTCCTCTTGGTCCTCCCTTCCAAGTCTGGATCGCTAGCGCTAGCACATGGATGGGCCTTGGCAAAGGATTCCCTTTGCCCCGATTTGATCCAAAATCAACCAATCTGAAGCCAATCTTGTTGCGAAAGGATACACCTTTTCCTAATTAAAATCACCTTACTTATCCACTCAACAATGTACTAAGAACTAAGCGTCGACTCTTTGCTGGGCCTTAGGCAAGGAATCATGTGTACACATGTGAGATTAGCAATTGACACAAACAACGAAATGGATCTTCATTGCTTCCACGAGGCATTGTGTGTCCTAAACTACACGCAAATGATAAATTGTATGAAGAATAAACAGGCCAAGCTAATGCTTTATTAGATCGAAGCGCTGGCTATCTTCATCGAGGATAAAGCCTAAAACTAGATACTAATTCATAACCACAAGCGCCTAAACTTCGATTGGGCGGCAAAATTTCCACGGAAAGGATCAATTGCAGTGCGCCCATGCGAGATCCCTAGCCCGATTGTTCCCAATTCCACCAGGAAAATTCGGGAACTCAAGTTAGGCGCAAGGCGCAGGCCGTCCCTCAAGTGTGTGACACCACACAAGCAACCAATGAAACGGCGCCCGAATCACAAAGGGAACACCCAAATTTCATCGAAGGCAAGCAGTTCCTACCCACCCACGGCCAAAAACACGGCTGAGAATCCCAAACTAAGAGCCTTATCCCAACATTCCAGCAGGACCCGATACCAAACCGAACCGCCTTGAATTCATCATAAGCATGGTATGGTGGGAGGCAAACCAAGGCGCGCCGGATCGAAGCGAGGCCTGTACCTAGACCGAAAGCGGGCGCAGACGGGCGCCAGATCCTGGCGGTGGGCGCGAGGAGGAGGAGGTGGTGATGACAGGTGGACTGGACGAGTGAGAGTGAGACGCAGAGACGATGGGACGGACGCGCATGAGGGAAGAAAGGGAAGGACGCGACGCCGGCGCAGGCTCCGCTCCCTCACAACACAGATCCGGCCAGCTCGAACCCCCCTCCAGCACCTACAGGCCAAGCGCGCCGCTCCGTGTGGAGAAGAAATGCATCAGCTGCAGTACCTCGGAAGAGGATTCGAGAAGAGGAGGAACGGAGAACGGCGAACGCCGCGACTGCTTACCTGACACAATCGGCAACACGGAAGGGGAGCCGCAACGGAGGCGCGCCCTGGCTGGAGATCCGAAGGAGGGGAGGGGACGGCCGCCGGCGCACTGGTTGGAAGCGGTGGCGGAGAGGCAGGCGGCGCCGGGAGGGAGCGAGCACGGGACCGCTCGGGTCTGAGGGCAGGGAGAGGAAAAGCCTGCGCGATTTGGGAAAAGCGGGGTTCAGCTCACGATCTGGGAAGCGTTGCGGGCGACCGTCAGTCGCGGAAGCGCGTTCGCTGGTAGGCTTGTAACGCAAAGCGTTTGTGCGGGCTTTTCGGCTTATCTTGCTCAGAAGCTGAGCAAACGCTCTCCCAAACAGGGCCTACGTCCCATCGAAAGGTTGCGACCTCCCTTTCCATAAGATAGTACTGAAAGTTGTCACCGAACTGAAAAATAGCATTTCATCGGATTTTACACCCAGGAGCATTAATTTGATCTAAACTCCAAAAGTTAAGTGACATTTGTGCCCTTGCCTTATCCTCATCCCTGTCCCCAGCTACGCCGTGCACGCCTGGTTCTGCCTGTCTGTCTTGCCGCGCCGCACTCGGTTCTGCTGGGAGCGCCGCCTCTGCCCGTCCGCCGGCCGCCTAGGAGCTCTGAGGGCCTCCTGTGCCGGCCGCCACGGATTCCTCTCCGCGTGCAGGTCGCTCCCCGTGTGGAGGCCGCGCTGTCCGCCGCGGGCCGCTCATCGTGCGGAGGCCGCACCGCCTCCGCCCGTCCGCCGGCCGCCTGGGAGCTCGGAGGGCCTCCTACGCTGACCGCCGTGGCTTCCTCTTCGCGCGCAGGCCGCTCCCCGTGTGGAGGCCGCGCCGCTTGCGCCGTCCACCACCTCCTCCTCGACTGCGTGTTGCGCCGGCCGTGACTCCTCCTCCTCCAGTGCGCATGCGGTGGAACAATGCATCGATCTGAGATCCCCGACGGGTAAGAATGAAACCCTAGCTATCTACTTCATGGTTCGTAGTACAACTGAAATTAGTTACGAAGTCCGAGTTGTGTGTGCGATTTCACGTGGTATGAGGACGGTCACCGATGAGAAAGGGTATCCGGAAGCAGTGCTAATTTTTTTTCATTGCTACTATTTCAGGATCGATCCAAACAATGCATGTCGAGTAGTGATTGATGTTTCTTCCTACTCAACTGTTGAGGATGGTCGATCTGTGTACAGAAAGGGTAGATGCTTGGACTGGTGGGTGAATACAGAAGAGTACTCCATCATTGATATGGAGAATGATGTGTTCAAGCACTTTAGTTGGGCTAGTTATCAGGAGGCAAACTTGCTATTGCACCTAGGTAAGTTGAACCTCTACTTCTTCAAACTTGCAATAGGATACAAGTTTTAGTTCATGTGGTTGCTTAGGAAAATCTGCCATGCTGCAGAGTATATCACTAATATTATTAGAAAAATGTAGTACCACCGTACCAATTTTCCATGCTGTTCAATGTTCATGTGTAATTGAGTACTAAACAACATGCTATAGATCGACACCTGAAATAGCTTGGTAAACAGAACAAAGCAAAGGAATTTAATGCCAATAGGAAGGGGGTCAGAACTGTTTAATAAACTTAACAAAGCAAGCTAACTGAAAGGTGGCTTTCCTTCAGAGTTGAGAACTGAGACCAAACAGTACTAGCTGCATTTGAAAGGTTCCTTGCATACAGTATAGCTAGCCCTTTGTGATGCTTTTACTAATAAGACTAATCAAGCTTCTGAGATGATCAGAACACATATGGGAAAAGATTTCTGCAATTGAGTTATTGATTCATTTCTGCTGATGCATATGAGAATCTGTTACTTCATTGACAGATCAAGCAAGGATCATGTTAGTGACTAACCTGCTATCATGCATGGCAATGTGCAGTACACTACTCTGAAACACATGCCCTTAGTTTTGCTTTGATCCTCGAGGCTCGATCCGTCGACACGTGCACATTTTGAGTTCTTACGGAGAAAGCAGAGTTGCACGCCAACTAGAAATAATGATTCATACATGCTACCCGGTCCTTAATGAAACCAACCTAGTGCAGGTGCTTCAGATAAAATATTTCAGACATTCACTAAACGTGCTTAAAGTAGCCTATTAGAAGAAAGTCGTGTTCCCCACACAAGTTACAATCTGCTAATAGCTGAGAGCATTACCACAATAAAAACTCATTGACAGCTTGCTAACCTGCTTTCATACAGACATGACTAACCCAAACTGAAATCAAGAATAATCCAACCAGACATGACATCACATCATTGTTGGATGACTCCAAGCAAAATACTACTTCAAAAAGAAGTAGAGAGATTTTTATTTCAGTTTGCTTTCTTGAGGGTTCCCTGACTATGGTGAAGGTGGGATCCACTTCAAACAAAACTGGTAAAATCCACCAAGAAATCTAGAAACGAAAACCTACCGTCTCTCTTACATAAAAAAAAACTAGCATCCCCAAGAGTGGGGGCAGTGCTGCGTCTGCGTGATGGGTGCACGCAGTCAGTGCTTTTCAGAAAAGAAGTAAATAAAGAAAGAGGTTTTTTACCTTATTGAGCATGCCAAAAACTGAGAACTTGTAGTTTGTCAATATTATTAAAAAATTGGACGCCAGCCAAAAGCTACCATAAGAAACTTGAATCCTTGATGAAAGATTCTTACCCTTCTTTAGCCCTTCCAATTCCCATGTAACTAGGGTGTTTATCTACTTGAAAAATCTGTAGTGCTTCATGAGCAGTTGCATCGAGTTTAAGGAACTTGTCTCTGTGATTATAAGTCAAGGTATTCAATGCTAACTAAAAAATAGATAGAAGAATGCTAACCTGTTAAAAATGTGTTCAGTCCATATTTTCAGATTATATATATATATATATATATATATATATTGGTTATAAACTAGACTATCACTGGAAGATGTCGTGGGCAGTCTGTTGGTTACGGGCCGGCCAGCCAGGGCAGCAGTATGGCAGGTCGGATCTGATCTGACATACTACCGTCCGGGACCATAAGCCCAGCTGACTGCCCATGATAGAAGGTGTACCACAGAATCGATTTCTTTTTTTCCCCATATGCAAAATGATTTGATTACATTGTTGTTCTGTAGTAAAAGAAATGGAGGATGTGGTATTTCAAAATGCAAGAATGCTTCCAAAAAGTCCAAGAAGAATGCTACAGGAACATCTACTTCTTCTGAGCCCCCTACTAAACTTGCTGTTGAACCTAGGTAAGTTGAACTTCAAGTTTCATGTTCTAGCTAAATTACCCTACATGCAAAATGACTTGATTACATTGCTGTTATGTAGGAAAAGAAAGGGAGGAGGTGGTACTTCAAAGAATGATACAGGAATAACCTCTACTTCTTTAGTCACTCAATCACCTGGTACAACTACAACTAGCCTCTCTACTTCCTTAGCCATCCAAGCACCAGTTAGTCCAGGACCAACAACAAGAAGGATGGCAGCTTCTGTTTCTACACCAACAAGACCACCAGGCACACCAGTGAGTCCAGGGCCAATAACAAGACGAATGGCATCACAACTGGATACATCACCTGGAGGCATTGCTAGGAGGGTCATCATAAACTAGGCTAGTGTGATCGTGAATCATTTTATTGAACTGTTGCTGTATGAAAAAGTCATGTACTGAACCTATTTTGGGCATGTGTTGTTCTGCATGTGTTGGACCAGACCAATATGGTTCCTGTACTGTGAACCTATTTGGCCATGTGTTTGCAAGATGTGTTGGTCAATATTAGTCCATGTGTTGAACCAGAATATTTTTCATGTGCTTGGTTAATATTTAGTGCATATGGTGACTTGTATGTGTTAAAATGCTGTCAGTTCATGCCCTGTACTTTATTCTTATGTTTTTAGAGCTCCTATACCGGTTTGGGGCTTGATTCTTATGTTTTTAGAGCTTACCGGTTTGGGGGTATTTTGGTCTAAGTTAACAGTCCTAACGCTCAAATATAATAGAATGGTACTTTCAGTTTACGTGTGCATCTTTCAGTGGTATTTTACGGGATCGATGTCTTTCAATGGTATTTTATGGAAGTCACGATCTTTCGATGCTACAGAACTAATTTTCCCTTTTTTTTATTCTGTTGACCGTACGTGGGGGATGTAGAAGTATAAGGTGGAGGCGCTGATACGTGGACTGCTTATTGAAAATGTAATGGACAGGGAAAAAGTGCGACGTGGCCGTTTGTGGATCAGATAAGGTAGTCCAGGAATAAGGCGGTCTTCAACAACGAATCCGTATGAAACCTAAAATGAATAGGAAGAGACCTAAAATTAGTCATCTATACGGGAGATCTATTTTGGGTTCTCTGAGAGGCACAACCCAAGTATAGACATTCTCTCTCCTGAAAACTCATTTACAGAAAGAATTCTCTTCTGGGTCTTGTTGTTGGAGAAGATACCGAATATGTATTGCACCTTTTGCATGTAGCGCTACCTAAAGAACGAATGAATCTTGTATTTTAAATGTTGTTGTTGGAGATTGCCTAAGGAAAAGGATAGATGCATCTCGTTGACATTTATCCTATATTGAGAAGACTACTGGAACACCGAAGGTGTAATCTCCAATAGATAACAGAATTGGAAATGTTAGTGACTCTGAGCTGTGACCGTACTTACCCAGCGACTTTTTTAGTGCTCTAATATTCTACCGTAACTTTGTGTGGTTGGCTTTCCTGATTTTTTTTATTTGCTGCGTTATGGCATCAGGCTGTTCGCTTAGTTGTATTTGACTTATAAGTCATAGCTTATCAGTCAATGAATAATATTTTTCTCTCACACCAAACCAGCCAACGATACTTTCAGCCATGGCTTATAAGCAAAATCAGCCCAAACGAACAGGGCGATGTAATTTGTGTCATCAACTAGCACAAGTTTAATTCTTCTCCTTTCCATTGAGATCTTTTGATATATACAACAACCGAACTGCTCTAGTTTCATCGACAAGCATCTCTGCAGCAGGTGAGTTTCATGAGAGAATCATGCAGTCACTAAGTTTGCCCAGAAGCAACAGTAGCACCTCCAAATTACATATACCTTTCTTTGGTCTTTCCTTCGTCCTCCTCTCTTGTGCGTCCCTCGCCAGCTCCTGTACAGAGCAAGAGAAGAGCTCCCTCATTGACTTCCGAGATGGGCTCTCGCAGGAAGGCAATGGCGGCCTCAACATGTCATGGGCCAACCGGAGCGACCTGATTTCCGCGAAAGGAAATCCACATAGTCGAAGTGTAATAAGACCGTTGTAGATCATATTACCCAAATTCCAGTCGAATATCACATCCATACAACGATAATATCAGAGTTCAAATAGTGCGGAATTACATAAATTATTACATCGCCGCATTGGGGGAATCAAAAGTAGCATTCATTCAGAACAGCTTGAAGATAAGATCGCCAAACTCGAGCGTAGGAACGAACCCCTCAACCATCAAACTCCTCAGAGCTATACTCCTCAACAGAACCTATGTGCCAAAATTTATCAGTACGATTTGTACTGGCCACTCCCACCCTATGAGCATTGCTTTGTGGAAATTGGATGCAAGTTGGATATAATCGAAAGGAACCTATAAGGCTAGGGTTTCCTATGTATTAGCATTTCAAGTATATATTAACAGTTGGTCAAGTTTTAACACCATTCCCACACCCATTCCACCCCATTTCCATTCCAGAGCCAGGTTTCGATCCTGGGATCGATATACCACCATCTCCACACCATCACCATACCACACACATACCATCGCTCAGTCGACAGGCCAATTCCCTCTCGGCACTGTCTCAAGGCCCGTAGCCCCTGGCTACGTCCGAACACTCACTCCCAGGGGGGAGAAGAGGAGGACTCATCTCACTATCTAGTTTAAGCGAAACCCAGGAAAGGTCCATAGCCGACAAGTCGGCATATGTATCGATCGATCAACCATACACTCTGTAGAGGTTTTACATAACCACAAGATCAGCCTTCCTCCCTGACCGTCGTCAACTGGGCTGATTCCGGCCGCTTGCTAGCCTAGAATAATGCCACTCTACCATTCAGCTCTGGTACACCCCAAGTCTAGTCTTGGGTGGCTGAAACTGTGAGTCATGAGCCGGGTCCACAAGGTCTCCATGAAGTCTCGGAAGGTTGTGGGGGGAAATCCTCCGCGCCCCGTACCTCCCTCACACTGTTCGCTATCAACCTAACATTAGTGGCAATATCCTACCCAGTAGTCCGGTCGTCCCGCACCATATAGGGCGAGCGATACGTAAGGCTTCCCGGTGAACCTGAGTACTAGTAAGTCCTTAGGGATGACCAAGCCAGAATGTCTTCATCAGGGTTTCCATTTACCATGCCACCACAGCATCTCCACCCTGGGCTCCTCCCATCACAGGTTCACACCCAGGGCCACCTCATATACCATTTACCCACCACAGGTATCCATTCCAGGGGTGCCCAGGTAGCATCCCACGGTAAGACTTGCCCCAGGCTCGTCGTATACTCCAACTTTGTCGACACAACCCTCACCCTCCACGCACCCAAGTCACACACGCAGCACTCTCCCCGTAGTCCAGATAACACCAGTTTTCCACCACGCATCAAATGTAGTGCAAGCGTAGTAGAAGTAATAATCAATGAAATATAGCAGCAAGCGTGTGACTAGCCTAACAGCAGGGTGAGCAGGGGCAAGGTTGCGTCAAGGTAAAGGCCATCAAGAAAGCATACTACCATGCAAGTCCTATCATAGTGTGAATATAACAATAAAGTAAAGCACTAGCAGTTCTATATTAGCCATGCGTAATAGGTGCTACGAGATTGGGTGGGATGTGGCACCTTCAGTGTAGTCGTCTCCGTACTCCTCACGGTACTCACGATCCTCATCCGTCCGGTTCTCCTCCGAGTCTGCAAACGATCGCATTATAGTCGCGTTAGCGACGTCTATAGAATAGCACAAAGAAGCAATGAAAATTCAAAAGAGCCAAATGCACTCAAACATGGGTTCTTTGCGTAGAGCTTGATTTTAGATGAATTTTGGTCCTGGTTTCGTATTTTTCTGAGGTCATATGAATTAGTTATGAATTTCCGTAGTTTAAATCATTTCTGAAAATGGAAAAGGCTGAATTAATCCTGGGCTGACACGTGTCACGCTGTGACTGGTCCACGTGGCATGTTGATGTCATCGTCTCGGCTCTGAGCTGACAAGTGGGGTCCTGCTGACGTCAGCATGACGTCAGTATGATGTCATCAACGTCATCAGTTCCGACAGGTGGGTCCAGGGGCTCTTAGGTCACTGACATGTGGGTCCGGCCAAAGTCAACGTCAAGTCAACGACGGGTCAACGGTCAATGGGTCGGTCAGCGGCGTGTGGGGGCCAGTTGCGACGCGCAAGAAGCTGATGTCATCGTGACGTCGGCGGTGATGTCATCGTGATGTCGCATGACATCACCTACCGGTTGGTGTCGACCGGCGTGTGGGTCCCGCGTGGCGTCGGCATGAGCGTCATCTCGACATGTGGGTCAGAGTACGTGCCATCGACATGTGGGGCCAGGTCAGCGATCAACGTTGACCGATTAACGGTCAACACGGACCGCGTTCAACCGGGCCGTTGGGCTCGGATATGGTGGATTTGGGGGCGGGCGGCCGGACATCGCGGCAAGCGTGGTGGCGCCGCCACGTCAGAGCTATGGGCTCCCACTGGGCTTCGTCTACCATGCGGCCCGCACTGTGTGGCTCACGGTGGACTCAGGTTCACGGTCCATGGACCGTTGGCAGGTCTATGGTGGACCGAGTCCACCCTCTTTCCCTTTTGGCTTGGCTCACGTGCACCGAGAGTAGGTGCGTGCGGTCGGCGAGAGGAGGCCTCTACTTCCATCCCCGGCGTGCTCCCGCTGGTGATATGCTCGCCGACACGATTCTATGGCGGCGCTGGCATCCAATTAAGGTGGGGGAAAGCTTCCCCAGGCCATGGCGAACACGATGGTGGTGTCTGGGTGGCGGCCGGGGCTCTCTAGGGCGTTGGCCACGGCGGTCGGCGGCTTGGTCGTGGCGGTGCTCGTCGGCGGGGCAGCTAGGGGCCGTTCCAAGGGTCTTGGTGCCCCGTTCCCTTTCATACGGCCAGCGGGCGACCGGGACAAGTGACGACGACGACCAAAAGACATGGTGGAGTCCGCGCGCGGTGATGGTGCACGGCAGAGTTCCGGCCAAGGTTCGGTGCTCGTGGCCGGGGTGCTGTGATTGGCTATCAGGGTCTCGGGCTACGCGGCTACCCTCCGGGCGTCCTGGTGGTGCTACGGCGGTGTCCTAGTCCGGTGAGGCGGCCGGGTGCGCAAGCGGTGGCCATGCCATGATGGCGGCATCAGGAGCGTGGTGTGTGCGTGCTCTGCTACGACATCCAGGGGCTAGAAGGGGTCTTAGCAGCTAGGGGTCACCATTGGTGTTGAAGGCGATTGGATGGCGGTGCAGTGGAGGGTCGTGGCCGTGAAGACGGAGGTAGTGCAGTGCCGACCTACGACCGTGATGAAGACGACGGCATCGTCCTCGACTCCGATGACTTCGGCAGCACGTGGGTGGCTCCGTTGCTCCCCTCCCAAACTCCTTCTCAGCCCTCTTCTCTCGGTGTGGTGCGGGCTGCTGGGCCACCAAGCGGCGGTGGTGGCTGAGGGAGGGGCTAAGGCTCCGGGCGTGGCTTTATAGCTGAGCACCATGCCTCCAATGGCAACCGGCATCATGCGGTGGAAAGGCGTGGGATGCATCCGACGGTGGCGCGAGGTTGCGTGACCGCGGCGCAAGGGGAACAAGGCCATGCCCCGAGAGTGACCCCCTGGCCCGCTCCTGCCAGCGCTGTCGGCCTCCGGTCGCACGGGCAATTGAGGCATGGGCGTGGAGAAGATGAACAGGAAAGATGACATGTGGGGTCTAGTGGCAGCGGCAGCAAGGGGAGCAGGGAGGCGCGCGGGCATGGGCGACGCGCTGGGCGGCAAGCTGGGCTGGCCACGCGAGTTGGGCCGGCACGCTGCTGCGTGCGCTAGCGGGGCTGGCTGGCTACTACGCGCTGGCGGGCCGAGCAGGCCGAGCCTGCTATGGGCCTTCTTTCCTTCTTTTCCTTTTTCTATTTTATTTTTCTTCTCCTTTGTTTGAATTCAAATTTGTGCACCTTATTCATTGGAATTTTTAGATATGAGGCCCACAACATTCTTTTATATGTGTATATTAGGAATTTATTTAGCTATTTTGTATAACAAAAATTAGGTGTAGTTTTGTTATACAAAAATGGAAATAGTTTTCTCTTTAAACATTTATTCTTTGGTCGAGTAATAATTACTTTATGGTGTATTTCTTTAAAGGTGTTGTTAGACATTACATAAAACAAATGAAAAATCCAAATCACTATTTGAGTTGACAATGTATGCTATGTTTCATTTGTCAGTATTTAAATAAACATGATAACAAATGACATGCCATGCTCATGAAATTGTCTAGTTGGGTTACTTCTAATGCAACACTTAGGGTTGGCTCCTATAATGTCACTCATCATCACATGGGGTTTTGAACAAAAAATTTTGTAGTTGTGATTTTTGGTGTGTGGATTTTTGGGTTGTTACAGTCCTACCCCCTTAATAGAATCTCGTCCCCGAGATTAAAGCATAACATACTCTTCAAAGAGGTAAGGATATCGTAGTCGGAGGTCAGACTCTTTCCCCCATGTTGCTTCTCTCTCAGTGTGATTGCTCCATTGGATCTTGCACATAGGAATAGTCTTGCTTCGGGTCTCTTTGGTATCTCTGCCTAGAATTCTGATAGGATGTTCTTTATACTCAAGTGTATCTTGAATGTCAAGTGTATTAGTTGGAACTACTTCATCGGGCACTCTCAAACACTTGCGTAGCTGTGAGACATGGAATACGGGATGTACACCCGCCAATTCCTCAGGTAGCTCAAGTTTGTAGGCGAGCTTTCCAATCCTCTTGCAAATCTTGTATGGGCCAACAAATCTAGGGGCAAGCTTTCCTTTCACATGGAATCTGACAGTTCCACGTAGCGGGGATACCTTGAGATAGACAAAATCTCCCACATTGAACACAAGTTCTCTTCTCCTTTTATCAGCATAGCTCTTGTATCGACTTTGAGCAATCCTCAAATTCTCCCTCACTTGAGCAACTCCTTCTTCTGCATCTTGAATCTTAGCGGAATCAAAGAACGATCTTTCACCCGGTTGAGACCACATCAAAGGTGTCTTACAAGGTCTACCATACAGAGCTTCAAACGGCGACATCTTGATACTGGCTTGGTAGCTGTTGTTGTAAGAAAACTCTGCATAGGGTAAGCATTTCTCCCAATCAGAGCCATAATTTAGTACACTGGCACGAAGCATGTCTTCTAAAATCTGATTTACTCGTTTTATCTATCCATCTGTCTGTGGGTGATAAGCGGTACTGAAATCAAGTTTGGTTCTAATGGACTTGTGCAGAGCTTCCCAGAATCGGGACACAAAGTGAGGACCACGATCAGACACAATGCTAGAGGGAGCTCCATGCAGTCTGAGAATATGCTCAACATATAGATCTGCTAATTTTTCTGCATTGGTCTTGGTCTTTACTGGTACAAAGTGAGCAATCTTGGTCAAACGATCGACAATCACCCAGATGGAATCATTGCCTTTCTGTGATCGGGGTAATCCAACTATGAAATCCATGGATATGCTCTCCCATTTCCACTCGGGAACGTCAAGAGGCTTTAGCAATCCTGCAGGCCTTTGATGTTCAGCCTTGACTCTATTACAGGTGTCACACCGTACCACATGTACCGCAATGTCTGTCTTCATGCCTTTCCACCAAAAGTGTTTCTTCAAGTCTTGATACATCTTTGAACCCCCAGGGTGTATACAGTACTTGGAATCGTGAGCTTCTGACAGAATTTCCTCTCGTAGGGCTGAATCAGAAGGTACACAGATTCTGTCCTTGAACCAGATGGTTCCTTGTTCATCTTCATGGTGGCTGGTCTTGTAGCCTAGTTTCATCAGACCACGGAGATATTCGATCTCTTCACAATTTTTTGAGCTTGACGGATGCGATTTGTGAAATCATACTATATGCGGAGCTCATTCAACAAGCCATGCAGTAGTATCTGAAGTTGGAAGTCTTCAATCTCTTCCTTGAGCTCAGGTGGTACGGATTCAGTGATCAAAGTGTGACAGTAACTCTTGCGACTGAGGGCATCTGCGACTACATTAGCTTTTCCCGGATGATAGTGAATTTCTAGGTCATAATCCTTGATCAACTCTAGCCATTGGCGTTGTCTCATATTCAGATCTTCCTGAGTGAAAAAGTACTTCAAGCTCTTGTGATCGGTGTAGATATCACACTTGCTGCCTATCAAGTAGTGCCTCCAGATCTTCAAGGCATGCACAACTGCTGCTAACTCAAGATCATGAGTAGGATAACGGTTCTCATGTTCTTTCAGCTGTCAAGAAGCATAAGCTATCACTCTTCCACCTTGCATCAATACACAACCAAGTCCTTGACGGGATGCATCACAATAGACTACGAAATCTTTGCTGATATCAGGCAATGCTAGCACAGGAGTTGTGGTAAGCTTCAATTTCAACTCTTGAAAGCTTCACTCGCACTCGGGCGTCCATTCAAACTCCTTAGTCTTCTTCAGAAGGTTAGTCATCGGACGGGCTATCTTGGAGAAGTTTTCGATGAATCGGTGATAATATCCAGCCAATCCCAAGAAACTTCTGACTTCTGTCACATTACGGGGTTGATCCCATTCTTTCATAGCCTCAATCTTAGTTGGGTCAACTGCAACACCTTCAGCTGATAGTACATGGCCTAGGAAGGCAACTTCCTATAGCCAAAACACACATTTGCTGAACTTTGCGTAGAGCTGATGTTGGGCTAGTTTCTCAAGTATAGTTCTCAGATGATGTTCGTGTTCTTCAGCGGTGGGTGAATAGACAAGGATGTCATCAATGAATACTACCATGAACTTATCCAGATCATCCATGAAAACCTTATTCATCATGTTCATGAAGTATGCGGGAGCATTCGTGAGTCCAAAGGATACCACAGTGAACTCAAACTGCCCATACCTAGTCACGAAAAGCTGTCTTTGGGATGTCACTCTCTCGAATCTTCATCTGATGATAGCCAGATCTGAGATCAATCTTGGAGAAATACTTGCCACCTCTAAGCTGATCAAGCAAATCATCGATCCTTGGTAGGGGGTACTTGTTCTTGATGGTGACTACGTTCAAGTTCTAGTAATCAATGCACATTCTCATTGAGCCATCCTTTTTCTTAACAAACAGAATAGGGAATCCCTACGGTGAAGCACTGGATTTGATATATCCCTTTGAGATGAGCTCATCAAGCTGTTTCTTGAGCTCGGTCAATTCATCAACTGACATGCGATAGGGTCTCTTGGCAATGGGTCCTGTTCCCGGCAAAAGATCTATGATGAACTCTACATCACGGTCTGGTGGCATACCCAGTAATTCTTCAGGAAATACATCGGGATAGTCTCTGACCACAGGCACATCATGAATTGTCTTCTCCTCTTTTTGTGATTTTGAACTTGCTTTAAGGGCACATAGGATAGAGGTGGATTTTCCGGACTGGGGTTCACATCTAATGACTTGGCCTGATGGGTGGGTCACTTGGACGTATCTAGGTGAACATGATATGATACCTCGGTGAATGGTTAACCAATCCATGCCTAAGATGACATCTAGGTTAATGGAAGGTAATAGGGTTAGGTCGGCTTTAAAGATAAGACCCTCAATGGTAAGACTCACCCCCTTACAGATGTTGGTGCATTTTAGGTCTCCTAAAGGTGAGCTGGTGATGATATGCTTTTCACGTGGGGTTACAGGCAGGTCATGCTCTCGTGCAAACTTGGATGATATGTAAGAACAAGTTGCTCCAGAGTCAAATAGAACTGCTGTAGTATTGCCATTAACTAAAAACATACCATACACAATGTCAGGGGCAGCCTGTGCTTCCTCGGCGTCCAGATGGTTGAGACGTCCACGGGTAGCAGATCCCTTGAACTGAGACTTTTGAGTAGCTGAGTTCTGAGGGCATTCAGCGGCTTTGTGACCCGGTTGGCCACAAGTGAAGCAGGTGAAAGGCGCACCGCTTGTAGGGGTTAGTGCGGGTGCCTTCCAGTTTCCAGTGCTTGGTGCGGAGCGGTTCTGTGCTGGGCGTTCATTCATAGAGCGGGAACGGTTGAAACGATCCTGAATGTTGCAGTCCTGAGCATAACGGTCCCGGGTGTAACGATCCTGAGCAGGGCGGGAGTATTTGGTGGTGTAGCCTCCACTACCCCTACTCGATCCAGGGTTGTCATCCCTGTTGTGGTGAGAGCGCTCCCTGGATGGTGCATCTCTGCGGAACCTCTTGCGATCATGTCAACGGAAGGACTCCTCAGGCTTACGCTTCCTTTCCCTGTACTCCTCTCCAGCTTCAGCACGGTCCTTCTCAATCTGGATGCAGCGATCCACCAGAGCACGCAGTGTGCTACTCTCAATACCGCCAAACTTTAGCTTGATGTGCGGGTTAAGTCCGTTGCGGTAATAGTACAACTTCTCCTTCTCAGAGTTCACAATATAGGAAGGGGCATAGCGCAGAAGGTTGGTGAAACAAGTGGTGTACTCAGTCACCTTGTCCTTTCCCATCTTGATGTTGCGGAACTCCTCAGCTTTGGCCTCCATGATACCCTTGGGAATGTGATGCTCAGTGAATGCTTCGGCGAACTCATTCCACGAGATGTTGGCAGGGTCCTCATGGGAATCACTAAAACTGTCCCACCAGGCGCGTGCTGCACCTGTGAGCTGGTGTGTGGCAACTCCAACACACTCATCATCGGTGAAAGTGGTGAGATCAAGCTTGTTCTCCATCTCCTTGAGCCAGTCATCGGCCACAAGCGGGTCAGGGTCGGTGCCATCATAGGTAGGTGGCCTTAGCTTCAGAAATCTTTCCAACTTCCTTTGAAAGTCATTCTGCTGACCTCCCTGGCGACGGTTTGCTCTGTCAACAAGGGTTGCAAGAAGTTGGGTCTGCTGCGCCATCACTTCTGCTAGGTTCGGTGGTGGTGGTGGCGGAATGTTCTCCTCGGCAGGCGGCGGGGTATTCTCCAGGTTGAAGGGTATCCCTCCACGTCCATGGCCATGGCCACGGCCACGGTTGTTGCCACCACGGCCCCCATTTGGTTCGACTGGTTCGGGGGTGGGCACACGTCCACGGTTCATTAGGCGAGCAGATCGGCGGTTCGGCATCTACAATACGGATCATAGGAATTTTAGTGCTCGTGCCATAAGTGCTTATAATTCAATATGATTACACGATTTTGATGATTTAGAGAAAAACATTTATAGTATCCAACACTCATTACAAAGAAGCAATAAGATCCATAAGATGCAATAAGATCCAAAACATTCATTACATGGGTTTTATTACATGGCATCATCTCCAGTAGCTACACTTGAAGATGTGCGAGAATCGTACTACGCATAGTGTCTCATAATACATCTCATAAGGGGTACATCATGGGGTACAACTTATGGAAGCCACTGACATGACTCGTGACCACGCTGGGCCATCTACTCTAACTCGTACACCGCAGCTAGGATACGACTGTTCTCGATCTCATCGTCAGACTTGTGAAGTCGGGACACGTACTTCAAGGCCTCGGCGAGCTCCTCAGTAGTCTTGGCTCCAGGTAGGGTAGGGCAGGCGTCTAGGTTGAGGCGAGTCGGGGTTAACTCAAACTCCTCTATCCTAGGCTTCGTCTTGCTGCGAATCTCCTTGGGTAGCTGATCCCACATACCCTTCATCTCCCTGAGGCGCTTCTTGTCAGACTTCTGCCAAGCCTGCCAAGTCCTCTCACACTTGTCCTATAGGTACTCATTCTGCCTGAGTGCCTCGATCAGGTGACCCTGGTTGGGTTCTGACGTGTGGGTCCCGCGTGACGTCAGCATGACGTCATCATCTGACATGTGGGTCCAGAGTGTCTGTGCCACTGACATGTGGGGCCAGGTCAACAGTCAACGTTGACCGGTCAACGGTCAACACGGACCGGGTCCAAACTGGGCCAGTTGGGCCTAGATATGGGCTGGATTTGGGCCGGGCCGATCCGGACACGTGGCAAGCTGTGGCGCTGCCACGTCGTAGCCATGGGCTCCCACTGGGCTTCGTCTACCGTGCTGCCCGCACTGTGTGGCTCACGGTGGACTCAGGTTCACGGTCCATGGACCGTTGGCAGGTCTACGATGGACCGAGTCCACCCTCTTTGCCTTTTGGCTTGGCTCACGTGCACCGAGAGTAGGCGCGTGCGGTCGGCGAGAGGAGGCCTCTGCTTTTGTCCCTGGTGTGCTCCCGTCGGTGATATGCTCGCCGGCGTGATTCTACGGCGGCGCTGGCATCCAATTAAGGTGGGGGAAAGCTTCCCCAGGCCATGGCGAACACGATGGTGGTGTCTAGGTGGCGGCCAGGGCTCTCTAGGGCGTTGGCCACGGCAGTCGGTGGCTTGGTCGTGGCGGTGCTCACCGACGGGGCAGCTAGGGGCCGTTCCAAGGGTCTTGGTGCCCCGTTCCCTTTCATATGGCCAGCGGGCGACCGGGACAAGTGACGACGGCGACCAAAAGACGTGGCGGAGTACGCGCGCGGTGATGGTGCACGGCGGAGCTCCGGCCGAGGTTCGGTGCTCGTGGCCGGGGTGCTGTGATCGGCTATCAGGGTCTCGGGCTACACGGCTACCCTCCGGGCGTCCTGGTGGTGCTACAGTGGTGTCCTAGTCCGGTGAGGCGGCCGGGTGCACAAGCGGTGGCCGCGCCATGATGGCGGCGTCGAGAGCGCGGCGTGTGCGTGCTCTGCTACGGCGTCCAGGGGCTAGGAGGGGTCTTAGCAGCTAGGGCTCACCGTTGGTGTCGAAGGCGATCGGATGGCGGTGCAGTGGAGGGTCGTGGTCGTGAAGACAGAGGCAGTGCAGTACCGACCTGCGACCGTGATGAAGACGACGGCGTCGTCCTCGGCTCCGACGACTTCGGCAGCACGTGGGTGGCTCCGTTCCTCCCCTCCCGAACTCCTTCTCGGCTCTCTTCTCTCGGTGTGGTGCGGGCTGCTGGGCCACCAAGCGGCGGCGGTGGCTGAGGGAGGGGCTAAGGCTCCGGGCATGTCTTTATAGCCGAGCACCATGCCTCCAATGGCGACCGACATCGTGCGGTGGAAAGGCGTGGGATGCATCCGACGGTGGCGCGAGGTTGCGTGAGCGCAGCGCAAGGGGAACAAGGTCATGCCTCGGGCGTGACCCCTGCGCCTCCTCGCCGTCACACTGTCGACCTCAACAATCAGCAGGCGATTGAGGCGGGCGTGGAGAAGATGAACAGAAAGTCGATGGTGGGGTCCAGGTGGGCGTGGCAAAGAAGGGGAGGGGGAGGCTGGCGTGGGCGGCGCGCCTAGGCCGCAAGCTAGGCTAGCTTGAGTTGAGTTGGGCGGGCTCGCTCATTGCTGTTGGCGGGCCGAAAGCGAGCCGAGCTTGCTATGGGCCTTCTTTCCTTCTTTTCCTTTTTCTGTTTTATTTTTCTTCTCCTTTGTTTGAATTCAAATTTGGTTTGAAATTTGAATTCCAAATTGGTGGACCTTATTCATTGGAATTTTTAGATATGAGGCCCACAACATTCTTTTATATGTGTATATTAGAAATTTATTTAGCTATTTTGTATAACAAAAATTAGGTGTAGTTTTGTTATGCAAAAATGGAAATAGTTTTATCTTTAAACATTTATTCTTTGGTCGAGTATTAATTACTTTATGGTGTATTTCTTTAAAGGTGTTGTTAGACATTACATAAAACAAATGAAAAATCCAAATCACTATTTGAGTTGACAATGTATGCTATGTTTCATTTGTCAGTATTTAAATAAACATGATAATAAATGACATGTCATGCTCATGAAATTGTCTAGTTGGGTTACTTCTAATGACACTTAGGGTTTGGCTCCTATAATGTCACTCATCATCACATGGGGTTTTAAAAAAAATTGTAGTTGTGATTTTTGATGTGTAGATTTTTTGGTTGTTACACCAACAGCACAGACTGCTGCCGATGGGAAGGAATAACCTGCAGCATCGATGGAGCAGTCACTGGAAGTCTTGCTGCCTTCTAAAGGCCTCAAAGGGAGGATCCCAACATCTTTCAGCAATCTTACAGGGCTGCTGCACCTCAACCTGTCATGCAATTCAGTCTACGGCAGTCTGCCAGCAGAATTGGTGTTCTCCAAAGCAGCAGCAGCATCCTGGATGTCAGCTTCAACCACCTATCTGGTCCTCTGCAAGAGCATCAATCCCCAATTTCGGCCTTCCTCTCAAGGTATTGAATATCTCAAGTAACTTCTTTACGGGGACAGTTACCATCCACAACACTTTGCAAGTCATGAACAATCTTGTCGCTCTTAATGCAAGCAACAATGACTTTACTGGGACCATTGCCATCTTCTATTTGTATCAACGCCCCATCACTTGCCATGCTTAACCTTTGCTTAAATGACTTCAGTGGCACTATTTCCCCAGAGTTTGGCAATTGCTCCAAGTTGACAGTACTCAAGGCTGGCCACAACAACCTTACTGGAGGTCTACCCAATGGACTGTTTAATGCTACCTCATTGGAGCACCTTGCTTTTCCAAACAATAATTTGCAAGGGGCACTTGATGGTTCCAGCGTAGTCAAACTCAGTAATCTGATTTTCCTTGACCTTGGATCAAATGGGCTCGAAGGAGAGATGCCAGATTCTATTGGGCAGCTGGGAAGATTGGAGGAGCTCCACTTAGACAACAACCTGATGATCGAAGAGCTGCCATCGACCCTAAGTAACTGCAGAAGTCTCAATTATATCACCCTCAGAAACAATAGTTTTATGGGAGATCTTAGCAGAGTTAACTTCACCCAGATGGATCTGAGGACTGCAGATTTTTCACTGAACAAATTCAATGGAACAATTCCTGAAAGCATATATGCATGCAGCAATCTAATTGCTTTGCGGTTGGCTTACAACTTTCTTGGCCAGTTCTCACCAAGAATAGCCAATCTCAGATCCCTTTCCTTCCTTTCAGTTACCAGTAATTCATTTACAAATATCACAGATGTGATACGGAGTCTCAAGTGGTGCAAGAACCTCACCACCCTAGTTATGGGAACCAACTTCAAAGGTGAAACCATACCGCAGAATGAAGCAATTGAAGGTTTTGAGAATCTTCGGATCCTAACCATAGACACATGCCCATTGGTTGGGTAAATTCCTCTTTGGTTATCAAAACTCACAAAATTGGAGATATTAGATCTATCATACAATCACCTTACTGGAACAATACCATCCTGGATTAACAGGCTCCCACTCCTCTTCTTTCTGGACATATCAAGCAACAGGCTTACAGGGAATATCCCAACTGAATTGATGGGGATGCCAATGCTACAATCTGAGAAGAATGCTGCCAAGTTGGACCCGAAGTTCCTTGAGTTACCTGTATTTTGGACACAATCACGTCAATACCGTTGGCTCAATGCTTTCCCCAATGTATTGAATCTATGCAACAATAGCTTGACAGGCATAATTCCCCAAGGGATTGGTCAGTTGAAAATGCTCAATGTCCTCAACTTTAGCACCAACAGCTTATCTGGAGAAATACCACCACAAATTTGCAACCTCACAAACCTGCAAACGCTAGACTTGTCAAATAACCAGCTCACAGGTGAACTCCCATCCGCATTGCGTAATCCTCACTTCCTTTCTGGGTTCAATGTGTCTAACAACGACCTAGAAGGGCCAGTTCCAACTGGAGGACAGTTCAATACCTTCACAAATACTAGCTACATTGGGAATTCCAAGCTATGTGGTCCTATGCTCAGCGTCCATTGTGGCTCATTAGAAGCACCTTCAGCCTCAATGAAAAGGAGGCACAAGAAGACCCTCTTGGCAGTTGTTTTCGGTGTCATTTTTGGTGGACTTGCTGCTCTTTCATTGCTTGCATGCTTCCTCATAGCACGGTTGGTATATGATGACCACACCGAAAACCTTGTTCCCCTACACAGGCGGTAGCAGTAGTGACTATGTGATGATTTAGACTTCTTTACTTTATTACATCTTGTACTGTTATTCACTTGAACCTTATACTGCCATGTACAAATTATTGAACCCTTTCTAGAGCAACCAGGGCGAAATAGATGAACCCTAAAGAGTTCTACTCCGATCTACGGTTACACAAAGGTATACCCACGAACCTAACAATGGTATCAGAGCCAGGTTGCCACTGTGTAACCCTAACCCTAAATAGATGAACCCTAAAGAGGTCTACTCCGATCTACGGTTACACAAAGGTATACCCACGAACCTAACAATGGTATCAGAGCCAGGTTGCCACTGTGTAACCCTAACCCTAACCCTAATCGGGTAAAAGCAAACAGAAAGAGAGACCGGGGTGGCGGACGTCACTGCCTACCGGTCACCACCACCGCCACCAGCAGGGATGGATGATGACGCCCGTTCTCTCACGGCGCCACGGCAAGAATGCAACAGATCGATTCGGATCTAAGAAAAGAAAAGTTCCCCAACCCTAACCCTAACTGGGTGAAGGGGAAGAACAGTGAACCTGTTTCGGATGAACTAACCCGCGCAAACAGCTCGGGGAAGAAGAAAAGGAAGGGCCCTCGGCAAGCTCTCAGCACTCGAACCCTAACCCACGAGAGGATTCGGATGAACCCCGAAAAGAAATGAAATGAAAAGAAACCTAAATCGGTTCAATCCGAGCACCAAAAGAAAAACAAAGAAAGAAGAGGGATTCGGCCTAGACCCGCTCAAATCCGAAGGGGAAGAAGAACAGGAACCCTAGATCCATACCCTAATTCGCCACATCAGTTCAGATAAGAGAAAGAAAACTCAAATCAGAGAAAGGGAAAAAGGGGTAGGTCGGATTCTGAACCCTAACCCTAGATCTAAACCCTATTCCCATCCACTGGTTCGGAAAAGAGAAGAACAATCCAAATCAAAAAGAAAAAGGGGATGGGAATGGAGAAAGGGAAGAGGGAATGGAAAGAGACCTCGCCGTGCACCGGGCGAACCGTTTTGCCGGCGAGGGAGAAGAAGACCGAGCCGGGAAGGTTTTTCGCCGGGCTCGGCCAAGGGGTCACCTCGGCCAGGCCGCTCGACAACGGCGCGCTCACCCACTGGGGAGCACACACGCCGGCGAGGGGGCCGGCGGTGGTGCCATGGATGCCCGCCCGCTCGCTCGCTGCTTTTGCTCGGTCGCCGATGCTGCTCGCTGCGATGGGAGCCGCCTGCGCGGTGAGAGAGTAGAGAGAGAAGAGGGAGGAGCGAATGGCCTCTAGGGTTCGGGAGGACGCGGCCGGGGGTGGTTTTGTTCGCCCGAAGACGTCGCGCAGCCGTCCGATGAATCCAACGGCCACGGATGCTCGGGCTGACTTCATGGCCCCAAAGTGCCGAAGCCGACCGGCCAGCTTTTGCTTGGCCAGAGCCCAAAGTGCGATGCAGGTGCGGACGGCCTTGTGCATGAGGCAATGGGCCGAGCCGGCCTTTTGCCGGTTTTTGGGCCGAGAGTAAAGAATGAGCCCGTTTTGCATTTTTCTTTTTCCTGGAAAATTGAAAATGCAAATTGGCTGAAAAGAAAAATAGAAAAAGTAATTTTTTCCCTGTGGGTAAAATTCAAGAAATTGAGTAAAAGTTATTTCGCTGCTAAAGAAATTATTTATTCTCCAGTTAATTTGTACCAACGTGGTATTTAATTAGAGAAAAAGAAAGTTTTTCCGCTGCTAAAGAAAATATTTATTCTCCAGTTATTTGAACCAATGTGGTATTTAATTGGAGAAAAGAGATTTGACATGATTATAATATTGTTATTTTCTGACCAACGTTGTTAATAACAATATCATAATTTTAATGATTTATGCATTGATTCTACTTCTGCCCAACGGTGATATAGAATTAGTGTATAAGAACAGTTGTAAATTTTAATGATTTATGCATTAATTCTATTTCTGCCCAACGGTGATGTAGAATTAGTGTGTAAGAATAGTTGTGAAAGTTAATGATTTATGCGTTAATTCTATTTCTGCCCAACGGTGATGTAGAATTTGTGTATAAGAATAATTGTATGTTTTGATTTTGACCAACGTTGGAATCAAGGCATGCAAATGGTGTTATTTTTATGTTAAGAAAAGGTTTGACCTGATTTTCATCTTGGCTGAGGTGGACTGGGTAGTCACCTCACCGTGTCCCACTAAGTCTGTGGTACCGGTGAGGGAGACAAAAGAGAATGATGCCGATTAGGCAACTAAAGAAAGGGATTTTGAATCCCAAATGATGTCCTATGACTTTTGAGCATAGGAAGTGGGTCACTGTCAACAAAAAATGTTTGGATATGATAAAGAACATGATTGAACCTGGAATTATGGGCTCAATCCCAGAGTGTGACATGGTCATCGAGTACCTCGATAGAATAAAGAGTCAGTTCATTGGCTCTTCAAAGACATATGCCACTTAGCTGATAAAGCGGCTGGTCACAGAGTGTTAATCTAGAAATGGTGGCATAAGAGGGCTCACGATGCATCGTCGAAATTATGGCACTGTCATTTAGGCCATATTTCGAGGGGGAGAATAGAAAGACAAGTTAAGAATGATATTCTTCCTCTATTAGAGCTCTCAGATTTAGAACAATGCAGAGAATGCATAAAAGGAAAGTGTGTAAAGAGAATTAAGAAAGATGACAAACGAAGCGCAGGAATTTTATAGATTATTCACACAGACATCTGTGGTCAGTTTCCTGCAAAGAGTGTGGATGGTAATGATTCGTTCATAACATTCATAGATAATTACTCCCGTTATGTCCACATTTATCCAATAAAAGAAAGAACAAAAGCATTAGATAAATGTAGATGTTTAAGACAAAAGTTGAAATCCAACGCAATTTAAATATAAAGATAGTCAGGTTTGACCATGGGGGAGTACTATGGTCGGCATACCCCATATGGCCAAAGTTCCTGGACCTTATGTAAGGTCCTTACAGGAGAATGACAAAGTAGCACAGTATTCTATACCGGGCAAACCTCAGCAGAAGGAGTAGCTGAAAGATGCAATCGTACAATGAATGAATATGGTGCGCAGTATGATAAGTTACTCCACCTTACAGATGAGCCTGTGGATGGAGGCATTAAAAACCGCCATTCATATTCTCAATAGAGTACCAAGTAAGTCAGTGCCCAAAACACTGTATGAGTTGTGGACAGAAAGAGTACCCTCACTAAACCACTTGCGTGTGTGGGGGAGCCTCTTGAGGCTAAAGTATTTAACCCAAACATTGTGAAGTTAGATCCTAAAACAGTAAGTTGCCATTTGTTTGGCTACCCAGAAAAGTCAAAAAGGTTTTTGTTTTCTACTGTCCAGAGAGACATACAAAGTTTATGGAAACGAGACACGCTGTCTTCCTAGAGGATGAATTGATGAGGGGGAGCATGGTAGCTCGAGAAATTAACCTTGAAGTGAAGCGGGTGTATGTGCCCACTCCAATGATTCATGAGCCATTTTTCTCACCACACTTTGTCATTTGCACCGACGATTGCTGAGATCTTGTGGTGCCAAGACTGTTGTTATCCCACCTGTGGCAACAATGAATGACAATGAGGAACCTGTTCTTCAGGATCCTATAGAACCTATTGCCACACATGAGGGGGAGCAACAACTGCCTCAAACAGAAGATGTGCCAAATGTGAAGGCCCCTAGAAGGTCTCAAAGAGTTAGAAAATCAGCTATTTCTCCTGATTATGAAGTCTCAAAGAGTTAGAAAATCAGCTATTCCTCCTGATTATGAAGTGTACAACACTGAGGAATTTCAAATGGAGGATGATCCCACCTCATTTGAAGAAGCCATGAGAAGTGATCATTCATTAAAGTGGCTTGAGACCATGGAAGCTGAAATGAAATCAATGAATGCCAATAAAATTTGGGATTTGGAAATAATTTCTAAAGGAGCCAAAACAGTAGGCTATAAATGGGTCTACAGAACAAAACTTGACTCTCAAGGGAATATAGAGAGATATAAAGTGAGACTTGTGGCAAAAGGCTTTACGCAAAGAGAAGGGATTGATTACAATAAGAACTTTTCTCCAGTCTCATGTAAGGTTTCCTTCAGAATCATAATGGCATTAATGACACATTACGATTTAGAATTACATCAGATGGATGTAAAGACGACATTTATCAATGGAAACTTGGAGGGAAATGTTTACGTGGCACAACCGAAAGGTTTTGTCATGGAAGGAAAAGAACGAATGGGATGCAACCTAAAGAAATTCATTTATAGATTAAAACAAGCTTCAAGACAATGGTACTTGAAGTTTGATCAGACAATAAAGAATTTGGGTTTAAAGAAAATGTAGAGGACAATTGTGTTTATACAAAGTTTAAGAAAGGAAAGTTTATCTTCCTTGTCCTGTATGTGGATGATATCTTACTTGCTAGTAGTGATGTCAGTTTACTATAGGAGACAAAGAAGTTTTGTCTTCAAAACTTGATATGAAAGATCTTGGTGAAGTCTTATTCGTTCTAGGGATCGAGATTCACCGAGATAGAAGAAAAGGGGTATTAGGACTGTCACAAAAGGCATACATAGAAAGAATCTTAAAGAAATTCAATATGGACAAATGTAGTCCCTCACCTGCTCCTATAGTCAAGGGCGACAGATATGGGGATTTTCAATGCCCCAGGAACCAATATGAGCTTAATCAAATGAAAGTGGTTCCATATGCTTCAGCTGTCGAAAGCTTGTAATATGCTCAAGTATGTACGCGCCCTGACTTGGCATTTGTTACCAGGTTACTTGGCAGATTCCAGAGCAATTCTAGAACAGAGCACTAAAATTAGTAAAGAAAGTCTTGCATTATTTGCAAGGAACGAAAGGCCTCATGATGACATATAGAAGATCTGATTCACTCCACATAGTGGGATATTCATATTCTAATTATGCGAGAGATGATAGAAAATTCAGAAAGGATATGTATTCACTCTCGCAAAGGGGGAGCTATTTCATGGAAAAGCTCAAATGCAAACCGTCACTACATCATCCACAATGTATGTTAGTTTGTAGTGTGATATGAGGCAACGGGCAGGTGAACTGACTAAAGAAGTTCATACTCGGTTTAAAGGTGGTTGACGACATCTATAGACCACTTAAGTTATACTGCGATTATAATCTAGCAGTACAGTATGCTCACAACATAAGTCAAGTGGTGCTGCCAAACACATTGATATAGAGTATTATGTTGTGATAGATAATGTCCGGGATCAAGTCATAAGTCTTGAGCATATAAGTACAGAAAAGATGCTCGTGGATCCGCTTACAAAAGGCTTACCACCCAACGTGTTCAGAGAACATGGTGTTCAGAGAACATGTAGCTAGCATGGGTTTAAGGGAAAGCCTAAAATTCTTGGACAAAAGAAGGCCCAAAGATAAGTATCTATTTCAGAACAGAGTAGTGTGTTGTAGCTGTTAAATCTATCGGCAATGAACCGTGACGATGAGACATGCTCTATGCGCTAATCTGTAATGGAGTGAACAAAAGTAAATGATATGAAATTGAAAGATGATAGTGAGATCAAGGGGGAGAATGTTAGTTGATCTACACCAATAGGCCCAATGGCCTATTGGGCCCTTGTCTTTGCTCCCTGATCGGGGGAGCCCAACCCTAATACGGTTGGTGGGCCCCTGTAGTACAGCACATATAAAAGGTAAGGTGGGGATCAGGGCTCGTGCTATGAGGTTCAACGGAGCCGCCATACCCACCTACAGAGAAAACCCTAATCCGATCAAAGTAGTGCTGCCAGCGACGGGAAGCTCCACCACACCACTGCCTCGCCTCTGCAGCCCACGGGATCACCACTGGACCTCGCCACCGAGCCGGAGCTGCCTCGACACCGGCGTCCGCGAGGTTGCAGCGCAACCAGGGCGAAATAGATGAACCCTAAAGAGGTCTACTCCAATCTACGGTTACACAAAGGTATACCCACGAACCTAACAATTTGGACTCTTAAGGAGCTAAATGCCAAGTGTAGTCTTCCTACAGTTGAATCCACCATAGATTTCCCCAAAAATCACGCAATAACAGGGGATTCAAAAGGCACAGTAGGATTTTGAAAAAAAAATAAAACTCAAAATTTTACCACATAGACTTTGACATTGCGCACGCTGCCCGCGGCCGCATCGACAGCCGGAGCAGCGACCACCCAGCCGGCCATCGAGTGTCGCCTAAGGGCTTGATGGGGAAACAGCCGCTCCGCTTCACTCCATTCCGCGCGACCGCGCCTCTCCCGCACCGCGGTGGCACTAGATCGACGGCGTGGCCGCGTGGCCTAGGTCCGGCTGGCTGGCCGAGTGGAGCCGGTATGCTTGCCGTCCGTCTCTGTCCCCTCGATCGGTGGACGCTGCCCGCTGCCGCCGCTCCGGGTTGGCCGCCCGATTCGGATCCGATGCGGTATATTGATCGAACGGCGTGGCCCGCTTGGTCAGAGACTCAGAGTACAGCAGCCCCTTCTTCGAAATTCAGAATTTTGAGTTCATAGGATATGATATATAAAGTTTAAAAATGTGTATCTAATCTCAAGTAGTAATAACAGATTTTTCAAGTATCTTTAGAGTGTGTTCAACAGATATTCGGTATCTGGCAGAAACGTTTCTAGAGTGAAAATAACTTTGCGCCCTGTTCGTTCGGCTTATAAGTCATATTTTTTCAGCCAACGAACAGTATTTTTCTCTCACAATAAATCAGCCAATAATACTTTCAGCCATGGTTTATCAGCCATGGTTTCTGATGGAACCGAAAAAAGTTTAATCTTCTGTTTGAATTTTATATAAAAAATGGCAGGGTTCTCGTGTTTCAAAAAATAATGATGAGCTTAAAAAATCTCTCCGTGCATTTAAAAGTTTGAAGTTGGCCTTAAAATCAGGTCCAAAGTAGCAATATAGTGATACTTCAACCAAAAACATAATAATAGAAAAAATTTCAAGACTTGATATAGGAAAAAATCAATAATAGAGGTTCATAATGAAACCTTGAAAAAAGGTCAAAGGAGATAAACTAGATCCAACACAGTGATTGATATATTCAAATCGTTGAGAAGAGAAACATCCACTTAATAAAAATACAAACAATATAAATTATTCTGTTTCTCCCAACCACTGCAAACAGTATATTAATTTGAGCGGTTAACGCTGCTTCCCACTTTACAACAGTAGATGGGCTAGGGAGTTTTAGGGTCGGATAAGGCCACGCCTAACGCTACAGCATGGCTTGTAGCCTCAGATTCCACGTCTACATCATGGTCCAAATAAGCACTACCAGTAGCCTCGCAGGGTGTCAGATTACCCTACGGAGGCATCAAGAGTGTTACACCCCCGGTGTTACGTACCCGTTTAACAATAGGCTAGGGATTTTTAGGGTCGAATAAGGCCACGCCTAACGCTACAGCATGGCTTGTAGCCTCAGATTCCACATTTACACCATGGTCCAAATAAGCACTACCAGTAGCCTCGCAGGGTGTTGGATTACCCTACGGAGGCATCAAGAGTGTAACACCCCGGTGTTATGTACCCGTTTAACAATAGTTTAAGGCTTAATAAAACCTGATAAATAGGTTTGCCTAGGTTTGATGATGAATTCTTGCATGAAATGATAAGTACATATTTGTTTGAATCACTTCCATGAATAAAATCAATATGTGTGATGTCAACCAACTTTGTTTTTGTGCTTAAACATCTCTAAATGAATTTGTGAACAAAAGTTGTTTAGGGTTCATGTTGGAAAAATATGGAGAAAATGCTTAAAAATGTCAAAAACCCTAATTGGTGTTAGAGTATCTCCAAGAGTACCTAAAAAATTCTTTCTAAAATCATTGAGTTTTCCAAGTGCTAAAAAAAATTGGGAGTAATAAAGATGAGCTTCTCCAACAGTTTCTAAAAAGTAACTCCTAAAATATAAAAAATCTAGGCCCACATCAAACTTTCCAAGCAATTAGTGGCATTTTTGTACATATCATCTTCTTCTTTCTATGAACAAGCACATACAGAAACAGAAAAGAAACAATCACGTACAAAAACAAACAAAGGGCTAGCGAGCACCATCTCGATGAGGCGCACGTCCTTGCCGCAGAGGCCGACGATGGCTCCTCCCACGATGTTAATGACGGAGACGAGGTTCTTGTTGACCTTCCCGGCGAGCACCATCTCGATTACCTCCATGATGAGCGCGTCAGTGATGCGGAGACCGTCGTGCAAGTGCGGCTCGACGCCAATGCACAGAGTTAATCTTCGGCTGCCTCCCGCCATGGACACGTCGAGTCGAAGCCGAGGCAGTACGTGCGCGGGTCATGCCACGTGCTCGTCCACGGCGGCGGCGGCGGCGGCAGCAGCAGCAGCAGTAGGTCGAGCGACTCGCCATGGCAGGGTTGGAGATCCTGACGGCGCAGCTGCGCATGTCGAGGAGGCAGAGCAGGTCGCCGCAGGCTCCAAGCATGTCAACCGATGTACCTGCCATGACCATGCGCGCGAGGGCGAAGAAGACTCAGGAAGAGGATACGTGCGAGCTACGTGCGCTTTTCTTTACGTGCGTGGATGTGTTTTTTACCAATTCCCAAAAGATTTGGAGTTGGGTTTAGGAGTTGTTGGAGATGTATTTTTTCAATCTTCCTAAAAAGTAAAGGATTAGGAGAGTGTTTTGGGTACTCTTGGAGATGCTCTTAGTTGCTTGATAGCTTGTTGAAGGCTGAATAAATAAATAATTTATTAATAAACTCTGAAATACGCCCATGTGAAAAACTTAGTACAATTTATGAACTTTGTGGTGGAGTGCTTGTTGGTGCTCAGTTTGCATGTTTGATAGGTTAATTAGTGCTTCAAAGTTTGAATAAAATATTATTTCCTGGGAGACTTAGAAAGTTTCCAAGTGCTTAGTGTTTTCGCTGACACTGCTAACTTTGGCCCTAATTACCCGCTAATTCGTTGCCCTAATGACCTTGGTCCCTTAAGCAAAGTTGTGGTCTACAATTTCACGAAGATCTTTTTGTGATGGGAGTGGGAGCCGTTTCTTGACCGTTCACTCGGCAAAGTGCCATCAACTTGGCTACATAGCCACTGCCATGCTCAAGTTGCCCACGCCACCGCCCAGGCTACCCATGTCGGCCCCTGTTGCGCCACGCCGCCTCGCCCACGCCCTACCGCACCGCACCCATGCCACGTTGCTCCCCGCCTTGCCTTCTTCTAAGCGTCCCCGAGCTCCACTCATCACTTCCCCGCTCGTGCTCGCTCTCCCCTTCCCGTTTGCGTCCGCCATGGACGCCGGCTTCGAGTTCGGCCATCGTGTGTTCCACCCCGCCAGACCACCCTCGAGCCACCGAGCACCACCATAGTCTCCGTCGTAGCCTCCTCCATCCCACTCGTATGGCTTCCGGGCTAACCCAGGCCGGGATCCGCCATCCGTGTTGACATTTCTTAGCATCACTCTTAACTAAGTTGTCATCCCTAGCATGATGCCAGAAATGCGTTGTTGGTAATTATGAGAACACTTGTAAACTATATATATAAGGTATTCGCAAGCGCACAGATAATATACCATTGTAGCATTTCACCCGGGAGTATACCGAGTATTGTTATTTATATTTTATCCACAGGGAGGAGCTATGGGGTTGTGTTGGCATAGAGATATTGACAAATATGTATACTTATGATAAAACCACTCTCATGCTATGGCAGGGGTAAGTCAAGTGATAAATAAATGATAAGTGTAAGGTAATAATAGTATTCCAGAGATAGAAATAGATTCTCATAAAATGTAGTGAGGCTAAACAGGAGATTCGTTAAGGGCAAAAGATTCCTAAGTCATTACTTACCTACTAAGTCTTTTGTACACCCAAGTATATACACTCGCATCTATAGTATAACTAACTTTGGATCTATGCATAAGGAACATTACTAAGGAAGATTAAGAACAGAGCTTGTCTTCCTTTGCAATCACGTTCTACGTGCTCTACAAACGGGGAGTGGACTACAAAGGACTCAACGGGAGTGTCACATCCGTGATCTACCACATGACCTAGAGTGCATAATGTATCTATAGGCAAACAATATCTAAGCACCATGCTTACATAATGTCGACCACTTAACTCTCTCGGGAACTGAGCTAAGAGCTTTGCGAACATATGCATATATTCATCATCAATCATAACTAGATCAAGCATATTACTAGAGAAAACTAAGAACATAATAAATAGCAACATAATATTGAAGTAGTATAAAGTCATAAATAAAGAGATACAATGGCTATACCAGTCTCCAGACGGCAGATCCAAAATCCTGAGCAATAGCCCACACTGTACTTGAACCTTGCTAGTTAGCCTATACTAGAAACTTGAAGAATTGGACCTCTATTCTCTTCTCTCTAGAAACCCTAATTTTTAGTCTGATCTTGACTTATGGCAGCATGCCCTAGAGGGGGAGCATGGGCTGGTTATATAGGTTGGAGCATCCAACGTGAGCCCTTGGATCAAACCGACTTAAAGGATGACGTAGATGCATCCTAGGAGGTGGTGGGAAACCGACTTTAGGAGGCTGACAGGTGGGTCCCCTAGGGGCCGAGCGGCCTCGGCTAGCCCCACCTGGCAGTGGCTTGGCCTCCGCTTCGGTGTAGAGTCCTCTCAAGTCTTCTAGAACCTTCTAGAGTTGATTTCGCTGCGGATAAGCGTGATTTTATTTGACGATTTGATCCTCCTTGACGGTTTTCTGAAATAACCCTGTTGAAAACACAGATTGACCAAAACTTGTGGAAATTATCAGTTTAAACCCCTAAGTCTATGTTGGTGATCCTTTTCATGCATTTATTCAAGTTAAGTTGACTGTTTATGATGGATGATAACTACCGTCAACAAACTCTCCCAAGCTTAACCTTTGCTCATCCCTGAGCAATGCCAAACTTAGCAATGGATTAGGAGTTTAGAATTTTTGCAACTCCTCAAAAGTACGCATGAGAATTGTTTATTTCATTTTTCTAATGCAAGTTTTAAGATGTAGATATGCCGAAGTAAAAATATAATGCGAAAAGTAAATATGGATAACTACCGAGTTACCTCCCGGTGAGGATTCGAAATTTTAAGTCCACCGAACCAGACTTTTCCGTTTGGGTTCATTCTTTTGGTGTATCCTTCGGTCCCAGAGATGGAGACCTTGATACTTGCTTCTCATGCCACTCCAAATTGGAGCATTGTTCCTGTCTTGGCTTGAAAGCGAACCGCTCTTCCTTTCCATTAATATGGAATTTGATCTCTCCGGCTCTGACATCAATGTGCGCATGTGTAGTGCTCAGGAAGGGTCTCCCAAGAATGAGTGGTGTCTTCATGTCCTCTTGCATGTCAAGTACCACAAAATCTACAGGAACAAAAAAGTTTCATATTTTTACCGGAATATTCTCAGCGATTCCTGCAGGGTAGCGGACTGATTGGTCGGCTAGTTGTAAGCACATCGATGTTGGCGTGAGTGTTGAATAGTTGAGCTTGTCGAAGACCTTCTTGGGCATGACACTGACACTTGCTCCAAGATCGCATAACGCATTCTCAAAGTTTTGGTTCCCGATCAAACAATCTATAGTGGGACATCTTGGATCTTTCTTCTTGATAGGTGCTATGTTTAGGATGGCCGCACTGCACTCCTCTGTTAACTTGATTACCTCAATGGAGGGCAGTGGTCTTTTGTTGTTGAGGATGTCTCTGAGATACGTTGCGTAGGTAGGCACCTATATGGCATCTAGTAACGAAATATTGATATATAACTTTTGAATTACCTCTACAAACTTACCAAACTGCTCGTCCATTTTGGCTTTTCTATTTCTGTGTGGAAATGGTAGGAAGGTTGTGTCATGGAAATCTTGTTGTAACTCTTGCTCTTGTGGCCCAACTTCTTCATCATCCTTCTTCTCTTCCTGCACTACCACTGGTGTCTTACCTGTCCTTGTTGGATATGGCGGATCACGTGTAGACTTGCCACCTCTTGTGGTTATGGCGTTGACCTTCTCAAGGTTAGTGGCAAAAGGCAGAGCAGTGGCCAACTGGGCTAATTGAGATTCTATCTTTTTATTATAGTTAAGTTGGTCTTGTATGGCAGAAGAAAAACTATCCATTTTTGTATTTATATCTTCTAGGACCTTATCATTAAAAGCAAGCTTTTTAGAAATATTCTCATTAATCCTAGCTTGTTCTAAGACTAATTCTCTTAAGGATGGTTGCATAGGATAGGAAGAATTATAATAATTACCTTGGTACTTACCTTGGTAAGTTGACCGTTGTTGTTGACTCCATCCTTGTCTCTGTTGTTGTGGAGCAGAATTGTTGATGACGATGTTTGCATCCTCCTGATATTCAGGGAATTCAATCCCCAAATACTCTCCACATGTGTTTTGAGCATTGAAAGCATCTTGAATGGCATGACGATCTTTCTTGTAATTGTCTCGCTCTTTGAGCCAATTCAACAGTACGTCCATCTTGGTTGACAGTGCACACACCTCTTCTGGTACTTCTTCACTCTTATTGCATGATTGAATATTGCATGATGACCAGCCTTGATTAGAGGCTATCTTTTCCGTAAGAGTTTCAACTTTTCCAAGGGTGAGTGACATAAATGATCCTCCAGCAATGGCATCGAGTTGTTCATGGGCTTTCTGAGTTAATCCATGTTAGAAACTTTGCATGAGCAACCAATCTTCTATTCCATGATGAGGGCAATCTGAAATATATTCTTGAAAATATTCCCATGCTTCTGGAATGGTCTCTCCTTTCTGGTGTTGGAAGTTTGAAATCTTTCATCTTAAGGCATTAGTCTTGCCTACAGGAAAAAACTTTTCTAGGAAGGCCTTTGAACACTTTGCCCATGTATTGATGTGATCTTTGTTGGTGTAGAACCATTGCTTCGCTCTTCCCACAAGTGAGAATGGGAACAAACGAAGTAGCATGATGTCTCGAGCAACGTCCTTGATGACGACCGTGCTACTTATCTCCCATAAATTCTGAAGATGAGCACTAGCATCTCCATGTGCCTTTCCACTGAATGGGGTAGCTTGCACCATGTTGATGAGGCTTGGCTTGAGCACGAACTCAAGATTATCGGTTTTGAGTGTTGGTCCAGTGCGAATGTTCTCGGTGCTTGGAGCAGAGAACTCACGCAGAGTCTTGTTAGCCATAGCTTCAGAAATTGGTGTTGAGCTTCCTCTTTATTCGGTTGATTCTGATTGATAGAAATTGTTGAATCACAACCAATCCTGCAATACCCTGTATAAGATATGAACAAAGATAAAACAAGGGTAAGCCTGCTAAAGCAGAGATTATGATTTTATCAATAAGTATTTATTTGGTCAATTCTCTTAGTCATGTGCCCCTCCTCGGCAACGGCACTAGAAATACTTGTTGACATTTCTTAGCATCACTCTTAACTAAGTTGTCATACCTAGCATGATGCCAAAAATGCGTTGTTGGTAATTATGAGAACACTTGTAAACTATATATATAAGGTATCCACAAGCACACAGATAATATACCATTTTAGCATTTCACCCAGGAGTATACCGAGTATCGTTATTTATATTTTATCTACAGGGAGGAGCTATGGGGTTGTGTTGGCATAGAGATATTGACAAATATGTATACCTATGATAAAACCACTCTCATGCTATGGCAGGGGTAAGTCAAGTGATAAATAAATGAAAAGTGTAAGGTAATAATAGTATTCCAGAGATAGAAATAGATACTCATAAAATGTAGTATGGCTAAACAGGAGATTCGTTAAGAGAAAAAGATTCCTAAGTCATTACTTATCTACTAAGTCTTTTGTACACCCAAGTATATACACTCTCATCTATAGTATAACTAACTTTGGATCTATGCATAAGGAACATTACTAAGGAAGATTAAGAACAGAGCTTGTCTTCCTTTGCAATCACGTTCTACGTGCTCTACAAACGGGGAGTGGACTACAAAGGACTCAACGGGAGTGTCACATCCGTGATCTACCACATGACCTAGAGTGCATAATGTATCTATAGGCAAACAATATCTAAGCACCATGCTTACATAATGTCGACCACTTAACTCTCTCGGGAACTGAGCTAAGAGCTTTGCGAACATATGCATATATTCATCATCAATCATAACTATATCAAGCATATTACTAGAGAAAACTAAGAACATAATAAATAGCAACATAATATTGAAGTAGTATAAAGTCATAAATAAAGAGATACAATGGCTATACCAGTCTCCAGACGGCAGATCCAAAATCCTGAGCAATAGCCCACACTGTACTTGAACCTTGCTAGTTAGCCTATACTAGAAACTTGAAGAATTGGACCTCTATTCTCTTCTCTCTAGAAACCCTAATTTTTAGTCTGATCTTGACTTATGGCAGCGTGCCCTAGAGGGGGAGCATGGGCTGGTTATATAGGTCGGAGCATCCAACGTGAGCCCTTGGATCAAACCGACTTAAAGGATGACGTAGATGCATCCTAGGAGGCGGTGGGAAACCGACTTTAGAAGGAGGCTGACAGGTGGGTCCCCTAGGGGCCGAGCGGCCTCGGCTAGCCCCACCTGGCAGTGGCTTGGCCTCCGCTTCGGTGTAGAGTCCTCTCAAGTCTTCTGGAACCTTCTAGAGTTGATTTCGCTGCGGATAAGCGTGATTTTATTTGACGATTTGATCCTCCTTGACGGTTTTCTGAAATAACCCTGTTGAAAACATAGATTGACCAAAACTTGTGGAAATTATCAGTTTAAACCCCTAAGTCTATGTTGGTGATCCTTTTCATGCATTTATTCAAGTTAAGTTGACTGTTTATGATGGATGATAACTACCGTCAACAAACTCTCCCAAGCTTAACCTTTGCTCATCCCTGAGCAATGCCAAACTTAGCAATGGATCAGGAGTTTAGAATTTTTGCAACTCCTCAAAAGTACGCATGAGTTCAAACAAGAATTCTCCTCTGGATTAAAATTCATCGATCCGACTTTCAAACTTACCCATATTACCTTCAACCATGGGGCTTTCTAACTTTCACTTGGATCTTAAGCAATTGAAAGACAGAACGATCAATTCAAATACTATGTCTTAAGTTCTTTTGTTCAACCATTATTCTAGAGTTTTTGCAAGTTTTCAAAATAAAACTCAGAGATTCCATTGTATGACACTCTCAAGTCTCTCATATATGTGGTATTTGTGGATCCTCACCAAGGCAATGAATGATGTTATGCCTTTTCTTCTCCTATAACTAATGCTTATGTGGAGCTCATAGGAGTGGTAATTACATGAAGAGAGCATACTTGCAATACATATATTGTAAAGTCAAACCTCGGATCCAAAGAGAGTTAAGTCATACAATCAAATCAAGATGTGCATGTGTGTGGAATATGGTGAATATATATGGTGGCTAACCTAATTCTACTATGCTCCTTGAAAACATATCTCTCATTTTAAACTTGGAAACAATTGCAAGAAAACATGGGTTATTTTTCAGGCAGGCATCTAAGTACCCATTGTTTTGATAATTCGGACACTTGTCCATTTTTTCAATTCTTTTCTTTCTTTTTTCTTTCTTTATTTTTATGAATAACTTTTGCATAGCCCATGCCTCTTTTCTGCAATAAACTTTTGAGAGATAGCAATAAGAACTTGGAGCATTTATTTGGTGGAAACCTATGAAGCATATTTTTGGTGTTTTCTTCCAATATAGGAGTAAAACATTTTTGGGTGGATCTAGATGGAAGGCATAGTTTTTGCGCCTACCCCTAGTGTAGGAGTAGTGATATGTGGGTGGTGTGTACGTGATCTTGATTTTAAGAGTATGGCAAACCTCTCATAAGGCATTAACCTGGGATTCCTGATGTAAAACTACAAACCTAGGTTGGGCCTTCTCCTGGTGGGCCTATGATTCGGTCTGGGCCAGACCGAATCCTCCTATGCGCTAGGCCTGTTTGCGCTAGCAGGCCAGACTGAGCCCATGGTTAGCCTTTTCTTTTGTTCAGTTTTTATCTTTTTCTTTTAATGCAGTGATCTTCCAAAATGATATAAAATGGCAGAAAAGTAAGACAAATATAAAACTAGTTTTGTTACACTCCACATGACTAGAGCTATGTAGTAGACATTTAATATCATGTTCTTGGTACAAAGTTTTGTTGTATGTGTAAATCTAGTTTTTATGTGTTTATTCATGTGTTAATTAATAGAGCATGTTTTCATAGTCCAAATGCAGTGAAATTTTTATAGTATCTGCCCTTGATGTGTGTGAACTTTGGTAAAAATTGCATGTTCATTGGATGCTTATTTTCGGAGTTATTAATTTATATTATAATAGGCTTGTTTAATTGTTTTAAAATAGTTAAAAGTACATAAAAATTGAAAATATGTGTCATCTGTGTTTTATAACTGTTTTTATGTCCCATGAACCAATAATATGTTTCTAGTGTTATATAAAATGTTAAGTTATAAATTTATCTTGGCGTTGATACGCTTGTTTGACTTAAGCATTGCATTGTATTTTTGCATATCATTTAGGAACGATGATGAATCGATGGATGAACTGAAGGATGTTCGCATCCAACGAGAAGATGGTGTAATGGTAATATGTCCTGAAGATGATGGTTGATCATGTCCTAAAGATAGAGCCAACTAACTTAGTATTAAGAAGTTACCCAGGCAAGCCCCGGTGCATAACCTCTATTTTACAAGCACTTAATTATAATACTAATGTGCATTAAGTTGCAGGAGTTGATTGAAACCCACCTGCATAAAATATTCTGTCATATGAGTCCTACTAGTATGACAAGAATAATCATGTAGTATGCCATGCTATAGGACCTACGGTAGAAGTCGAGTGATGGGTTGTCACTCACGAGAAATAGGTCATGGTTATATTGTTATTGCTATCACATGGGTTGGATATGGATAATAATTGGAGACCAGGCGGGATTGTGGACTTTTGTTTGGATATGATTTGTTATAGCAACAGAGCAAGGCTCTGGTTGCATTAGTCCCGCCTGTGTCGATAAAGGACCTTTCCTTGGTGGCCATTTGACAAGTTTGTAGGTACCAAACACGTAACAGGGGCCTGAGTTATAGTTGACCGTGAAGCTTAGTGCATCCTTATGACTAAGGTGCGCAAAACATTCACCGGAGTGTTTCTCTAGCCATTCTAGCGGTTGTTTTTGGGAGGGGAATGTCCATAGTAAAACTTATGCGGGGAAACCTGTCGCCGGTTCACGGGGTGGGCCTCATAGGGTGGGTTCCCTGGAGTGGTCAGGTCATTTTGGGCCTTGGTCATACGATTAGAATGGTTGCCCTATACATGCTCTTTTGAGAGAAGTACAGACGTGTGTTTGGGATTGCCCAGCTGGATGTACATCGATTGCAATCGCCACCCTCCTCGGATATGGATACCACTTGTCGCACCACTGCTATCGTAGTTAATGCAACTAGAACATGGAGATGATGAGGCTACTGTCAGATTATAAAATACATCCTGATTGCTTACCACATGCTTAAAAGTAGTACAGGTGCTTACCTAAAATGGTTAAGTAATGAACTTGATGTGATTGCTAAAACTTAGAATATAAGGATGCACCATTAGTAATGCTTCTCGGCAAAAATAACTAAACAGCTTCCCAAATAGCCCCTTGCATATCCTTGAGAGTCGAGAGACTACTCCACCTAGTCAGGTAAGTCTTGCAAAGTACATTGTGTACTGCGGGTTTTATCCCCCCTGTTGCAGGTAACAGGTGGATGCTGGAGCTAACTGTTGTGTGTGGATACCTCCTGGTGGGCTCAGCGAGGAAATCCTTCCGCTGCGATCGTAATAGTTTTACTCTCATATTTCTACTTCTGCTTCAATATTCAAAATTGTTTACTTCCGCTGCTTTTGTATAAAATGACCTTCCTTTCATTGCTTTTATGAAATCTGTTTGTAATAACTCTGATTTTTATGTAAACTAGTGATGTATGAAATGGTTAAGAATATTGTAAACTTTATTCACTTGTCTATGATCCTGATGAAAACGTGGATTTTCGGGTTCTCCCATTGGGTGTACTCGACAGACTATCGGGTTTAACGTGATCTCATGCGTACTTAGTGTTAAATGGCTGACAAGTACACTTGGGATTAGGTTAAATTGGATGGTACTTCCATAGATGGTATCAGAGAATAAATGAGTGATAAAGCTTCGAAACCTATTTCTAAACTAAAACTTGACATCAAATTCTTTTTGAAAAGCTAGGACGTTTGCATGCGAAGTTATGTAAGTAGCCCTATTACTATGGTTATGTATCTAGGATAGGTGGCATTATGCTAACTTAGGGATGGGCTGTGATGAAATTTTTCTATAGGTACACTAACTATCGGGTTCATAAACCGGGGTCCCTCATGGACCGGCTTCCTAGCAAAGGCTCAGCCCAGCAGACGACGTTGCGAACGACGCGCAACTCCTGGGCCGGCCCAAATACCTAAACGACAGTCCAGAAGGGCAATCCAATCTCTGACCAGAAGGCCTCGCTAAGGAGGAACAACGCTTGCTTCCAAACTCCAGCCCGCCTCTCCGACCGAAAGGCCTGGCCAAGGAGGAACAGCGCTCGCTTCTGACTCTAGACCGCCTCTCCGACCAGGGATGCACCGAACCCCTGCTTACAACTCTTCTCCGACTGGCGCAGTCAGAGCCAACTAGGACCAACCGATTGGGGATGCCCGCTCAGTAAGGACCAGGAAACGGATAGAGCAAGTAAGGCAGGGCACTCAAGTCAACCGCAATACTGAGGACTGTACCCTGCACACCTACAGGACAGTAACCGACAGGACATATCAGGAGGGTGCCCTACAACCTTCCGGGCATGCCAGAACCCAAGCAGTGTTGTGGGCGCCAACATTTGCCCTATAGTGTTGTGGGCTCCATCAACTCCCACACCATGACAAACACAGTAAGGCTCCCCCCACATGCCTTTGGGCACCAACAGTATTGTAGGCGTTGTCATTTGCCCTACATGGAGAACATGGTAAAAACCTCCCACATGCGTCTGACATCGACAGTGTTATGGGCACCTACAATCATCTTATAACCGATGGCGTGGGCAACAAGACTTAGTAGCATACATACTCTCTCTCTCTCTCGTTTGTAATGACGTCCCCTTCATCTATAAAAGGGGATGTGCTCTCTCTCAACAAGAAGACCGGTCAGTTCACTCACACAACACAACAGAACCACTAGGTTCAAACCTCGAGCACATGCTTGAACACTTAGCACATAGCGGAGCTCCCGTCACTCTCGGCCCTTCAGACCAGAGTCCGACCGGACCTCTTGCACCCGCCATCTTTCTCCCTTCCGTTTGTAACCCCACAGCAAACTTCGAGCACCTAGGCTCAGGAATAAAGTCACCGACCGACTCAAACTGGTCGTAGGGCATGTTGCCTGAACCAGTATAAACCCTGTGTCATTGAGTGCTAAGCCACATCCGATCATAACGTACGGCAAAACTACAAATATTTACATGTTGGTCACTTTCTGCACTGACACTATCTTTCGATCGTAGTTTGATAGCAATCGACTAGCTATAGGGAGTAAACAATGTGCCAAATTTGAGAACGATTGCCCTATATGTTGGCAATAGTGTGAGGATGTATCTGACATGCATGCATGCATACCCTTGTTTGTGCATTGGTTGTGTTGGCTTGATGTTGGGATGGGAACCCCCTCGAGATTTTGTTAGACTCGTCTAGGCCTTCTGTCTACATCATCCATAGAGCTCTCAAGACAACACCAAGAGGTTACCATTGGCAGTACTAGTTTAGTTACAACTCAACAAAACAGTGGTTAGAACAGATGTAGGCACTACTTATCAGCAATCTTCGGATACCCCAACAGAACACCTAAGTCACCCTCGACCTATTTCAATCATTATACCTTATTCCTTTTGTTTTTGGATCTTTGGAAAAGAACCCGGGTTTGCCTAACCTTCCACATATTTTGTTCGCTTGACCTTACCATCTTTATCGCTACCTTTTCTATTGCTTGTATGTTTGGTAATGGTCCCATGATTGATGACCTATGGTGCCATGACAGAACCAAGGGCCTCCTATGGATCATGACCACATGGTTGTGTCACTGGGTGCGCACTGGTATTGAGGTTTTTTACCATGATCCGTTACCAGATTGCACCTATATCCTCTCTTGTCATGAAACCTTCCTTGGAAATCTTCCTGTGTTCTGACGGGGGATCCATGTCAAGCTATATGTACTAGGGCTTCCTTATGAAGTTGCAAAGAGGATAACCTTTGAAGAACAGGTAAGAGAGAAGGTTTGACTTCAAAGATGATAGGAAAGATCTGAAAGTTGTCCTGTTTTTAGTAACCTCAGCTGGTTGTAGGGTTGAGATGGTGGACTAGAGAGGGGTGAATAGTCCTTTCTAAAATTAATCACGCCGGCAAACCGAAACAAATCCGGAATTAAAACTATCGGTCTAGCCAAGACTACACCCCTCTATCTAAGTTCACAAGCACCTTATAAAGATCCTAATTAGGCAACAAAGGTCACACAACCCCACTAGCTAGAGCTCACCTAACCAATCTAGCTTGCAAGGTCACACAAACCTATGCAACTAGTACTTCACACAACTGAGGGAGCTCCTACACAATCTGGTAAGCAAAAGCACAAAGCCACCTAAGCTCACTAGCAATGCTCAATAATAAGGCTACACAAGCCAAATTAGAGAGCGCAAATTACTTAGCTACACAAACTAAGCAATGTGACTAACAAGGTTACTCAAACCGAATTAGTCACGCAAGGGAGCTACTTCTATGCCACACAAGCAAGAAGGTAACTAGCAAGCTACACAAGCTAACTAATTACAAGAGCAAATACACAAGCACGATGTAAATGAAAGGAAATATAAGCTTGTGTATGGGGAATGCAAACCAACGGGAAGAATAATGTTGACACGGTGATTTTTCTCCCGAGGTTCACTTGGTTGCCACCAAGCTAGTCCCCGTTGTGTCGACCGCTCACTTGGTGGTTAGGCGGCTAATTGGCATCACCCGCCAAACCCACACGTTGGGCACCATAAGAACCTACCCAAAAGTGAGGGTAGCTCAATGACACGCTCTACTAGTGTTGCTCTTCGTGGCTCCCACGGGGTGAGCTTGGTGCCCCTCACAATCACTTCTCTAGAGCACCGCACAATCTTCCTTGCATGCTTCGATGGAGACCACCACCAAGCCGTCTAGGAGGTGGCAACCTCCAAGAGTAACAAGCACCACCGGCTTGCAACTCGATCACCTAGTGCCACTCGATGCACTCTCACGATGCAACGCACTAGAATCACACTCACTCGTAATCGGATTGCACTCTCGCAAGCACAAGTGAGTTAGAGGGCATCCAAGCACACCTACACAAGACACCAAGGCTTAAGGGTGCTCAGCCAGCCAAATGCCCAAGCTCCACCTCTATTTATAGCCCCCAAGTGAAAGGTCCTAATATGGCTAGAGGGGGTGAATAACCTATTTAAAAATCTACAAACCAACTAGAGCAATTTGATTAGTATAACAAATAGTGAAATGCAAACTTGCTCTAGCTCTACAAGGGTTGCAAGCCACCTATCCAACAATTCTAGTTACTATGATCACTAGACACACAATTTGCTAAGTCACTACTCACTAAGAGCTCTCACACTTGCTACACTAAAGAGCTCCACTAGATGAACTTAAGCTACAAAGCAAGCTCTCAATTCTAGTTATACTAAAGAGCTTACTACAACTAGTTTGTGGGTATGTAAATGAGTAAGTAAGGTGATTATACCACTGCGTAGAGGAGTGAACCAATCACAAGATGAATAATAACTCAATCACTAGGAGAATACCAAAGGGCGAGAGACAACCAATTTTCTCTCAAGGTTCACGTGCTTGCCAACATGCTACATCCCCATTGTGTCGACCAACACTTGGTGGTTCGGCGGCTAAGAGGTGTTGCACGAACCTCGTCCACACAATTGGACACCGCAAGAACCTACCCACAAGTGAGGTAACTCAATGACATGAGCAATCCACTAGGGTTATCTTTTGGTGCTCCACCAGGAAAGGTACAAGTCCCCTCACAATCACCGGGAGATGACCACGAACAATCACCAACTCGTGCCAATCCTCCTCCGCTGCACCAAGCCATCTAGGTGGTGGCAACCACCAAGAGCAACAAGCAAATCTGGCAGCAAAACACAAACACCAAGTGCCTCTAGATGCAATCACTCATGCAATGCACTCGGATTCTCTCCCAATCTCACAAAGATGATGAATCAATAATGGAGATGAGTGGGAGGGCTTTGGCTAAGCTCACAAGGTTGCTATGTCAATGCAAATGGCCAAGAGCGTGAGCTTGAGCCGGCCATGGGGCTTAAATAGTGAGCCCCCACGAATAGAGCCATTTGCTCTCTGTTCTCTGAAAAGTCAGGGCGACCGGATGCACCGGTCAGATCGACCGGACGCAGGACCCTAGCGTCCGGTCGTGCGATGCACGCCACGTGGCCCCTGCTTCAAATGCTGATCATCCGATCTCAATAGTCATCAGTACATTTAAGTTATGACTGGATGCACTATAGTGTAGGACCGGACGCACAGTGCCCAGCATCTGATCACTTCCAGTAAGGTACCAGTCGTGACCGGATGTGTCTGGTCACGTCTGACCGGATGAGCCCAGCGTCCGATCACTCTCCCTTTTCTCTGTTGCGCCGCCACATCAGCATGACCGGACGCTGGACAATGTTTAGTCAGAGTCTAGTCGCCTACGTCCGGTCACAGGCCGAGAGTACCATCTTCTTTTATAATTGACCGAACGCTGCTCCCTAGAGTCTGGTCACCACGTGACCAGCGTCCGATGCACTCTGTGAAACCCTGACTTTTCTATACAGGGCACCGTTGGCACCGTCGGACTTTTCTGTATAGGACACTCTACCGGTGAAGTTTCAAATCCTTGCTCCCAAGTGCTAAACACAATGTGTATCACCTTTGTGCATGTGTGTTAGCATATTTTCACAAACATTTTCAAGGGTGTTAGCACTCCACTAGATTCTAAATGCATATGAAATGAGTTAGAGCATCTAGTGGCACTTTGATAACCGCATTTTGATAAGAGTTTCACCCCTCTTAATAGTACGGTTATTGATCCTAAATGTGATCACACTCTCTAAGTGTCTTGATCACTAAACCAAAAAGCTCCTATCAATTTCACCTTTGCCTTGAGCCTTTTGTTTTTCTTTCTCCTTTTCCAAGTCCAAGCATTTGATCATCACCATGCCATCACCATCATCATGTCATGATCTTCACATGCTTAATCACTTGGAGTAGTGCTACCTATCTCATAATCACTTTGATAAACTAGGTTAGCACTTAGGGTTTCATCAATTCACCAAAAACAAACTAGAGCATTCACCAAGCCAAATAGAGCCGTTGGAGCAAAGCTGCACTTTCTACGAGGGCACCAGAAACAGCAGTGGTGGCACTACCCTAGGGGTGGCGGTGCCCCCCAACGGTCACCCCAACGGCTAGTTTGACTAGCACAGGGGCACCAGACACAGTGGCGGTGGCACCGCCCTAGGGGGGCGGTGACCACCCAGTCAGCCACCCGACACCCTCTCTCTGGATTTTTAGGGCGGTGCACCGCCATCACCATGGCGGTGACTAGCCCTGCCTTCCCTTGCTTTCTACCAAAAAGAGATAGTGGCACCGGATAGCACCTAGCAGTGCACCGCCACTTCCGATGACCACCCCGGCTCCTGCTGCACTCGGCCAAGTCCAGGTGGGCACCGCCCTAGGGGTGGCGGTGCCACCGGAAAAGGCACAGTGGTGCCAGCCCCCAACACGCTGCTCTCATCCTCGGCCAACCGGTCGGTGGTGGTGCACCGAACAGGTAGGGGCGGTGCCCCCTGGGTAGCAGCCCGAGCCTAGTTTCGCCTCCTTTCTTCACCTTTCGACTTCTCCTTTGCAAATGTGCCAACACCACCAAGTGAACAATACCTTGCGCACATGTGTTAGGACTGTTAGCATATCACAAACATTTTTCCAAAGGATTAGCACTCTTTTCTCAATGCCACTCGATCCTAACACATATGCAGAGTTAGATCGCTCAAGTGGCACTAGATGACCGATATGCAAACAAGTTTGCTCCTCTTAATAGTACGGCCATCTATCCTAAACCTGGTCATCAACTTCTCTACACACCTATGACTGATGAAATGAAATGCCCTAGGTTATACTTTTGCCTTGCGCATTCCATTCCATCTCCTTCAATGTCGATGCAACACATGCACCAACCAAGCACCAAATGATATGATCCACTTCATATCATCACGTGACCGTATTGGATCATCGATCTTGACTTCACTTGCTCTTCACTGTTGCCTTGGTCCATCAGCACCAAGTCATCACTCAACTTGCCCTTCACACTTGCAACCGGTCCATTGAGTCAAGTCTTGTCTTGATCTTCTCCACCTTAGTCACATGACTCAATGTCATGTCTCATATGCAATGAGATCCTTCATCACCACATGTGTAAGCTTTGCAACAAGTTACAAGCCATTTCACCTCCATGGCAAGTATTGCTCACACACATGTACCTGTGGACTAATCACCTGTGTATCTCACTCAAACACATATTAGTCGACCTAAGGTTATCACTCAATTACCAAAACCAAACAAGGACCTTTCAATCTCCCCCTTTTTGGTAATTGATGACAACTCTACAAAGATATGGAAATTAAGCTCATTTCAAGCTAGCACTTCACACAAGTGTAAATTGCTAACTTGATTTGGATTTTATGCTACTTATCCAACATTTAAGCTCTATGTCAAGATTTGGATAAGCACCTTAAAACCCGACTTGGTAGTGATAACTCCCCCTACATGTGTGCTCAAATGGTTTGGTTTCAAGTTTGCACACATGCATAAATATGAAATTTGTGGGAGTGTTACCACTACTAAGTGATGCTAAGGTGTATAGAATAACCTTTGAAGCATGATATCGATCGGAGTTGCACTTTTAACACCATCCTTAGCACCATGAGTAGCTAGACAATAAAAACACTAGAAACCCCGTGAGATCAAACATTATAAGCAAGGTTCTAGTATTACTTGAAAGCATACCAAGTGTCTAACTATTATCCTATGCATGCTAGTTTTCATTTCATCAATCAAATTCTATAACTAGCATACACCACACAAGCATGTATATTTAATTTAAATACTTATGCAATGCAAGCAAGCACATGATTATGCACATATCAAATGGAAACAAACAAGTTCATGAGCTTGCTCCCCCTATTTGTGTGCTTCTCATGTCCAAGAATTTTTTATCCTTCTCAATTCTTTAATGTTGCTCCCTCTTTATCCATGTCCATGTCCAACCTCTTCCTCTTTGACTCAATTTTTCCCAAAGCTTTCATATCTTTGTACAATCTCTCCCCCTTTGTCATCAATTTCCATAAAAGGTGTGCTTCTTATTGATGCAAAGGCTTGCATTGGGGTAGATGGTTGACACTTGAATTTGGCATTTTTTATGGACATTACCAAATATGTTGGAATGACACCACTTGTATTGTTCTTGAGATAACACATATAGGATCTTTGACTTTGATACCAATCAGTGGGACACCTCCCCTTATGTCATAGCATGGGTCATCCATTTGATAAACTTGAGCTCTTGTATGCGAGGGAACTTGCTTCACTTGATGATCACTTAAAGCTGAGGATCACTTATGAAACCACCTTCTTATATGGTTGATACCATGTGTAGAGATGTGATACCACGTGTATGATTGATTTGTCAATAAAAACCATTTCTTGAACATTTGCCATCTTCATGAGTACCACTTGTAGGATATCACTTGTAAGTTGATCTAGACACCACTTGTGAATTCTTAATGAAAGATCATTTGAGTCTAGATACTACTTGAAACAGTCAAACTAGATATCCATTTACATTGTTGTCTTGTCCTTGTACTCTTGTCACTGTCATGAGCTTCTAATATTGACTTGAACTAAATTAATTTGCCTAAGCTTCCAAGTCCGGTTTGAACCAATGACAAGCTTCTTCACATCTCTTGGAAGGGTTATCTTGCCAATGTTGTACTTGTCACTTGTTAGCAATCCAAAATAGATCAAGCACTTGGGTTCACTAGCTCATGAACAAACTCATATATTTACCACTAGATCAATTAACCATTCAAGCAATAGTGGTAGGCTATGAGTTTTAAACATTTCATTTGTTATGCATGATCCTAATAGGCATGTACTATATGCACTAACCACATACTAGTAATGGATGAAATGATCATGCACATTACAATGATACCTTTGCCTATCTTGGAGTGGAGGATAGTCATTAGTTTCCAATTAAGCTCCGCAATAGCAATGTGAAGTCTAATTTGTAGCTTGGTTAAGACCAATATTAGCATTTGAAGTCCATTTTTCACCCAAATGAAATGAATACCACTTATGATCAAGTGTACTATCTTGTTGTGGTTGGCTTGCGTCTTCACTTCATCTTTGCTTGCTTGAGAGCACCAAATACCACTTGAATTTCAATGAATTGCTCTTTTTGGGTGTTGCTTGCTTTCTAGATCAACCCTTTGGATTGTTTCAACTAAGCATATCAAATGTCCCTTAGATCACCACTTTCATGTTAGTCTTCTAAGTACCACACTTGGTTTACCTACAAAAGGCGGCAAACTCCTACACTAGGGAGAAGTGACCTCTCTCCAAAGAACCATTCTTGATACTCACTTGAAATAGTTTGATTGATTGATCTAAGTGATGGACTTAACTTGATATGTAACCTTGAATCCTTGTTTTTAAGTCATTTTATTTCTATTTGTTTAAGTTCTTTTCTTTCTACTAAATGATCTCCAATTGTCACTAGAACTTAAACCTTATCTTCATATTGAGTTTGATCTTATCTCCAACTTGAGTATCAAATATGTGTCAAGTACACTCCACAATCAAATGGCCTTGTACTCTTTGTTTGTCATACTTGTAGATCATCTCATAACTAAACTTAGTTGCCTTAAACACTTGTAAACATGTTTCCAACTTTAAGACCTTTCAATCAAAGTAACTCTTGATCAATCCAATAGATGTCACTTTTCTGACAGATTCTGTACTCTTCAAAGAAAAATCTATATCTCCCAATGTACAGATCTAAATACCACGAAAATTGGTGAAGATGTGGATAACTAAGTCATCTAGAATATATAAAAATTTGGGCTTCATTTGACTTCTAGATTGCTACCAGATTTCAATTCTTCCACCACTGCTACATGCTAAAAACTGCTGCACTATAGCTGATAAGATTCACTCCAAAACCGAAGCATATCTTATCCAATTCTCATGAAATTTCTATAGAATCTTATACCATATGTCTAGAGTATGCATGAAAAATTTCAATCCAATCCAAATAGATTTAATCACTCAAACTTAGACTTGATCTCAGCTAGATCAGATTTCAATTACTTGAGCTATTCTTCAATAAATGTGAATCAAACTTGAAACTAACTTATTGGAATACTTTCACAAGACATATATTCATTCAATCCACTTACTCAAAGTCATCTCATGAATTTATCCAACACAAATCAATCCAAACTTGATTACTAAGCTATTTATCCATTCAAACATCTCATACCAAGCGACATTGCATATTTATCCAATTCAATCATCTTATATGCACCCAAGTGAATAAAATCAATAAGATATATATCTTGGCAATTCATGATCATCCAATAGAAAGCTTCAACTCATATATATGTAAGCCATCAATTATTTCCAATAAATCATCACAACTTGAATATGACACTTGTATGTTGTAGCACATTTGGACTTCACTAATTCTTGGCTTGGCATTCGGATAGAATAGCACTAGGCTTCAATACTTGACTCGATATATGATGAATAATAAGAATTCCATTGAATCAAGCCTCCAATGCCATGGTACCTACAAACATTCATCCACTTTTTGATGGTACCCAAATAAGTTTGAGTCCTCTCAAGTTAGGTGCAACATATTTAGGCAAAGCCTTAGTATGGGTAGCGGGATATTTTACAATTGCAACCAATGTGGTACCATTGCCATCGTTCCTAAGCAAAGAATCATCATCAATTGAAATAGGCTTAGGAGTGTTACCTAGGGGACATGAATTAGCCATGTGTCCCCGTTCCCGGCATGAGTAGCAAACTCTCTTTGATTGAGCATTTTCTTCCTTGCTCATGTGTTGCTTCTCATTGCCTTGCCTCTCATGAGTTGCTTGAGACTTCTTCTCAAGCTTGGTAGGACACTTCAAGGCAAAGTGTCCCATATCTTCATACTTGAAGCACTTGATGTGAGCATACACCTTCTTCTCATCTTGTGTCTTGCTCATCATCTTGGCATCTTGTATTTGCATTGGATGCCTTGCCTTTCCACCCCTTCTTGTTTTCTTCTTCATCATCATCAAATCACCACCATCTTCATGGCTGATCTTGATTTGCTCTTGGGGTATTTCTTCTTGCTCAACTTGTGGCTTTGGTTGAGGCTCTTCTTATTGCTTCACCACTTGCTTGGTTGGGCACATAGAGGTAAGATGACCCCATGTGCGGCACTTGAAGCACTTGACATGCTTTAGCCTCTCTTCTTCTTTCTTCAACTTAAGCTTCTCTTTATTGGGGCAATCATTAGCAAGATGACCCACTTCATGGCATTTGAAGCACATGAAATGAGATAGCCTCTCTTATTCTTGCTTCTTCATCTTTCTTTCTCTTTTTCTTTTCCCCTTTGTCATACTCTTGTTGAATCCAATGCCACTCTTGTCACCGAAGTTTCTTTGAGTCTTCATCATGTGCTTAAAGGTGATTTTTGAGTTGTAGCACCTCTCTAACTTGTTGCTCAATTTCTTCACTTCATTCTTAAGCTCATTGTTCTCCTTCAAAAGGTTAGTCTCACAAGACAAGGAAGTAGAACAAGCATCTATATGTGAAGCGCATGGCATATCTAATAAATCATCGCAAGAGGTGGATACATGCTTCTTCCCTATATCACAAGAGTTTGTCACATGTTGCAATTGATCACTTGACTCATGTGATAAGCTCTCATTTTTTTTAATTTTCTTTGTAAAAACTTTAATAAGGGAAGCATGTTGTTCTAATAATTCTTCATGAGATGCAAGTAGTGTCTCATGAGTCAATTTTAGCTCACCATGTGAAGATTTAAGAACATCAAGTAAGTGCTTATGTTCTTCACATGTGTTCTTTAGAAATGAGTTTTCATTTTCCAATTTCAATGTTTTAGCTTTCTCGTTTTCTAAAGACATGGTCATGCTAGCAAGTCTACTCACAAACTCATCATATGAATCAACATGATCAACCACATTAGCATTAGATACCTTTGTGTCACCTTGTGACACGAAGCAATGTGGTGATGGAGAGCTTGTAGAAGCATCACTCTCATAGCCCGAGCATGAACCATCATCAACAAGTGTGCATGGGGTAGCATCATCATTTGCATCACTTATAGCATCATCATCAACCTTGTCAAGTGAACTTGTGGTAGAATGATCATCATCATCATCACTTGACCATGAGGTGGATCAATCTTCCATAATCACCGAATTGTGGTCATGCTCACCACACTCATGTGCCTCCTCTTTGGGCTCATTATCTTCATCGAAGACCGCCCTATATTTCTTATTGAGATAAATCCAAATCTCATGGGCGGACTTCATGTCGATGATCTCACCAAATATGCTATCCTCCATAGATTGATCGAAAAATGTTAGTAGTTTGTCAATCGAGATGTAGGCATTTCTTTTGCGCTTGGGTTGCATTCTTTCTACCAATCGCATGAGAAAAGCCCACAGCTACGATCCACCACATTTGAGGGCAAATAAACTTAAAATTGCATGTCATCCAATTTTTCCATCGTGCAAAGTGTGTGCCATCAAAAGTGCATGGACAATCAACATCTAGCCCATAAGTCACCATCCTCTTGGGTCGGTGAAGACCACAAATGAGAGACCTAGCTCGATACCACATGTAGGGTCGAGATGGCGGACTAGAGGGGGGTGAATAGTCCTTTCTAAAATTAATCGTGCCGGCTAACCGAAACAAATCTAGAATTAAAACTATCAGTCTAGCCAAGACTACACCCCTCTATCTAACTTCACAAGCACCTTATAAAGAACCTAATTAGGCAACAAAGGTGCCGGGCTAGCTAGCGCTCACCTAACCAATCTAGTTTGAAAGGTCACACAAACCTATGCAACTAGTACTTCACACAACTAAGGGAGCTCCTACACAATCTAGTAAGCAAAAGCACAAAGCCACCTAAGCTCACTAGCAATGCTCAATAACAAGGCTACACAAGCTAAATTAGAGAGCGCAAATTACTTAGCTACACAAACTAAGCAATGTGACTAACAAGGTTACTCAAACCGAATTAGTCACGCAAGGGAGCTACTTCTATGCCACACAAGCAAGAAGGTAACTAGCAAGCTACACAAGCTAACTAATTACAAGAGCAAATACACAAGCACGATGTAAATGAAAGGAAATACAAGCTTGTGTATGGGGAATGCAAACCAATGGGAAGAACAATGTTGACACGGTGATTTTTCTCCTGAGGTTCACTTGGTTGCCACCAAGCTAGTCCCCGTTGTGTCGACCGCTCACTTGGTTGTTCTGCAGCTAATTGGCATCACCCGCCAAGCCCACACGTTGAGCACCGCAAGAACCTACCCAAAAGTGCTCAATGACACACTCTACTAGTGTTGCTCTCCATGGCTCCCACAGGGTGATCACGGTACCCCTCACAATCACTTCTCTGAAGCACCACACAATCTTCCTTGTGTGCTTCGATAGAGACCACCACCAAGCCATCTAGGAGGTGGCAACCTCCAAGAGTAACAAGCACCACCGGCTTGCAACTCGATCACCTAGTGCCACTCGATGCACTCTCACAATGCAACGCACTAGTATCACACTCACTCATAATCGTATCGCACTCTTGCAATCACAAGTGAGTTAGAGGGCATCCAAGCACACCTATGTGGCAGAACCACCTAATCTAATGCTCTCTCAAGGGTACTTGTCTTCCACTAGACACTAAGTACCCAAACGAGGACACAAAATTATGCAGTTCTATCGAGCACACCCCAAGGGAGAACTCAAAAATCCACATTTTCCATCAGGATCATAAATGAGAGTATAAAGCTTACAACATCTTTAGCCATTTCTTACATTGTTTAATACAATAACAGAATTACACATGTGATTAGGGTTTCAGTGAAAAAGAAAGTTATTTAATGATGTGTGAAGCATTAACAAGTAACCATCTACATACAAGATATGCTAGCAGTTTTTACATCTTTTCTTATAAAACCTTTAGTGAGGGTTATAAACAACACTACGACCGTAGCGCGAAAGGAATCCTCTCTGAGCCCACCAGGAGGTTTCCACACACAAAAGTCGTCTACCATCCATCTATCACCTACAACAGGGGAAATAAAACCCTGAGTACTCAATTGTACTCAGCGAGACTTACCCAATAGAAGAAAGTAAAAGACTCCAAGGATATACAAGGCTATTTGGCTTGCTGGTTGATTGCCCTTGTAGGAAGCATTACTAATAGTGCATCCTTATGTTAGTGCATCCTTATGTTCCAAGTTTTTAGCAATTGTTTTTAATTAATTAGCTAATCATTCTAGGTAATCACCTATGCTACTTTCAAGCATGTGGATAATCAATCAGAACCATTTTATCACCTTTAAAGTTCTAGTTCTTACTACGGTGCTAGACCATAGCCAATTCAGTACCGTCTCAAAGAAATGATGATTCGCGAATCAATGTATCCTAGCCAGGTACCCTGAAACACACACCCCGCTTGTACCCGAGGCACAAACGGAACCAACTCGTCCCACTCCTATCAAGGGGTCCAAGTCCCCATCCAAACTTAGACTCCAAGCCTCCAACACCTAAGACCCAGTCTTAGTATGGTGCTTAGACCTCCACCTAATACCCACCCCTAGAAGTCGGTCCGGAAAGAGCCAGAACCCAAGACAAGAGAACGACAAGTCTTCCCACTCCCATAAGCAAGTATGTGCTTAGGATAATAAGTCTGTGACCTAACTACCATCCACAGCAATGGATGGTCCTCGATCGACACAGGTGGAACAAGTGCAATTCGAGCCTCGCTCGAACGCCTAACCAGGTCCAGATCCAAAGTACCATCCCGTCCGGTCTCCAATTATCATCCATATATATTTCATGAGATAGTATATAATAATGTTTTCCTATCTCTCACGAGTGATAGGTAATCACTCGACTTCTATTGGATCCTATAGCATAGCAATCTACATGATCCTGCCATACTAGTAAGACTCATAGGATAGGGACAAAATATATATATGCAAGTGGGTTTCATTCAACTCCTCAAAACTTAATGCACAAACATGAAATAAAGTGCTGAATAATAGAGGTTGTGCACCAGGGCTTGCCTGGGCAAGATGTAACCAAGGATTAGCATTCCACTATGGCGACATGATCACTAAAGCACCACCTTTGCTACTACTCCGGTCGATTCCACAATCCATCGTTTCCTTTTATGATGTTCGCAAATGCAACGCAGAAAACATAATTAACCAACGGCAACCGCAACTCTAAAAACACGACTACGCCTCGCAAGCTAACGGGCTAGCTCTAATGACTAACGTACTAGGATACGTATCCATGTCATCAAATAAGACCTCATTTTCGTAAAATGTTTTAGTTCTACAACCCTAAGGTGTTTTGGCATTTTATTGATTAAATATATATATTCGAACTAGGGCTCATTTAGCTACCTTAGCAAACTAATTATTATAGAGCTACAAAAATTACAGTGGGCTCCTAATAATGTTAGTAATTTTCTGTAAAAAAATCCAGAGCCAACACTACTACCAATTCCTCACAATAATTCCTAAAAGATGATGTTTTAACAATATTAAGTGCTTCTAATTAATTAGATTACTCTTGAAATTTCCATGAAACTATGTGAACAAAATACACTAACAGGTAGATCATGATTTTAGGAATTGAACAAAATTGGTTTCATAATTTTGGTTAACTACAAATTTTATATTGCATTTAAGAGTTTACCTTAGAAACTAAATTAGAAAATGCTTAGAAAAGGAAAAAGGCCGGTGGCAACCATTCGGCCCAGCAGCCCGGCTTGGCCCAATCCAGGGAGCAGGCGCATGCAGCAACCGGCCCAGCAACAGCCCAAGACGGGGGAGACCCCGCGTGCGGCTCTTTTGCAAAAGAGGGCTCGGGCTTTTAGACATTTAAGCGAAACATCGAAGCACTATTACCACAGACACAAGCTTTGCACAAATCACCCTGAGCCATGTCGTCTTTGTAACGAGGCGGTCCTCGGTGTTCTCATGCACGACGGTGTGGCGACCGGCGGCCACCTGCGGTCGCACTGAGCAAAAAGGAACATGTTCTGACCAAACTAAGGGACCGACCACCACCTACGATTCGGACGGTGACGACGGGTAGCGGTGGGATACTGGGAGGTGCCCATGACAATGCTGCAGTGACAGACGGTGGTCCACGGTGATAGCACTACCATTCCGATGAACGAGGGAGATGGAGAGAGGAAAGAAGTGGTGCGTGAGCACCAGTGGCATACCACAAGTACCACCGAGGCATTGGTGAGGATGGGGAGGCCCTGTGTGACATTGGCCACATGCGCGCGGCGGAGGTGGCATTATTTTGTGGTGAAAAGGTCGCGTCAGCTCATCTTTGGTGGGACCTCCAGTGGATCTAGGGCAAACATCGGTACCAGGGGGTCAAGACGAGTCTCCAGTCGACTTGAATTGAGCGAAAATCAACCGTAGCGACTTACCCCCCAAACGTGCCTTCCACAGCGGCGAGATGACCGGCGGCCGCGGAAACACTAAGTTCGTCCGTGCCGAGGCACGGCAAAGCCTCGATAGGGGTCGCCTGGCTAGTCGACTCCCTAGGGCACTTGCTGGTGCAAGGAATTGAACTACGAAGTTCTGAGCTAAACGAATCAAGAGGCAGAGCGCGCGGTGCTCTCGCTATGGTCATGTCGTGGAGAGGCACATGAGTGAGCTCGAGTGGATTAAGACGGTGGCTTCGACCAATAGTTGTAGTGTGAGCACGTGCACATAGGTGATGAGACCGAGGAGGGCTTGGCGCGATGCGCTTGAATTGGAGCAGCCGGACCCGAGCAGGTCGCACCGACATCGGCTAGCAGGGTGGGACAGGGAGACGTCTCATCACCACGGTGACCAGGGTCGTCGACCTAGACGCGGCAACTGCGCCACATGTCTAGAGGCTCGACGCGGTAGGTAGGACAAAGGGTGGGGCGAGCGCCATGTCGTTAAGGCGGCTACCGCCGTTGCTCTACCATGACCCCGTGCACGGCTCGGTGGCTAGACGTTGGCGCGCGTAGACCGCTGTAGTGGGATCAGACCACCGCCAGCCGGGTCGGGCAACACAAGGCCTGGGCATAGCGTAGCATTGGCCTAGCACATGCGTGGGCCAGTGGTCGCGGCTTGGTTGCGACGTGACCCCGACGCCAACCGCGTTGTGCCCGCATTGACCGCGAACATAGTCCGAACGGCTGCCTTAGGGGACATGCACGCATTTTAAAGCATAGCAAAAGTTACTAACGATCACAGTTGAGGTTCAACTAACTCCCCTATCATAAAGTCCACATTGCCAACGACCTAGCAACGCCATCGCCATGACCAGGGAAGGAGATAGATGGATACCAATATGAGCTCGTTGCTCTGAACACCAGTTTGCGAACGGGTCGCCAACACCCGGTTTCAACATATTTTAGCGAAGTTTGGGAAATTTTTAAGAGGACAACATGACACCTAACACCACTACCACCTAAGCCATGCTCAAGTACTCGCTTAGAGGCAACCAATAGTACAAGAACATGAAGTTAGTGTTTAAACAATTTTGTTAGAATTTGAATGTCAAAACGGCATTGTCTACTATCATTTCCAGACTTAGAAAAGGGCAAGGTCTGGTTAGAACTAACAACAATTAACGCTTTTGTCATAATTTTTAATATGTCTAAACCTTATTAATTTCAACCAATAAGCATTTCACACAATAGTCCATACTTCATACTAACCCATAGGAGCAAAACATTTAAGCACCCTTTTAACTATTTTGCTCAATATAATTCACCAAAATGGCATTTTAAACATAAGTTCAATTTCTTGTCGATTAAACGAAAAGTTCTAGTTTAAATTTCGGACTCGATGTTTGAGCTCCCAAAAACGCTAGTTAACAATATTCACTTCCCAAAAATTAAAGTTGCACTCTTATCTACACTATTTGCTCATCATTTTTACATAAACACTATACACATGTTATATGTTGTTTCTGTTTACAGAAATTGTTTTTCGTTTCATGTGTGTTTTAACTCGTTAAAATTTGAAAACTCGTTCGGCTAGATTTCTCGAGGCCTTAACATAGGTGCTAAGCAAGTTCATAATACCAGAGGTGTTACAATATACACAAGCCACCAAGGCCTAAGGGTGCTCAGCCAGTCAAATGCCCGAGCTCCACCTCTATTTATAGCCCCCAAGCCAAATAGAGCCGTTGGAGCAAAGCTGCACTTTTTGCGAGGGCACCGGACACGGTGGTGATGGCACCATCCTAGGGGTGGCGGTGCCCCCCAACGGTCACCCCAATGGCTAGTTTGACTAGCGCAGGGGCACCGGACACAGTGGCGGTGGCACCACCCTAGGGGGCGGTGACCACCCAGTCAGCCACCCAAAACACCCTCTCTCTAGATTTTTAGGGTGGTGACCAGCCCTGCCTTCCCTTGCTTTCTACCGAAAAGAGACGGTGGCACCGGATAGCACCTGGCGGTGCACCTCCCTCACCATGGCGGTGTTTACCGCCACTTCCGGTGACCACCCCAGCTCTTGCACTCGGCCAAGTCTAGGTGGGCACTGCCCTAGGGGTGGCGGTGCCACCGGACAAGGCACGGCGGTGCCAGCCCCCAACACGCTGCTCTCAGCCTCGGCCAACTGGTCACCAGCACCAAGGTGGCGGTGCACCGGATAGGTAGGGGCGGTGCCCCCAAGGCAGCAGCCCGAGCCCAGTTTTGCCTCATTTCTTCACCTTTCGACTTCTCCTTTGCAAATGTGCCAACACCACCAAGTGAGCAATACCCTATGCATGTGTGTTAGCATTTCACAAACATTTTTCCAAAGAATTAGCACTCTTTTCTCAACGCCACTCGATCCTAACACGTATGCAAAGTTAGATCGCTCAAGTGGCACTAGATGACCGATATGCAAACAAGTTTGCTCCTCTTAATAGTACGGCCATCTATCCTAAACCCGGTCATCAAGTTCTCTACACGCCTATGACCGGTGAAATGAAATGCCCTAGGTTATACCTTTGCCTTGCGCATTCCATTCCATCCCCTTCAATGTCGATGCAACACAAGCACCAACCAAGCACCAAATGATATGATCCACTTCATATCATCACGTGTATGTATTGGTTCATCGATCTTGACTTCACTTGCTCTTCACCATTGCCTTGGTCCATCGGTGCCAAGTCATCACTCAACTTGCCCTTCACACTTGCAACCGGTCCGTCGAGCCAAGTCTTGTCTTGATCTTCTCCACCTTAGTCACATGACTCAATGTCATATCTCATATGCAATGAGCTCCTTCATCACCACATGTGTAAGCTTTGCAACAAGTTCTAAGCCATTTCACCTCCATGGCAAGTATTGCTCACACACATGTACCTGTAGACTAATGACCTGTGTATCTCACTCAAACACATATTAGTCAACCTAAGGTTGTCACTCAATTACCAAAACCAAACAAGGACCTTTCACAGGTGCTAAGTTTTGCAAAGTAAGTACTTGGAGGACAGGTGCAAACTTTCGATATGGTTTTCAACAATGCCAAGCGGGCAGCCCGCTCTTCACCCTTAGGAAGTGTTTCATCCTGAATCTCAGGACGAGATTCTTTTAAGGAGGAAGGGTTGTAACACCCCCGGTGTTACGTACCCATTTAACAATAGTTTAAGGCTTAATAAAAACCTAATAAATAGGTTTACCTAGGTTTGATGATGAATTCTTGCATGAAATAGTAAGTACATATTTGTTTGAATCACTTCCATGAATAAAATCAATATGTGTTATGCCAACCAAATTTTTTTTGTGCTTAAACATCTCTAAATGAGTTTGTGAACAGAAGTTGTTTAGGGTTCATGTTGGAAAAATTTGGAGAAAATGCTTAAAATGTCAAAAACCCTAATTGGTGTTAATTGCTTGATTTCTTGTTGAAGGCTGAATAAATAAATAATTTATTAATAAACTCTTAAATATGCCTGTGTGAAAAACTTAGTACAAGTTATGAACTTTGTGGTGGAGTGCTTGTTGGTGCTCAGTTTGCATGTTTGATAGGTTAATTAGTGCTTCAAAGTTCGCACGCCTTGGCACGTGGCCAGCTGGGTTGGGTCACTTTGGGTTGGGTCGCGACCAACCCCAAGGGGCGCATGGGTCTTGCACCCCTCGTAGGCTAGCCCCTTGCCGTCGGCGTGGCCTCGACCAGCCAAACCGATCCGCAACCGCGTCGCTGTTCTTCTGACTCTGCGAAGACGGAGGAGGAAGGAAAGGAATAGAAACAAATACAGGGTCCCCGATGAAAAAGCGCATGAGAGAAGGTTTTGGTGGGAGAGGCTAATCGGATTTTGAGAAAACCTAGGATTCCTGGTGTAAAACTGCAAACCTAGGTTGGGCCTTCTCCTGGTGGGCCTGTGCCAGACCAAATCCTCCTGTGCGCTGGGCCTGTTTGCGCTAGCAGGCCAGACTGAGCCCATGGCTAGCCTTTTCTTTTGTTCAATTTTTATCTTTTTCTTTTAATGCAGCGATCTTCCAAAATGATATAAAATGGTAGAAAAGTCAGACAAATAAGAAACCAGTTTTGTAACACTCCACATGACTAGATCTATGCAGTAGACATTTAATATCATGTGCTTGGTACAAAGTTTTGTTGTATGTGTAAATCTAGTTTTTATATGTTTATTTATGTGTTAATTAATAGAGCATGTTTTCATAGTCCAAATGCAGTGAAAAATTTATAGTATCTGCCCTTGATGTCTGTGCACTTTGGTAAAAATTGCATGTTCATTGGATGCTTATTTTCGGAGTTATTAATTTATCTTATAATAGGCTTGTTTAATGGTTTTAAAATAGTTAAAAGTATATAAAAATTGAAAATATGTGTCATATGTGTTTTATAACTAGTTTTTTATGTCCCATGAACCAATAATAGGTCTCTAGTGTTATATAAAATATTAAGTTATAGATTTATCTTGGCGTTGACACGATTGTTTGACTTAAGCATTGCATTGCCTTTTTGCATATCATTTAGGAACGATGATGAATCGATGGATCAACTGAAGGATGTTGGCGTCCAGCAAGAAGATGGTGTAATGGTGATCAGTCCTGAAGACGATGGTTGATCATGTCCTGAAGATGGAGCCAACTAACTTAGTATTAAGAAGTTACCCAGGCAAGCACCGGTGCATAACCCCTATTTTACAAGAACTTAATTATAATGCTAATGTGCATTAGGTTGCAGGAGTTGATTGAAACCCACCTGCATAAAATATTCTGTCCTATGAGTCCTACTAGTATGACAGGAATAATCGTGTAGTATGCCATGCTATAGGACCTATGGTAGAAGTCGAGTGATGGGTTGTCACTCGTGAGAAATAGGTCATGGTTATATTGTTATTGCTATCACATGGGTTGGATATGGATAATAATTGGAGACTGGGCGGGATTGTGGACTTTTATTTGGATATGATTTGTTATAGCAACAGAGCAAGGCTCTGGTTGCATTAGTCCCGCCAGTGTCGATTAAGGACCGTTCTTTGGAGGCCATTTGACAAGTTTGAAGGTACCAAACACATAACAGGGGCCTGAGTTACAGTTGACCGTGAAGCTTAGTACTTCCTTATGACTAAGGTGCGCAAAACGTTCACCGGAGTGTTTCTCTAGCCATTCTAGCAGTTGTTTTTGGGAGGGGAATTCCAAGGTAAAACTTATGAGGGGGTTCTTATCGCCGGTTCGTGGGGCGGGCCTCATAGGGTGGGTTCCCCGGGTTGGTCTGGTCATTTCGGGCCTTGGTCATACGGTTGGAATGGTTGCCTTGTACATGCTCTTTTGAGAGAAGTACGGGCGTGTGTTTGGGATTGCCCAACTGGATGTACATCGATTACAATCGCCGCCCTCCTCGGATATGGATACCACTTGTTGCACCACTGATATCGTAGTTAATGCAACTGGAACATGGAGATGATGATGAGGCTACTGTCGGATTATAAAATACGTCCTGATTGCTTACCACATGCTTGAAAGTAGTAGGTGCTTACCTAGAATGGTTAAGTAATGAACTTGATGTTACTGCTAAAACTTGGAATATAAGGATGCACCATTAGTAATGCTTCTCGACAAAAATAACTAAACAGCTTGCCAAATAACCCCTTGCATATCCTTGAGAGTCGGGAGACTACTCCACCTAGTCGGGTAAGTCTTGTAGAGTACATTATGTACTCAGGGTTTTATCCCCCTGTTGCAGGTAACAGGTGGATGCTGGAGCTAACTGTTGTGTGTGGATACCTCCTGGTGGGCTCAGCGAGGAAATCCTTCCGCTACGATCGTAATAGTTTTACTCTCATATATTTCTACTTCTGCTTCAATATTCAAAACTGTTTACTTCCGCTGCTTTTGTATAAAATGATCTTCCTTTTGCTGCTTTTATAAAGTCTGTTTGTAATAACTCTGATTTTTATGTAAACTAGTGATGTATGAAATGGTTAAGAATATTGTAAGCTTTATTCACTTGTTTATGATCCTGATGAAAACGTGGATTTTCGGGTTCTCCCATTGGGTGTACTCGATAGACTACCGGGTTTAACTTGATCTCATGCGTACTTAGTGTCAAATGGCTGACAAGTACACTTGTGATTAGGTTAAATTGGACGGTTCTACCATAAAGAGCCTCGTCTGACAGAAACGCAGAGGTGCTCACTCAAGCACACGATGTACTCCATTGGACCGAGTGCCAAACCTGCAAAGTTGCTTTTCAGCATAGCAGTAGGAGTGGGGGGGACCATGTCCTTAAGATTCTGCATTCCTCTGCGTTGTAAGCTTGGTAGTCTTGAATCTCTTGTTCTTTCGTGTAGCACAACTTTTGATTGAGGCTAACAAGTTTATTAGTCTACATTGGGGGTGCTCTTAGAGGTAGCCCTGGGCAAATTTTACCCAGAACCGAACCGAACTAACCGAGAACAGAACCGAACTTTGTTCGGTTACCTGTTCTGTTCTCAGTTCTTAGGAACCGAACTTTGTTCGGTTAAATCGGTTCCTCCCCTCGGTTAACCGAAATAACCGAAGAACCGAACTTTTTTCAGATGTCTCAGCTTGAGGAGGACATTGACCAAGAGATCAGTAATTGGGTTGTGAATTTGTGATTTGTGAATGTGCTATTGTGTTGGTTGTGGTTATTTGGTTGTGACTTATTGATTTGCATATGTTGTCATGTCATTTATGCCTTGAAAACAGCCAAAATGCTTGCTGAATTTTTCTGCTGTAACATGTTCAATAATTGGTCGGTTTGATCGGTTGGAACCGAGAACCGAACCGAACTAACCGAAACCGAACTTGGTCGGTACCAAGTTTTTTGAAGAACCGATCGGTACCGAGTTTCCTGAGAACTGAACTTCTTCAAAAACCGAAGAACCGATCGGTTCGGTTCGGTAAAACCGAACGCCCAGGCCTACTTAGAGGATGTTCATGCTAAGAATGTTACAAAAGCATGGTAGTGTTAAAGTGGGAGGTAAGTTCATATTACATGATCAATGGCAGATGGGAGAGACGAGTGCAACTAAAAACTATAGACACAATAGCCCTTATTATGATCACCGAAATCATGGGATTATGATTGTTGCATCACAAACATAGCTCCATAGCTTCAACCAAGCAATAGAGCAAGATGCAATATGCAGAATTTATGGTAAAACTGCAATCTTTTGACAATGCGAAAAATTCCCTTATTTGTGTAGGATGAGGACACATGAATGTACGAAATGGTACAGTAAAATGAGTACACTAGGCTTAAACATGCAGCTCGAGGTCATTGCGGCCATGAAATGTAGGTGCAAGTGCAAATGTTGATATTATTATAACACCATTCTAGCAACAAAGAAAACTAATAAAATCATTATAGTTCAAGAGCTAAACATGGAGTAAAATAAGTTAGAATGGTACTAACTATAGTTAAACCACATGCTGCAAACTCTTTCAAAAAAAACACATGCTAAATGCATGACCACCACACTAGTTAGAACTTCATACCTGCGCCTTTCTTTCCAAATTATAAGTCATTTTATTTTTTCTATGTATATAGTGTTTACTATGTACCTTGACATATATTTCTAGACATATAGCCAGGCCGGAGCCAGCCCTGCAATGAGTTTGTGTGATTTCTATTATAGATTGATGCTCATATGTAAAATTAAGCCGGTGTAGTAGAGTTGACATCAATGACCTTTGGGTTGCATCCGCCCCCGTGTATAGCAAAAAGCTTTGTAGTAGTTAAAAAAGTTAAAACCACTTATAATTTAGAACAGACAGACTATCTTATGAAAGAAACAAATTCCTTACCAAATGGAATGAAAATGCATCCTATCTATTCCTTGTAGACTCAGAAGTCATAATGTAACACTTCGTTATTAAAATAAAAAAATTGAAATCATGACACAGAAATATCAAATACGTCAGGCTTGCACCTTCCAGCATTTTCATTCGCCATGGACCTGGACGGCAACAGAAAAAAACAATATCCCTAGAAAAACCATCCTGCAGTTGCCATCACAACACGTAAGGCTAGTGCGACATCGATGAAGTCAAAGCACCACTAATCTACTACTCGTACACGCACTTGATCCTAATATTCTCCCTCATCAACTAGCCATAACTTACCACTTATCAGTTGTACATAATTGCAACTTGGTCCTTAATTACTAATTAGAGGCTTAAACTGCCCTTCACACGCGGTGGCCACACCCCCTGTCACAGCTAGTTCAGCCACAAGGGGCAATCTCAAAACGGTAATGCTACTTACCAGGCATTCGACCCGTCGGATGCAGCTCCTCCACTCATTCCCTCACTATTAAAAAAAATCTACACTGCGCTTATCCTCCACTCATCCGCTGGCTTGCTCACCTCTCGCTCCCTCTATCGCGTGCGCCACCCGCTCCCTCCATGGCCGGCAGCGGCGCCCTCACCCACCTCGGAGCGCGCCCTCCCCTACCTCGATGCGTGGCCATGGCTGCCTCCCTAGCCAGCAGCGGCGCCCTCACCCACCTCGGCAACTCCTCTCCCCCACACCGGCGAGATCCATGGAGCACGAGCGAGATGCTTTGGAGGTGGCACGACGGGGGAGTCGGCGGCTCTCCCCATCCGGGTGAGACGCCCTCCCCACCCCGGCGGCGCCGTCTCTCACCCCGGCGATCGTGCTTCCCCCACCCGGCGGCCATCTAGGCTCTCTCCCCCGCGCGCCCTCCCCTACCTCGATGCGTGGCCATGGCTGCCTCCCTAGCCAGTGGCGGCGCCCTCACCCACCCCGGCAACTCCTCTCCCCCACACCGGCGAGATCCATGGAACACGAGCGAGATCCTTTGGAGGTGGCGTGACGGGGGAGTCGGCGGCGCTCCCCCGTCCGGGCGAGACGCCCTCCCCACCCCGGCGGCGCCGTCTCTCACCCCGGCGATCGTGCTTCCCCCACTCGGCGGCCATCTAGGCTCTCTCCCCCCTATGTTGCATATGTATATTTGAAGTGTTTTAGGCGTTTCAAATGTATGTTGCATTTATTTCATATGGATGTTGCAAAAGTAGATCGGGGTATGTTGTGCATGTTGCATATGTTGCAATTGTTTGAGAGGCATGTTGCAAGCATATGTTTCGAGTGTTTTAGATGTTGAGAGGTATGTTTCATCTGTGTTTTTCGGGCGCATATTGCAAGTGTGTTTTATCTAGATGTTGCATATGTTGCATGTGTTTTTATTTGGATGTTTGCGTATGGTTGCAATGGTTTTCAAGTGTTTTTCAGGTGTTTTTTCAAGTGTTTCAGAAGCATGTTTAAAGTGTTTTAAATGCCTTTGAGACGTATGTTGCAACTGTTGTATTTGGATGTTTCAAAAGTAGATCAGTTGTTGAATCTCTCCTCCCCCACTTTCTACGGCATCGCCGGCGCCGGCATGGCATCCATATGACGCCGCTGCCAGGTCCTTCCGAATCGGAGGCGCAGCGCGCCCTTCCCCTCTTGTCGCTCGGGCGGCGCGGCCCCGCATGGAGCGTGAAACGGAGTATAGCGCGCGAGCATCCGTCCAGACGTCCGCGCGCTACGATTCCGATCTCAAAAGTCAACCCTGCCCCTAGTCCCCCACTGCAAGGCTACAACAGAAACATGACTTGCAGCGCATTAGCAATTACTACTTGCATCATGTCAGCTGTCTGCAGTTGACCTGCATTTTGATAAGCATTTTTAGTTTAGGGGGCATGAGTTCTCTGGATGAGGGCACGAGCCAGTACAATAATTGACAGTTGGATACTCCTATATTCTTTTCATCAAGACTCAGAGTCAGAGAGCTGGGCATGCATCTTTGCATTAAGATAATCAGAAGCTTCTCTTTGGGATCCTCGACTAGGGTTGAGAATTCTGTGATCCCATTGACCACAAACATGCGTATCGCCCGGAACTCAGCAGGTTCATGGCGGTTCGGCAGCGGCCGATGCAGCTGAGTCGCCATGTCATCGCCTCGGGGTCGGGGGTAACGACGACGACGCTGCTACTAATCCTGGTGCTGCTGTGTCGTCTCTGCGGCCGCGCCGGCGCAGCGTGCACGGGGGAGGAGAGGGAGGCCCTGCTGTCCTTGCTCGCCGACCTCTCGCCGCGGCCCGGCGACGCCCTGAACGCGTCGTGGCGCGGCGGGTCGCCCGACTGCTGCACGTGGGACGGCGTGGGCTGCGGCGTCGACGGCGCGGTCACGCGCGTCTGGCTGCCGCGCCGCGGGCTCGGCGGCACCATCTCGCCGGCGGTCGCCAACCTCACCGCTCTCAAGCACCTGAACCTCTCCGGCAACAGCATCGGCGGCGCGTTCCCGGCGGCGCTGCTATCGCTGCCCAATGCCGCCGTCGTCGACGTCAGCTACAACCGCCTGTCCGGCTCGCTGCCGGATCTGCCGCCGGCCATGGGCGCCGGTGGCGCGCTACCGCTGCAGGCGCTCGACGTGTCGAGCAACTACCTGGAAGGGCAGTTCCCGTCCGTGATCTGGGCCCACACGCCGAGCCTCGTGTCGCTCAACGCCAGCAACAACAGCTTCCAGGGCGTCATCCCGTCGTTCTGCCCGAGCAGCCCGGACCTCGCCGTGCTTGACCTCGCCATGAACCAGCTCGGCGGAGGCATCCCCGTCGGGTTCGGAAACTGCTCGCAGCTGCGCGTTCTCAGTGTCGGCCGGAACAACCTCACCGGCGAGCTCCCCGACGACATCTTCGACGTGAAGCCGCTGCAGCAGCTGCTGATTCCGTCGAACAAGATACAGGGGAGGCTCGATCCCTGGCGCATCGCCAAGCTGAGCAACCTCGTCTCTCTCGACCTCAGCTACAACGCCTTCACCGGAGAGCTGCCCGAGTCCATCAGCCAGCTGCCCAAGCTGGAGGTGCTCCGGCTCGCGCACAACAACCTAACTGGCACGCTCCCGCCGGCGCTCAGCAACTGGATAGGGCTCCGGTGCCTCGACCTCCGGGCCAACAGCTTTGTCGGGGACCTCGACGCCGTTGACTTCTCCGGCCTCGGCTACCTGACCATCTTCGACGTGGCCTCCAACAACTTCACCGGCACGATGCCGCAGAGCATCTACTCCTCCGCGTGGCTGAAGGCGCTGCGCGTGGCGACCAACCAGATCGGTGGGCAGGTCGCGCCGGAGATCGGCAACCTGCGCCGGCTCCAGTTCCTGTCGTTGACCACAAACTCGTTCACCAACATCAGCGGCATGTTCTGGAACCTCCAGGGGTGCGAGAACCTCACCGCGCTGCTCGCGTCGTACAACTTCTACGGCGAGGCCCTGCCGGACGCCGGCTGGGTCGGCGACCATGTCAGGGGTCTCCGGCTGCTGGTGATGGAGAACTGCAAGCTCACGGGCCAGATACCAACGTGGCTGTCGAAGCTGCAGGACCTCAATATCTTGGACCTCGCTGACAACCGCCTTACCGGCCCGATCCCGCGCTGGATCGGCAGCATGAAGAAGCTCTACTACCTGGACCTGTCCAGCAACCAGCTCTCCGGCGGTATTCCGCCGTCGCTGGCGGAGCTGCCGCTTCTGACGTCGGAGCAGGCCAGGGAAAACTTCGATACAGGCCACATGCCACTCTCCTTCACCCTGACGCCGCCCAACAACGGAGAGCCGAACAGGCCAGGACGCGGGTACTACCAGATGTCCGGCATCGCCACGACGCTCAACTTCAGCAACAACTACCTCAACGGCACGATACCGCCCGAAATCGAGCGGCTGGTGACGCTCCAGGTGCTTGACGTCGGTAGCAACAACCTCTCCGGCGGAATCCCGCCGGAGATCTGCAACCTTACCAAGCTGCAGTTCCTAATCCTGCGCCGGAACCGTCTGACGGGGCCTATCCCGGCGGCGCTCAACCGGCTCAACTTCCTCGCCGTCTTCAGCGTCGCGTACAACGACCTCGAGGGGCCGATCCCGACGGGCGGCCAGTTTGACGCGTTCCCGTCGGTGTTCTTTCGAGAGAACCCGAAGCTCTGCGGCAAGGTGATCGCCGTCCCGTGTACGAAGCCCCATGCCGGAGGCGAGTCTGCTTCGTCCAAGTTAGTCAGCAAAAGGATCCTCGTGGCCATCGTTCTTGGAGTTTGCTCCGGAGTGATCGTAATCGTCGTCTTGGCCGGATGTATGGTGATCGCCATCCGGAGGGCGAAATCGAAGGTGTCAGTCAGCGACGACGGCAAGTTCGCGGAGGCGTCCATGTTCGACTCCACGACGGATTTATACGGCGACGACTCCAAGGACACGGTCCTAATCATGTCGGAGGCCGGCGGCGACGCGGTGAAGAACGTCACGTTCTCGGACATCCTCAAGGCGACCAACAACTTCGGCCCGGCGAGCATCATCGGGTCGGGCGGGTACGGGCTGGTGTACCTCGCGGAGCTGGAGGACGGCACGCGCCTCGCCGTGAAGAAGCTCAACGGCGACATGTGCCTGATGGAGCGAGAGTTCCGCGCGGAGGTGGATACGCTGTCGTCGGCGTCGGCGCGGCACGAGAACCTGGTCCCGCTCCAGGGCTTCTGCGTCCGCGGCCGGCTGCGGCTGCTGCTGTACCCGTACATGGCGAACGGCAGCCTGCACGACTGGCTCCACGACCGTCCCGGCGGCGCGGAGGCGCTGCGGTGGCGGGACCGGCTCCGGATCGCGCGGGGCGCGAGCCGCGGCGTGCTCCACATCCACGAGCACTGCACGCCGCGGATCGTGCACCGGGACATCAAGTCCAGCAACATCCTCCTGGACGAGTCCGGCGAGGCCCGGGTGGCGGACTTCGGCCTCGCCAGGCTCATCCTGCCCGACCACACCCACGTGACGACGGAGCTGGTGGGCACGCCGGGGTACATCCCGCCGGAGTACGGGAAGGAGTGGGTGGCCACGCGCCGCGGGGACGTCTACAGCTTCGGCGTCGTGCTGCTGGAGCTGCTCACGGGCAGGCGCCCCGTGGAGGTGGTGCCGACGCAGCGGCAGCAGTGGGAGTTGGTCGGGTGGGTGGCGCGGATGCGGTCGGAGGGGAGGCACGCGGAGGTTCTGGACCACCGGATCAGGGGCGGCGGCGACGACGAAGTGCAGATGCTGTACGTGCTCGACCTCGCATGCCTCTGCGTCGACGCCGCGCCCTTTAGCCGGCCGGCGATACAGGAGGTAGTCAGCTGGCTCGAGAACGTGGATACCATCGCCACGTCAACGTCATCCGAAGATGTAAAAATATCTGATGGCCACGGACAAATCTGACAGACTGTAACTTGAAATTGGAAGAAATCGGCGTGCTTTTATGATCTGCGCTGAAGGATGCAAAATCTTTGCACGAACTGGTCTTCGTCTGATATTAAAGTCGATTGATAAGTTGGCTGAAGCTGTTTTAATACGAGAGAGACGGTTGATAATTTAACCGAATAAGCCCTACGGAGACTGTTTGCAGGCTTGCAGCGCAACGAGCGGCAAGCCATTTTGTGTTTGGGAGGAAAGCCCACCTGTTCGGTCTGGGCCCTTCTCAGCCTGGTTGTGGGTAAAGCTTTTTATTTGGGCGTGGGCTTGCACCGTATTTTGGGATTTGGGTCTGCTGCTTTTTATACCTTCATTTTTTATTCTTTTTTCGGGGTCTTTAATTTTGAAGACCTTTGTTTTTTTCGCTGTTCGCCTAAACGGCTGTTTAACCCGTTTACACACAACGCTACACAGTGGTGCGCCGTTTCCGTTTAATCACCCGTTTACCCTGTTTAATTGGTCGTTTAGCTCGTTTAATGGGACGTTTTGCCCGAATAATGGCTAAACGGTAGGTGACCGACTGTTTATCATTTACCGTTTAGAAAAACACTTTTTTTTTGTTCCTCAAGGTTTGCAATTAAGCATCTCTCCTTTTTTAAGAAACATGGATATCCCCCTAATTTTTTTTGAGAGGTCACCAGGGGTGACGATAGTCTCACATGAATAATTTTCCACACATGCCGGCAAGGTTGAGAATGGAGGGTGTAAAGCACCGGTTACAAAAGCGACCCTTTAAAGTCAGAGAGGTACATAGCATAGAGGGAGAGATGAGGATTACGAAAACCAACAAACACCAACTCCAACAAACCATAGAGTTCGGCACTCATCTTAGTACACAAAGCAAAATACGAGCACTGCGACATTGATCGGTGCCACCAACAAATGACAAGCGTCAAAGATCTTCATTCCACAAGCAATTGTAAGGCATTGAGTTGAATCTGACAGACAACAGCCACTGAGTTAAAGCCAACAGACGATAGCAGTAAGTTGCATCACCTATAAGTATATCTGGGATCCATGGAATGCCCGCCTATGCACTTTAGGGGAAGGAGGTCGCAAAGGAGGGAGGACCATTGGTAGGAGAGCGAAGAGATCCAAGACAGAGAATCTACACAGAAGGATGCAATCTTTGCTCGAACTAGTCAGACGCACCTGTTATTTTTTTTGAGAAAACCGGGTTGCATTTTATTGATTCATATAAAATATTACACATACATCCTTACAAAGGCACCTCCGAATAAAATAAAAATTACATTATGGTCCTTACAAAGATCTCCTAGGCATCTTCATGAGAGAACGGGGCCACCACTCGACCTTGAAACGAACGTCGAGCTTGCAGCTTGAAGCTGAATCCCACCTCAACGAAGAAGCTTCCAAAGAAGCAACACGGTTTTGAAGCTACATCAATCGGCACATAACAGGATGTGCACCTTAAACACTGAATGCCCGAGCAAATGATGGCCAGCGGCAATATCCTCGCCAAGAGTACGGGATCGGATGCCACAAGCACCGCCGGTGACCCCAAAACACCCAGCGACAAAGCAACCCTAAGGGAAAGCAACCAACACGATTTCTCGAGCAGGGAAAATGCAAACCCCACAGAACCACCATCTCCGGAGAAGGCTTCGACACCGTTGCCGTCGCCAAAAACCTCCTGAAGAGACAAAAGAACCGGCGGGCAATAGAGAGCCACCGGGACCAACACCATGTACCTCATCTTGTCCGTACGAGGAACCACGATGGAGGTCGTCGGAGACCAAGCTGAAGCCAACGCAGCCGCCGCAAAAGAAAGGTACGGGGTAGAAATCCACATGGATGAGGTGACTGATGCGGAGACAACTAACCCTAACCTACCTAGACATAAGCTATTAGGGGAGAGTATGTACACCGGTCATCGATCCCGCGACTCCTCTCCACCTCCGGAGCCGGAGCGGCTGCCGGAGGTGAGCTGGCGAAATTGATGCCAGGATGCAAATCGCCTCGCTTTCGCCCTGGTGGACCATAGCAGAGGGGAAAGAAAGTTCAAGAGGAGTCTAATAATAGTTTCTGTTGAAAATCATTACTCTACCTGTTATTTTTCAGAAGAAGGAAGGCACACCTGTTTAGTTTGGGCCCATCTACATTTGGGCCTGTACGGGCCTTTTATGCTCTGCCTCCAGCCTTGTTGTGGGTAAAGCTTTTATTTGGGCCTGGGCTTGCACCGTTTTTTTGGATTTAACCATTTGGGTCAAGCTGCTCTTTATACCCTCATTTTCTACTCTTTTTAGAGTTTTTAAGGGTGTGTTTGGTTGAGCTGTGGCTGTGGGAAAAAGATGTTGTGGGCTGTGGGCTGTGAGCTGTGGGAAAGCTGCTGTGGACTGTGAGCTGTAGAAAAGCTGAAAGTTATTTCTTTAAACAAGTATAAAATATACATTCTATCTTTATCTCTCTTGAAACAAATATGTAAGAGTTTTTTATTCCACCAATTTCGAAAAGCAGAAAACCAAAAGCCAAAAGCAGGGTCAAACCAGCTTTCAAAAATGTACTACGGAAAAGCAGCTGCTTCTTAAAAAAACAGCCTTCAAAAACAATCCCTTTGGTTGGGCTTTTGGCTTTTGGGGCCAAAAGCCAAAACAAAAAGGCCAACCAAACGGACCCTATTTCTGAAGAACTTCGATTTTTTGTCCTCAAGGTTTGCAATTGAGCATCACTTGATTTTAGTTTTCGCAGAACTTTGTTTCTGGATAATTTGGCAACAATATATAGCATGTCATAATTAATTATAGTAACACGTCATCTCAGTGTGTACATTGCCTACTCAACCGGTCAGCATTCTGAACCGGGCTTCCAGAATATTTGGCAGCGGCAGACACATGCATGATAGATGCTCAAGATCAAAATCCACAAGATTCAGAACAAGAAAAACAAAACAGAGCAACGAGCTACTTTATTCCATGTACCGAGAGTTTATATTACAGCTGCATGCTAAACCAATAAAAGAACATCTGAACAAGAAAGTAGGAACGAACAGGAAGGGGAAAGAGCTGGCTACCCTGACATGACCTGCTAGCCATTACCCATCTGACTGGCTAATTAACTTGCACTAATAACTACTACCTAAACCCAAAAATTCAAAAAAAAAAAAAAAAAAGAGACGAGGGAGATGACTAGCACTACAAAATTGCAAAAGCTAGTACGAGCTTCTACACATAAGCAGCAGTCGCAAGGATGCGAAAGCTCGATCGACCGTGCTGTGTTCTGTGTGATTTCTGAGCTCCTCGGTCGAGCTCGAGCACGCTTCCAAGACCAGAGCCCATCATCAGATGCCGAGCCCTGTCGTCGTACGGCTTCGTCTAGGAGTTTAGACGGTCACCTGAAACATGAAATGCCATGCAGAGATTCAGAAATCAGTGGGGGACGCTGCTACTACTTGAGGACTTTTCTTTTTTCAAGCATTTTGTTGGCTTAAGATCACAAGCTAACAATGTGTTTGTGTGTGTACATGTCAGTGACACTGTGTATGAGTATGACGTGTTACCGTACGTACCTCTCATCTGTTCTGGATGGGATTCCAGCCGGATCTGGGTATCCTCCGGCCGAAGCTGGCGGCTGCCTGCTTGAAGGGCGTGCTCCGGCCGCCGACCTTCATCTGCTGCTCCTCGGCCTTCTGCCGGCTCGTCGACGGCCGCGACACCAGCAGCCGCCGGGCCGCCGGTCGTACCGCTGCACCGTTCAGCTCAGCTGAACAGGGGCTCAGCAGGAGAAGCAGCATCAGCAGCAGCGCTGGCACTGGACAAACCACCCTGCTCCTGCTCCTGCTCCTGCTCCTGCTGCAACAGCCCATCATCTGCAGAGGCGACTGCTGCTACTGCTACTGCGTGTGGCGTGTTCCGCCTGGGGCACCGTGCGAGGGAGGAGGAAGAGCGGAAGACACAGCACAGTAGTGGGCGAGGCGTGTGTGCGGATTAGAGCAAGGATCGAGGAGACGTGGTGGGAGTTAACGTGGGGTTAGAGGGGGGTTTTATTCAGTGTCAGATACCATAATCACCACCACACCTCCTAGCGACTAGCGAGCGGCGCTACTATAGTCTAGTATAACCAAGATACACTATTAATCGCTACTAGGGCACCAGTGCCTGCCGCAGACGAGCATCCAGCGGGGGAAATTCATGTGCTGCTTGTTTTTCTGCATCTTCCCAACTGGGCGTCATGTGCTGCATCTTTGACTGCACTACTAAACCCTTGGCCTAATTCGGCCTAAGACCGGGGTTAGTTGGCCTCAAGGACTGGTGCACAGAATTTTTTAACTGCCGCTCACGTTCCTTTCTGCAGGGGAGGGCGCTGGATCACGTGACGGAGGCACGTGACGTGCGGAAAACAGTCTGTAGAAATATGCTGGTTGCTGCTGCGTTCACTTGCTTTGCATTTACCTGTCGAAGTTTCTTCCTTCCCCTTGATTCTATTCTAATCTTAGTCTATCTAAATAGCAGTAGAAAATTATCGACATGGTGCATTATATGGCACCGGCCAGCATGATCCAGATTTCGGAACTTTGGTCATGGTTCTAAGATGGGCGGGCCTTACTTATTAGCAGGGACCGGTTTGAACTCGAGAAAAAAAAATAGCCGGAGGTTCAGGGAGTGGTAGACCGGTAGTATTCTTCAGAGTTCAGACACACTTGACTACTTGAGGCACTTTTGGAACAGCAATTTTTTTTTTTTTTGAGGAATAGATAGACTACCGCAGAGCAACGTGCCGGCTGAATAAACAAGGAGGGGGCGATCTGTTCTGCAGGATCCTCCGGCCACGCCGACGAACACGCAGGCAGGACTGGTGGATGTTATCTTGCCTGCAAATGCATCGCTAGGAGTACAATATTAGATGGTGCAAAGCTGATAACCGCAGGTAAAGTCGTAAATAACCAAAGATTTCCACTGCGATGATCCTGTCTGATTAACACTGAATGACTGAGGAGGGGCCCAGCAGCACAGGTTCAGTGACAGCCTGCCAGTCGCCCAGTCCTGCCACTGCCAGTGCCAGTGTCGTCGTGCACTACTGCACTCGCATAGGGATCGGCGTCGCGGTGACATGGGGATGGATGGATCCTAGGAAGGACGGATATGGGTGGTGGCAGGCGCTCAGGAATCTCGATGGACGCGCTTCAGTTACCTTTTCGATGGTCGGTGGACTTCAGCAAGAACATCCGGTCTCAGGATCTAGGACAGTCTGAAAGAGACTCTGAAAGTCTAAAACCACTTATCTCTTTTGCAGAGACAGGGAGAGCAGTTTGTGTTAATCCTCTAATAGTAATAACTTAACGCAGCCAAACGAAGCCAAACGAATGCTGAGTAAGGGCTCCTAAATTTAGTAGCTTTTAGTCCTTTTAGTAACTTTTTTACCAAACACTTTGACTAAATAGGATTAAATGGTATTTAGCCAACTAGTCACCCAAAGCTTACTAAAAGGGACTAAAAGCCCACCTGGACAGGTGGTGCCCCTCATAATTGCCCTGTCCCGAGCGCCAACCCTATCCCGCGGCCGGGCTTCGCCCCTGCGCTCGCTGCTGCCCGTGGCCATCGCCACTCGCTCGCCGCACCACCCGCCCAGCCGCTCACCCCACTCGCTCGAGACCGGGGCTCCAGGCACGCACGCACGACGGAGCCCTTGGCGCCGCCACCGCCCGTGGCCGGTGCTCACCATGCCGGCGTCGGATCTCGCCGAAGCTTACCGGGCCGGCCGCGCGCGCTGGGGATAGGACGGTGTCGGATCTCGCCGGAGCTTACCGGGCCGGCCACGCACGCTAGGGACGGGGCTCACCGGATCTCGCGCGTCAAGCTCATCTTGACCGGATCTCGCTGGAGCTCACCGGCAGGCAGGCACTTGTTCCTCCCCTTCTCCGTCGGCCAGTTCTCCTTCCTCCCCTTCTCCGCCGGCCGATGGTCCTTCCTCCCCTTCCCCGCCGGCCAAATGCCAGGGGCAAGAGCTTAGGGGCGTTTTTGTCATCCTAAACATGCACATGTCAAGTTTAGTCACAATTAGTCCACCAAACCAGACTAAATTTTAGGAGGTGGTTGAGCTGTCTAATTTTAGGAGTTGGAACCAAACAGGACCTAACACAGTAAAAAGATGACGAGCATCATCATCAGCATTGGTCTTGGTAAAATACAGGCCTGGACATGGCTGCAACGTGAAGCTCCTTTTCACCGGCGCCCCGATCGGTACGGCGGCGTGTGCCACCGCCGGCGCCACGTGCCCTCCTCCTGCCCGGCGAGCACCACGCCAGGTCTAGCTTCTCCCCCGCTTTTCATACGCACAGGCAGCGCACGCGGACACGGCGGCGGCTGAGCTTTCTGCACGGGAGCGAGCGACGACCAGCCGCGTAAACAAGGATTGGCCGGAGTCCCTAGTGAATTGTACTTGTACGGCACCGACAGGTTTACTGCCAGTTATTATTACTTATTACCGGGGTCGATTAGGCTTTTTAAGTTTTAACTAACCGTGCCTGCCTGTCTTGTGCTGGAGCTGGACTGCTGCAGCCTCCAGGGAATGTGTGGCTGGGAGCTGAAAAGGGTGTTTACCCAACACCTTTTTCTCTCGATCGGAACGGATAGGTACGGTGCTTCGATCATTAGGTGTCTGATGAATTGTTCAGCGGCTGTCTCCAAAAAGACGGGTCTGAATTGGTTTAGGCAGCAAATGATGATTGGATCACTGGACCGATGAACCCAGGCTGCAGCAACAGCGTGGATCATGAACACCTGCAGTCGATCTCTTGACGACTAATTTGTACTGAGGTTCAACATAAATAATACTACCGTATATGCATACGCACGGTCACGGAGCGGTTCATGTTCAGAGGAGGAGGAAGGAACCATTGTTCATGTCGTTCCAATTACAGAGGGTGAACAATCTGTTACATTATCCATTCTCATCATCTTCGTTTGAGGAAGGCGGAATGGAACTCCCAAGTGAAAAAAAAAAGCATGAGGACTCCACGGCAGATGATCATCCCTGTGATCATAATGACGACGGGCTTGCAACAGCCTGGACGTCCAGCCCAGCCCGTATCCAGACGCAGCTCCCGTGCCCCGTGCCCGCATCGCATCCCACGCGCTCCATCCCGTTCCCAACCAGCGTCAGCGTCCGAAATCGTGGCCCGCGCCCATCCCGCGCCTCGCACGGTAGAACCGCGCCCCCGTGCCCATCCAACGTCTGCACGGTGGAACCGCGCCCCGCGCCCACACGGCGAAACCGGGACCCGTGCCCACCTGCCCCGCCTGCAGATGCGTGCGTCGGGCGGCGTCTGCAAGGCCTCCGGCGCCAACACGTGAACCACGGCGGCGCACTAGTAGCAGCAGGCATACGGCGGCATGCAACACTTTGATCTACTTTTGAAACATCCAGATAAAACATTTTGCAACATAAATATGAAAACAGATGAAACTTGAAACACGCTTGAAACATGTGTGTAGTCACTTGAAACATATGTGTATAGTCATTCCAACATGTGCAACACTAAGATCTACTTTTGAAACATCTAGATAAAAAATTTACAACATAAGTCTGAAATAGATGAAACACTTGAAACATGCATGAGTAGCCATTGCAACATGTGCAACACTAAGATCTACTTTTGAAACATCCAGATGAAACATTTGAAACAAACGTCTGAAACACTTGAAATATTTGAAACATAGGCTTACAACATGTGTATATTGCCTTTGCAACAACATATGCAACATCCTAGATCGACTTTTGCAACATTCAGATAAAACACTTGAAACATAAGTCTGAAATGTCTGAAACACACTAAAAACACAAGATTCGCCTTAAGCGTAGCGGGACCTCCACCTGGGGACTACGTAGCCAGCCTCCCCTTCCCCCGGTGTGGGAGGTAGGGGTGGTGCAGCAGCTGAGCCTCCCCTGCCTCTCCTTCCACGACAAGCGAGGTGGATGGGGGCGCGGCGTGGGCATACGAAGCAGCGCTGGGAGGGGTCGGGTGCCTTGCGGGAAGGAGCAATGTAGGAAGGTTGACCACGCGGGAGAGACATCGGACTAGGTGGTTCATGCTGGGGAGAGGGAGCGGGGGAAGAGAGAGCGTCCTGTTGTGGGACCTTGCGACAGCAGGGTCGTCCAGAGGTGCGGTGCGGTGAGGGAGGGTGACTGGGCGGATTAGAACGAGTGGACGAGAGGATAGGACTGGACAAGAGATTTTTTAAAACTTCCAAACGGATGGAAAGGAATAGTTAGGCTGACATCGCGTCCCAGCAAGGAGTGTCGGACGAACGCCTGCACCACAACGTTACCGTAACGACGAATACAATAGGCAGTTGAAACTGCTGTCGTCCAAGTATTTTAGGAGCCAGGGTTGCACGGACAATATTACTACCGGGAAAGAGGCCCATAACCCCATCAAAATCTGGTCCAGCCCACATCATAAAAGTACCCAAGGCCGCTTTTCTTCCCAGACGGCCCGGCCCGGCCCATCTCGTTCAAGTCGAGTTCGTCGTCGTCCATTCGATCTCTCCTCTCTGCGACTCTGCCTGCCGGCCGCCGGGAACCGTCGCTGCCCGCCCGCCCCCTGACATTTGCTTCGGTCGATTGGTGTGGTGCTGCCCTCTCCTCTTCCTGGGTGGTTTTACTTCTGCTGAAGCTAGTACCAGCTTGCATTATACACACAAGCAGACGCAGGTAAGGATCCAAAGCTCGATCGATCGTGCTGTGTGCTGTGTGATCTCTGAGCTCCTCGATCGAGCGCTCTTCCAGACCAGCTGCCCTTCAGATGTCGAGGCCCGTCAACGTACGTCATCATCTAGGACGTACTAGGGGTTAGGACCGACCGTCCCCTGAAACATGAAACGCCATGCAGAGATTCAGAAATCAGTGGGAAGTTGAAGACTCCAGTATGGCTGCGTGTTGAATGTTCAGTTTAGTCAGCGAATCATGAGCAGAACTCGTGCTTCATTATTCTCATGAACGAAAGACACTAGAGATCATGTGCACAAGTGTGAGAACCAGGAGTGACCCAGTGTGAGGAAGGGGTGCCTAGAGAGACGCTACTACGACGACTTCAGACTATATATGTTTTTTTTCCCGAGCATTTTGCTAGCCTACTAGATCACAAGCTAACAATGAGCTACTCGCAGTGTGTGTGTGTCAGTGACTCAGTGTCAGTGTGTATGACGTGATGATACATTGATAACGTACCTCTCTCATCTGTTCTGGATGGGATTCCGGCCGGATCTGGGTATCCTCCGGCCGAAGCTCGCGGCGGCCTGCTTGAAGGGCGTGCTCCCGCCGCCGACCCGCATCTGCTGCTGCTGCTGCTGCTCGGCCTTCTGCCGGCTCCTCGACGGCCGCGACACCAGCAGCAGCCGCCGGGCCGGCCGTATCGCTGCGGCGTGGAGCTCAGCTGAACACGGGCTCAGCAGGAGAAGCAGCACTACTAGCAGCAGCACTGGACAAACAACCCTGCTCCTGCTGCAACAGCCCATCATCTGCAGAGGAGACTGCTGCTGCGTCCTGCGTGTGGTGACTGGTGTGTGTGTGTGTGTGTTCCCCCTGGGGCAGCGTGCGAGCGTGCGAGAGAGGAAGACACACAGCAACAGGAACAGGAAGTGGACGGGGTGTGGATTAGAGCAAGGATCGAGGAGAGACTGTGGGAGTTTATTCAGTGTCAGATACCATGAGCATTACTGTGCCATACCACCACTAGCACGTAGGAGTAGCAATCGGCGCCGTCTGGTAAGCGGGTCGGATCTTGTTTTCTTTTTCAGTTCCCTGCTCCTTCATAGTAGCCTTTGTTTTTCACTGTGTTTTTCTTTGCTTTGGCACTTCAATTCCGCAATTCATCAAATGAACCTAGGCAAAACTTTTGCTATATAGCTAGTAGATATATAAGTAAAACGTATGTATCTACATAAGTCAGAACAACATACAATTTGAAAGGACGGAATACATTTTTACGACGGAAGAAAAGCCATTTTTCCTCTCACATCTCGATTTAGTGATTTACAAATAAACAGAACGGGTTCGGATGCTTCGTCATACATACTCCGTACTTGACGACCCGAACCCGGTATATACAGTGACCGAGATATCAAAGGCCACTAGCCGTGGGAATTCATGTGCTGCCTGTTTTTCTGCATCGTTCCAACTGGGCGTCATGTGCTGCATCTTTGACTGACACCGCTAAATCCTTGGCCTACGTGGGTCTAAGACCGGGGTTAGTTGGCTGTCAAGGACTAATCCGCCAGTTTTTTTAACTGCTCGCCACGTTCGTCGTCTGCAGCTCTGTACGGGGATGGGCGTTGGAATCATGGTGGATCACGTAAAAATAAAGCGAGAGGATGCCTTTTAACGGGTTCAATGCTTCGTGGAATCATCAGGGTTCATGCTTCATTAAAACACATAAAATACTCACGACACCAGAACATCATAGTCCGGACGACTAACACACACAGAGGTAACACAAATGCCAACGACGCCCACCACATGTCCTTAGTGCGAGACCGACCTGGCAAGAAAAGCGGCTCCGACTTCCCATGGTGAACAACAGCCAAACGTTTTGAAAATCATCATCCGGTATCTTCGACAAGATCATGTATAAGTCTCACCTTGCGCCCGTCATTTAGTGCCCTCTATAGCAGCTTGGCAAGCACGCATGAGCGAGTCCTCGAGCAGCAAGGAAGCATTACGGTGCCCTAACATGGCTGGTTGATGAGTGCCACCAGCGCCTTTGACAAAAGTGACTTTCGGACCTTTGAAGAAGAATAGAGCAAGGTCATCTCCATGGTTTCGCCTTATAAGGGAACCGCTTCATGAGGCACTTGCCTTGAAAAGCGTCACCACATGGCCAAGCAATGGCTGCTAGGCGCGATAGGACGGCTTGCTCGGCCTATTCTTTTACTTCCGTGGCTTCACTAGGCCATGTTGTTGTGGAGGAAGCATGGGTTGTTGGATAGGCTTGGTTATTAGCCGGACGCTACCTCACGTGTAGGTGGCCATCATCCTCTGGCAAAGGTGGCAAAGTGTCTACAATGTCCATGCAAGGGTCGACGCGCTCCAAAGCCACTGCGGGCGCGTGTCCAACGACACCTCCTCAACACTGAACCCCAAGCAAGGTCACCTTTGCGGTGTATCCTCAAGGCGATGGTTTGTTAGCTCCGATGCATCGATCTCCCATGGGGGTGAACTTAGCATTTAGCGCAAACGCTTTGACAGACTCCTCCATCATCCCAGCATGGGTAGGTCAACATGACAAGATCATGTAGCAACATGAAACATAAGTCTCACGTCTTGGATTGTAACCTCGATATTCATTTAGTGAAGAAGAATTGATCTTGTTGTATGTTGTCGCCACTTTCACGGGGGAGCACTAGGGGCAATGAGCCTATGAAGTTGGTCTCCCGGCTCCTTGAGCGTTGAATGAAGCATTCACTGGTTCATGGCAATCTTGATTCAACGTCGAAGCTATCTTGGCTTTTCCGTCATGATGGCCGAAGCATAAGAGTAAGCTTCATCCATTTTTCGTTGGAATCTTTCAACTTTTGACAAAGTCGGACATCGTCAAACATCTTCTTGACCGTGCTGAAAATAGTTGCATATTCGTGAAGAAAGCGGCTGAGCTGCAGGTCATCTCCAAGGTTTCGCCTTCATTCTGGTGACCTTGTGATTGTTCCTCCGTGGAAGAGCCGTTGTGGTGAGGTGGGCGACAAGGCATGGCCTTGCGGGGATGTTGGTCTGCTGGCGACAATCCCGCGTCACCAAGCAGGTGATGGCCAAGCAATGGCTGCTGATGGGATCTCGCGCAGCCCAGTGGCCCCTGCGCAAATAGGATGATCTTCCGCGGGAGAGAGCGAGTCATTCCCATCATTGCTCCTTCCATGGCTTGGCACTGGTGCCATGTTGTTGTGGGACTCAAGCAGGGGTTCCTGGATGATCGATGCTTGAAGTTATTGACGAAGGGTTGTCGGATGAAGTTTGCCACAACGGCGAGAAACCTCACGAGCAGGATCTGGCCATCATTTAAACTTGCGGTCCCGTGGCAAAGGTGATGATTTTGCCCGACGAAGAATGTCACGATATCGGCCTGTCCCACAATGTCCATGACTCAGGGTCGGCATGTCGTCGTCAGGCTGTGGCCGACTGATTGAGCGGTGGCGGCGGCGGCGGCGGAGTGGGGCTGTGTGATCATCCAGACGAAAACGCGGCACCTCTGCTCAGCAGTGGCGCTGAAGGCGGCCCGATGAATGCGCCGGGATCCAACAGGACGAGGAAGGTGGCGACTGGCGAGTTTGCCGGTGTATCCTCGGAAGCTGATGAGACGGAGGCTTGACAGCGGTGGCTCGGGCTGGACGATGCGACGCGGTCTTCGATCTCTTGGGCAGTGTGGGGAGTCATGCAGGCCCGGGGTTACATGCTGGAGATCTGCTGACGGAGCTCCTCGCCCGCAGTCAGCTATCGGGCTGCGACGAGTTTCCCCACGTGCAGGCTGGCCGGCGAGCAGCATCCGCGAGGGCACCTCGACGGAGGGATGCAGGCCCTACATGCTGGAGATCTGCTGGGGCTCCATAGACGGCGATGGCAGCTTCCTGGCAACGGGGACTGGAACCAGCGACGAGATCTCCCCACTCCCAACCTCCTTCTTCCGATCCACGGCAAGGGGAACTCGTAAGGAGCTCACTCGCTGCAGCTCGCAGGCGAACGCGCGGAGATGGCGGGCCGCTTGGGGCAGCGGATCTGGGGGCAGACTAGGCAGGCGCCGCCACCGCGCCGTCGGCCGGTCGCGCAGGCCAGAGCGGAGGCGCTGGGAGGGGAGGAGGCGGCGGAGTGGAGGCAGCACAACAGACTAATCCCGATCGTTTCGCTTTCACCGGCCCTAGTTTTGTTCCCATGGACAGTGGTCCACTGCACGCATTTGAATTGCATGGTTGTGTGATTGAATGTGTATAATGACCGAGATGCATGTTCTCATGTTCATACGTGCTTTTGCGGGTCAGCAACTCAAACTGAATCCAAAGATTATAATCAGAAAGTCTGCATCCCACTGATGACACGATTCAGATTTCTGAGTCTTGGATGATATGGAAATCGGCCTAATTACGCAAGCAGGGCCAGGGGCCGTTTTGAACCGGAGAAGAAAAAACTGTAAGTCAAGTCAGAGATGGTGTAGTTTTGGAACAGCAACAGCAATAGACTAATGTAGCGGAACGTGGCCCTGGCGTGTGTGCTATCTGAAATCCTGAATAAACAAGGAGCGAGACGATCTGGATTCTGAAGTGCAGGATCCTCCGGCAAGCAATAAAGAACTGCAGGAGTGGTGGAGGTTAACTGCAGGTCCCGTGTTCGTCGGGTGCAATGCAAGTTGACGGCAGTAAAAATTTTCAATTAACACTAACACTGAGCCAACGAAAAATGAAGAGGAGCTCTGCAATGCAAGTTCAGTGAGGCGTACGTACCCTGAGATGACACTTTCGACCGATATGGCAGTGTCGCCACGCATTATTCGCATTGGGATCGGCGTTGACAGGAATGGATCCTGGGAGGTCAGGAGGGAAGGGAAGATGTCAGTAGCCACTGGCAGGTAGCAGCTGGTTTTACACACGGAAAGAGAAAAAAAGAACCTTTTAATGATGGATGGTCGGTAGTTTTTTTTTCTGGTAATCAATCATCAGGCTGCGTGATGACCACGTAACGGCGGACGGACTTTTTATCTGCACGGAGGCTGCAGCCGGCCAGCAGCAAACATCCTCTGAGTTTCAGAGCAGTTTCTTCGGACGGAACCAAAGTCTGAACCAACTGTGCTTTTACAGCTTCTGGTATTTTACATTGTACGTAATAACAAGACGACGACGACGGGAGCATCTGCGGCTGCATCAGCAAGTTGGCAAAGATTAGCAGAGATTATTGCACAAAGACAGGGTGCCAAAAAGGCATGTAGTCGTCATTAGTCAAGCGACCACCGCACCACACAGCTGTTGGCCCGCGTGGAAGGCGCCGTGCGTCAGTGCGTGCACGCACGCCTTGAGATACGGGCCGGGGGATCAACAAGAGACAGCCATGGCTCATGGCTGGAACGTGTCCTTTTTGCCGGCGCCCCGATCGGTACGGCGGCGTGCGGTGCCACCTTCACCGCCGGCGCCACGTGCCCCCGGCAGGCCGGCGAGCGCCAGCTAGCTTCGCCACCTCTTCACCTCTCGCTTTTTCGACCGGGTACGGGCACGGACACGGGCAAACCTTTTTGTGCACGGGCACGGGCATGGCACGGACGGCCAGCCGCGTGACCAGTAACGCGGCGGTGAAACTTTCCGTCCCCTAATGATGTACGGCGCCGGCAGGTTTACTGCCAGTAGATTACCTGGTTAAGTAATTAGTTGGCTGTTAATACAAGTTAATTGGTAGCCGTACGTGTCTGCTGAAGCTCAACTGTTATTACAGGGAATTGTTCTGTAAAGGGAGTTACTACTACTGCTACAGGTTACAGCTTTCTTCTGCAAACGGGTAGGGATGTGCTTGGTTTGGCGTACGTACCTGATGAGATGAGGCGTCTGATCTGAAATTGTTTTATGCAGCGCATGATCGGATCACTGGACACAGATCTCCATCTACTTACGTTACACAGGCGCAAGATGAGATCATGCGTGGACTGGGAAGCTGGAGAAGCAGGCAATTTTAGAACCGAGGGCGTAAGGCCTGCCCTGCAGCAGGCATCCAAGAAAGGGATGAACATCTGCTGGTTCATCCGGCCTATATCATTATTATAACAACAAGGCAACAAGTGCTGACGAGGATGAGAGGATCTGTCGGATACTTGGATGCTACTGATGAATGTGAAGATGTAAATACCTGTACATCTGCAAAAGGCAGACGTATCAATGTGGGGAAACCAGCATCTTCCATTCCAATCTCAACAACACAATTCCTACCAGTTCAAATCAGATACCAAACAAATCAGGCTCCAAAACCGTACGTTCTAGTTTCGACAACAAACATTAGTACTACCAAATCAGCACACATCACTGGAACTTCCTGACCAGCTCAAGCTTGCGAGCCTGGAAGAATTTGCAGCGGCCTTTTCCGCTTGATTCAATCTCCTCAGTCTTCCTTTTGAAACCAGTAAAGCCTAGGCTTGAGAGCTTCACTTGCCGCTTGGTGCTTCCATTGCCAGTTCCATCCTCATCAGCTTCATCAGACTCCCTTTGTATCATATACCATGTGGCAAAATCATACTAGTTAGGAATCAGAATCAATGTTTTGCAGTTCACAAAACACACTGACGAAATCAGTTCAAGAACAGAAAGCACAGAAGCATAAATAAAGGTTGAAAATTTGAACACACCATGTAACCTCAACTGCATCCTTGAAGAAGGGCGTGCAAGTTCCCCAACTAAAACGAACTAAAGTTGGGAAGCCAAACACAGGGTGCTTGTGATCTTCTAACCATTGCTTAGTATCAGGGTCTGCACCATCAATTTGGATGTTCTTTAACGACACACTGTCATATGATTAGAGTTTGGTAAAATCATTTATAACGAGGAATTGGTTACCTCCTGGATATCCTGATCCAGTTTTCATGTGCATATTCAGAGTCGTTTCATCAAACACCCAGTTTCGCAAGGCTCTGTCCCTAGTGACCTGCAGTTGCACATCACAACTTTAGAACTGCGCAAGCCTATAAGAAAGTACCTACACAAAGAAATTTGATTCAAGAAATTACCTTTGCAACTATACTTGCTCCACTAACAACAGGGTAAAGGCTATCAGCTTTTTTGGCAACCACAAATTTGATTCCTGGAAACTTTTCTGTCAGCTTGATCCTATATTTTTCAGGATCTCCCACTGTATCTATATATACCTTTTCAAGGAGGAATATAATTAGTTAATTACTAAAAAATGTAGTAATAAATAATCTTACAAGGATAGCCACATGCCCGCATAAAAAAAAAGTCCTTTTGAACTCAAGAACATATGCTCTTACTTCTGCCAGTAGAACTCCCATGTCAAGCAGTTTTCTAACAAGGCCCATGGCAGAGTTATGTGATATTTCATTCAGATTAACTTTTGACCTGAAACAATGAGACTACTAATGAAGATAACAACGCAAGTTTGCAGTCTAATAGGTACAAAGGGCAGTCATACTTTTTTAACATTTTAGCAGATAGATCCTTTGGGCATATGACATCCACTTCCCACCCAATAGAGCTATTGACCTTTAAACTTTCAAATAGCTCCTCTCTTTGTTCCTCCTTCAAGGTCTTTGAATCTGTTTGAGAAGACAAGATCAATAGGCTATGCTAATTGTCAATGTGTTAGTAGCAAACTATTCTTGAACTCTTCCGTGGCCCGTGCAAAGTAACATGTCCAACCAACACTCTAGAGCTAACTTCTCCTAAACTAGAAAAAAACTTAAGGATCAGACAGCAGTACCCAGATTGGAAAGAGCCGTTAGCCTCGCCCCCGCCCCAGGCGTCCCTTGGCACCTTGTGACGGCGCCCAGATCCGCCGCCGCTGCGGCTTCCCAGCCCCCACCCACTGCCCAAGCGCCCCCTCCAGCCTCCGCCTCCCAGCCCATGTCCTCGTCGCCGGCCGTTTGCCTGTCTCCAGGAGACCCCGAGCAACCCCGCCTCCGGTCCCTGGTGGTGGGCTCGATCGAGCTGCCGCTCCAGGAGTCAACGACCTCCCCTCCTCCTGCTGCCCCACAGCGCAGAGTGCGCTTCGCCATTACTCCTCCCCCAACCACCAGCTCCTTTATTGCTTCGCTATTACCCCCACCTCCCAGCAAATCCTGCCTCAGATCTGCGGCCGCCTGTGCGAGGGAGAGCGCCTCAGGCTGCACTTATGGTGGCGCACCTTCCCAAGGCAGCCTCGACACGACGGAGGACTCCAGCGCCGCGCAGCGCCGGGTGGCCATGACCGGTCACCTCACGCATCCAGAGATCGATGAAGATGGTTGGACAAAGGTACTACGGAAAAGGCGTTCAGCTGAGGCGAATTCAAGCCCACCAGCGCCCCGCACGCCATCGCCACGCTCTGCATTTCTGGAGTCACTCAGAGGGAGGTGCCTCCGATGCCTCGCTGGCGGCCACCGGGCGGCAGACTGCAGGGAGCCGGTCCGTTGCATCAACTGCAGATGAATTGGCCATAAAGCCAGGGAGTGCAGCAGAGCTTCACATCCCCCATACGGCCACGACACAGCTGCAGCACACCCATCTGCCTCCTCTGCTCAGACACCACCAAAGCTCAGCTCCTTCCCCCCCTGCCACGTCGCGCCATGCCGGCACCCGGAGACCCCGCGGCCCGCCCAGAAGATACCTGCGCGGTGGCAGCCTTGACTACGGCAATGGAGGCGGAGGCGAGGCGCCTCTCCTCCTGCGCCATCGTGCTTGGGCAGTGCAGAGGCAGAGGCGAGACGGAGCCTAAGGAGGTGGAGAAGGCGCTCCGCAGATGCTTCGGGGTCCTAGAAGGCGACGTCGTTGTTTCCCGTCATCGACCAGAGAACTTCCTCGCCATCTTCAAGTACCCCCACCACCAAGATGTTGTGGTGACCAAGGAGAAACTTCCAGTGTGCAACTTCAACTTCCGCATCTGGCCATGGCGGGTAGAAGCCTATGGAGACCACTGTGAGCTACGCCATCACGTGCGTCTCTGCCTGGAAGGAGTTCCAGTCCACGCTTGGAACGAGAGCATCGCTAAGCAAGCGGTGGCGAGAGCGTGCGACATCGACTACGTGGAGCAGCAGTCGGTGGACCGGGAGGACACCAGGGTGCTATGCCTCTGGGCGTGGACCTACAATCCCTCCGATATCCCCAAGGTAACTTGGTTGACCATAACTGACAATGCAGTGCTTGTTCATGACGGCGCAGTCCCCCCTCGTGGCCGACGTGGGGTAACCTTCTGCATCATCGTCCACCTCGACCTGCTTGAGCTGCCCCCCGACAGTCACGGCCGGGTGGAAACCAAGGACTTCACTTGGCACTTTGGGGTCGTCAACGGCGAACGCACGCCGCGTGAACGCCAAGAGCCACCGCCACGTAACCAGTGCCAAGATCGCCGCAGACGGCGGCGACGACGAAGCGCGCCGTGGTTGTCGTAAAAAAAAGTGACCACCGGGGTCACGTCGCTCGAGCCTCTCTCGCCCCGGGCGAGCAAGAGAGGAGCGGTCGAGTCACGACATGGCCGTCGCGACAAATCGACCGCTCCGGGGAGCACGCAGACACAGCCACGACAACAATGGTGCAGGAGAGGACTCCACCACGCAACACACGCCGCGCAGATCGCCGGAGCGATGATGGCGGCGTCGAGCGGGTCACCACCTCGCCGGCCGCGCTCAACTCTCGGAGAGCACTACATCAACAACGACATCAGCAGCAGGTCTCCCATCGGTTCGCGAGTTGCCATCACGCCGTTCACGCCCCGCTCCTCGTGGGCGCACCAGAGCGAATCTCCACCGCGCACACACACGCCCGGCTCGCGGCCCACGGCGATGAAGGCGCCCGAATGAGTCTTCACCGGCGGCGTGTTCAACTCTCGAAGCCCCGCCCAGCAACCTCCAACGGGCGCTTCAAGCAAGGGGCTGACCCGTATTTGTCTTTCGGAGAGGACAGCGATAACATGGTCATGGGGTCTCCGGGGACAACAAGCAAGGCAATGAGCCACAGCGGCACCCTACGGTATGCCACGTGGCGGGAAACCCAATTGCTCGTCTCGACACACAAGGAAGGCGCCAACACTACACCGCCGCTGCTGCTGCGGTGAACACACGCGTCTGCCGCGGGGCGGAACATTGCTGTCCGCCGGCCATGGCATCTGGAGCAGAGGCGCAACATCGCCAACCACCGTCCACGGCGCCCGGCGCGAGGCAGGGCGGCAACAACGACCTCCGGCCACTGGGACCGACTTCCGAGGGTGGGGCGTTACGCAAGTCCCACTCCCACTCATGGCCACGCCCACCGCCGCCGGCGACTCCAGCAACCTCCATCCGCGGCCGCTGAGGGAGCGTCAAGATGAAAGCGCCTTGGGCAGTGGCCGAAATCGCTCCCCACCCAGAAGCTCGCCCAAGACGCCGACAAATGACGGCGACAGCTGCATCATCAGCCACAGGTGCAACACTCGCAGACCTGACGACGACAACAGTGGCTCCCTGCATCCACCAGCAGTAACATGTTCAACTGCAAGTTTTGACTGTCCTTCACCCCCCATGCTATACACAGGTTGACATCCCCAACCAGTGGTGACAGCAGGGACGAGGCTGCACAGCGTTCTGCCACAACTGCGGCGTTCAGGCGATCTCCTCGCTCCCACCAGGCCGCGTCTGGTACCCGATTCAGAAGGCACCGCCCAAATTGCGTCTATGTCAGGCGTAATTGTTGCAGGCAGCGCATGGCGTCTCCACTAGCCCAACAGAACGCGGCGGCCAACTTCATCCGCACAGTCACACTGCAGACTGCAGTGCCGCTGCTCCAAGGGCCACCCCAGCGAACGAGGACCATCAGACGCAGGAAGAAGCAGTCTTCAGCCCCCCTGCGCAAAAGTGTGCGCATTGCAACAGCATCTTGGCCGCGGGGCGATGCTCAAGCGAAGGCGCGCCAAGTTCTGATGAAAAAACTTGGCTTCATGGAGGACCGTTCGCTGGACGACGCGCTGCTGGGCTACTTCAAGCTGTTCGGCGGTCCACTTTCAGGGACGGTGATCCAGGCGTTGACTGCCCTTTGTGGCCTCGGCGACGACTCTGGGGCAGGCTGCTCCCAGGTTTAGGCTTCATAGTTCGGTGCAAGGGTTACATTATGTAACTCATGTCAAGCTCCAACCATTTGTATCTTCAGTTCAGTAGGTGTGTCGTCGTCTCCAGTTATGTATCGGCTGTGAAGTATGCAGTGGTGACGGCCATGGGCCAAAAATCACCAAAGCGCTCTCCACTCCTTCAGGGTCACCATGTCATCTTCAGTTGTTATTCTACTATGTCTGCACCAAAGCTACCGCCATCAGCGCTGCTAGCTACCTGTTGTAAGCTTCGGTTTGGAAATACTACTGTGATCGGGTGCAACCAGTTTACTCGCTTCAATGTGTCTGTTCTTCCCTTGCAGTTTCTGCACAGGCTGTTATTTGGGGCAAATCTTGTTTTCAATGACACAACGTAATTGCAACATCCTGTGCTGGAACGTGAGAGGCCTCAATGATGTGGTGAGGCAAGATACAGTGAGCTTGCTAGTTCGAGACACAGCCTCCACCATCGTGTGTCTACAAGAAACAAAGCTACAAAACATCGACCAAGGCATCGTCCAGCGCACGGTAGGTGCCAAATTCACAAACAATTTTGTGGCATTGCCGGCCACACAAACTAGAGGTGCCATTCTTTTGGCGGCAAACAAAGATTATTTCCACCTCACCGATCAACACTTATCTGCAAATGCGGTCACAGCAACATGCACCATGAGGGCAGACGGGACCAAATGGCAAATAACGGTGGTATATGGTCCACAAGGTGATGCTGAGAAACTACAATTCTTGCAAGAGCTCAAGGCAATTCCTAGGCCGGCGCACGGGAGGTGGCTAGTCCTTGGTGACTTTAATCTCATCTACCAAGCGGCAGATAAGAATAATTCAAATCTGAACCGTCGTCTAATGGGGGCCTTCAAAGCGGTGATCGACAAGCTAAACCTCAAAGAAATAGGGCTCAATGGCTGCCGTTACACTTGGAGCAATGAGCAGGACAGTCCGACGCTTACTAGGATCGACAGGCTGCTTTGCACCCCGGATTGGGAATTGACCTTCCCAACCTGTTTCCTCCACTCCCTGCCTTCGCTCATGTCAGACCACACTCCGCTTCTACTACAAGGGGAGATCCTGCACTACAAAAATCCATCCTTCCGCTTCGAAAATTTCTGGGTGAATGTTGATGGCTTCAGTGAATTGGTAGAACAGATTTGGAATAGACCTGTCCAATTGAACGTGCCTCTCAAGCGACTCAACACAAAATTAGCAAGAGTGACCAAAGGCATCAAGAAATGGCGGAGGGAGAAAATTGGCGACACACGGCTACAGTTGGCCATCGTCAAAGAAGTGCTATTGCAGCTTGAAGCGGCACAGGAAATGAGAACGCTGACGCCCCAGGAAATTGCACTACGTCGCCAGGTAAAAGCAAGGAGCACCGGACTTGCGGCCATTGAAAAATCGAGGATTAGGCAGCGAGCGAGATTATCACACATCCGCAGTGGAGACGCAAACACAAAATTCTTCCATATCAGAGCCAGCACGAGGAGGAGGAAAAATTATATACATTGCTTGCATACAGATGAGGGGGTAGCCATTACTCATAGTGACAAGGAGAAGGTGGTGGCAGACTACTTCTCGGGTCACCTGGGTTCAGTGTCATCGAGATCAAGGACCTTCGACTGGAACGCACTGGGTTATGTCCCAAGAGACTTGTCCGCACTAGAGGTTCCATTCACGCAGGAGGAGATCAAGGCCACGATACATTCCATGCCGTCCGACAAAGCACTAGGACCCGATGGTTTCACGGGCGTCTTCTTCAAAAAGTGCTGGGAAATTATCAAGGAAGATGTCACAGCGGCAATGAACAGCATGTTTATGCTAAACTCCCAAGGTTTTGAGCTGCTAAATTCGGCTAATATTATCCTGCTCCCAAAAAAAGCGGACGCCATGCGAGTAATGGACTTCTGGCCAATTAGTCTCATACACAGTTTTGCAAAATTATTCACCAAGCTTCTCGCAAACAGATTGGCTCCCCTATTGGACTCCTTGGTCTCCAAATTCCAAAGTGCGTTCATCAAAAAAAGGAGCATCCATGACAACTTCCTATATGTCCAGAGCATAGTGCGGACCTTCCAAAAACAAAAAAGCCGGCCATATTCCTCAAGTTGGACATACATAAAGCCTTCGACACAGTCAGCTGGAGCTACCTTCTGGAGGTACTACAGGCTCCTGGCTTCGGACCACGCTGGCGTGAGTGGGTTTCAATCCTCTTCCGCACCACTTCCTCAAGGGTCCTTCTAAATGGACAGCAGGGTCTGGCGTTCAGCCACAGCAGGGGAGTTCGGCAGGGTGACCCGCTTTCGCCCATGCTTTTTATTCTCGCCATGGACCCGCTGCAGCGCTTACTAGACTTGGCAACACATCAAGCCGTCCTCACCAACCTTCCTGTAGCTGCAGCTAGATGGCGAACTTCCATGTATGCTGATGATGCGGCAATATTCATTAACCCCTTCAAGGAAGATCTCGAAGCCATCACTACCATCCTGCAAGAATTCGACAATGTCTCGGGCCTTCACATAAACTTGCAGAAAAGTTCGGTCCACCCAATCAGATGCCAAGACATCGACCTTGATCATGTCTTGGCCTCCTTCGTAGGGAAAAGAGAGACTTTCCCGTGTCGCTACTTGGGATTGCAGCTACATACGAGACCACTGCAAAAGGTCCACGTACAACCCCTCATTGAGCGCATTGGCCAGAGGTTGCCGGGTTGGAAGGGGAGGTTCAGCAGGCTTACATTAGTTACCTCAGTTATGTCTTCTATGCCTACTTATCATCTCACGGTGTTCCCTCTAGCAGTGTGGGCAAGAAAGAAGATTGATAAAATTAGAAGATCATTCCTTTGGAAGGGGGAGGAGAACGCAAATGGGGGATACAGCCTGGTGAATTGGCCAACTGTATGCAGGCCAAAAGACTTGGGCGGATTGGGAGTGCCGGACCTGGAGAGGTTCGGAAGGGCATTGCGCCTAAGATGGCTATGGCAAGAATGGGGTCAGGATCCTAAACCTTGGGTGGGATTGGGAGTGCCATGCAAAGACACAGATCGGCTCCTTTTCAACTCCTCCACCACGGTCACGATTGGCAATGGCAACAAAGCACGTTTCTAGCACCACAGCTGGCTAGATGGAGAGGCACCCAGGTACTTAGCGCCACACTTGTTCATGCTTGTGCGTAGGAAGAACAGGACGGTCCGGCAAGAGCTACACAATGGTAACTGGATTAAATCGCTGCAAAGGTGTATCACAACAACAACACAGATCCAGGAATTCATTGGTCTATGGATCAGATTACAAAATGTCCAGCTACAGCCCGAGGTAGAACACTCCATTATTTGGAAATGGACGGCCGACGGAAATTACTCCACTCGCTAGGCATACAGGATACAATTCGGAGGTTCGCATCGAAAGTTCCAACATGAACTCATCTGGAAGGCGAAAGCGGAGAATAAATGCAAAATTCATGCCTGGATCCTCATGCATGACAAAGTTCTAACGGCCGATAATCTTCAGAAAAGGGGATGGCCGCACCAAGATCATTGCGTCTTGTGTAATGGCCCTTTGGAGACAGGGCTACACCTCTCTGTCATGCCCCTTTGCAAGAGTTGTTTGGGCTCAGGTGCTATACAACAACAAAGCCTTTAAGTCCCAAACAAGTTGGGATAGGCTAGAGTTGAAACCCAGCAGAAGCAATCAAGGTTCAGCCATGTGAATAGCTGTCTTCCAAGCACTCCTATCTAAGGCTAAGTCTTTGGGTATATTCCATCCTTTCAAGTCTCCTTTTATTGCCTCTACCCAAGTCAACTTCGGTCTTCCTCTGCCTCTCTTCACGTTACTATCCTGGCTTAGGATTCCACAACGCACCGGTGCCTCTGGAGGTCTCCGTTGGACATGTCCAAACCATCTCAACCGGTGTTGGACAAGCTTTTCTTCAATTTGTGCTACCCCTAATCTATCATGTATATCATCGTTCCGAACTCGATCCATTCTTGTATGACCGCAAATCCAACGCAACATACGTATTTCCGCGACACTCTATCTTGGGAAAATTATGATTTACAGCTGCCACAGCAAGACCCAGCCTCAATCGGCACTTGGTGGGAGGAGATGGCAAGCAAGGCGCCAAAGCAGGAACGCAGGCACCCATGTTTGTCCTCCACAATTTCAGAAGTTCATAAACATATGCATCAGGTCTTTGAAAGATACACTAGCTTCTATCATGCCAAATCAACCAAAGTGCTTAACTACTGCCAGCATCTACTTAATGAATGAACACAAATTGAAGGTCACAAATTAACCTATTAAAGATTACATGCTATAACTTCGACGCTACGTCGCTACCCAGTTTATCTCTCTGACACAGGCTCAGTCATAAATAATTTGATATACAATTGAAACTAAATCACATGTACATGTATGTGCTCTGTAGAACTAAAACTACACTGAGAATACTGAGCTGTGCATTGCAACTAACACAACAACAAGTAAATCAGCTTCAACAAGGAGATGAAGAAGATGTGAGTGAAGAAGACCTGCGAATTTGAGAGTGGCAAGAGTGTTATTGTAAGAGCGCGCGCAGTACATACATCCATACACCATAGGACCTGCACCAGCAGTAATAGGAAGTCAATTTCGGAAAGACTCCATCTCTGTTAAAAACCAGAAAAAATGCGTCCTGCTCATGACATTTCGCTGAGGAAAGTGTTGAAACCAACTTGAATTTCAAGCAACTTGCACATTTCCACGAGTGTTCATCCTATTTCACTTTGGCCTACTGAATATTTGTACAGTAATAAAACTGAAAAAAGTTTGAAGCAGCATTGCGTATTAATAACCGGTCAGAAGAGAGAAAGCGTTTACCAAGGACAGGGCCACGGCCGGCCTCGTCTATCCCCATGAGGCAGGGCTCCTTGGTAGCCCACTCTGGGACCGGCGCCGCCATTTCCACTGCGTTAGGGCAAAGGAGAGAGGGGAAGCGGATTAGAGTTGGAGGTCGCTGCTGCCGGATTAGGGATGAAGCAGGGAGGAAAGGAAGTAGGAACTCACCCACCTTGCTGCGGACGGGCGGGACGTGAGGTAGCGGCGGCGGCGGCGGGGTCGCTGCTGGCTCGCCGCTTGAGTGGCGAGAAGAGAAAGGCGTAGCGGCTAGCGGGGTTGCGCGCCTGCGAGGCTCACCGTCGGGCGCGCCGTGGCAAACGCTCCGGGGCGAACCGGGCCGGTAAGAACGGGAAGCGTTAGCCCAGAAAAGGCCCATCTACCGGTAAGAATGGGTCGGCCCACGGAGAAAGGAGACCGAGTTCAGAGTTTTAGTCTTCTTCCCCGGCGGCCTCCTCCGCCCGCACGGCCGCACAGGCACAGCCACTGGCCTTCTGGCCGCGACGGAGCGCCCCCTCCCGTTCCGCATGGATTCACGCCCGTTCCTGGCCGGGCTATTTGCAAAAATGGGACTTTGAAACATCGGTCATTTACAGATTTGACATTGATCCATATTCATAGGTCCACCGAGTGTCATCGTAATAAGGAACGATCTTTCCATTGTTATTTTTGCAATTTTTTCGTTCCTGGCTGGGCGACCAACGGTAGGCAGCATGCGGCAACCGCGACCGGTCCCCGTTCCTGTTGGTTAGTAAGTCATTTGATGCCCCTGACAATTGTTTTCGCTAGATTAGAGGTTGGTGCTGCGCTGCCTTTTTTTGCTAGGGGTTGTTGGTGTTAGCATTCTGCATGCGAAAATTGTCGGGCTGTTAGGATGGTGTGGCCTGTGGAAATGTGCATTGTTTGTGGTCTTGCTTCCGCCATTGTGCTGTTGTGGTTGCTCTAGGCCTCTAGGACAGTAGGACTGTTGGAACTTGGAAACGAAGCCATGTAAGCTTGGACATCATATTGTTGGGGAGGGAGGGAACCAAACTGAAACTGAACAATATGTACTGATTATGCTCCTAAGTTAAATCTGAACACCACTAGTTCATAAATTGCCCCCTCTCACAGCAATAACAGTAAGCTGAATTCTGAACAATGGTACTTCATATCTTTTCCCCTTCTCAGATAAAAAAAAATCAGCAAAGTCCATCCTTCTTCCTCAATTATGCTATCCATCTTTTCTAATACAGGCATCTGTACATGTTTCACAGTTCCAGAAATGTTAATGAATTAATTGATAGCTCAATACGCTTTCAAAGTGCTTTCACTGTTCCTGCAATTGAACTTGAGCACTATAGGTTTTAGATAACAAGAGGGAAAATTGTAGACAGAAGCTCATAGCTGTGAGCCTTTTCTTTTCACAGATTTACAGACACAACTGTACAACTTCACTAGGATACAAATGTAGGCATACTAAGCAAGAGCCCAATGCCTTTTTTTTTATGCACTTTCCATATTCAATCGTTTGAACTAGGAGGTGCAATATTTCCACGGAAGGAATAAGGAAAATTGTATACAGGGCCTCATGACAGTGAGACTTTTCTTTAAGAAATGTACAGTACTGCGCTCTTTGTTAGCCTAGTCTGGTGGAGTACAATATTGCCACCTACAATATGTTCTCCTTTAATTACATCTGCACCTGCACCTGCAGGGGCTCAACTACAGTTTGCAGGCAGTACACCACCTCTTGGATGGTCGGCCTCAAGCCAGGATTGTGGTTGATGCACTTACAGGCTACTTCAAGCACATTCAGCATTTGGTCGTCATGTCCTCTTCCTCTGAGAGCAGGATCCAAGACCTCAATATCCTTTCCTTGGGACCTCATCTCCCTTACCCATTGGACAAGTTCCTTCGACTTGGTCAAAACCTGGACGGGCCTCTTCCCTGTGAGCAGCTCAAGCAAGACCACTCCAAAACTATATATATCACCTCTCAGTGTGGCCACCCAGGCCTGGCCATACTCGGGAGGAATGTAACCCAGAGTGCCTACCAGCTCTGTCGTGACATGTGTGTTGTAAGGAAGGATCAATCTTGCCAGGCCAAAATCAGCAACATAAGCATTGAATTCTCTGTCAAGTAAGATGTTGCTGGACTTGATGTCACGATGAATAATGTTAGGGTTGCAGGTGTTGTGGATATAAGAAAGGCCCCGGCCTGCTCCTTGTGCAATCTTGAGCCTTATTGGCCAATCAAGAAATGAGTTGGCATTGTCCTTGTTGTGAAGCCAATCATCAAGACTCCCATTCTCCATGAAAGAATATATGAGGAGCCTCGTGTTTCCCTGGATACAATAACCCCATAGTGGCACAAGATTCTCATGTTGTGCCATAGAGAGTGCTTCAACCTCTGCTGTGAATTCTCTTTCCATCAGACACATTTCTCCATTGAGTTTCTTGATCGCAAGCTTGGATCCACAAGGTAGCTCAGCCTTATAGACTAGACCATTACCTCCACAACCAATAATGTTCTGCTGATCAAAATTATTTGTGGCCTTCAAGATATCATTGAATGTGATATTGTTTGATTCTCCCTTTCCTCGAGGTACCATCACCAAAATGCTTCCCTTTATGTGCTCTGAAACAGAGTTGAATGAAGTTGCTTCAATGTCTTTGCTGCTCTTGTTTCTGTCAGCAGATTTTGCGCTTCTGATGAACAGAATAAGACGTCCCAGCAACAAAAGCATGGCAAGCCCTCCAAAGAACACACCTAAGGCAAGCGCAAAGATGGTCTTCTTGTGCCTCCTTTTCATTGAGGCTGGAGGTTCTTCTACCGGGCCACAATGGACACTGAGCATAGGACCACATAGCTTGGAATTTCCAATGTAACTAGAATTTGTAAAGGTATTAAACTGTCCTCCACTTGGAACTGGCCCTTCTAGGTCGTTGTTAGACACATTGAACCAAGAAAGGAAATGAAGATTACTCAGTGCAGTTGGTAGTTCACCTGTGAGCTGGTTATTTGACAAGTCTAGAGTTTGCAGGTTGGTGAGGTTGCAAATTTGTTGTGGTATTTCTCCAGATAAGCTGTTGGTGCTAAAGTTGAGGACATTGAGCACTTTCAACTGACCAATCCCTTGGGGAATTATGCCTGTCAAGCTATTGTTGCATAGATTCAATACATTGGGGAAAGCATTGAGCAAACGGTATTGACGTGATTGTGTCCAAAATACAGGTAACTCAAGGAACTTCATGTCCAACTTGGCAGCATTCTTGTCAGATTGTAGCATTGGCATCTCCATCAATTCAGGTGGGATATCCCCTGTAAGCCTGTTGCTTGATATGTCCAGAAAGAAGAGGAGTTCCAGCCTGTTAATCCAGGATGGTATTGTTCCAGTAAGGTGATTGTATGATAGATCTAATATCTCCAATGTTGTGAGTTTTGATAACCAAAGAGGGATTGTCCCAACCAATGGGCATGCATCTATGGTTAGGACCCGAAGATTCTGAAAACCATCAATTGCTGCATTCTGTGGTATGGTTTCACCTTTGAAGTTGCTTCCAATTAGCAAGGAGGTAAGGTTCTTGCATCTGTTGAGATTCTGAAGTGCATCTGTGATATCTGTAAATGAGTTATTGGTAACTGAAAGGAAGGAAAGGGATCTGAGATTGGCTATTCTTGGTGAGAACTGGCCTTGAAAGTTGTTGTAAGCCAATCGCAAAGCAATTAGATTGCTGCATGCATATATGCTTTCAGGAATTGTTCCACCGAATTTGTTCAGTGAAAAATCTGCAGTCCTCAGATCCATCTGGGTGAAGTTAACTCTGCTAAGATCTCCCACAAAACTATTGTTTCTGAGGGTGATATACTTGAGACTTCTGCAGTTACTTAGGGCCGATGGCAGCTCTCCGATCATCAGGTTGTTGTCTAAGTGGAGCTCCTCCAATCTTCCCAGCTGCCCAATAGAATCTGGCATCTCTCCTTCAAGCCCATTTGATCCAAGGTCAAGGAATATCAGATTACTGAGTTTGACTAGGCTGGAACCATCAAGTGCCCCTTGCAAATTATTGTTTGGAAAAGAGAGGTGCTCCAATGAGGGAGCATTGAACAGTTCATGGGGTAGACCTCCGGTAAGGTTGTTGCGGCCAGCCTTGAGTACTGTCAACTTGGAGCAATTGCCAAACTCTGGGGAAACAGTGCCACTGAAGTCATTTAAGAAAAGGTCAAGCATGGCAAGTGATGGGGCGTTGCTGCAAATAGAGGATGGCAATGGTCCTGTAAAGCTGTTGTTGCTTGCATTAAGAGCGACAAGATTGTTCATCACTTGCAGTGTTGTGGATGGTAACTGTCCTGTAAAGAAGTTACTTGAGATATTCAGTACCTTGAGAGGAAGGCCAGAAATTGGGGACTGACAATCTTGCAGAGGACCAGATAGGCTGTTGAAGCTGACATCCAAGATGATGATGCTGCTGGAGAACACCAATTCTGCTGGCAGACTGCCGTAGAGTGAATTGCACGACAGGTTGAGGTGCAGCAGCCCTGTAAGATTGCTGAGAGATGGTGGGATCCTCCCTTTGAGGCCTTTAGAAGGCAGCAAGACTTCTGTGACCATGCCACTGTTGCCGCAGTTTACTCCTTCCCATTGGCAGCAGTCTGTGCTGTTGGCCCACGACATGTTGAGGCCGCCATTGCCCTCCTGGGAGAGACCATCTCGGAAGTCGATGAGGGAGCTCTTCTCTTGCTCTGTACAGGAGCTGGCGAGGGACGCACAAGAGAGGAGGAGGACCAAGGCAGTACCAAAGAAAGGCACGGGTAATTTGGAGGCGCTACTGCTGCTGCATAGCATATTCAGCAACGGCATGATTCTCTCATGAAACGTCCTGCAGCTCGCAGAGACACTCAATTTGGATTTTGGGCTCTGGCTAGCTAAAGAACCAGAGGTTCTTTCTACGACAGCATGGGGGAAGAAGCAGCAGCTGCATGCTCTTTCTGGTGGTGTTGAACTTTCCTCGTCTTGTTCCCCGAGGAAGAATGGCAAAGGTATATGATGCAGAAACATCCAAGTCAGTTACTTACACGTTTGCCACCACCAATTTTTTTTCTTCTTCAATACAGACTCCAGAGAGGGAAGGGAAAAAAAATCGGAAATACTTTTCTTGCTCAGTTCACATGTTTGACGTTTTGCTTGGGTTGCTACAGCTCTACGTGCAAAAGTCCAACTTCCTGTTAAATAATCTGCTAATCCCCTATAGAACACACGACAGGGATAGACGTCGAAAGGCTTCCTATTGCACTGTAGCTGCTGCAGGGGCAAACGTCGAAAAGCTCCCCTGCGGCACTGTAGCCACAGCAGAGACAGGCGTCAAAGTCAACCCTGCTGTCACATCTAGTCACTGTAGCAACATGGCAGCCTGACATGTCTGCGTACTAAAATTAGATGCGTAGAGTTGTATATATAGTTTTCCACTGTAACTAAGTAAAGAGAGCGAGTTCAGTTTTGCCATCTCCTCTGTAAAGCTCTGGCCAACGCTGGTGCTTGTGCTGTGTCTGAGGGTGCTCTATTCTTCCTCCCTTCTACCTCTAACCATAGTGTGTGGTCGGCAACGCCGGTGAGTGGTTGGCTCACCCGTTGCGAAGATCCAGGGGCTAACAAGTGGTATCAAAGCCGTACAAGCGCCGTCGTCGGACTAACCGCTGACGATGACGGACGGTTTGGAGAAGGGCGACAGCAGCGGCGCTGCTGTGGCTGCCCAGCCACGACAGGAGGTCATTGTGCGCACAGTGCAAGAGGTCAGCGGCGCCAGTTGGCCGACGCTGACTCACACCAACTATGGCGAGTGGTCGGTGACCATGAAGGTCAAGCTCAGAGCCCGACGACTCTGTAATGCTATTGGTAAGGGCACCGACAACGAAGAAGATGGCATATCAGCGTTGGAGGCTATCCTCGCTGCTGTGCCAGTGGAGTACAGGGAGCTGTTGGGGGCGAAGAGCTCTGCTAAGGAGGCGTGGGAGGCCATTGCGGCGATGCGCGTCGGTTCCTACCGCGCAAAGAAGGCAACGGCCTAGCTGCTAAAGCAGGAGTACGCCAACCTCAAGTTTAAGGATGGTGAATCAGTGGAGGACTTCTTCCTCCGCCTGCAGACGCTCATCAGCAAGCTGAGGCGCCACGGCGTCACTATCGACGAAGAAGAGACGGTCTCCAAGTACCTCCACTCCGTGCCAACGAAGTACATTCAGATCGCTCTCTCCATAGAGACGATGCTGGACTTGTCCACCCTCACCATTGAGGATGTGACAGGCCGTCTGCGGGCGGTGGACGAGCGCATGGAGCAGGCCACAGCAACGACGGATAGCGGCAAGCTACTGCTGACAGAGGAGGAGTGGGCTATCCGGAGGAACTCCGAGGAAGCCTCCTCCAGCCGCGGTGGCGATGGCAAGCGCCATGGCAAGGCTTCTTCGGAGAAGAAGAAGAAGAAGGTCGACCATAACGCCTGCCGACGCTGCGGGAAGATGGGCCATTGGGCAAAGGAGTGCCTAAATCGCAAGCAGGAGAAGAAGGCTAAGGCTCATCTGGCACAGGCTGATGATGATGATGAGGCCACTCTCCTGATGGCGACGTTCTGTGCACTGCACGACGTTGAGGCCAAGGATAAAGGGTGAGGGGATGGCGGTGAAAGGGCCTGAAAAGACTCTGAAGGCTGTCCACCTCGACGAACCACGCGCCCAAGTCCACCTCGGACGTGTGGATGGCGGACAGGACCAGCGGTGGTACCTGTACTCCGGCGCTAGCAACAACATGACGAGCTCCAAGGAAGCCTTCTTTGAGCTCGACGGCAGCATGATCGGCACGGTGAAGTTCGGTGACGGCTCAAGGGTGGCGATCCGAGGGCACGACACCATCATCTTCAGGTGTCAGAACGGTGAGCACCGCGCGCTGACAGATGTGTACTACATCCCGCAGCTGCGTTCAAGCATCGTCAGCATCAGGCAGCTGGACGAGCGCGGATGTAAGGTACTGATCGAGAGCGGGATCCTGAGGATTCGGGATCGGGAGCGACGTCTTCTCGCGAAGGTAAAATACTCACGTAATCGATTGTACCTGCTCGACTTGAAGATAGAGGAGCCAGTGTGTTTGGCAGCTCGGCACACCGAGGAGCCGTGGTTGTGGCATGCCCGGTTCGGCTATCTCAACTTCGACGCGCTCGATCGGCTAGAGAAGATGGTCCGAGGGCTATCCCACATTAAGTACGGAGGCGAGCTGTGTGACAGCTGCCTGGCCGAGAAGCAGAGGAGGCTGCCGTTCCAAAAGGCGGCTAAGTATCGCGCGACGGACGCTCTCGAGCTCGTCCATGGTGATCTCTATGGGCCAATCACGCCAGCCACAAACGATGGTCGGTGGTACTTTCTCCTACTCGTGGATGATTGCAGTCGCTTTATGTGGCTGCAACTCCTAATGAGCAAGGACGAGGCGGCGGAGGCGATCAAGAAGTTCAAGGCGCGCGCGGAGGCGGAGAGCGATAAGAAGTCGCATGTGCTGAGGACTGATCGCGGTGGTGAATTCACTTCGATGGAGTTCGCTGCGTACTGTGCGGATCAGGGTGTGGTGCGACACCACACCGCGCCGTACTCGCCACAACAGAATGGCATGGTGGAGCGATGGAACCAGATGGTGGTTGGCATGGCTCGATCCATGATGAAGGCCAAGGGCATACCGGCAAGGTTCTGGGGTGAGGCGGTGTTCATCCTCAACCACGCGCCCACCAAGGTCCTGAAGGGCAAGACGTTGTTCGAGGCTTGGTATGGACGCAAGCCGAGCGTGTCCTTCCTTCGGACATTCGGCTGCATCGACCACGTCAAGAAGACGAAGCCGGTCCTCACCAAGCTAGAGGGCAGGAGCACACCGATGGTGCTCCTAGGCTACGTGGAAGGTACCAATGCATACCAGCTCTACAACCCACGAGGAGGCAAGGTGGTTGTCTTGCGCGACGTCATGTTCGACGAGAAGGCGGCCTGGGACTGGGACAGTCCAGGCACGGGAGACGCTGGTGGCCTCACCAGCACCTTCGTCGTCAAGCACTTGGTCATCCACGGTGGTGGAGACGCTGGAGAGGAGGTGCAGACCACTCCAGCAATAGAGCCGAGCACTCCTGGGGCAGTGCCGAGCGGTCCTACAGTGGCGCAGACCACTCTAGGACGGGTGCCGAACACTCCCGTAGCGGAGCCAAGAAGTCTTGCAGAGGTGCCGACCACTCCAAGACTGGTGCCGAGCACTCCTACAGTGGTGCCAACCACTCCAGAAGTGGTGACGAACAGTCCAGGAGTAGTGCCGAGCACTCCAGGTGCTGTGCCAACCACTCCAGCAGAATAGGGAACTCCATCGACGCCGATTGAGTTCGCCTCACCTCCAAGCGACATCACTGAGTTTGTGGATGTCTTCCACGATGGTGAGGAGGTGCAGTTCCACAGACTGGACGACATCGTCGGTGGCACAGGGCCCTCAGGCCTGGCGGGTCGGCTGCTCAATGACCTAGAGCTGCTTCTCGTCAGTGCAGAGGAACCACCCACGTTCACGCTGCCCGAGCGCGATGCAAATTGACGACGGACGATGCTAGAGGAGATGAAGGTGATCGAGGAAAACGAGACTTGGGAGCTCATCGACCCACCTCCAGGATGCCGTCCGATCGGCCTGAAGTGGGTGTACAAGGTCAAGCAGGACGAGCGTGGTGCCATTGCCAAGCACAAGGCGCGCCTCATCGCCCGAGGCTTTGTCCAGCGCGAGGGCATCGACTTCGAGGAAGTCTTTACGCCGGTAGCGTGCATGGAGTCTGTCTGACTACTTCTGGCTTTGGCAGTAGCGAAGGATTGGCGCGTCCATCACCAGGATGTAAAATCGGCCTTCCTCAACGGCGAGCTGGCGGAGACGGTCTTCGTCAGGCAACCTCCGGGTTTCGCCATCAAGGGAGCGGAGCACAGAGTGCTCTGACTGCGCAAGGCGCTCTACGGGCTAAAGCAGGGCCCACGAGCGTGGAACGCCAAGATTGACGCCACGCTGGGTGAGCTTGGGTTCACGCGGTGCGCAACTGAGCACGCGCTCTACACGCAGCGATGGGGGAAGGAGGAGCTCGTCGTCGGCGTGTATGTGGACGACTTGATCGTCACCGGCGCGCGTGCGGAGGATATCGACAGCTTCAAGCGCGAGATGGCAGCTCGTTTTCGAATGAGTGATCTCGGCGCGCTCTCCTACTACCTCATCATCGAAGTGAAACAGGGGAAGGAGGCGCTCACACCTGGTCAGAGCGTGTACGCCTCGAAGCTGTTGGAGCAGAGCGGCATGGCTGAGTGCAAGCCATGCGTGACTCCGATGGAGGAGCGGTTGAAGCTAACGAAGGCCAGTACCGCGACGAAGGTAGATGCAATACTCTACCAGAGCATCGTCGGCGGTCTACGCTACCTAGTCCACACGAGGCCGGACATTGCGTTCGTCGTGGACTACGTCAGGCGCTTCATGGAGGATCCCCGAGAGGATCACTAGGCTGCAGTGAAGCGGTTGCTGCACTACGTCAAGGGTACGGTGGATCATGGGATCGTCTTCCCCAAGACCGGTGGAAGTGGGCTACAGCTTACTGTGTTCAACGATATAGACATGATGGGGGACATCAACGGATGGCGGAGCACCTCTAGTGTGCTCGTCTTTCTCGGGTCGGCTCCAATCTCATAGTTGTCGCTGAAACTGAAGGTGGTGGCGCTGTCTATGTGCGAGGCAGAGTACGTGGTGGCGGCCACAACGGCGTGCCAAGCTGTGTAGCTGCGCCGGCTGCTGGGCGAGCTAACCGGTGTGGAAGCTCACCCACCAGCACTGATGGTGGACAACCGGCCTGCCATCGCCCTCGCAAAGAATCCAGTTCTCCACGACCGGAGCAAGCACATCGACGTCAAGTTTCACTTCCTCAGGGACTGTGTCGATGGAGGGCAAATCGTTATCGAGTTCGTCGAAACTGGTCGGCAACTCGCGGACGTCCTCACCAAGCCGCTCGGCCATCTTCGGTTCACAGAGTTGAAGAAGATGATCGGCATGGTGGAGGTTCTAGGGTTAGCAGCAGGATTAGGGGAAAATTATTAAATAATTTGCTGCTCCCCTATATGAACGGACGGCAGGGACAGACGCCGATAGGCTCCCTGCTGTTGCACTGTAGCTGTTGCAGTGACAGGCGCCGAAAGGCTCTCCTGCAACACTGTAGCCACAGCAGGGGCAGGCGCCAAAGTCAGTCATGCTGTCACATCTAGTCACTGTAGCAACATGGCAGCCTGACATGTCTGTGTGCTAGGATTAGATGGGTAGAGTTGTATATATAGTTTTCCACTGCAACTCAGTAAAGAGAGCGAGTTCGGTTTTGCCATCTGCTCTGCAGAGCTCCGACCAACGCTGGTGCTTGTGCTATATGTGTGGGTGTTCTGTTCTTTCTTCCTTCTTTTACCTCTAGTCATAGTGTGTGATCGACAACGCCGATAAATGGTCGGCTCACCCGTTGCGAAGATGCGGGCCTAACACTTCCCTCTACGAAGACTTAGTTGTTATCCTTCCCTAGGGTCGTCATCAAACTTTGGAAGTTGCCACAGAATATTTCTTTTGGAGCCCAGGTTGGTATTGAATATTGCACCATGCTGAGATAATTTATTGCTGCATATATTCATGCATATCTTCTGAATCTTTTATGCGACTCTTAAGTCTTAACTGATAAGAAACCAAACCATGTTTTTTTTCATCACCGACCTAATGTCAAATGAAAGTTTCTGCTTCATTTATTGTATTGTTACTATATTACTCCTACATGGCTACATGTAAACCTTGAGAAGAAATCGCTTGACCGTCGAAAACTGTAACCTATGACAGTTAAAATTCAAGGTATTTTTTTACATACAAAAATAAAAAGAGAGACACTGATCAGTTTCTTTGCATGTTCATTCAGTGTTCTCCTGACAGTTGTAAACCCTTTTTCCGGATCCATTTTGCAGAACTGGAAAAAGGCGAAAGCAACAGCCGATGAGGCGCCGAAGATTCGCGTTTCCAATGGGCACTTCTGGAGGAAGTGGCAAGTGCATCGAAGAGCACTACACGCTTATCTTGATAATATATATATCTTCCAGCCTCATCTTGCATCGCACATATATAAATATATAATCGATAATAATCTTAGAAAGGCTATCATTAACGTCGTGGTCAATGTGTGCGCGGTCTGTGGCTGATTGAGCAGCAAGTGGATGGAGGAGGTCGTCAGGATAATGGCGCTGCCGGGGCCGGCCGGGGTGGGTGGCCACGGCTGTGCCCGGACGGGCCGTTTACTTTTGGTGGCCCGTAGGCGCGTCGGGTGATGTGTACGTCTGCGAAAGAAACGCGTCTCTGCTTTTGCCTTGGCCCTACGGCATAGTATATCTGTCTAGAAAGGAATACAATTTTGTATGTGATCAAACTTATACTATTTTAAATTTAACTAAATTTATGAAAATTAGTATCAATATATATGAATTCAAGTAAGTATGCCATGGAAATATATTTCACGACAAATCTAATAATATATTTATTTGTTATGATAATTATTAGTATCTTTTTTATATAAATCTAACAAATTTGACCTAGCAGTGTTTTAGAAATACAATCTTTTTGGTACAAAGTGAGTACGACTCTAAGAAGGTGACCTATGCATCTATGGGCTACGGATGGATGGATGGATGGATCAGGACAAAAATATTGGGAGGTAAGTGGGACAGGACATGGTCAGATGGGCAAGCCAGGTCGCCGTGAGATGTGCATAGATTTTTATTCTTATTTTTTTTCTCTTGTCAATTCAAAGTATTCTATCTATACTGTATGCCTAGAGTTGTAGGACGTGCTGGGGGATTACAGGATTGCTAATCACTCCATGTGGCTTTGGCTGCCAACGGAATAATTCCTGCGATAATCCTGACGGATCGGTCGATGATATGCTTGAGATTAAACATGATCTGCAGAAGTGCTAGACCATTAAGCCATGGGCAACGACTTATTGCAGAATCATAAACACAAAGTTTTTTTTTTCAGTGCAAGTGCTATGCATGCAAAACACATGTGCTACAGCGCTAGACTAGTAGACTGCCTCGCAAAAAGGGAAAAAAGGTGTACATAAGACTGGTCTTATTCTTGATGCTACTTTTGTGTGTATTCATAGTTTTTTTTTTCTTGAATACGCAAAAAATTTACGTATCATTGTAATTAAAAAGAAGAGTTTAACCATACACACGACATATTTCTAATGAGCGCTTTAGGAGGTCTTACAGTTGTGACTGGACCTTTCTAGTAGACTGTTTCGAACTTCGATGTTACATAAAATTAAACAACTGGACTAAGAGCAGCGCAGTAACCTACAGAGCTTGGCGTCTCAGCTACAGGCCGCGCGACCCTGCTCCGTCATCCAAGAAGAGTCTTCTACCAGTACTAGCATTGGTCGCCGGGAACAGCATATCCAGTGCTTCCACTTCGCTCGACGTCAAGTTCCTTGCGAATAAGTCATCGTATGCTCGCTTGGACGCGGATGAGATTGGAGCTGTCGGCGGTGCAAAGCCCATCCTCCGCATGAGGAGCACCTTGCCCCGCTTGGAGGTCGGAATGTGCGCCAGCGGCTGAGCGGCGATCCGTCTGCTCCGTTTTGGCAGGGGCTGCTTTTTGGTTGCCACCTTCTGCCTTGGTGGACTGGCTATTAATGGCGATATTCGCTTGAGCTGCACCTTCTCAGTGAACCGTGCTAGACGTCGGGCAACTTCGCGGCGTCGTAGCAAGCAAACACTTTCGGTGTTCCGCTCTCTCATTGGTGGGAGTCGGCGTCGAGACAACCCATGCGGGAGGTGGGGTGGTGAAGCAAATCCATCTCACGACGCGGCGCCTCTTGATGCGTCGGCTTACTCCGGTGGCGGCGTGGCTGGGCGGTGGGTCGTGGCCCTCCATGGCCTATCTGGCGGCCCCATCCAAGCTAGGTGGACCCGGAGGTCGCCCACAGCGATGTCGGCATCGCCGAGAGACAAGTGCCGCTGCAGTCCCTGGCGAGGTGGCGTCCATTGGCAGCGTCGTTGCCGTGCGGGGAGACAATTAAAGCCGCCGTGAAGCTCTGCGGGGATCCTCCATACTGCCTACTGGTGGTGCTTCAACCTCCCGAGGGCCGCCGTAGCGAAGCAAACACTCGGTGTGGCGTTTGCTCGGGGATACGACCATCATTGGCGGCGGGCCATGACGAGGGCGGGCGCGTAAGCTCCTCCAACATCGGGTCGAACGAGACAACCCATGCGGGAGGTCCGCTTCGAGGCACGGCACAACGCCAATGCCAATGGATCTCGCTCAAGGAATCAAAGTGTAGTAGTAGAAGAAGCGGGCGAATGGAGCTACGTGTAGTGGCAAGGAGCCTCTGCTGATGTCCCGTCGGCTTCCCCACTCCCTATCATGGGGCGGCGGCGGCGTGGGCGGTGGCGGTGGAGTGCTAGGCGAGGTCGGCCGACGCCCAGCGGCTGAGGGGCGGGGGATCGTTGGTATCGCGCGGCCCCATCAAGCTAGGTGGACCACCGTGGCACTGGGAGGCGGAGGGTCGCCACGAGCAAAGTGTCGTGGCTGCTGCGAGTTGGCACCCGTGGCGTCGCCGACTTCGTGACGCGGCGCCGTCCTCCTCCGCTTACGGTGGATCCCTGCCGGGCCTGGCGAGGTGGCGAAAGGTCCTAATAGCTAGAGGGGGTGAATAGCCTATTTAAAAACTACAAATCAACTAGAGCAATTTGATTCGTGGCAACCGCAAGGGTTGCAAGCCACCTATCCAACAATTCTAGTTGCAATGTGCACAGAGACAATTAAACCACTACTCACTAAGAGCTCTCAAGCTACACTAAAGGATCCTAGATATGTTTAAAGCAAGGCAAGCTCTCAATTCTAATTACACTAAAGAGCTATATCTGGTGATGCTCAAGTGAGGCGATTATACCACGGGTTGAGTGAACCAATTACACGATGAATATATAGCCAATCACCGGGGAAGCGAATCAAGAGACAACCCGCCACCGAGGTTCGATGTTGGTGGCGGAGATCCTTCAACACTTGGCCTGACTAAGGCGTTCACAAACCTCGTCCACATGGGACACCGCAAGAACCATCCAATGAGGTAACTCAATGACACGAGCTAGAGGCCATGCACCACCGGGAAGGTACAACTCCTCACAATCACCGGGGCGCCACGAACAATCACCAACTCGTGCCGATCCTTCACCGCTGTCTTCGTCTAGGTGGTCAACCACCGCAAGCGAAATCCGACGCGAATACCAGTGCCACTAGATGCAATCACTCAAGCAATGTCATGATCGGACAAGTTTGATGGATCAATGATGGAGATGATGCATCTAGCTCACAAGGTTGCTATGTCAATGAAAATGTGCGCGACGGCGTTGAGGTATGTATAAATAGGGTTGTCATCGCCGGACTTACCCGCCGTCGGCATCCGCCCATCAATGGTCATCTTTCGACAGCGGCGCCCACCGTCGAGAAGCGCGTCCCGGGTGGAACGAAGCTACGTCTAGTCGATAAAGAGAGAGAGAGCCTTTGGCTGCGGAGGCTCGAGGGCGCAGTGCCGCCGGACGCGTCCGTCCACGGCGGGCGCGCAGCCGGCGTCCGGTGCTGCTCTACTCACACTCCCTATCATGGGCGACGGACCGTCCGTCGTCGGCGGAGCGGCGCCACGTCGGTCGCCGACCGACCTTGACATCATTTCGCAACTCCATTTCAACTCTAACTTCTTCACCCTTGCTCAAATGTGCCAACCACCAAGAATTTTGCATCAAGCAATAGAAAATAGACGGGGATTGAATCCGCCTCATAAGCTCGGTGGAGGAGGAGAGAGGGACCCAAACCCATCTCAACCCTACAAACACCTTGTGCACATGTGTTAGCATATTTTCTTCAAGGGTGTTAGCACCCCACTAGATCCTAAATGCATATGCAATGAGTTAGAGCATCTAGTGGCACTTTGATAACCGCATTTAAATCCTGAGTTACACTCCTCTTAATAGTACGCGGCTATCTATCCTAAATGTGATCACACTCACTAAGTGTCTTGATCACTAAAACAAAATGGCGCCATTTTATACATTTGCCTTGAGCCTTTTGTTTTTTCTTCTTTCTTCTTTCCAAGTTCAAGCATTTGATCATCACCATGCTATCACCATTGTCATGATCTTCGTCATTGCTTCATCACTTGGAGTAGTGCTACCTATCTCATAATCATCTTGAGGTTAGCACTTAGGGTTTCATCAATTAACCAAAACCAAACTATGCCCGAGCCCCCGCTCCCATGATCCAGCCCCCCGAGGAGATCCTGCGAGGAGGGAGGTGGAGAGGGCGGCGGCCACGAGGCTGCTGCGACGCCCGGTGGTGGAGGCCCTCTCTATGGGCGCCTGGGTGAGACACGGGCGGTTGTGGCACCCGCCATCATCATGCTGCCTAGCGCCGCATCGCACACGCTCAGGCGCTCCCGCGGACGCGGATGCATGCGGGCGGGGAGAGGAGGGGGAGGCAAGGAGGTGAGTGGAGAGGTCGGAGGAGGAGGCCGCCAGCGCCGGGGAGGGTTCGTCGCGCGGCCCATCGCCGCATCGCGCGTGTTCGAGAGCTCCCGCGGACGCGCGTGGGTGAGGAGGGGAGGGGGAGGCACAGGGGTGAGGGGAGAGGTGGGAAGGGGAGGCCGACGGCGTCGGGGCGGCCGCCGGCGGCGGCGGTGGTGGCGGGGGAGGGGGCCAGGAGCCCCTAGGGTTGGGTGGAGCTTTTTACATTTTGTATTCATAGTTTCATACTGTGTCTATAAGTTGTCCTGTTCGTTTGGCTGATAAGTCATGACTGAAAGTATGGTTGACTAATTTGTTGTGAGAAAAATAATATTCATTGACTGAAAAAATACAGCTTATAAACTAAACAAACAGGGCGAAGGTCATTATTTCTTTCTTGTTCCACAGCAGCGATGGTTTACGACTTGCAGGTCTGGTTCTCTGTCGACGAATGAACAAGAGCCTGTGAGAAAAAAAAATTACTTGCATTGGCTACCGAACCATTTGAATCTATCTGTTCACTCTTCACTTATTACTGTCAGCATCGTGCAGTTCACATCACTTGTTGCACAGAATGCAAATGCGTTGCAGGAAAGTCTGGTCAGAGCAGATGCGTACATGGTTTGCATACACGTTTGCAACTCGAAGACCAACCGTATATATGTACATGGAAATAATACAAGAGGACAAAGAAAAAATCGCCGGCGTGCAGACCGGGTCTTTGGAAGGGACAGACAGATGAGTATCTCACGTTGCTTCCAGCCTTCACACTACGACACCGGACGAACGTGGACAGAAATAAAGCTTAATAATCAGGTGGGCTGCATCAAATGTTCGAGTCTCGCTTGATTGGTGGAGCTCCTTGAATTTGAGTTCTCGACCTGGCGACGGTATTTCCGATTAGTTAGCCTTTTGGTTCCAGACAACATGTTCATTAACAACGTGGCGCGTCTGTGATGACTTTACAAATTTTATGTTTTTTTTACGATTACACGGTACAAAGTTGTTTGTAGTTGAACATTTACATTTTACCTGCGTGTATGTGTTTATATACAGAGGCAATTATGCAAATGTATACTTCGTATATGTATGTGAACGTGTTTTATAAAAAAAAAGATATATAGTATATGACAAGGTTTGGCCAATTGGATGAAAGTTGAGGGGTTTAGGTGCTGCATGGCGCTATGGGTGCGTCCAGACGCTGACGGCTAGCTGTTCTTGTCGTTGCCTTGGGAGTGCCAATTATTTTAGTGACGTGTCCCTCTCGCGTTGCGTACGCTGGGAGCGTACAGGTAGACGAGACGAAGGAGAAGAGTTGACAAAGGGAGGCCGCGACGGAATTGAATGAGTACATTGGGTATTGGGGTTGGATTGGATTGGATCACATCAGCAGCCGTCTCTGTCCTGATGGACGGCTCTGCGCGTGCGTGCGTGCATCCGTGCAGTGCAGCGCAGTGGGTGGATTACCAGTTGGCAAGGCGATGAGTGATGAGTCATGTGTGATGAGTGATCCGCCGTATCATGCAAGCACCAAGAGTTGCCGGGTGAATGGTTTGCCCACACGGCCACACCACACACTTGTGATTCGATGGAGATGGGTTATGATGCTTAATATTAGTGCAAATTTGACTTTTTTTTTGGCACTAAACTTAAACAAACCATTTATAATCAGCATGGGAATGCGGTCAAGATCTTTCATCATTCTTTGCCACCGAGCATACAGGGCTCGTGTGCCTCAGTGCGTGGAGAAGCTCGAGTCGCCTGGTGCAGGCATCACTTCTAGGCGTTGGATTTCGAGCGTCCGAAGCCGGATGGGTTGCCTAAACAGAGCTGACTAAGCCAGTCCTACTAGCATTAGCAAACTCGCCCATATTTTGCACACAGAAAACATTCATTTCTGTACACAACACACCTTTCATGTGTTTTTGTTAGGTGGTATGTTCCCCTCACGAGAAGATCAATGTGCCCATCACCCAAAACGCCCTACTGTTTATACCACGGTGACCCATTTGGTCAACTAACTGTACTTCCGGCAGAAGCTTGACACGGTTCATGCACCACGCGAAAACACATGCCGTGCGGTTTCGCTAGTTTAATTTCACATGCCCAAGTCTCCATCGTGCGTGTAAAGTCAGAAACGTGCTTGGTCGTCCCCGTCATATGTATGCTAGCTTGCATTCCTTGCATTGTCAACATCTTGGGCGAGAATGGTTTGTTTTTATTTTTTTTCGGTTGGCACTTGGGCCTTGTTTAGTTGGCGATTTTTTTTGGAAAACGGTACTGCAGTACTTTCGTTGTTATTTGGTAATTAGTGTCCAATCATAGTCTAATTAGGCTTAAAAGATTCGTCTAAACTGTGTAATTAGTTTTATTTTTTATTTATATTTAATGCTTCGTGCATGCGTCCAAAGATTCGATGTGACGGGGAATCTTGAAAAATTTTGCAAAATTTTGGCATTAGGGCCTTGTTTAGTTGGCGAAATTTTTTAGAAAATGGTATTGTAGCACTTTCGTTGTTATTTGGCAATTAGTGTCCAATCTTAGTCTAATTATGCTTAAAAGATTCGTCTCGTGAATTTCGTCTAAACTGTGTAATTAGTTTTATTTTTTATTTATATTTAATGCTTCATGCATGTGTCCAAAGATTCGATGTGACGGGGAATCTTGAAAAATTTTGCAAAATTTTTGCATTAGGGCCTTGTTTAGTTGGCGAAATTTTTTAGAAAATGGTATTGTAGCACTTTCGTTGTTATTTAGCAATTAGTGTCCAATCTTAGTCTAATTATGCTTAAAAGATTCGTCTCGTGAATTTCGTCTAAACTGTGTAATTAGTTTTATTTTTTTATTTATATTTAATGCTTCATGCATGCGTCCAAAGATTCGATGTGACGAGAAACCTTGAAAAATTTTACAAAATTTTGGGAACTAAAGCACCAGGTGAGGTGGTTTTGACAAGGGCTTAATTGATTACTACTCCGTACTGATCTAGTAATTGAACTGGTCACTTCCCCTTGACTTTGCACCATTTCAAATCGCATGCAATGTAATTAGCACAGTTTTTTCTTTCACACAAATAAGTGAGCTTGTAGTCAGATATTTCTAAATAGAAAAATAAGTATCCTAACCTTTATTTCCACCGGTTTATGCAGTATGAACTTCTCCGATGATACGCCAGGTCTTGCCATGTAGTACCGCGCTTTACCTGCACCAATCTGCATAGACGAACGCTTAGATGATGCCATATTCTGCAACACTACTTCAGCAGTACTTTTCAACGAATAAATAGTATTTTTCTCTCACAACAGATCAGCATAATCATCAACATAAGCCAAATTTCAGCAAAACGACGTTCTTTCGAAGATGAGTCGTTATCTTTTCCCTTGTCGATTTTGTAAGACTAGACTTACAAGGATCATGTAGTACCACTTCTCTAATTATAAATACAAGACAGTAATGGATATTTCCGAAAAAGTATCGCTTTATACCACACCAAAGCAGATGAGTCGTTATCGTTCATACATTCAAACAATGTCGATTTATTTGAACCTCCGATTAGCTGCATTGGCTAGACTAGACTCCACACACCCTGTTGGAAGATGATCAGCTAATCCAAGTAATGAGATTAAAAGGTAATGTCAGCTACATATCCAACTACATAAGTCTTATCGGTGGCAACCCTAAGGTCATAGGGCCTCTTGCGCTATATAATAAAAGGGGACTTTTATTCCCCCCAATCTCCCACTTGAGCAATGTGGAGAGTAGTTGGGAAGTAGCGGCGCTATTTTCAAGCTAATACTAAGCAATTTAGCGGCACTAAAACATGGGGCAGGGTAGTTAGGGAAAAAGACCAATATTGATGTACTTGAGCAATTTCAGGGGTTGCAACAAGTTAAGTATGCGATATATATGTGTGTGTGTATATATATATATATATATGTGTGTGTGTGTATATATATATATATATATATATATATATATATATATATACACATGATGTATGTATGGAATATATATACATATAATGAAATAATCATTCTAAAATCACTCATTTTCCTTTTCCAAACAAACACATGTTAAACTATTTTGTCTCCCCAAATTACTCCACACAACCAATTTACCTCTTTGCATCGTATACAACATTAAGTGCGTGATTGGTTTGCTAGATATAGAGGAGCTTGGGCCATGAGGTGTAGGATTGATTAGTTGTATGCTTGTTTGAGCCTAGTCCGACTGATGCAAAAGTACTGCTCCAGCCTGGCTGCGCAGAAACAGAGTTCAATCTCGTTTCCGGTGAGCCTGGCTCGCGCGGCGCAAGCGTGGACGTCCAGCTGTTTAGTTCCTTTTCGCTTTGTCTGTAATGTCCCCGTCGATTTGACCTACCAAACAACTAGCTCTTGTGCCATCTACGCCTGGTTCCTGCGGGCCTGGTTGGCAAGTGCAAACCTGGCTCAACTCCACCGGCAACCAATCGCGCCCTAAGGCTTTGTTTAGTCGGTCAAATTTTGAAAATTTGTCTATTGTAGCACTTTCGTTTTTATTTGATAATTAGTGTTCAATTATGGATTAATTAGGTTCAAAACGTTCGTCTCGCAATTTCCAACCAAACTATACAATTAATTTTTTTTTTTCGTCTACATTTAATGCTCCATGCATATATCGCAAGATTCGATGTGATGACTACTGTAACACTTTTTGGGAAAACTTTTTGAAACTAAACGTGGCCTAAGTATCCTTACATTTGCGTACTCATCTCAAACTTTCTAAGTTTGACATAGGGAACTCCTAAAAGAGATGAGTGGGCGCTAAGTATTGGGTAACCATCCTTCGTGTTTCACGCAAATTGGATTTGTTAGTTCTAAAAGTTAACTGCTAAAAATAAATGTTGTGGAACCAAACAGGCTTAGCTTATAGCATGGTTAACTACTACCTTTGTTCAAAAAAAACTTGAGGTTTTATTTTGTCCTAAGTTAATCCGAAGAGCTCAAAGCCCGGATCCCGCCGTCACCACCTCTGCTGCCACTGCCTTCGCCGCCGCCGCGACCTTGGCCAAGGGCATTGCAGCCACCACGAAGCTCCAGATCTCCTTGCTCCATTGTGCCACGGCCATCTATTGCACGACGAGGATCCGTTATATGGACTAGGCGCCATCAACGTGGTCACCAGGATTGAAGATTTTGGGAGCTATGGAGATCGAGGATTAGAGAGTTGGGGGCGGTTGTGGTGGAGAGAATGACGGGAAACTTCGATCAACCGAGGAGAGGAGAGGGCATGGGAGAACGACACGCTTAATGCAGGAGAGAGAGACGGGGGAGGGGGGTGCGTGCCTTCGTTAAATGCCACGGGGACTCCGAGGCATGCCGGTGGAGCCGTCCACCCTAGGAATCGATTTATTCGTGGACAAGTTTTTGGCCTAGGGATTGATTCTTTCAGAGACAGAGGGGCTGCAAAATATTAATTCGTATATTACCAAATTAGTATCATTAGAGTTATTACATAACTTATTTTCATTGTATATCTATATTTAATACCATAAATATAAACAATTTTATCTATAAGCTTTGACAAATTTAAGACAATTTGAATTAGAAAAAACTGAAAGATCAAGCAGCATGTTCGCTTGCTCGTAAACGATCGTAAATTTTCAGCCGGAAACAGTGTTTTTCTCTCACACCAAACCAGCCAGCAGTAAATAATCCACGATACGATACGGCCTCCCGAACAGGCTGAAGGTTTTTGGGGTGGGGTGGAGGTAATATTAGCTAGGCAATCATCCAATGGTTATATCGGCCTTGTTCGGCTAACCCCAAACCCGGCTTGATCTGCTTCTTTTTTCATCCGGGACAGTATTTTTCTCTCACTGATTCAAGTATGAACAGTAATTTTCAGCCGCTACAGTGATTTTTTGGGTCAGCTGAACACAGCCATCATTACTTGGCTAAACTCAGCTAATAACCGTTAATAGATTCCCAAATAACTCTTTCGTGTTCCGACCGCTCCTTTGTTCACACACTATTTTTTAGACAACCCACAGCATTCCAATCAGCTATTAGTTGATGGAATATACAACTTCTAGCTAGTGCTTCGCCATTATATATTAGCTACCAGACAGCTAACTAGTATTTCGGAGTAGATGCTAATGGACATACCGGTTCCTGACCCTCCAAACCCATGGTTTCCGGTTGAAACCGGCCGGAGGTCTACGGTGCCTTGCCTCACCGGTTAATTAATCTGGCACGTCACGAAGCAGCTGACCTCCAATTGCTGATTCCATCTCCTACCAACTCCTTGAAACTGTTGCCTCGTTGCTACCTCAGCTCTCGTCAGGCGTCGGTAACATGTTCGTTGTTCAGACTTTGATTGCAATGGTTCTTTTTTTCTAATGATTGTAATAGTTTTTGCCATTGATCCTGAGCCTGAATTCCGAGTCGTCCGTCGCGTTCAACGGCATGCATGCAAGGCGAGTCAGACTCAGACAGTCAGACAGGGGCAAGTAAGCCGGCCGGCCATATCAGATGTGCAGGCGTATCCCTGCAATATCCAGGACCGGTTCTTCTGGGGCCTGCTTCTTGTCCTTGTCCAAGGTGAAGGTGAAGGTGAAGGTGAAGGTTCAGGTTCAGGGTTCAGCAAGACTGTTCCGTTCGCTTCGCTGAATAAACAAGCCGAAATATTGTTCCGGCTGATTCGTTGTGAGAGAAAAACACTGTTTCGGCTGAAAAAATAAGCTGAAAAAGACGGATTATAAGAAAAACGAACAGGGCCTGTGCCTCCTGCAAGATTTCTCCATGCTGGCTGTCTTTTTCCAACGAACACGAAGGGGATTGACATGCCTTCTGGTTCTTGACAAGTTCGTTGGGTTGCCGGATCAAGCTGTCGATCATGATCGGTCAATTTAAGGGGCTCCGCGTAGGTGTGTGTTGATTTTGTGAGAACAGAACGCCCGGCCATGTCTTTTCTGGAACGAAAAAGGTGAGACTTGATGGCCATGGAGAAATGGCTCAAAAAATCGGCATTGGATGGTGATTTGGATTTTTGGAGGGCCGTTTGGAAGGATTTGGTGGACCATTCTAGGAAATGTCTGACAAGTTGACGAGCGTGGGTTTTTCTTGCTTTTTTCTCTGAAGTCCTCGATGCAAGTTCACCAACCAAAATTCAGGGAACGAAATGAAGGTCTAAAACCAAAATTCCAAAGCTAAGGTTCGAGGGAGAGGGACTTGACAGGCCCACTAACAATTCACTTGGAGCGGAGGCCTGTGAGGTCATCTTCAGGCCCGATCTTAAGGTGGCCCACAGAAGGTTTTGCCGACATTCAAATCTAGCGCTGTCGTCAAATTGAAGCTGGACTTTCGGCGTGAACAGTTTGTGCCCATTATGGAAAAAAGTTCGTCCGACCTCCCTTGGTTATACTGTGAGTCCGATTTACCTTTTTTAATTAGAAAATTGATTTTTAGATTCCTCACTCTCTAAACCGCCTGATTTACCTCCCTTAGAAGTTTTGGCTCGCGTGGCTCTACGTCATCCATCCTATGTGGCGTCATGCTAGCAAGATAAATCAGACTTTCATGAATTCAACTAGACTTTATGGAAAAGTTGTAGAATGTTTTTTTCATAAAATTATCCAAACAATTTTCTAGAATAAATTTGCATTAACAAATACTAAAAATTATAGAGTCATCAGGCGCTTTGGAGCGTATTTGGAGCAAACATGACAAGCAATTTGGCTTGGACATGTTGCAGGACAAAAAGTGCATTTTTCCAGTATTGATCACATCTCATTATACATACAGAGATGTAATTGGCATTAATACCTAATAATGGTCATCAAAGAACTAGGTCGGACCCTAAATCATCTGAAGAGAGTAAAGCAACGAACGACGAACGCCTGAGGAGGTCCTACATGCTGCTGGGCCTCTCCCTCGTATGACGGGATGCATCTTCCGTTGCTTTTGCTCAAACATCTTTGCTGCCTCCTTGTCGTTGATCTTCTGAATGGTGTGTTTACGCTTGATCTTCTTGGCCTCTTCGTAACCCTCACGCAACTTGCGTTTTGTAGCCTCCATCTTCTTGCTCTCGTCGACTGTGGTCTCGTCGACTGTGGGCTTCTTGGTCTCACTCATGTTCGGTGTCGACACGGTAGCTGTGGTCGGCAGCATCTTCGCTGGTGGAACATACACCTTCTTCTTCTGTGCCTCGGCGGCGGGGACGGTAGGAAACATCTTCTTCGCCGGCGGTATGTGTAGCTTTATCTCGGCGGCGGGAAGCATCTTAGCAGGTTGTATGTGCAACTTCTCCTTGTGTCCTCGCGCGTTGCCATCGGCGATCACTGCAGAGATGCCCTGGTGTGGGAACAGATCATCAGCAGAGAGCTTGTCGAACTGCTCCTCCTTGACTGCTGTAGTTGTGGCGACGTTGGCCGCCCTCCACCCGCGCACGACGTCGCCCGCGAGCCTGCGGATCCGGGCCGAGCCGTGGTTCCCGAGGGCGCCGATGGTCCTTGCGAGGTCGGTGGACGCCAGCAAGCCGTGCGGGACGGGCTCCACCCGCAGAGTCTCGAGCGCTTCGACCATGGCGTCGTCCAGCGCGCCGCAGAGCTGCTCGGCCACGCCGTCGTCCGTGGCGCCGCGGAGCAGCTGGAGGATCCGGACCCTCACGTCCCGGAACGCGGCGCGCGGGTGGCCGCCTGCCTTCTCGATCGCGTCGTCGATAGCGCTGAAAGCGCCGTAGAACGGCCTCCACCTTCGCAGGGGGCTTCCGCTTTGCTCGTTGGCCATGGTGGCGGCGGATGCGGGCAAGCCGGAGGGTAGGGTCGGCGGGCGGATGCGGGCAAGCCGGCGGGTAGGGTCGGTGGATGAGTGCAGTGGACGAGCAGATGCGGATGGAATTGGGAAATTGGTGCGTCTTGCTATATAGAACGCGCCGATCGAATCCGACTCAAGTTCCTCTGCATTCAAGCGTGAGCGTGACGCGTTTCCGCGAGCACATCGAATTGGAGCAATCCGACACCGACTCGAGCTCGGCGACTCTGCGCGCGCTGCAGGCAACTTGTAGAAATTGTTTTACCACCATGGGAACCACTGGGACGCTGCGGTTGCCATGTGCGCCGCCGCTAGCCATGGCCGCCGTCACGCGCCTGCTCGAGGGCAGCTCGGCTCGGGTATATTCCTGCTTTACTGACGCAAGCGCCCACACTAAGGTAACCTCCTGCTGCTCTCCTACCCTTTTCCCATTCCCACAGAGCCACAGTTCGCCGGAAAACCCTGCGCGCCGCCGTGAACGCCTACTGCTCCATCGCCGCGCTGTGCGCCGCCGCCGCCGCATATGGCCGGCCGGCCACGTGCCGCCTCCGGAAAACCTCCTGGAATCCCTGGGTGCGCGAGATTCTAGGGAGTCTCGCTGTCCCATTACCTACCGACGGTGAGGCTATGCCTGGCCAAATCGAAAATAGTTTGGCGTCACAATGCAAAAGTGCCTTTTAGTTTCTTTTTCTAAAAATTACCATATCGGCTGAAAAAGTTATAAAATACATAATAAATTATAGAAAAATCCAAATATAGCAATGTAAATTTTTCTAAACTTTTATTGTTCAGATCTACAAAGTAGAAGTGTAAAATCACTCGTTTGATACTTTATATTTTACATATAATTAGATGTACGCATTCCTTAGTGTATTTTTAGACATTCTTGTCTTCTATAACGTAAGTGCTAGCGCGGGGACGTCCGGATGTCCGTGACTCCTCTCCGTTTCCCGCTCTTGTTCCGTGCAGTGCGCCTCGGCCGCTAGGATTCGATCCTCTCGGACGACTCGCCCCGCCAACGCCGTCCGTCCACACGTGGGGCTGAAAGTACATTTGCCCCCTATGTGGATTTTGGTATATTAATGACATCCAAATTAGGGACTAATGTGATCTTAATGAGATATGTCGCAGCTATTAGTCCCATGAAAGATTCAAAGAGTTGATAAAGATGAAATTGTATCCCTCAAATCTTGAACTTGTAAAGGCGAACGAACTCAAAACGCTCTCCAAAGGTTTTATTTTTGTTTTTGAGTTTAGGATCCGCCGCACTATAAAGAGAGGTGCAAACTTAGTTGGTCTGAGAAAGATAGAGTGCTCAAGCATTAAAATAAAATCAAAAGAGAGACACTCTAGCACTCCACGAGCACGTAGAATATTTTTCAGTGACTGTTGGTGTCGGAAGTCGCGACTTATGCCGGAAGTCCTGACACCCAGTCACTTAGCCTGCGCGGTGACCGTGGCCGTCGAAAGTCACGACGTAAGCCGGAACTCCCGACCGTCGAAAGTCACGACTCATGCCGGAAGTCCTGACGCCCAGTCACTTAGCCTGCGCGGTGACCGTGGCCGTCGGAAGTCCTGACCCAAGTCGGGAGTCCCGACACCTAGGTTTTTACTGACCAGCTGTCTGCGCCTATCGGAAGTGCCGACGTATGTCGGAACTCCCGACAGTCGGAAGTCCCAACTGAAAGGTCCTTGTTGGTTTTGGTAATTGAGTGACAATCTAGGTGGACTAATTGTGTTTATGTGAGATACACAGGTGTTTAGTCCACAGGTACATGTGTATGAGCAACATATGCCATGGAAGTGAAAATGGCTTGGAGATGTTGCAAAGCTCACACATGTGATGATGAAGGAGCTTATTGCACATGAGACATGACATTGAGTCATGTGATCAAGGTGGAGAAGATCAAGACAAGACTTGGCTTGATGGACCGGTTGCAAGCGTGAAGGGCAAGTCAAAGGCTTTGGAGTGATGGACCGCGTGGCGGTGAAGCTTGAGCAAGACTTGGCGCCGATGGACGATAGCAACGGTGAAGAGCAAGTAGAGTCAAGATCGATGAACCAATATGATCATGTGATGATATAAAGTGGATCATATCATTGTTGATCGTGTTGGTGCATGTGTTGCATCGACATTGAAGGAGATGAAATGGAATGCGCAAGGCAAAGGTATAACCTAGGGCATTTCATTTCACCGGTCATAGGTGTGTAGAGAAGTTTATGATCGGGTTTAGGATAGATGGTCGTACTATCAAGATGGGCAAACTTGTTTGCATATCGGTCATTTAGTGCCACTCGAGTGATCTAACTTTGCATTGTCGCTAGGATCGAGTGGCGTGGCAAGTTGAGTGGCTAACATCCTTTGGGAAATGATTGTGAAAATGCTAACACACATACACATGGTGGTGTACACTTGGTGGTGTTGGCATATTTACAAAGGAGGTGGTGTTTGCAGGGGTGAGATGGGTTTGGGTCCCTCTCTTCCTCCCGCCGAGCTTGCTCGGCGGGATTCGGCGCTTTCGGGAAAATAGAATGCCTATTTTCTATTGCGCCGGATGCAAATTCTTGTGGTTGGCACATTGGAGCAAGGGTGAAGAAGTTAGAAGTGAAAACGAGTTGATCGCGAAGATGCTGGCGTCGGTCCACTGACCCGACGCTGGGTCATGCAGCGACCGGACGCTGAAAGGCTGCGTCCGGTCAAACTGATGGGTCTGCTCTGTACCGAGGGTATTGCACCGGACGCTGGTCTGTGTCCGGTCAAGGTGGACCGGACGCGTCCGGTCGAGAAAATATGCCTCGGGGAGCTTACTGGAAACGACCGGACGCTGGGGCTTCAGCGTCCGGTCAGTTTTACCGCTGCGTCCGGTCAAGTCAAGTGACCGTTGGAATCAGGACACATGGCCGTCTGTGGGCGACCGGACGCTGAGGTCCAGCATCCGGTCAACACGACCGGAGCGTCCGGTCGGCCCGACCGTTGCCCAGTGAAGGGGTAACGGCTAGTTTAGCCCTTGGGGCTATAAATAGAAGTGGCCCTTGGGGCTATAAATAGAAGTGGCCCTCGGCCATGGCTGGTGCTGAGCACCTCAAGGGACTTAGTGTCCATGCTTGTGAGTGCTTGGGAGCCCTCCATCACATACATACTTGATAGCGATCATCCAATTGTGTGAGTGAGCGATTCTAGTGCGATTGCATCGTGAGGTTGCATCGAGTGGCACTAGGTGATCGAGTTGCGAGCCGGTGGTGCTTGTTACTCTTGGAGGTTGCCACCTCCTAGACGGCTTGGTGGTGGTCTCCGTCGAAGCGCGCAAGAAGCTTGTGCGGTGCTCTGGAGTAGTGCTTGTGAGGGGCATTGTGCTCGCCCCGCGGGAGCCGCGAAGAGCAACTCTAGTAAAGCGTGTCATTGAGTTACCCTCACTCAAGGGGTAGGTTCTTGCGGCGCCCGACGTGCGGGCTTAGCGGGTGATGCTAATTAGCCGCCGAACCACCAAGTGAGCGGTCGACACAACGGGGACTAGCGTGTTGGCAAACACGTGAACCTCGGGAGAAAAATCATCGTGTCAACCTTGTTCTTCCCATTGGTTTGCATCCCCATTACACAAGCTCGCAATTACTTATATATATATATATATCTTAAGCTTGTGTAGTTGCTCTTGTGATTAGATAGCTTGTGTAGCTAGCTAATTACCTTCTTGCTTGTGTAGCATAGAAGTAGCTCCCTTACGTGGCTAATTTGGTTTTAGTAACCTTGTTAGTCACATTGCTTAGTTTGTGTAGCTAAGTATTTGCGCTCTCTAATTAGGCATTGGTTGCCTTGTTATTGAGCATTGCTAGTGAGCTTAGTTAGCTTTGTGCTTTTGCTTACTAGCATGTGTAGGAGCTCCCTTGTTACTTAAAATACTAGTGGCATAGGTTTGTGTGACCTTGCTCCTAGAATTGTTTAGGAGAGCTCTAGCTAGCCCGGCACCTTAGTTGCTTTATTAGTATCTTTGCAAGGTGCTAGTGATCATATATAGAGGGGTGTAGTCTTGGCTAGACCGATTGTTTTAATTCCGCATTTATATTGGTTAGCCGATGCAATTAATTTTAGAAAAGACTATTCACCCCCCCCTCTAGTCCGCCATCTTGACCCTTACACCAACCCATGTCGGGACTCCTGAGACCTAGGGTTTTGCTGGTCGGCTGTTTGCACACATCGGAAGTCCCGACGTACGTCGGGAGTTCCGACATTGACTTGCTCGTGCGGACTTTCTGACCCTGCGTGAACAGTGTTTTATGTTAAGGTCGGAAGTCTCGAAATCTGCGTCGGAACTTCCGACGTAGATCTGAACGATTAGATTTCTACTATGAGTATAAATAGCCCTCTCTTCACTTCTAACCGTTACAGACTCATTCATAGCTCACCAACCTTCGTCCACAACAGCTCCCAAGCAACAAAGGCACCCCTCTCATCTCTCCTTTGCTCCAATCTTTGATTCTCCTAGGGTTTTGAGTGAAAGGAGAGTGAATTAAGTGAGAGAATCACTTTCGCAAGCTTGAGCACTTGATTTCTTCGTCAAGCTAGTTGGATTTGCGTCTATTACTCTTGGGGCATTGCCCCTAGCCGGCTAGACGTTGCCCAAGAGCTTTCATCTTGTGAAAGAGCCTTGAGAAGTTTATATTACCCTTGATTTCTTAGTGAAAAGCTCAAGTGACCTTTGTGGTTGCTTTGAGAGAGGCAAGGAGGTGAAAGAGACTCTGATCTTTGTGGCCACCTCAACAACGAGGATGTAGGAGCTCCTTTGTGGGGTTGCCGAACCTCGAGATAAATCCTTGTGTCCCATGTGCTTGTTGTTATGTTTGCTCGAGATTACTTGTATTTGTTTGTCCCTCTTTCTCTCCCAAACTTCATTTTAGGGTTTGGACTCGATCTACGGTTTGAAGGCATTTCGGCGTCAAGGGAGTGAGCCAACATCTTCACCAAACCACTAGGAAGTGGGGTTGTAAGATTATTTATCCGCAAAGTTAAATTTGACACTGCTTTTGTAGTTCACGTAGGCGTCGGGACTTTCTAACGTTTGTGCCGAAACTTCTGACGACGTCGGGAGTTCCGACCCAAACTGTCGGGACTTTCGACATGGACTGACAAATTTAAACTTAGCATTTGCAGTTAATTTATAGATACACCTATTCACCCCCCCCCTCTAGACATTGTTAGATCCTTTCAGGGGCCATATGTGCCCCTCCGTTTCCCCACCGAGCTCGAACTGATTCGGTGAGATAGAGGGAAGAGAAGGAAGGGAAGGGAGAGGAGAGGAGAAGAGGAGGAAGGCGAGGGCGAGGCGCATCACGCGAGGAAGGCGCGAAGTAGGAGCCGAAGCCCTATGGCAGGCCGCTGTCCGCTAGCCACTAGCGCCATTGCAACATCTGCAACACTCAATCTACTTTTAAAACATCTAGATGAAAACATTTGAAACATACGTCTGAAGACAGATGAAACACTTGAAATATGCGTTTGAAACATTTGCAAAAAAACTAAAAATACTTGAAAAGCCATTACAAAACATATGCAACATAGAGATAAAAACATTTGCAATATATGTGTGAAACATATGCAACATCCAAATAAACATACTTGCAACATACTTCTGAAAAAAGATGAAACATATGGAAAAGGCGCTTGCAACGTACGTGTATAGCCATAGCAGCATATGTAACATCCCGATCTACTTCTGCAACATCCATATGAAACACTTGCAATATACCTCTGAAACATTTGAAACATACACTTGCAACATGCGCTTTCAGCAAAACCTAGTCGATGGGCGGATGGAGCACTGCACAGCGGGGCAGTGCGGTCGTGGTAGAAGGAGGACGACAGCGGGCGGATGGTTGCGCGGCCCCCGGTGAGCAGCTGCACTGCCCCCGGCGAGCGGCGCCCACAGTGAAGGCGGCAATGGCTGTGCGTGCACGGGGGAGCACGCACACAGCGGTTTGGGCGCGGCGACGTGATCGCGGTGCATCACACTGTAGCGGTGCGGGCGTGGTGACAAAGTTGCGGTGCAGCATCTAGGCGCGGTTGCAATGGATTGGTGGGGGTATGACCCCGGATACCCACAACAGACTACATGGGTTGCGCCCCCAGGGGTGGTCCAGCCCACAAGACGAAGCCTTGCGGAGCATGGCGCTGCTCGATACGCTCCGCAAGACACCAGAAAGATATCATGAAGATACGACATAATCTGTTAGGATATGTTACGATCCCGTAATTCCTGTAATCTGTTATTACTTACCGGTTATCTTCTAGATCTAACCGACTTATAACCCTACCCTCCAGCTATATAAGGCAGGTAGGGGACCCCCTCAAAACGCACGCAATATCAGACGATAGCCAATACAAACCAACAGACCACAGGAGTAGGGTATTACATCATGCTGATGGCCCAAACCTATCTAACTCTTGTGTCTCCGTTGCCTTCTTGTTCTTAATTACGCGCACCTCCGCCGATCAATTTACCTTTATCCATGCCCCTCGAGCATTATTTTTGTTGAAAATACAATTACTAAACTACTATAATCTTCACCTAGAGATGGCAACTGAATGAACTTACTTCAAGCATTTCTGAGGCAATACAGATGACACTTGACTCTAGTAGTCTGCTAATCACATAGGAATCAGCAAGATGAGTTTGAAAGCTTCACCATACACCAAAAGTCTCACTCTCACATAACACCAAAAAGGAGTTCATATGCGATACCGATCATTGTCCACGGACTTTTAACACAAAGTAATCTACAAGATAAGTTCGACAACTTCACCATATAAGTCTTTGGAGAAGGATTCACCAAATCAACTTTACTAGCATTTGTTGGACTTGAGATGTTAATCCCTCTTCTTAGCAAAGTGTCCGACACTTCCAATCTACTATGATTCTTTTTGACATATAGGATAGCCAGCCATACACTTGGACGAAACACTCAGTTCGGTTTATCTAGTAGAAACTCACAACAAACTTGTCCAGATATATTGGCCACCCATTGTTGTGCAAAGATATTGGCCACACCTCATAAGTTTTAGAATCCATAGGGAGCGCAACTTTCTTGTACTTTGTACCCAATAGCTCATGACACTTGATCCTAAAATGGAGCAATCCATTTGTGTTTAATGAAATTCTTCATAGTTGTAGGATCGATTGGACAGAAGAAGGTTGGCTCACTTTTTGATAGCATGAACTATTATTGAATAGACTTATCAGGTCTTTTGTTGGAGTCGGCAACAAAACATATGTTGTCAATAACATGTTGTATAGTTTTGACACAAGAACCCCAAGCTTTTTTAGTTCATATTTCTCCTAAATCATAGATACCTTTCGAGCATGAAGAGCATTTAGCATTCTATCCTTTAGTGTTTCCATACTAGGAACCCAAGTGTCTCCAGTTGCTTTTACCCTTCATTCATGCACATCTTGTGATCATGCACAATAACAACCGGCATTGTGCTCATGAGTACTTTACCCATCTTTCCCTGTAGCACATCATCCGACCTAGGTTGTGGTAAACTAAATCTAGTGATGTGATATCACCATCAATAAGAGATGTAGAACAAGCTTGGAATACCTTATGAAATTTTGATACCTCTCCAAGGGACACCACAAAGGTTCCTAGGGCTTGTTTGAGCGCTGACGTTACATATGACCCTTTAGATGAAATAATGCCATCAAAAGCAAGCCCAAGATTATCCAGTCCTATGGGAATCTATGTCGGATCACTGTTCGCTGCAATCTTATGATATTGCTCTACAAAAACAAGTAAGCAACACTTCTTTGAGGGGATGTATGGATCTTCTGCTATAGAAAGGGGAACGACTGGAACGATCCTTTTGGGGAGCCTAGGCTTAGTCTCTCCCTATACCCGACTAGTGCTAGTGTAGTGGCATGTAAAATTCACCCCACCAAGGGGCCACTTATAAACAACCATTGCATATATATATATAGTGCCCAAGGGCACGAGGAAAAGGGACTCTCTCCCAACCACTCTCATTTGTGTGCTTTTCTGTCGCCTCTCCTCTCCACTCTCACCCTTTACCTATTCAGGATTCTCTAGCCCAACATTGACTGACTTTAGCCAAGATTGCTTGCCATCGAACACCAAATCTATGGCTTTATTTTTGTACACAATCCTAAAATGGGACGAGCCAATTCGGGAGATCGAATACAATCTTTTCTGAGGTTTAAGAGTGTAGCTAGATCAATACATGATCCCCTTAGCTAATTCCATAGCCGAAATATAATCACGACAAGCATATAGTTCAACAGAATATCTTTCTTTGTTCCATTGAGTGAAATCAAAGCATAATTTTCAACCTTTGTTTCTAATAATAAAGATAAATATCAGTAACTGTATAATTCTTTTTCATGCCAGAGTGCTTGCAAAAAGAAAAAATAAGATATTGATAAAAGATAGACAATGATGAAAGTGAAAACGTTTCTAACAGTTATCGAAATCTACATGTTCCCCTTGTACAAAACATCCTAAGAAAGAATTAGTACAAGCTCTCCATATTAAAGGATGCAGTATCTTACTAGAACACTAACCAGGGGTAAGTCCATTTACTTCCTAACTTTCGTGCCTTCGTGGCGCTTCATCCGACCAGGTAGCCCTACGCCGGCACGACGAAGGCCCATGCCTCTCCGTCTTCATTGAAGCAGCACCGGTAGGCTGTCCCGTGCCACGGCGTCAGGCCGATGGTGTCATCGGCTGCAGCGGTGTCGGCACCGCTATCGTTGAGTTCGGCAACTTCGGGTAGTTCATCGCGAGCGGCGTGCAGCGGCAGTGGCAGACTATGCTGCCTCCAGATCCGACTACTCCACCTACTGCGCTCGCCATGGGATTCGCTTCTTTAGGAGCGTCGATGAGAAGCTGGACGTGTTGCTCATCTGCAAGCACCTTCCTATCCACGAATCAGCGCATATAGTAAAACTATATATGCATTAGTGCATATAGAACCAACATATTTTGTATATTATAATAAAACTATGGAGGCATCAACACGTATACATCCATAATTTTTGAAACACCAAATATTCTACAAAAAAATGGAACAAAAAACATCAAATACTCTACATAACTTTGGAAAAGATAGGCAATGCTGAAAGTGAAATGGTTCTCACCGTCATATAACTACCCATTTGTAGAAATAGTTCTTTTGAACGAAGCAGGGACCTCCACAGGAAATAAAAGATCCAATCCATGAATACTTGTTGGAGCTCCACCACATCTTTACCGGAGATAAAGATGAATTTGTGGTTCATCTACAAAATAATAAGCAAGTGGATACTTTAGGAGCTCCACCACATCTTTACCTAAGACGAACTTTAGGGTGAACTTGTGGTTCACCTACGGAATAAGCAAGTATTAAAGCACGCTGGAGTATGTTTGCAGAGGCCAAAATTATTCCTTTTTTCAAAAAAAAACATGTTAATAGTAATTTCTAGTGGACGCGGATCATTTTTTCTGTAAAATGCACAGAAGTCAAAAGTACAATCCTTCCCAAAGACATCACTTTTTCAAATGGACGCTATTGTGTCGTGATTTATGTTCTACATCATTCTCTGACTACAGAAGAACGGCTAGCAGCGGAGGAGGCCTTGGCCGGCCATGGTAGTGTGGGTTGTGGATGCATAGGATAGAAATGAGAGGAATGGGCAGCGAGGGCGAGGTGTCATGAGACCTGTTTGTCTGAGCTTGTATAAAAAAGATACAATAAAGATGCTTCTAACAAAAGCTATAAAAAATATCTTTTTTTATAAATCAATTTTAAAAGCAACTTGCCCTATGAATAAATAAGCAATTTTTAAACTTGCTTCTCATAAACGATCTTTATTTATTGATCTCTACAAAGCTGTGCAGAATCCACTAGAATTTCAAACAGAACTGGGCCATAATGCCCCAACAGCGTGGGCTGGAATCTGATAAAGCGCACTGGGAAGTACTAGTGGCCATTTCCGAGGAGTAGAATTGGTGTTCTAACGCATTTCCACCAGGGAATCGGAGCAGGTCAGCTAGAGATTTATGTGGGACGGTGTTGTAAATGAGACCTAGTTTGGTGTGATTGATTGTGTCACTAGCTGGGCTCGATCCAAACCTCTAGGCTCTAGCACCTGTCCGTACATACAGCGAACTCTTGTGTAGCAACAAAATGGTGCACAAAACAACTCTGGTTTTGACAGCAAAAACAAACAGCCACTATTCCAGTCGCCTGGCGGGGAGGAACCCGGTGCCTGGTCTAGACTGATTTCGAGGGCTCGCTCGCCGCATCTCAAACAGAGTCAACCCAGTTGCTGCAACCAAACGTGCTCTTTTGTGCGCGCTTTTCGATTTGTCCGCGCGACCAATGTGAACCGGAGTACCGGACGGAGGAGCATACATACAGCGACCTTGGCTCTCCGGCAGTCGTCTTTTCCTCCGCCGAGATCGATGCCTTCCGCACGTGCCGGCCGGACTCGATCGGCGCATCTAGCTACGCCGCTGAACTGGAGGTCAGGTCGGCCAGTCACGTCTGCGCGTGGCCACATGTTCCACGTGCATGCATGCGCGGCGGCGTACTACCCGCGACTTTCCCCGGACGGGCAGACCGGGCGTGCAGGCCAGCACGATCCCGCACAACCACCGCTCTCGACGTGACGACGACGAAGGCAAGAGAGAGACATATCGGACAAGTACGCCCGCACGGCTGTCGACGGCGACGACGGCTGCGGTAAGCTCCAGTGCCGACCAATTAATAATAATATAGTAGTGTCCGGCGACCCCTCGGCCGTCGCCACACGATTAGCGCGCGCGCAGCTAGTCAAGCGGCGGTTGGGGACGCCTTTATTTCAGCTTTTCTTCTTCTTTATTTATGGCCGCGTGGTGAATGTGTTCCTTGTGGCCTCGTGGGGTGATGGATCGAGAGGCGACTTCTGGTACCGGCCGCACGGACGGAGCGCCGGCGCCGTTCTTCCGATCCCGTCGTCCCGTCGGCCGTCGCCTTCCTGTGACGTACCAGCCGTTGCTCCTCTTGCTGGAGAGATGCCTTGGCACGTGGCGCATCTCGGCCGCCCTGCCAACGCATGCATATATACGCAGCGGCACGTCGCTGGCCGGACCGTTCCTACTTCGAAGTCGCCGCGAACTTTGGCGTCCTGCGTGCGTTCGTGCGTGCCAGCTGAACGGTGAGTGATGGACCGGACAGGGTCGGACAAGAGGGCGCTGTGGCGTACAAGCGTGCGTGCAGCGTCGGCCGGAGGGCACACCGGCCGCTGGGCTTGTCCAAGACTTGCTTGCCTGCGTGCCAGGATAGCCGGCGGATCGGGGAGGGCTCGCTGGTACGACTGGGCGGCGGCGGCGTGCTCATGCTATGCTTCTGATGGCGCCGGGAACGAACGACGGCTGCCGACGAGACATACACGGTGTGGCCAATGCAAGGAAGAGGATAAGGATAGCATGGCTGGCCTACCACAGACTTGTACGTACTCAGTACGCGCTCGTGCCACGGACGTACGCACTGGCAGCAACTGCAACCGCCGGATGGCGTGTCGTGATGACGCTGCCGGTCGCGTCAGACGTACCCCGGCAGGACACGTCTCCGCGCGCCCCGTGCACGTTCACCTCGTGCGCGCGGTGGAACGCCTGCACCCGCTATTCCCTAAAATCTGCAGACTCTCTCTCGCTTTGAGCCACAAAGTGTTCTCTAGTGTGTGGGGGTGTACGTGTGTAGTGTGGGGTCCCGGGGATCTCTAGAAAGATGTAATCTTCTAATATGTATGTAGTTATAGGTCTAGTAGTGCACATGTAGTGTGTGTGTGGGGTGTGTGTTTGTAGTGTGGACATATGTTCATATATGAATAGATATTACAGTTGTACCTAGATTAGAGGCTTAAAATAAACAGGTAGGCTTTTCCTATCCTCGTCATATGACCTCCGATCCTCGATGAAAAATAGTATTAGCCGTACTTATCGATCATCGATACGGTGTTTTTTCTCTAACGACAAAACAACATCACGACTTATAAGCCACGTAAAAGATCAAGAGAACCGGGTGATTATTGCGGCAGCAGCACGACCCCGAACCAGACCAACCCCAGCCGGCCCTGGTCTGCTCATTTCCACCACGAGCTAAAGGTGCAGACAGCAGACGTGCAGCTATTCGAGTGTGCAGGCACGCACGGCTCCCCACGGTTGTGTCTGCGTGTGTGGACGCGACGCAAGCCTACCCTAGCTACTTCCGCTGCTTCGCGCCGCGCACACGGCACTACTAGCTACAAACCAGGCGTCAACGTCCGTACCTCTGCTGCTGAGCCAGAAAATATACCGTTCCTGAAAAATATCCAACCAAACTCTTGATAAAATGTATATACAAATATGCTTATATTCCATCGTATTAAATATATATGGTTATACACTTGAAACACATTTTTATAGTAAAAAACTGCTTCAAGTCATAAATGTGGATAATGGTTCCTTTTTATAAACTTACGTCCCGTTCGTTTGGGCTGGTTTGGCTTATAATCCTTGGCTGAAAAATACGGTTGGCTGATTTGGTTGAGAGAAAAATATTGTTCGTTAGCTGATAAGTCATGGCTTATAAGCCAAATACGACCAAGCGAACAAGATTATTAGCATAGATTGTTTGACTTGAACTAAACATACTACAATTACATTATTTTTGGGACGAAGGGAACACATACCAACTGTTGGTAGCTAGGATGGATAATGGAGTGCAAAACATAGATTATTAGTCCTCGTACAAATCATTTGCTGTCATTAGACGTTTCGACCGAACTTGGACAAAACTAGTAAAATAGTTTACGGCAAGCATGAATGAAATGCATTCCCTTGTGTTAGGCGTGTGTTGTTTTTTATATCATGATGCCTTGTTGCACGTATATACCATATGTTAAGTTCCGACAGCGTCAATGAATTATGAGTGCATTGTATAGCGCAGTGGTTCAAAGTCATAATCATTGTTGTCAAAAAATGTCATAATCATTGGCCCATATGCAATAAAGTGTATTTACTTTCGTGCATGACAGTGTGATCCTAGTTAATTGAGAAAACATAAGTGGTTGGTTACAGTATGGTGCAACTAATGTGAAAAACATACAACACCTAACGATTTCTTTATGTTGTCACCTTCCGAATTGAAATATAATAGGAATTAGTAATTGGTTTCCACTGCTTTTAGAAACACAGCACAGATGTAGACTCACACACAAGCACATACAGTCATCATAAAAGAATGGAGTCCTTAAATTCTAAAATAAATTTTAAGAAAAAACGTGTACCAACATCAAATCGAGAACTAATTAACCAGCCGATCCGAGCATAGCTCTGTTCGCTTCCCATAAATATAATGACAAAAAACAATGGAAACTTCGGCCTTGTTTAGATTGCAAGTTTTTTCACTCTCTCTTCATCACATCAAATCTTTAGACACATGCATTGAGTATTAAATATAGATAAAAAAATAACTAATTACACAGTTTGATTGTAAATTACGAGACGAATCTTTTAAGCCTAGTTAGACCATAATTGGACAATAATTATCAAATACAAACGAAAGTACTACAGTGCCCAATACTAATTTCTAACCAGGATCTAAACAAGGCCTTCCTCAAGTCCAGTCGGTCCCAAGGCATGTAGTATCAATGACCCGAAACATGCAACAACTAATATAATTTAAGCAAAGATTTTAATAAAGCATGTAGTACATATTAAACACACATAGGTGTAATGCAAAAAAGAGGAAAACAAACATAGAGTAATTGACAAATTTATGACTAGATAGAGATTGTAGAGTATGTATTATGTTACGAAATGAATAGTGAGTTAAGATAACCAATTTTGATTACTTGTGCATACTAAATTCATCTATAAAATTATTAATATTTATTTGATAGAAAGTAGTAGATATCAGAAAAAACCTTAGTTTGTCTTAAGTCAAGTCTTAAGTTTTGCAGGCAGAAAGAGCGCAGCCGACCAGGCCAGTAACAAACAATTAAGGGAAATGCTATGCTCCAGGCGCCTGAGAATTTAGTTATTGCTCATGCGACCAATCTGGAACGTCCATTTCTGATCGAACAGGCCATAGATCGTCTTCTTCCGTCGTGCACCGGTGACATATTCGATCGCCTGGTAAGTAATCTAATTTCAGGCATCTGACCTTTAGGAGGTGTGAACAATTAAATATTTGTTCAAAAACAATCAGGCTAGCTCTTAAATACACTTCCAGCAGCGCGAGATACGGTGGCTTGCACTCTGCTATGTACTTGAGTCTTCAGACTTCACTGCTGAAAAGCCATTAGTCCACGCTGAGCTGTACTGCGCCACCACGTACATCATCCGCTTGCCTCACTTGTCACCCGAGCTATAAATCAAACAAACAAACAATCAGCCGAACAGCTTGCAAAACTGTCACCCGCCTCCTCATCCGCAGCGGTTACGGTCTGCCGTAAATAACCCCAGCGACGATCGATCCCACCCGATAGTTGCAGGCCTCCTCGTTCGTAGGCCCCGTTGGTTAAGCTGAAAAAACAAATCGAAACATTATTTTGACTAAACAAAACAAACTGAAAAATATACATCATAAGATAAGCCAACATGACCGTACATGTATACTACTACGTTAATGTAATGTCAAGTCATTAGAAAATATTGTCCCTGTTCATTTGGCTAATAACTGAAAGTACTGTTGATTGATTTATCGTGAGAGAAATACTATTCGTTGGCTGAAAAAGTAAGAATAGGCCATGTTCGCTTTCTCTTATAATCCATCTTTTTTAGCTGGATAATATTTTTCTCTCAAACAAATTAGCCAAAACAGTTTTTTTTGTTTTTTCTGGAAGCGAACGGGCCCTAGCAGCATGTTGGTTTAGCTGTGGCTTATCGTAAATGATCATAAATTTTCAGTCAAAACAATATTTTTCTCTCACATAAACTAGCCAGCAGTACTTTTTCACGAACCAACCACGAATCGAACCAGCCAACCGAATATGTGGTAGATTTTTTCAGTCAAGTGAACAGGACAAACAGTGGACCCCAACAAGAAAAGGGGCTGAGCACCAAGTACCCTGCAAAAGTAGTACTACAGTAGAAGTATACTCGTACATGCAAGTGCCACTGGATTAGTACTACTGGAATGCTGACAGTGGTCGCAACAGCAGACGCAATCTATCAGGGGCGTTGTCACAGGCGAGCGGAACTAGCACCTCTAATCCCCGAAGAATAAATAAAAAATAAAACTAGTCCTAGCTTAGTACCAGCAGCACTAATCCTGCGGCGATCGCCACTGATGCGTCACTGTCAGCGCGGGCCCGCCCCCGCGCTAATAACGTAGTGTCAGAAGGGTCGAGTGGTTTACAATGATTCCGCCACGAGCCGAATTGAATCGTAAAGAAAGGTGCCACCACTGCCAGCAGCAGCAGCTGTCACAGCACCCGAGCCCCAGACGACGCGCGGAAAAATCAGCCGCTCCCGCTGCCTCTGCCGTCGCCTCGTAATTTACTCCTCGCCATTCCTCCGCCTCCTTCCATTTTGCTGCTGCGCTGCCCCTCCAGCACCCGAGCTCAGCCTGCTCTGTTCAGCGCCTCAGCCGCTCAGGTGCCGCCCATCGCTTCACCAGTTTCAGTCGCCATGGACCGCGGCGGCCACGCGCTGCGCGCGACGCTGCTGCTGCTGCTCACGCTGCCGACGATCCCCGTGCCAGTGGCCTGCCCGGCGACGGCGGCTGCGTTCCTGGAGGAGGACACGATCCTGGGCGCCGTGGGGAGCGCGATGCGCGGCGGCGGCAGCAAGGGCCCCGCGAACGCGAGCACGAGGCCGCCGCGGGGCGGCGCCGGGAGGCAGCACCGCTACGACGTGGGGTCGTGGAAGGAGGAGATCGCGGGGCTGGCGGGTCGGCCCGAGCTGGCGGCTTGGCTGCGCCGCGTGCGGCGGCGGATCCACGAGCGCCCCGAGCTGGCGTACGAGGAGGTGGAGACCAGCCGCCTGGTCCGCGACGAGCTGGACGCGCTGGGCGTCGGGTTCCTCCACCCCGTCGCGCGCACGGGCGTCGTCGCCACGCTCGGCACCGGCCGCCCCCCCGTCGTCGCGCTCCGCGCCGACATGGACGCGCTGCCCATCCAGGTACGTGTACATGGACGTATTGTTGTTCGTGCTCCTCGCTTCATGCGGCCACCATGCTGTCGCCTTCTTCCTTCGCCCATAGTAAACTCATCGAAGAACTAATCTTTTCGATTTCTCTTCCTTCGATTTCAAAATTTGAGGCGTGCTAACACAAGAGACTACTACTAGTGCGTAGTACTTAATCCAGGCGCGGGAAATTCTTCATGTTGGCTGGTTGGTTTCGTCCGGAGTTTATCAGTTAGTTAATAGTATTTTTCTCCCATTAAATCAGTAATATCTGGCTTATCAGCCTAAAAAACCAACCGAAGAGGCTCCTTATCTGACAATTCAAACGATCCCCACGAAATCTCTGCACGATTCAGCTGATCAGCTCATGCGTTATTGCCAACACACCGCCCTCTGATTATCCGGAGAGCACAGAAGAGTGCGTCCACTCCAGCCACTTGGTTAGTGGATGATAATGGTGCTCTATAGTTAATTAATTAAATATTCAAATAAACCTGCACAGTGGCAATGCATGACAATACTGTACTTTAGTTAGCAACACACCATGGTTACTTTATCCTTTTTTTTTCTTCTCCCTTACCATTATTTGGTTTATTAAAAAAAAAAGGCTTCACTCTGCTTAGTAGGCTCATAGGCTGCTTGTTTGGCTGCTTCATATCGTCATTTGGTTCGTGAATAAAGATCACCTCGTTTGTATGAGAGAAAAACTTATTCCAAATTGAAAATTTACGATCATTTAAAATCACAATTCGAACAATTTGTTTTGGATGCATAGGTGAAATTTCGTAAACGATCGTAAATTTTTACGAAATAAAGTGTTTTTCTCTCTCACACCACAATCAAACGAATAAATAATCCACGATGTTTGGATGCATGAGGGTGGATTTGCATAAGCGCGTAGGCGTAGGGCTGTTCCTCCGTGTTCCTTTGCCTTGGGGTCGGGTGGTTGCACCTGGAGGACAGCACACGGATGTCTCATGTTTCCGGTCTTGTGAAAAATGTGATCATCCATCCTTTAGCCTGGCCCTACCTACAGTGTCTAGGTCCATCAGCCAGCCCACTTGGTTACTGCTCCAGTGGTCCTCGCGATAAAACCCTCTCGTGCTCGTGCAAACACAGACACCGCACGATGCAATGGAGACACACACGACGTGACGACAGAGGGTATGCTGCCTGTTGAGCTCGTCGGTCCTGAGTCTTGATTCTCAGGCTCAGCAGCTGTGGTCACGGGTCACCGAATCTCGGAGAGATCATTCACGGCCACCGCACGCCCATCACTGACACAGACACATGGAGAAAAAGAAAGGGCTTTCTGGTTTCTTGCCCGAAATGGCATCAGTCGTTGGTAAACCCGGGGGTAAGCACACCGATTTCGCCCGCGGGAGAGTCGATCCGCCTGACTGCCCAGAACGGGCAGTTTTTCATCTTTTACGCCCAAAAGCTCGAGGACGACGAGGCCGCTTTCTCACGATCTCCGGTTGTCCGCTCATGCGCGTTTGGCACAGCAATGGGAGTACTGACTGGAAAGTGGGAGCATCCAGCTGCCCGTTCCATCCAGGCTCGGCCTCGGCATGGAAGATTTCACTTGCCTGACGACGCGTCCGTGCCGTGCGTGTGTGTGGTTGTTGCAGGAGGCGGTGGAGTGGGAGCACAAGAGCCGGGTCCCCGGGAAGATGCACGCGTGCGGGCACGACGCGCATGTCGCCATGCTCCTCGGCGCCGCCAGCATCCTCAAGTCTCGCGAGCACCAACTCAAGGTACGCCGCCCTACGGCGCCACGCCACACCCTCTTTTCAGTTTCAGACCCTCTAATTGTACTTGTTCAATACAATTGATATCAATGCCTTTTTATATAAACTTTGTCAAATTTAAAATGGGTTTTCTCACCAAAAGTTTCAGGTGACTGATGGTTAAGCTAACCATCAGTCACCTAATCTCACGGCTGCCCACAGCTACGGTTTTGGAAGATGGCCGTACGGCGACCCGCAAAAGAAACGGCAATAATTGCCTTGCTTGCTACTACTCCGTAGTTCCTTTCCGTGGCCCGAAAACGCAGCAGAAGCATGGGCACCGTGCACGTGATCGCCAGGTGCAGGTGCAGGTGCAGGTGCAGTCTCTAGTCCCAAGGGCTCATGGCCGTGCTCGGGCGCATGGCCGCCGTCGTGCTGCAATCGTGCTGTACAGATTCACGCAGAACGATACGTCGACGGCCTGCACTTGGTGCTGCACGGGAGCCACGGTACAGCAGTTTTTTCCCGTCGACTGACGGATAAGCAGGATAGCAGGCAACTGCTATTGAATAATTCTGAAAAATAAAATGGTTTGACTTAGCACGACACCAAAATTGCTTCTTTTCTTGGACATACGGAGAATAATACCCTTCCATTCACTCAATCAGCACCTGCTGCAGTGCATGCATGCAAGCATATATCTCCTGCGTTTCAGACGTCCGGAGACGCTCGTTCGTAGACGTAGCTTTCGTCCCTGTGGACACCACTCTGCACCCGCCCATCCCATCTCAGCATTCTTTCTTTCTTTCTTTCTACTTGAAAACGTGATCAGAATTTTGGTCGCTAGATTTCACTTTTCGGGGGGAAAGCCGTGGGCAAAATGATAGTTTAAGACGAGCGCCCAAAGTGCAGAAATGATGTGCCACCACACTCTGATACCGGGGGTGATGATCCATAGCCCATTGTTGTGGCAGTGGCATCATGCAAATGTCAGCGTCATGAGTCGTACCAGTAAGCACTAGTTCTAATTCTTTTGAGATCTCAATTCTTTTCCCACCGCTTGTTTAGATGCCATCTAAATTTCAAGTTTTTTCACTCTCTTTCCATCATATCAATTTTTAGCCGCTTGCATGGAGTATTAAATGTAGATAAAAAATAACTAATTACATAGTTTACTTGGAAATCACGAAATGAATCTTTTGAGCCTAGTTGATCCACGATTGGACAATATTTACCAAATAAGACGAAAGTGGTCCTATTCATCGGGTTCATTTTTTTTTTAAGTGAACGAGGCCCACGTGCTCCTGAACACTCGCAATGATCAGCGCACACTGTCACTGATGCGTGTGCTCTGCTCTCGCGGCTGCAGCCACTCCGTCCGTGTTATAGTAACTAGCACCTTTCATTTAGGCTTTATTAGTGCTGCATCAAGGAAAAAGTTGTTCCATCTGCACAGCGTTTGTTTCTTTCAATTGTTGCAGTTGTGCTGTTGGGCATTGGTACGACACTCCTTGGTTCAGTCCTTTTGAAGCATCGGTGATGAGTGTGGTCTTGGCATTTCTTACTGTGACCTCTGAATAGATTCGGTGGAGAAACTCCTTTGTGCCACGATTTTAGGCTTTTGCCAGCATTGACATGAGCTAGATACTATCCTACCAGGATAATCATGTCGGAAGGATTGAGTTCTTTGCTTAGGGGCTGTTTGGAAGACTGGTTTTAAGCCTAAAACCAGTGTAAAAAACAGGTATGTAAATTTTACAATCTATTCAATCCATCCCAAATTGTAAGACGTTTGACTTTTTTGACACCAAGTTTGACCACTCGTCTTATTCAAAAATTTGTGTAAAATATCACTTCTTTCGTCGTGGTTTGGTTTATTAATAAAAATTCTTTAAGAATGACTTAAATTTGACTATATTTACACAATTTTTTTGAATAAGACGAGTGATCAAACTTGGGGTAAAAAAGTCAAACGTCTTACAACTTGGGATGGAGTAGATCTAAAATGTCTGCTTGGATGGACGGTAACAGGTATAATTTTACAACAGTATTATGCCTTTCCACTTGGAAAATAAAAATCGTGTCCGTCGGCCACATTAAAAATACGACGGATGTCGTGCTCGACCGAGCGCGCTATCCTTCAGCCCATCTGGGAGAAATTGTGTGCTTGACGGCTCATGGTCAGAGGAATGATCTTCGATTGATTTTTCTTGCTGCTATTGTTGATTCAGAATTTACCCAAACAATAATTTACAGGGGAATGATATTCCGGTTGTCTTCTTGTGCACAAGAAATTACAGGTGGAAGTAGATTACAGATGAAATAATTTACAAAACTCCCAAACAGGGCCTTAGCGGTTCACACAAAACGGCTGTGAAAGTCAGATGCTGATATTTTGACTGGCTGGACCCTGGGGAAGGGAGACTTGCTTGTTTCTGTACCTCCAGAGCTGTCTCTTCAGTCTTCACCAACCTCCAGATACCGATATTTTTGTTTCTAGTTTCTTTTTTGAAACTGTACAGATAGAAAAAAAAACATGGTCAGGGTAATTGGTCTAATCCAATTTCTACGTTTCAGTATTGAAGTTGGTGCAGAAAATACTCCTATGTGCAGTGCAGCAGCTCCTGCTCCTAGGCTGAGCTTACTGAGTGACGTTTTGGTATACGTTTCAGGGCACAGTGAAGCTTCTGTTCCAGCCGGCGGAGGAGTCAGGGTGCGGCGCGAAGAGGATGATCGAGGACGGCGCACTGGACGGCGTGGAGGCCATCTTCGCCGTACACGTGTCGCACCAGCACCCGACGTCCGTCATCGGGTCCAGGACGGGGGCTCTCCTCGCCGGCTGCGGCTTCTTCAAGGCCGTCGTACGCGGCGGCGGCGACAAGGGTCCGCGCCGGGCCGACCCCGTCCTGGCCGCCGCATCCACCATCATCAGCTTGCAGAGCATCGTCTCCCGCGAGGCGGACCCGCTGGACTCGCAGGTGGTCTCGGTGGCACTGGTAAAGGGCAGCGAGATCGAGATCCAGCAAGCGGCTGCGGCTGGGGCGGCGCAGCCTCAGGAGCTGGAGCTGGTGCTGGGCGGCACGTTCCGCGCCTTCTCAAACGCGAGCTTCTACCAGCTGCGGCGGCGGATCGAGGAGGTGATCACGGCGCAGTCGCGGGTGCACGGGTGCGCGGCGTCCGTGGACTTCTTCGAGGACCAGAGCTTCTACCCGCCGACGGTGAACGACGCGCGCATGTACGGCCACGTGCGGCGCGTGGCGTCGCAGCTGCTGGGCGGCGCCGCGTACCGCGACGTGCCGCCCATGATGGGCGCCGAGGACTTCTCCTTCTACTCGCAGGCGGTGCCCGCCGGGTTCTACTACATCGGGGTGCGCAACGAGACGCTGGGGTCCGTGCACACGGGACACTCCCCGTACTTCATGATCGACGAGGACGTGCTCCCCACCGGCGCCGCCGTCCACGCCGCCATCGCCGAGAGGTTCCTCGCCGACCACGCCTCCCTCATGGGCGCCGCCTCCGACGACGACGACACGGGCGACCAGCAGGAGATGTAGACCGGCCACGAGCCTGCTCGCCCGACCGACGTCGGGCGCCTGGTGGTCTGGCGGATGGTTTTGATCGAGGCGCACGGTAGGAACTGGTGGGGATTTGGCCGATCGCTCGGGCGTCTCCAAGGGCGTCGGCTGGTGTTGGAACACGGGCTCGGGTTGGTTTAGTTTTTGTGGCCGACGGGCTCTTGGTGGTGATCGACCGATCCGCGGGCGTGACGTGCCGGCGGTTCGGGGTTTTTTCCCGTGTTCCGTTTGAGCGAGCAAGGTGCCATACGTGACGGACGGGCGTAGCTGGTGCTGTTGCAGATATTGGCTGCTCTACATACGTGTTTTTTGCCCCTTGGTTGGGATTTCTTGGAGACTGATCCTTTTGTTAGCAGGATCTCTTGCTGCCAGTCTAGCACGCATGTTTCTACAGTTTCCTCTTTATTATTGTTATACACGTGATGATGCTATGCTATGCATGTTGGGGCGCGTATGATTTACTGGGCCTGGGTGATAAACTGGACGGAGAAGGAGAACTGAGAACGTATTGGGCCCAAAGTGGTCGCGCGTGCAAACCAACGACCCATCAACTAATCATTCTCTAGCCTGGTTTTGCTCACGGTGGAGAATCTACGCATTCTATCCGTGAAATAAAAATATTCTGAGTTAAATTTAAGGGCCCCTTTGGAACGCTAAAATTGAACATTTCTATGGAGTACATAAAATATGTAGATTCGATGTGACAGGGAATCTTAAAAAATTTTGCAAAATTTTGAGAACTAAACAGGCACGAAGAGAGAAGCGAAAAATATCTTAACCTGAAAATGATACCGTGGCAATGAGCCAAAACCCTTTGGCACGAGACTTTGTATTTAGGTCATAGGAGTATCTAGGTTGGGCCACTTGCCTCAAACCCGCTTTCTAACCTTTGAGAACGTGGTTCTCAGGTAAAAAAAAATGCAAACCAAGCCGGAAACATGCCCCACATGAAGGGAGACGGACGAGGATTCAGAAACAGCGGCGCGCTCGTCTTCCACACCCTGCACTACTGCACGCTCAGAACCGGCCAGGAGCAAGAGCAAGGATGGCGGGGCGCCGGACGCTGGCGGGCGCGCCTGGCCCTGGTTTCGTCGGTCGTCGCCCCCCTCTCCTCCCCTTGCTCGGAGCAGAAAAGATCCACCTCACACCTCTCTCTCTCTCTCTCTCTCTCTCTCCCTAGCACGGTGCTGGGTTGCGAGCGGCGAGGCAGTGACGGACTGACGGACATGTGACGCACCACGCAGGGCAGGCGCGAGGTGGACGTACGGCTCCGGTGCGAGTCCTCCTACCTGCCGCCGCGAGCCCACGAGCTCATGTGCGCCCCATGCTGTTGCCCCTTTGTTTCGACCACTCAGTCACCCGCAAGGCCGCAACCACAAACCCCGAGCCCCAGCACGTACGCACTGTCCCGCCATCCGCATGAGCACCCAGAAAAAGATGAACCAAAGCTGGTGGTCTGGTACCAGGTCGTCCTGTGATGTGCCGAGAGCTCATCGATGATGGATCTACCTTTTTGCTTTGCAGCAGTAGTTGGACTTGGACCTTGAAGAATCAAGATCCACACCCGTACACCACACACATGTTTCGTGCTCAGAAAAAAAGTTTGGATGGCATCACACATGCATGTGCTCCTCTGAACCTCTTTTTTTCTGCCATTTTTTTTCTATACGTGTTATGTTGCTTTTGGATCAGGTTAACACGAAGTAGGAGCCGTAGTAGGTGTGCGGGCAATGCGACGACGACTCGACGAGAGCAGGGAAATGTACTGCCCTTCTGAGGGGATGAACTCGTGAGTCGTGACTGATTAGAGGATGCATTTCAATGTCGGCGCGGCATGTTCAGACCCAACCATCCAACTAGCTAGCAGATATTCGGTCAATACTGGGAAAAAACACACACGAACGGAACACAACTGTCGTGTGCTCGAAACCACCTCTCTGAATTTCGTGATCCAGAGAACAACGAAATGTTGGCCCCGTTCGCTGGTCTGAAACTTGGCTGAAACTGGCTAGTTTTGTGAGAGAGAAACACTGTAGCGGCTGGTTGATGAATAGTGTTCTGTGAGGGTGTTCAGCCGGCTGGTAAAACCAGCGAACACGCCCAATAGTGTTCTGTGAGGTTGTTGATGATGCGGTTAGGAAGGGCGAGAGCAGCAAAAGTGCGCAAAAGTTTAAACTCCGGTACACCTGAGACTTGGCAAAAGGGGTTTGTCGATCTCGATCACGAGGGCACCACCCATTGCGTAAAAAAAGTGCAGTAGCTCGAGTACTGACCAGCAGCATCCGGCCACGGTGCAGTTATTGGGCTGCCCTGAAAAAAGAGGAGTGAGCTGCTCACTTCTCGCCAGGCAGCGAGTGATGAGGCCAGGCCAAAGGCAGTAGGCAGAGGCAGACACGTTCCACATTGCTCAGAGAATCCAAAGTTGCTACCCGTACACACGGCCCGCCACCGTGGTGGCTGCAGTGCAGTGACGCCAGAAGCACTAGTGGGTAGCAACTGGCATTCTGGCAACAACCAAACCAAACAGAGAATCAGATCACGGTTAAAAACGAATTAAGCAACGCCGAAGTAGCAGGAGAATGTTGGGCTCAAAACCATTTCAAATCCGGAGCTAACAGCTATTTGGAGCACAGTTGCTCTTTTTTACAGCAGCTCCGACTTCGAGTGACGGCTGGATACCGGACGCAGCAGCGGTGGCTCAGAGTCAAGACGAACCGGCCGGCCGGAATCCGAGTGAACCCCGGGCCTCCGGCCTGTCGCCTCGGGGGCTGTTTAGTTCCCTCTAAAACGTTAAATTTTTCAAGATTCTTCGTCACATCAAAATTTTTGGACGTATGAATGAAGCATTAAATATAAATAAAAAATAAAACTAATTATATAGTTTAGACGAAATCCACGAGACGAATCTTTTAAATCTAATTAGACCATAATTAAACATTAATTAATAAATAACAACAAAAACACTGCAGCAGCGTTTTGCCAAAAATTTTGACAACTAAACATGCTGAGAGGAAAAACTGGGCCTCGGTGAAAGCCACAGCGAGTAGACAGAGACCGTACTACACATGCTGAGAGGAAAAGTAGCCTCGGAAGTCGCGTGCCCCGGAATTATGATGTCCGTCCGGTCCGACCGTCCGTGCCCTTGGTCCCTCCCTCCTGTGGCGGCGAAACGCGGCCTACCCTAGCTACTCACTGCTCTAGCTAATGCAGCGTGCTACACGGCGCGACGCTACGGACGGTGGCCGATAGCCTGCGCGGCTGCGCCCGCCCGACCTGCTTCCCTTGTGCTTTTTTGCTGTGCACCGATTCAGATCTGAAGAATGCCTGTAGTTTACTGTTCAGGATTTCAGATCTCAGTTTTTCAAAACGCAGCAGTAGTAGAGCTGCCGAGTGCAGCTGCACCACGGATCCTATATCCTACAGGGAGGAAGATCCGAAGACGCGTGATGGAGGCAAATGAATGAACGCACGTAAACACCCATCAAAATATCAGATGCAGGCAGGATAACACCCGGCTGAATATCAAGTTCAGAGTGGAGAATGCAGTGCTGCTAGCATATACCTCCGTCCCTCCCCCCATATACTGATACTGAATTACTGATATACCCCCGTCTGATCTCGGCCTACCAGCGGTAGACCACAGATTTGATTATTTTTTTTTCATCACACTACGACCATACGACACGATACTACAGACAGGTACAGGATGCAAAGAAACGATACCAACCAGAAAAAGAACGGAAAAGAAACAAGAACGGCAGCCTCAGGCTACAGCTAAACCCCATGAGCCTCGTAAATGCCAACGCCATTGATGTTGTTATCTTGTGTGGATGGGACGGGAATGGGACTATCATCAGCATCAGCGGTGGTGCGGGCAGAAGGTGACGACGTAGGATGCGCCGGCGGAGCAGGTGAGGATGGAGGTCGGGTCATCATACGCGTACGAGTACGCCTTGGGGCACGCCGACTTGAACAGCCTTGAGTACGCCGTGGGCTTGCACTGCTGGGGGCTCCCGAACTGCGGCCCCGTGCAGCAGTACTGCGGGGCGCCATAAGCGGCGCAGGCGCTGCGGCACCCGACCACGCGGCCTCTCCCGCCCTCGCCGCCGGCGCCACGCACGGCCAGCCCCGCGGGGCACACGCGGTTGAGGTCGCTCACGCACCCGGCCGGCACGCAGTGCGCGCCGGAGCCGTGCACGGGCGTCATCGCGATGGGGATGTTGTACCCGTCCACCAGGCTCACGTCGTAGAAGTCCTGCGCCGTGGGCGTGGCCCCCAGGGTGATCTCCGCCAGCGTGGCGGGGGGAGCGCCGCCGGCCCCGTTGCAGTAGAACGCGCCGCCGCAGTCGCCCGTGGCGCAGCGACCGCGACCCGACGCGTCGAAGGCGCACCCCTGACGCCCCCACACGCGGCCCGACCACCCCGCGGGGAGACGGATCGACGTCGAGTGGCCAGGGGCTAGCTGTAGCCCGCCGCGCGCTAGGACTTCCTTCCCCGCGCTCGGCTGGATGCCTGGCCACACCGTCTCCCCGCACCGGTTGTACAGAGCCAGCGTCGCCGCCGACGCGCCGCCGCCCAAGGACGCCACGACGAGCAGCGCCGCCACGGCAACGGCGCGCATTGCCATGGCTGGTCGCCTGCTCCCCGCCTCGGTCGCAGGGTCACTCCTCACGCGGTGAAGGGGAGTGAAGAGTGAGCTCTCTAGCTCGCTGGGACTGTGGAGTGTCGTGAGAGTGTGGTGGGGCTCGTGCGGGCGTATTTAATGAGTGTGGAGTGTGGAAAGGTTGGTGGCCGCTGTACTGGGCGTTGGGAGGGTTTTGGCTCCGTGTGAAAATGTGATGCTCGCTGTAAAGTTCACTGGGTACTCCGATGGTGTTTGATTGACTAACAACAGTTGTCGGTTTGTTTTAGGTTTAGGAACAACAGTAATGTTTAGTTAGGTGAAGTTTTGATTCCTTGTCAAAAAGTTTTATGGACACCCATTAGTCCTATTAGCTCTTCTTGTTCTCTGTTAGTATATGTCCTTTATGTTTTGTTGTTGGCTATTCGAAAAAAAAAGTTCTATTAGCTCCTTTTTACTGACTTGCGGAGTCGTTGTTAGCTGGATACGAACTAAAAATTACTTTATGTATTAGTTTATATATTTGTTGAACTAGGACTATTTCTTAGTTGCCGTTTGTTAGTTCAGTGATCACTTGAGACTAGTAGTAGAACTAGTTACAGGTTATGTTTTGTTGCTGGCTATTCGGAAAAAAAAAGTTCTATTAGCTCCTTTTTACTGACTTGCGGAGTCGTTGTTAGCTGGATACGAACTAAAAATTACTTTATGTATTAGTTTATATATTTGTTGAACTAGGACTATTTTTTAGTTGCCGTTTGTTAGTTCAGTGATCTGTATTTGCTTGAATCACTTGAGACTAGTAGTAGAACTAGTTACAGGTTAAGATATTATGAATTAAAGTTACTAGTTCATTCATTATTTTCCTGTTTGGACGGTCCTTACCTAAACTTTATGTAATTAACCATTAGTACTGCTATCAAAGTGGCTCTAGACTAGAACATTTTCCCACCGCGAGTATTTCATTACTATCTACAAGGTTTCTACTCCAAACTTTATTTCAGTGCCATGTATAAGTTTCATAGTATTTTCGTCCAACAAAAAATAGCTTTAAAAATAGCTTTAAACCCTACTTGATATTCATGAGCGGTGTAATAGCTTCTCATTTAACACACATTTATTTTTTTTCTATCATATGCGTTTTAACTTGTTAGCCCAAAAACTTGCTTTGCTAACCCCCGAGGCCTTAACCTCAGAGCTAAGCAAGCTCGTAACACTATAGGTGTTACACATGCTATCTTGAGCAGAACACAGTGCTATGGAGCATAGCATAGTATTGGAGAGCATTCATTTAGCAAGCATAATTGGAGGCCGTTGCTTTTGGTATACTCCCTCACTTTTAAATTATGAGACGTTTTGGTATTTTTTTATATATAACATTTGCTATCCACTTAGATATAAACTATATTTGTATAGGTAACAAAAACAACGAATCTAAAAAAAGCTAAAAACGTGTTATAATTTTAGAATGGAAGGAGTATTTTGTAGGGAGGAATTGATGGAGAAGCAACACAAAAATTAGGTTATGATTATTTTCTTTTACATAAGGGCTCATTTTTTTCCCTTTTGTTTTGGTCATCCGAGAAGTTTAAAACGGTAATTAGTTAGAGCATTCCCCTCCTATTCACGCCTCTCCTACTTGCCATTCCAAACCCTAAGACGTGTGCCACATGGGATGCGGCGGTGGCGGTGCGACGGCGAGGTACGAGCGCGGCGAGCGGGGCACCATCAGTGTCATGCCTGTGCGAGTGAGGTGACATGGCCACGCGCGTCGATGCTGACGCAATGAGCTGTGAACTATGGGCATGTTCGCTTGGAGGAATTCGGGAGGAATTTGAATGGTTTGATGGAATGCCGGAGAAATTTGTGAGAGAAAAACACTGTTTCGGATGAAAAAAAAAGAAACGGATCAAGTTGGATTTAAGAGCACGCGAACGGGGCCTATGTATGGCTGAGGAATGGCGCAGGAGGAGTTCTCTAGATTCTTGGTTGAAACCGAAACCAACCGAAATCGATTTCGATCGATCAGTTGTAAACTTTCTCAAAACCGAAGTTTTCCTAAATCGGATTACCAAACCGATCGTCGGTTTAAACAAAATTCACCAACCCTACTGCTGCGTTCTGATGATACGCAATTTCTCCTGCGTATTGGAGAAAAAAAAAACTGCCGCGTTCTGATTTCCATACGAGCTCCAGGCCCCGGCAGCAGAACGTACGGGTCGTGCGTACGAGGGAATTCTACGAGGGCACCTTCGCTTCGCGCGTCTGCTGCTGCCTGCTTCCTCCCATCGGTGATTGTTGGGTCTGGGCAGGCTCTCTGCTCTACTCGTGAGTCGTGACGTGCTACTCCGGTCTCCTCTCACTTCTCGCTTGAAAAGTTGAAAACCGATCGGCGATCGCGCGGTGGGCTGAGCTGTGCCACTCCCAAGGCACACAGCACGGGCGAGGGGCGACAGCAACAGCAACAGCAACAGCAACAGCAACAGCAACAGCGATCGATGTGGATGCCGCCGAGGTGCAAAGTCAACTAGAGACGGAACCACCGTCAACCAAGCCTCTCGTGCTCTCGTGCCTCGCCATGTTTGGCTTTGGCACGCCGGCGCACGCAGCGAGACGTGGGATCCGAGTCCGAGGGATTTCGGAGGAAAAAGAAAACAGCGGGAAATGGACTTTTGCCGGCCGCCGGGCAGGCCTAATTTTTTACAATTTGACTTTTTTTCTCAAAAAAATTTACGTTTGACCTCCGAGAGACTTAAGCTCATCTTTAGATCCTGAAGGTCGGCGCCAGGAATCATGGCGTCGATGTAACACGTCTCGACACCATAGATCTTGGCGCCAAGATGCCTGGCCGAGCACAGTAAGCCATCCTAGGTGGCGTTTACGTGGCCGGCACCTCAGCGCCACATATCTTGGCGCCGAGCTCAGCGCCACATATCTTGGCGCCGAGCATTGATTTAAAATCCGAAGCCAAGTTTCCCTTGCCGACGGTGCTCTCATTCCTTCACCCCCTCTTGGTTTCTTCCTCGCCGTACACCCGCCCAATCTCTTGAATCAACGCATTTGACCTTGGATACTTGGATTTGATCCATACATCTTCATGAGCAAGGTATCCTCTCCCCTTATCAAAATTTACGCATTGATTTGGTTTATATCACGTCTATTTTGTAACCCTAAATACGTACCTAATGTTTGAAGTGATTTTTTATTTTTCGTATTATGTGACGGTAAGATGCCAAGGCGTGGTAAAGCTAGTAAGCAAAGGTAATCTCTTATCATTGTGTTATATTATGTTTTTATTTTTTGTATTATGTTTTATTTTTTGTATTTATGTTCAATTGTAGTTATGGCCGGATGACCGGAAATGCCTTCGACCCGTTGCCTCTACCTAGTGGTGTTCCAGACTTCCAGTGCCCATGTGCTTTTGCGGCGATCATTGCAAGGTAGCCAAGTCCGATGAGGAGGACACATATAGGTAGAGGTATTGGATGTGTGCCAATGTTGCGTTTGAGCCTACACATCGTCAGCGCCGCATTAACAAGATGATGAGAAATTAATGTTGTTTAATATTTATTGTGTCAAATGAAGTCTTGCATGGTTTATTTGTTTTGTAACCATTGCATTTGTTGCAGACCCCTCCACCGCTCTGTCATTTTGAGCAGTGGATCGACACTGATATCAAGCCGGAAGATAAGGAGTGGATGCAGAAATTGTTACGGTGGGAGACAGAGGACAAGGAGATGATGGAGAAGAGACGCAGAGAGGAGGCTCTAGAAAAGAAGCACAAGAAAGAGGAGGAAAGGAGGCGTGTTGCTTCGCACAGAGATGAGAGGGAGAGGAAGCTTGAGCGTGCGCAGCGAGCGAAGGCACCGATGGAGGAGAATCCCGATGCCCAGAGGAAGAGAAAGTGGCCTTGTTGCATTCAGTAGTCTTCATGAGTTGCTATTTCTGCGGTATATTCACGAACAATATTGTCTAATCTTGGACTTTGCATTGTGTTGTTATGTAATGCACTTTTAGTTTGTCGTCATATACCTCAAATGTTGTTATGTTGATTAATGTGCTCTATTATTGGACCTTTCATAATGTTGTTGGTTTCATTATTTGTTGTCATAATATTTAGTTTAATATTGTATAGATAGTGAAACGAGGTCACGTAGTGCAAATAAAACGTAACAAAGTAGTTGATTATCTAATTCAACACACACAACACATGAAATGGCATGTGAGAACATGTATCAAACTAGGGCATAGAGGTCCTAGATTAAATCTAACATGCCTTAGGTAATTGAAACAAACAACAAACTCATGAAATGGCATGTGAGAACATGTGCCAAACAAGGGTACATATTTCCTTCGACAAACCTAACATGCCTTAGATGATTAAAGAAAAAAAACAAACACATGGATGTCGCCCGTTAAAAAGATTGGTTTGTCCTAGTAGTGTGGCCACATAGCAAATTGTGTTGCATCTTCTCCAAAGTATCCTCCTATTATTGGTGGTGGTGGCGACAGGGGTGGCGGCGGAGGACTCTTGTTTCTGTGATTAGGGCAGGTGCAATATAGATCATTGCAGAGTGCCTCCTGTGAACTAGCACCATTGTTGTCGTCTTTCTGTTCGTCGTCTTTGTAATCACTGCTAACTTTCCTTTCTAGATCGAAGATACGGTCCTGCAGGTAGTAGATGTACTCTGCATGCGGATAAATAGGTCGAGGATCGACCCACCTAGTAAATCCACAATTTTTTTCAGACAAGGAAGACTGCAATAAGTATGTCATGTAAGTTGTGTAGAAGATGAACATATTGAAGAAACAAATAGTAATAGCAATTACCCATGCTCGCGGGCATTTGAAGAAACGTCGACCTCCATCTATTCTCTTGGTGAACATCTGCACTAGACAGTCCTCACCATGCATGCATTTTGGCCACTATTCTTTTCGTTCATCGTATCATCTCAGTGGTGCCTCTTTGGTGAAATCACTTTTGCTCTCGACTGGGAACCTCTCATAAAGAGCTTCCTCAAAAAAATCGGGACCAAGAGGACCCTCCCACCTACTGGTAGTTCCCTTCCCCTTTACTCTCCCTCTAGACGACCCTCTAGACATTGGTACTGCTGAGGAGTGCTCTTCGTCCTTGTTGTGTATTTGAATGAGAGGGAGTGAGGGGTTATTTGTAGGTTGAGACGAGGAATGGAGGCCTCTCAATGTGCCATGTCAGCGATCCGCGTGCCTCTTCGCCTTAGCCCTTGGATCAAACAGTAATAAGATAGATGGTGGAGATGGAGTGGAGCTGTGCTTCTTTGCATGCCTTCGTACATATAGGTGTACTATTGTCTGAAAAGTCTAGATTCGTTCACTTTTACTAAAAAACCTATATTCATCCGAAAAGCATCTGTACGATACGATTGGACTATACACGTTCTACTGAATTTATATTTAATCTGTGTACTGCATTTGTGCCTTTGTAGCAGTGAAGTTTAATTGATGATTTATAGAAAAAAATCGCAAAAGTTTCTCTCGTTTCAGGAGCATCCATGGTTACAAGCAGAGACATCATTATATAATCCAAACATTTAATCGTTCAAAGACCACAATACAACCACATCGAGCATCACAATAAACATAACATGTCCTGCATAGTCCAAATAGTACACAATGTCCATACAGTTCCAAAATTGTTATAGAAAAGTAACTACGTACTTTTCAAATCTCCACACATGCAAAATAAGCAAAGTTCATGTAGCCCAAATAGTTTGTGTTATTGGATCTAAGTTGTTACCATAGTCTTAACCTACAAGTCGTCGTCACTTTCTCCTAGTCTTACCCTTGCCCTTGTGCCCCAGAGCGTCGATGCCTGGATTGTACGTGCAAGGCGGATGGCGTCTTCTCGTTCCTGCAACCTGCGTAGCCAGAGTCGAAGGAGCGCCCTGAAGCTGAGACTCGGCAAGCTCATCATAACCACGCTCGTGGCCTCCTTGTCGCCTTCGTCGTCGTCCTCATCTTTGTGGCCCTAGAGAGGAGGACGGAAGGGGCGACGAGGGCGGCCGACCTTCGCACGGAGACGGGGGCGCGGCGGCGGCCTGCTGCGGCGCTTGCGCGGAAAGGGAGGGGGCGCAGGGAGGAGGCTCGGCCGCCGGTGAGTTGACGGCGGCGCAGGAGGCGCATGCAAAGCTGCGGGAGACGGCGGCGCAGGAGGCAGAGACAGAGCGCGCGAGAGAGAGAGTTGCGGCCGCGGGTTTTGAATCAATACTCGGCGTCAAGATCTGTGGCGCCGATGTGTCAACCACATGAGCTCGGCGCCAAGATCTGTGGCGCCGAGGTGCCAGCCATGTGAACGCCACCTAGGATGGCTTGCTGTGCTCGGCCAGGCACCTCGGCGCCAAGATTTGTGGCGCCGAGACATGTTACCTCGGCACCATGATTCCTGGCGCCGATCCTATGGGTCCAAAGATAAGTTTAAATCTCTCAGGAGCTAAACGTAAATTTTCTTAAAAAAAAGAGTTAAATTGTAAAAAATTAGTCCGGACAGGGCAGGTGCAGGGACCATGTGAAAACACGGTACGGAACGGAACGGAACGGAACGGAACGGTGCGAGTGCGAGGCTTTTTTTTTTAAGTTTTTTTAGAGCCTGGCACTACAAGTTGTTGATGAGCAAACAGCAAAAGGGCAGCAGTGCCTGCCTGGTGAGTGGTGACCGTGTGACGCGGTCAGGAAAAAAAGAAAAAAAAAAGACAGAGAGAGGTTGGTGTGGGCCGCCGCGCCGGGCAGCGCTGCAGAGAGATTCCCTCCGGCATGGCATGTCTGTCCTTGCTTGGGTCCGGCGCATTGGTGCTGCCTCTGCCACGGGGTGACTGGGCACCTTTTTTTTTTAGCCTCGGGTACAGCTGTAGCATGTATTCATACACGTATACACACATGTTACGCACGCACAACACCACACACCACTTATGCACATCTAGATCTACAACTACACATAGATAACAAGCGCGTTCTTCTTAGAATCACCAAGACTATCCATGACTTCGTAGACGACGAGCACGTCGCAATTTTATTGTGGCTCCCCATGAGAGAGGCTGCTGATATTTATTTTTTAGGAAAAATCCCGGTGGGAAATCACGCGCCGAGCAAGCTCGAACACACGATCGGTGGCGTCCGCACCCGAAGCGCTCACCAACCGAGCTACGGCTCGGTCCCCGAGTGACTGGGCACCTGCTCCTCCGTCCACACAGAAAATACAATTCTCACGTGCTAACGAGTCAAACCAATTAAACTTTGACTAGAATTATATAAAAAAAAAAAGTACTAACACTTATAAAACAAAATAAATATCATCAAATTAGTTATAGAATACATTTTCATAATAAATTTATTTAGAGATATAAATGCTAATATTATTTTTTATAAATTTGATTAAATTTGAGCTAGTTTGACCGACGCGTTTTTTATAATTATGTTCTTTTCTAGACGAAGTGAGTAGTCTTTTTCCCTTCGGGAATGCTCAGCCGCGTGTGTCCGTCCCGAGTGTACACGGCAGGCAGTCCATAGCAACTGGCCTCTCTCAAAAATAATAAAAAAATCTCCACCATCACGGCTTGGTTGCTCATTTGTCTGGTCCGTCGCGGCCCTTTCCCCAACCGCGCCCTGTCCTCATTCACGCCGTGCCCTTCCTCCCACCACGCTCCATCCCCCACGAGCGGACGGCGTTGGACGACTATGGCCGAGCAAGCAACGACACTAGAGTAACAACAACAGGGCCGCCGCCCATGGGCGCGAGCATGAGCCATGAGCAGGCATTGGAGAATCATAGGATGGCCGCGCCGCTGCTGCATCGGCGAGGTCCATGTGCCGCCGCCGACCTCCGCGTCCATTCGTCCAGCAGCAAGGTGACATTGTGTTGCAAGCGTATGTTTTAAGTGTTTCAGATATGTTATTTGGATGTTGCAAAAGTAGATCGGGATATTACATATGTTACAAGTATTTCAGAGATATGTTGCAAGCGTCTTTCCCAATGTTTCATGATGTTACATATATTTCAAACATATGTTGCGAGTGTCTTCTCTGTATGTTGCGTATGTTTTGCAATGGTTTTAAGTGTTTTTATGTGTTTTTGCAAGTGTTTTAGACGCCTGTACATTTTAAGTGTTTCAGACGTATGTACGTTTTAAGCGTTTCATTTGTCTTTTTTTGTATGTTGCAAATATTGCATCTGGATGTTTCAAAAATAGATCCGGATATTCTCACAACTATATTGCCTTGATTTATATTTCATACTTAGTAAATTGATCTTAGCAAATTGTTCTTTTCTGACAGCAGACCAAACATTTTTATGAAGAGCAGACCAGTGCAAAAATTATATAGCCTGGTCTGTATTTGTTAGAAGTCTGAATTTACTAGCCGTGACAAACACGAACTACAACATGGTTTCTCGCCTACCACATAGAAGCATAAGTGGTGTGCCGAGAAGACTTGCAGTTGCAGCGATGAGCCATCAAAGTGAAACGACGAATAATATGCGCTTATGTGTATAAATTTATTTATGAGAATTGACAAGTCACAGAACAAAGCTGCAAAGTGTCAACTGAACACAAATAACTGGTTTTCTTTGGTTCATCTATCGCTGAATCAAGGAAGGGGAACAATGTATGGTTGATGTGTCTAGATTCTTGGGACTATTGATCCATCTCATTTGTGTGAACTTATAAATCTAACAGAGTTGTAAATGCTTGAATGGGTATCTCAGTTCTGATCTCATGTAAAATTAGTTTAATATCTTAGTGCAGGTAGAAATAATTAGGTTCACATGGAGAGAAAAAAATGTAGTGTGCGATTTTTTGTGATTATATTTATAGTGAAATGTTATTTGTATTGTAAAAAAAGTATCTGGCTTTTGAAACTGTCCACATATGAGTATCTGGTCAACATTTATGTTGCTTTGTAATATTTGTAGAGATCAGTGAGTATGCAGGAAGTTTCAGAATGCCCTTTCCTTGTCCTATCTGGTGTAGACGTGTGGTTACAATGGTTGGTGCTAAACGTTTTCCTGGTATGCTGAATGCCGTATGCATTTCACAAGTGAAGTTTCTAAAGTGAAGACCTATATCCAACTCTAGATTGGTACACTTTTTTCGTGATATACTACACATGTCTGTTAATATATGCATTAACGAGTATTCAATCTTCTCTGAAGCACATCTTTGTTAGTATATGCTCAGTAATGAGCATTCGCTTATCTGAAGCACGTATGGAACTGACATTGGGTGTGTCTGATATGCTGGGAGAAAAATATGGGATTAATGTTTCTGATTTCAGCTTGCGGAATGTATAGTCTCCTGAAATCTGCCAAATGTATAGTTTCTGAAAAAAAAAATCTCCTGAACTGAATTTGGATGAAGACATAACATTGAGTGGGCAATTGATTTTCGTTTGATGTCAACTTTGGTTAATGCACAATTGATGATACAGGTGTACATTACTGAAATCTATATGGATCTTTTTCTTTGCAAACACCAGCTTATTATAAATTGTGCATCATATACACTTGATTGAATCAGCATGTCAATTTGGTGTAGACATAGATGTCCTTGAAGATGGTGCCAAGAACAAGACAAAAGTCTTTGCATGTAATCGCTATGTTTTATTACTCAGAAAATGTGATGTTTGAAAACTTGGAACCAGTGTTATGGTTTTACATTGAAGCAGAGCAAGACATGATTCTCGGTGGGTAAATAATACTTCATATTAGCGTTGCCTCTGAGCCTTTGAACCTACTCACATCAGGCCATGAACTTCTGATTGTTGGAGTACTGAATTTGATCGAAGCTGAAGGCTTGGGTATCATGAAGATTCTGATGAGTGCTACTCTTTGTGTGTAATTCTTGGCTTATTGTTATTTTTATAGTAGAATCATCACTGAATTTAATATATTTTCCACAAGTTATGATATGATCTGTTTTGGTTTAAAAATTCATTGTAGGGTAAAGTCAACCAGTAGATGTTCTGTAGGAAGAGGAAGTGTCTACGTAGAAAGAGGAATTGTCAGAGATGATCTTTGCTAGGATCAGTTCTCAATTTTTAACTCCGCAGTCCGTCCTGCTATAGTCGAGTGGTCTATCTTGTATGGACAACTGCTATCTCTGTTTTTAGATGATGTTCATGTAAAGCAGCTTTGCTACAATTCAGGAACATGTACTTGTGAGGCTCTTCAGATCCTTCAGATTGTGCTATTTTGTTTCATTACTTTGGAACGTCCCAAACTTACAGCAATTACATAGTTCAGACAGTGTCGGCCAAGTATTTTAAGCTTGGGTATTCGAAATATAAAGGGGTGTTAAAAAACCTTTTTTTGACAACCAAAAAAAAAGGAGCAGCTCTTTTTTTTTTCATGCGGATTCCTGTTTTTGGACATGGAAAACTAGTTTTGACATGGATTCCTTTTGAAAACTGATTTCTTTTACGTGGATTCATTTTGTTTTCCACGGATTCCTGTTTTTCCAAGCGGAAACTTGAAACAATAGTAGCTTTTGGCCTTAATGGCAGTGGCCACAATGGCTGTTGTTACAAAGCTCCCTCAGTACAACAGTGGTTAACAAAACTTCACACGGTCAGGAGGGATTTTAGTACAATCATCATTAGGAATTGCTGAAAACAGTACAATAGTGGTTACAAAACTCCAGTTATACCCTTCACTTATGGCCTTTACAACGCTATTACGTGGCAGGGGCTTAAGGGAAGTTAAGTCCGTTTGGCGGACATATTGACACTTGAGTACTTGACTAGGCAGCGATGCTCGTCGGGCGCCACAAGCGCCAATGCCCCTGGCCTGCCCCACAAGCGCCACAAGCGCCTACACCCGCATGTTCAGCGTTGTGGTAAATGAGCGCCAAAATAGGTTGCTGAGGTTTCAAACTAATTAAAGGTTAACAAGGAACTTCTCCATTGTCGATCAGTAGATGCTTGATGATGTAGGATATATTCTGTGTCTTTAAGAGACTATCTAAGCCACTTTGCCCATGCCCTTAGACTTCACACGGTCAGAAGGGATAAAATAGCTAAAGAAATCCTGGAACAATAGAAAAAACAAGAATTAGGACTGATTGATATGACAAGCAGTGACAAATTCATTCAATGTACCTTCATGTGATTTATCCTCTGAACAATATCCTCGTCATCTTCTGAAAAAAATTCAATGGCGCCGTTTGCTGCTCTAGTGGGTTTGAAAGAGTCGAAGAAATCCTACAACAAAACAGTCGTTTAGGAATCACGTAAGCAGTTTCGAATCAGAGGTCCAAGAGTGTACAGAATTTGGGGTTTAAGAAGAGGAGCTTTTTAGCGGTCCACACCCCTAAGTAGATAATAGATTTCTAGAAACCTACTCAGAGGTAATATGTAGAGCAGTTTTAGTGTGTGTATATGCCACATATATGTACCTTGGCAACATCCAACACTTCTACATTTCCCTGATGATCGGCGTCAAGCTGATGTATGACCCGCTCCAACCATTTTCTGTGTCATTCCTTGAGTCTTCTCTACAAGCTGTTGGATTAGCACGCGTTGCTTAACAATCAGGTCATCCGATGACTCAGTATCCTTGGAGCAAGAAGCATCTGTGGTCGCTGCATGCTTGACTAATGTTGTTCCCTTGCTGGTCTCCAACATGGTCCTGAAACCATATTTGTCTTCCACTTCTCTTGAAATTCCTAAATGACTAATACAAACAAATAAACATGTTAAGAAAAATCATAAGCTACCTGAAAAAATGATCAGCAATATGCATTATGAACACTAACCTTGTAGCACGGTTCTGCTGCAACACTGCATCCTCGGTGTGATGGTGTCCCCGATGCACACAATGGGACCATCTTGCCCGCCCACTGCACCAAAATGACAGAACAATGACCTTGAAATTTTGCTGAAACTATATAATTGTCTTGTAGGTGTAGTATTTATTCAATACCTCGTTCCTCCCGATGACGGAACCTACAGCTTGCTTAATAAAGTTCTGCAGGGCCATCCTGAGACAAGCGTGCTGGACGCCGGCCGGTCCCTGCAGCCCCGTAGGCCCGACGCCCGTACCCTACACCGGTACACACAAGCGCGCTGCGGCGTTGGGACCGCCCCGCACCCTGCACCCCACGGAGTTGCTGCCCTCGCCGCCTTGCGCTCGGAGCTTCGCAGCCTCGGAGTCGTAGGTTGCAGAGCCCCGCGTCCCTGCGGCGCCCCCGGCCCCTGCGCACGCTGCTCGCCGCCCGTCGACGCCGGAGCCAGAGTCCGCCCTCTGCCTGCAGCCGCCCAGGCGAGCCGCGGCACCGACCCGCTAGGGTTTGGGGAAAACGGGAGAGAGCAGAGAAGGAGCGTCTGAGCGGGCCGGGGCCGATGTGTAGTGCGGATGTTCCTGGACGCCTGATGGGGGAGAAGTTGGGCCGTTATTGGATCGCAGGGTGGGGAGAAAAATTAGTAGGAGAATGTATGTTTTGAGCTGAATTCTTAACAGGATATTCATCATATTAGCTTTCCTCTAAAAAAAATATTACTTTAGTTTTTTTTCTCTCTCTCTCTAAAAGACAATACATGTATAAACTATATATATGCAAAAAATCTATCTATATTGATACTATAAATGAGCAAAGGAATTAGAAAATAATTTGTTACCCAAAAGCTTTCTACCCACCCCTATCCTCCTTCGTTGGACGTATTTTGAATTTGCATCTGAGGTACACAAAAATAATAGTCGAACCTGTGAGGGACGATACAAAGTACGAAACACGCATATCTGCCGTTACATCCGCTCCTTATCCCAATGTTTTTATCACTGTCCCCACCCCTATCCCGCATGCGTGAGAAACGGAGTGACGTGAGCTTGCTCACGTGAAACGCAGCGATCGTAAATTTTCAACCAGGGATGCAGTGAGTTTTTCTGGAGCGAACATCCGGATCAGTAGAAGCGCCTGGATCGAACGTCCGGATGCTCCGAACATGCTGTTGGCTTCCGTGTTTGATCCCAAGATCACGGAGGGAACATAGGATTCCTTCTCATATCCACCGATCCAATCCCCGTCAATCCATCTTCCTCCTCGGAGTGTAGGAGAAGGTCTGTGTGTTGATCCTTGCTTCCTCCCGCATCACAGTTTCATATTTCCATCCCCACCCCCAAAATTTAACATCGACCGATTTTTGTCGCATCGGGTTGTTGGTATGGCATTATAAAATGTTGTTGCCTTTCTGCACACCAGTCACGAAATTGAATTTCTTTTTCAAGAAATTGTGATTATCTCACACTTGATCAAGCCACAATACAGTGTAGATTTGCACAATTGCTCCGTACTGTTTGTCTAATATTGGGTACTCGCTAGACTCAATTGTTTCTGGATCAGGGAAAGTTCGAGCCTGTACATACCCATGTTACAAATAACAAACTTGGTGAGCCTCCTTGCATTCCTTTCGTGGAAAGCTAGTGTCATTTAGTAGTAAATAATAGAAAGGATGGTTGCTTTCTTTCTTTCTTTCTTTAGCCTTTAGGAACCTTTTTAACTATATGTATACTTTTAGGTGTCGCGTTATCTGATGGGTTGCAACAGGAGATACTATCAAAGAAAAGGGCAAAGTTCGTTAGCTGCAAAGAGGATAATCTAATAGTGCAAAAGGAGTTGAAACTTCAAATATTCAAAAGGGTTAGCTAAGCAATAGTGTAGTTGTTGTTCACAAAATGTTACCATCAAATTTAGACTTTAATCAAGAGTTTCGAATTTGAGACAAATGCAGGTGGCTTTGTGTCTAAAGAAGTCTATTTTCATTGCATCTATATTTTTAATGCAAACTGGGGAAAATCATTGAAGTGTCTTGTGTTTTGAATGCAAATTGCGGTTGTATTTGTTGTACCATCATCAATTATGTGCATGGATTGGAGAAAAAAATATATCATAGGAATTTAAACTTTTGAATTCATGATTATTCCTCTGTTATATATGAAATTTATAATTCTTTATTAGATGATATGTTTTTTTTATAAACACGTGTGTGTCACACGTGCACGACCACTAGTGTATAGTAATAATATACAGTAGGTAGTCCATGTCTTAGATCATAAGCTAGATTTCAGTAAGTGCCTGGTACTAGTATTATTGAAAGTTAGCATCATTTAGATCATTGATTAAGATGAACTTTCTTTGCTTTCACTAGAAACTTTTTTTAACTATGCATACTTTTAGGTGTCACTTATCTGACTGCAACAGGAATTATCTTTGACTTAATGGCTGCAAAGAGGATAAGAAAAGTGCAAAAACAGAAGAAGCCCTTCAAACAAAAGGGATCGACACCCCCCCAATTGCGTTGTTCACCAAAAGAGGGGATCATTCAATTGGTGCGTCTTTTCACACAACAATGAGACGAACAGCCCCAATGAATTTATGTGGTGCAGCTTATAAAGGCTACTTTTTTCATACACACCTAAGTCTCCCTGCATCCCTTTTGTGGAAAATCAGTATGATTTAGTAAATAATAGAAAGCGCGGTTTCTTTCTTTCTTTAACCTTTAGGAATCTTTAACTATCTATATACTTTTAGGCGTCACATTGTCTGATGGGTTCTAACCTAATTGTTTCAAACATATCAGTGTTGCAACAGGAGATACTATCAAAGAAAAGTGCAAAGTTAAGAAAGGTGCAAAAAGAGGAGAAGCCCTTAAAAGAGAAGGGATATAAGAAAGGTGCAAAAAGAGGAGAAGCCCTTCAAAGAGAAGGGATTTAAGATGGTTCTTTTCATGAATTTTTGGCCCCATAATGTGTGAGGCAGAAACTTCAGAAATGATAATTTAGCTATTGACCTTGGCTGATACAAGAAATAAATTGCTAAAATGCTTAACAAGTTTTGCAACTGGTTCTGTCATTTGGCATCCCGATTGCGTTGTTCACCAAAATGTTACCCTCCAACTGGTGCTTGGTACCAGTAGTATTGACAACACAAGAGTAACATATCAGTGATTGAAGAAATAAACTTTATTTGTTCCACTAAAAACTGTATACCATGGTCTGACCATGGAGATTAGGCGGCGGAGACTCCGGTGGTCCCTACAAACCAAAAACAGCCAGCACGACCACAGGTGCCAGCGAGGAGTGGCACCTGGGCATGCCACGTGTGCACTCGGCATCACCATAGCCCCAAGTCACCAATGGGAGGAGACCCCTTATCCGCTGCTCTTATCCTCCGTCTGTGGCCTCCGCTCAGCTGCGCGTAGATAACGAACTCTCCCGCCCTCACAAAACGCCCTTCACGACACGCACCCACCAGAGGGAAAAAAGGCAACACCGCCGCCGCGTCGACGACGATGGCAGCCTCGCTCCAAGCCGCGGCCACCTTGATGCAGCCAGCCAAGATCGGCGGCCGGGCGCCCTCCGCCTCGCTGCCGTCCCGCCCGTCCTCGCACCTCGCCAGGGCGTTCGGCGTCGACGCCGGCGCCGCCAGGATCACGTGCTCCCTCCAGTCCGACTTCAGGGACGTCGCCAGCAAGTGCGTCGACGCCGCCAAGCTCGCCGGCTTCGCGCTCGCCACCTCGGCGCTCCTCGTCTCGGTAAGCACGCATTATCAGCAAGCTTCCCAGCTGCCTGCTTCTCGAGATCGATCGAAGTTGATGTCAATGACACGCGTGTGTGTGGTGTGTGCAGGGCGCGAGCGCGGAGGGCACGCCCAAGAGGCTGACCTACGACGAGATCCAGAGCAAGACGTACCTGGAGGTGAAGGGCACGGGCACGGCGAACCAGTGCCCGACCATCGACGGCGGCGTGGAGGCGTTCCCGTTCAAGGTCGGCAAGTACCAGATGAAGAAGCTGTGCCTGGAGCCGACGTCCTTCACCGTCAAGGCGGAGGGCATCGCCAAGAACGCGCCGCCCGAGTTTCAGAAGACCAAGCTCATGACCCGCCTCACCTACACGCTGGACGAGATCGAGGGCCCGCTCGACGTCGGCTCCGACGGCACCCTCAAGTTCGAGGAGAAGGACGGCATCGACTACGCCGCCGTCACCGTGCAGCTCCCGGGCGGCGAGCGCGTGCCGTTCCTCTTCACCGTCAAGCAGCTCGTCGCCACCGGCAAGCCCGAGAGCTTCGGCGGGCCCTTCCTCGTGCCCAGCTACCGTGGCTCCTCCTTCCTCGACCCCAAGGGCCGTGGTGGCTCCACCGGGTACGACAACGCCGTCGCGCTCCCCGCCGGAGGCAGAGGCGACGAGGAGGAGCTCCAGAAGGAGAACATCAAGAACGCCGCCTCGTCGACCGGCAACATCACGTTGAGCGTCACCAAGAGCAACCCAGAGACCGGCGAGGTCATCGGCGTCTTCGAGAGCGTGCAGCCGTCGGACACCGACCTCGGCGCCAAGGCGCCCAAGGATGTCAAGATCCAGGGGATCTGGTACGCGCAGCTCGAGTGATTGGTTCGTTCTAACTGCTAGGCGTCGGACCGTCATGGATCGGACCTTGGAAAAGTGTACCATGGAGAACTTTTGAGAGCAGGGGAGGAGGGATCGTGTATGTACCTATTAATGCAAATTCGGGCTGTTGGTTTTTAATTTCAGTTTGGGTTTCTTCTTTCTTGTGTTCTCATGAACTCCCTTGTGCAAACACAAACTAAGAGGCTGTTTGATGATACCAGAGATTAATTGTTAGTTATAAAAAATAGTCATAGAAAAAGTTAGCTAATAAGCTCGCACTAGCTTAGCACAAGAGCTAATAGTCCATTGCTATAAACGTATGAACCTATTAGCCAAGTATCTAAACACACATGGGCTGATAGTTAGCTATCTAAACACACATAGGCATTTAGCTGATCTAAACATGCACTTAAGCCTAAAGCACCAATAAATTCAACCGCAAAGACCTAATCGCTTGAGCCTAAGGTCCTGTAATCTGATTGGGATCCAAACAAGTTGGATTATATGGTAGATTATTATAGTCAAAACCCAAGATTTAGACGTTCTTCTCCGCACAAAACATTTAGATGTTCTTCTTGACAACCGGCAGGAGCATATTTTTTAGATAAAGGGAGTTTATATCATCAAGCAAATGAAGTCTCGGTCTCTACATTAGACGATGTAATGCGATAGTCATCAAGGGCCTTTGTTTTTCCTTCTCAAAAGGTTTCTTGTATTGAGTCTATCCCTAATGAGGACCCAAAAGAAAAACTTGTGTTTGCTCAAATTGCTTGAGGACCATAACCAAGAGAAAATGGGGTGAGGCTTCCATGGTCCCTAACGGCAGGGAGTAAGCTTTTTTGCTACTAAATTGAGCTGATCCCCAAGAGTATTGCCAGACATCAGACACTTTCTCATCCCATTGTCTTTCTTGGATAATGGACCATACTTCTAGTTGACTGGCAGCCTGTGTGGAAAGGGGCAGACTAAAAGTCATGTTGTGATCTAGAAAACCCTGACAGAGCAATTTGGTTTTCTAGCAAAGGAGAAGAGCTAGGGGAAGGTGACTTCTAGGGAGGAACCAGTCCACTGATCTTACAAAAAAAAAAGGATTGAGGTGCCTTTATTTGGAACGCGGGTTCTGAAACCCTGGAATTTGACAAAAAGTTTCATGATATCCTTTGACACAAAACGTAGAAAATTTGTCCCTTAAGGCCTTGTTCGTTTTGGCCCGGAACGCCCCGGAACGCGGCCTGATCCGCCCGGATTGACATGGCCCGGTTCGAAGTCAGGTCGGGCCAGGATTGGTCGTTCGGTTAGATACGGCCCGGAATAAAAATGGGTCAATCCGGGCCTTTCTTCCCCCTCTTTGGCCCGGAACCGAGACGGACCCTCGTAGGTCCGGAACCTATCCAGGCGACGCGAGCCGGTGCGACTCGAGCGGACGTGAGCGGCACGAGGCGACGGCGCGGCGCATCATGGGGACGCGACGGCGCTACACGAGGCGACGGTGACGGCGACCGCATCCCATCGAACGTCCGCGCTCTCCGCCGCCTTCTTTCCAGGAACGCATCGCCCTCATCTTCCTTGCCCCCTTCTCTCCCCGGCGCTAGGGTTCTTGCTTGCTTGCGCTCGATCCGTCGCTAGATGCTTGCTAGATTCGTCGCTCGATCCGTCGCTCGGGCGCTAAGGTTCTTGCCCTTTTCCTCTGTATATCCAATCCCATGTTGCTACACTACGTCTACGAGTGCTTCCCCTCTTGTGTTTGTTCCTTTTCTCCTTGCTAGTATTTCCATTATAAGAAGCAGCTCGCAGCTTTCCTGGCCGGCCAGCGACGGCGATGCACACCACACTGCTTGTGCTTTGGGAATTGTTGCTACTGAATTACATGTCTTCGTCCAAGTTCATGAGAATATTCAGTGTATAGGGGAGAGCCAGAGCTTACTAGCTTCTTTTCCCAAGCACTTTGGGAAGCCGTAGCTCGGTTATACTGTATCTATTTTCTACTCCTACCTTACTAGCTTCTTTTCTCAAGCACTAATTAGAACCTGCTACTAGGTGCCAACTTCTGAAACTAGTCTATTTGGCACTACTGTCCTCGAACCCTGTTGATTGGCTAGATCCAAATTGATGATCTTTGTGAGACGTCATTTGCTCTAAAGCAACCCCAGGCTGCAGTTTCTTGGATGGGTGATGATTGATAATCTCGTTTCTGAACATGAGTACTAATAGTGTTACTAGTAGTGAAATACCTAGTTAGTGACGATCGGGATGTATTTCTGGACTTCTGGTGTCTCTTTTTGTGCTCTTGTCGATTGTAGCATTTCCGTATTCTCTATGATTGTTGCTTCCAGATTGATGTTTCTGGACTACTGTGGGGAGGTGCTAGCTTGCTCGTGACGTTCTGTTAGAAAAAACAGCGTGCTGCACTTTTATGGAAAACTATTGGAAAACCTTGGAAAAGTAGGGTAGTCAGCCGATGCAATTAGATATGGAGCTACACCTCTGCTCCTTTTGAGAATTCACATTACAAGCTTATTATTTTGATTTGCTCCTTTTTTGCGAATGCGCGTAACCGATAAAAGGAACCGTGCGGAATCAGCGATTATAGCATGTAGTAGAACTAGAAATACTGGTATTGTATTAAAAAATCCTATTATGTATTGCAAAAAGTTACCATGTATCAGTTCTGATTACTGAAACTACTAATGAGAAGAATTTTGGAAACTGCAACTCTGAAAAATGACAGCTCCATGGTTGTTGTATCTTTGTTCATTTGTTTGTCTATCACAAATTGAAATGCATGAGGATGGTGCTTCATTGTTTGTGAATAATACTGAAATAACCTGCAACAGGAACATATTCAACGTGCTCGGCTGGTCAGGTTTGGGATGGTTTTGGATGATTTTGGATGATTGAATAGTATTCTGTGAGAGAGAATAAACTGAAACAAGCTGGAACAAGCTGGGACATGACCAGCCGAACGTCTTGATTGTTTCTATTAGCTCACTTTGTTTCTAAGAAAATGCACTTCTAAGTTGTTCACTGTGCTTCTGTTCTAGTATCAGTATTCTTAGTATTATTTTGACCGTTTGTATTGTAGCTACACCATGAGGTTTTCTTAGTATTATTTTGACTGCTATAAGAACTGTTCCTGTATGTAGTAGTGTCCTTGTCTCAGGTTTTCAATGATCTCACTAGAATTACTCAGATATAATGGTGGGTTTAGTTACTGAATCTTTTGTGTTGTTTGTTCAGCGCTAGTTGGTTATTCAGTTTCACCAGATGGTTTCTTGTTACTTATATTATTATCTAGATGATGTCTTGATTTGCCAAATGGCATGCAAAAGCAGCTCAAATTAGTCTAAAACTCTGAAATGCTCAAATCAGTCTAAAACTCTGAAATCCTTCCTACTGTCTTTTTATCAGGATAACGGGGTGGGCATAAGCTTATGCTGCTACTTGCAACATCTGAATATTCTATTTTTCTAACATGTGTGTTAGTCTTAATAAAAACTTTGAATTTCAGGCGTGGACTTGGTTTATGCTATATGCTTGTCTCTTCTCAGTTCTGTTGTTATTTGGTTACTAACAGACCGGTAACATTGCTGTTATGGAAGCCAGTTACCGAGAAGTAGTAGTGACTGCAGCAGTAAAGTTATTTCAAATACTCAATTATCACCTCTATAGCCGGTTGCATGAATATAACAGGAGCAGGAGTTATATGCAGCTGTGTGCCTACTAGTGCTAGGATTATTTAAGGGCAGGACTTGAACTGTCAACCAAACTAATAGGCCGATCAGTAGAGTTTTTACAAATCACACTGGTGAGGCGAATGGTCCAGTATCTCACTCTCAGCTAAGGTAGTTCAGAGCAAGGCTAGTTCCCGTCAATTATTCATGTTATTTTGATATACTATATTTGTAGTTCTTTATCTCTCTATTTTGATTCTAGAGCAGTTCAGTACTTTAGTTTGTTTCTGAATTCTGTGATGTGGTTGGTCACAAAGTGAGTTTCTGAATTCTGGAGCAGTTCAGTACTTTAGTACATGATCATGATGTGCATGCCAAAAGTCGCCACAAATTATCTCATAAGCATGCTTATGTACACTATCTCAGGGGGTAAGTATGTGTAAATGATGTCTGCAGTTGGACCTTGCAAGTAGGCGTAGTCTAGCTGTTCACTCTTGCTCTTGTAGGACTTTGTCAGTATCATTAATAAAGCAGGTCCAAATCTAGCTGTGCAATGCAATGAACTATTCCACTTGTTACTATTTGTCTAGCAATACCTTTTCTTAACAAATTCCTTTTCTTGTTACTTGTAGATCCCTCCGGCACCATTTGGAATTGAATTACTGGAGCAAGTGGGAGTTACAAAAGTCTATCACTACAAGAGTGACCGTTGTGAAGTTGCTTCCCGTTTCTCGTAGATTAGTAGTAGTTCGGTAGTTGGGCACCAATGTACCATGGTTAAATGGGACTTACAGCTTATTATTTATGTTCAAGTTCAACAACCTTCATGTTTGTTTTGGATTCATGTCTTCGATACCCTGCTGTAGCTTTGGTACTGCACATTGATCTCATTTTTTTTGTTGATGACAAGCACTTACATCTGTTTGTCAGGTCATGAAATTTCTGTTGGGTTTTGCTTTGCATGGTAATTTGAATTGTTTCAAGCTTGATCATATTTTGTCGTGTTAGTTAAATGTCTGGATATGTGAACATGCTATTCATCCACAGCCAAAGCGAACAACAAAGGGATTCATCCCCGGCCAAAGCGCAACAACGAAAATAGAAGCCTCACCCTGGATTGATTACACGAGGTGCATGTGGAGAATGAAACTCGGACGGACAACCAAAGGCCTAGAATGAGTGATAGCAAGTGGATCAACTAATTCCAGGCCTGGATTGGATCCCCAGCTGCCGAACGAGGCCTAAGGGTACGTGTTCCTTAGGGCAAAAATAACTTTCCCGACAGCACAATCAATTATTTACAGCTCAAACGGAAGGGGTCAAGACGTGAATACCGATGATGTACAGAGTCAACGGAGACGGGACCAACGTCAGCCATCAACGGCGATTGCAGGGTAGTGTAGGTGCCAGGGGAGATGTGCGTGAGAAGTGAGAACAGTAAGGAACGGCACGAGGCACCGGGGAAGTCGTTGAGCAAAACAACGAAAAGGATGCGGTGACTACGAGTGACCAGTGAGGGCGCCATGCGAGAAAGAGGAAAAAAAGTGGAGGTCGGTGGTCGGTCGTCGGTGCTGGGTGTTACGGTGGGGGTGGGCGTGGGCCAGCTGCCACGCCGGGCAGCGCTGCGCAGAGATTCCCTCCGGCGACCGGCATGGCATGGGCATGGCTGGTCGTATCGTATGCATGCGCCGTGTGAGCGCGCGGGCCGGCAGCAGCGCGTCCAGGGCAGGCCGTGCCCGTGCCCGTGCCCGTGCGCACACGGCTAGGGAGGGGGATGCGTAGGTGAAGGTGTAAGGTCAGCTAACCTACCAGGCGTCCAGGCCATCTGCCTGCCATCGCGGCCAGCCAGTCCCGGGCCTGGGCACCGGGCATCGGGCAAGCCGGTAAGCCCACGCACGCGTTTGGTGGTGGAACGTGGGGGGAGGGAGAGGCCGTCACATTCGGCTTCGGGGTGGGATGTTGCAAGGTGCAAAGCTAGTGCCGGCGCTGCATCTGCACTTGCACATATGTGGCCGGTGTTGGTGACCATCATCCACTCAGTCACCTTGCCAGGTCCCAACTCCCAAGCGGCTAACCACTTGCCTCTCTCTCTCTCTGGGTTTGATGCAAGTAGCAAGTTCCTTCTTTCAGAATTCAGATGCATGCTCTGTAGTGCACGAGCACGACTCAGACTGAAAAGGGATGCACGTTGCAACGGTGGAGGGTGGTCAACTTTTTTTTTTTTTTTGAGAAACGGAGGGTGGTCACCTGAACCTAAGACTTTCTTTAGAGACCCAGCCCAGGCCCATGACGAGGCCCAGGCTTTTTCCTTTCTCCCTTGTCACGACAACAGCTGGGAACTTTCTAATTTAACACAAGAGTCACCCTTCCTCTAAAACTCGCTCCTCTGTGAAAATTTTCTACTTGAAGAAAAAGGCTGCTCTGGTTATTACTACACGCACAAGTTGTACTAGGCGGCAAAAAGGTGCAGAGCAGATCCAGAAAAAGGTCTCGCCTCGCCAAAAGTTCAGCCGCCTCTGCCTGCCTGACAGACAGGAGTATAGCAGATTCGGCACAGAGCGTAGCGGATTCTTCTTCTCTGCCAAATGGCAGTAAGCCAGTCGTAACGACACAGGATGAAAAGCAGATCCTAAACCTTCCGAATCAGAACCAACCACGGTGCAATAGAGTCAGCAAAATAAGCATGTTCGGCAGGCCGTAAACGATCGTGGATTATTTGCTGTTGGCTGGTTTGGTGTGAGAGAAAATACTGTTCCAATCAACGATTACTGTTCCAATAAAACAATCTAATGAATTTCCATAGCTAAAGTCCAGCGGGGCTTTCGCTATTAGTTTTTTTTTTCCAGCCACAGCTGACTAGTATATAGACATGTAGTATTAGTATACTACTAGTATTCAACACAGCAAGAATTTTCCTCCCGTTGGTTTGATCAAACGCCTCCCTTTCAACGTAGAACAATCAAGAAGGGTGCAACCCAACGCATCCCTCTCAACGAAGAACAATCAAGAAGAGTGCAACGGTATCAGAATTAGGAAACCAAAAGCCAGATCATCCATCAACCTTAGATAGCATCAGGAAATCAAGCAATGATATATCAGCATTGTACAGTTCAACTTGACATCTAGCTTGGAGATGAAAGTGAGTTAATCAAACAAACAGATAGCATCCTATTTTTACACTTGCAATGAAGGAGGGGTAATCATGCACAAGGAGAAGGAGCTGCACATCACCTTACACATCAGAATGGGACATCCTGGAAGAAATAATAACCATTGCCACGAGCAAGCAATTAATTAAGCAAAACACCTCGTCATCTACCATCATTCGCTGTCCAAGAAGAGAAGAAGGGCGTACCCAGTGCAGAGAGCTCCCGCTCAGGGTCACAACACAGTCTTCAAGAATTGGCTTCAAGGTCACGGGATATGATCAATGGGATCAGTCGCTGGCTTATGACATGATCAATGGGATCAGTCACTGCTAAGCCAATGCTTACAAGAAATAGCAAAACCAATAGAAATCAGCCGGCTTGAGGTAAGAAGCACTGCAAAAATATAATCCAAGCATTGCCTTAGAATATTCAGATAATTTTAACAAACCCAAGTATTAGAATAGAACTTTCAGATGACACTACCAATCGCAATTGCAAATTGCCAATTGTAACTTGCAATTCATCTACTGATACTATGATTTGCACATCAGTAGATGAATCAGTTAGTACATTAGTATAAGCTAATCATGTTCAGCTCAATCGGGCCCTGACATGGTAAAGCAGCAGCAAATGATCTGTATAAATAATTTCTCTTGATTTCTTCCATTATCTTTCCAACAAATGAAAGGGCAGTATCAGCAATATCACTGGAAACACCAGAGAAAGATAAGGAAAAGCTCAGATTTCCTTCCTCACAGCTTACATGGGCATAACTGAATTATTCACATAATATCGAATCATCATCATCATGGTGGTAAGAAAAGAAAGAAAAAAGAGAGAGAAGTAAAAAAGAAGGAGAAAAAGGCAAGAATTATCCATCTAGCGAGAGAACACCACCGGATCAGCAGCCGAAGAAGGACAAGGGGTGTCGATCCTTCCTCTGATTCGTCGTGGCCGTTCTCGCGAGCTAGAGGCGGTGTAGCGTGTCGTAGCGGGCACCCATCTGATCGGCCTCGGCAGCCGCGTCAAGGGGCGGCGGCAGGTTCAGATCGAACGGCAGGGGCGCGCGGGACGCGGCCGCGTCGTCGCCGCAGGCGTCTTCGCAGAGGACGGACGACGAGGATCCGCAGTAGCTGTGGCAGTCCTCGTCGTCGTCCTCCTCCCAGGGCGCGGCGGCGCTCCGCGGCAGGGCGGCGGCGCGGGGTGCGCCGCCGCTCCACGACTCGACTGTGCTGCTGTGGCTGGACGTGGCCGCCGCCGCGGGGGCGGCGGAGGCGGAGGGGGCCCTGTGCCGCGGGACCGGGGCCGCGGCGCTGGGGAAGTTGGTGCGTGCGGTGGGCCCGCGGAGGGATCGGGCGGCGGCGTCGTAGGCGCGCGCGGCGGCCTCGGCGGAGTCGAAGGTGCCCAGCCAGATCGGGGTCTTCTTGGCCGGGTCCCGGATCTCGGCGGCGTAGCGCCCCGACGGCCGCCTCCGCACGCCGCGGTACCGGATCTCCGGCGACGGCGAGGGCTGTGGCGGCTTCGCCCGGCGCATCGCGGACCGGAGGGGAGGGGGGCGAGCGGCGGAGAGCGCACGCGGGGCGGGGCGGGGCGCGGCAGGCTAGGGTTTGGCCACTAGTTTATTTTTCCTCCCCTGCTCTGGGGCTGGGCGGCTGGGTTCCTCCCCCACCCTGGTTTCTCCTTGGTTTTTTGGTCTTTTTTGCGCTTCGGTTTCTCCTCCGGCCCCATCTGCCGTGCAGCCGTGCTCCTGTGGGCTGTAGCCCTGTGCCCCGTGCTCTCTTGATTGGGGATGGCGGATGGCCGGGTGGGTGGGTCGCTCCGGTTTCTCTGGCTGGAGACGTTGCCCCACCGCGCGCCCCCGCCACAATCTGGTTGGCGCGTTAGCCGCTAGCGTTCCCCGGTGGGTGTCGGGGTCGGGGTCGGGGTCGGGGTCGTCGGGTCGGCCCGCGCCTACCCCGTCCGTGGCCTTTTCTGCTCGGGGCATATGCCTACGCCAGCTGAAGTCGGCCCGGCATACTGGGGCCCGCATAAATGTTGGCCAATACGACTTGCTCCGGTTAACCAATATAAAAGAATGCAATTATTATTTAGAATCAAATGCTTCCAAATTTAACTAAATTTATACAAAAGAATACTAAAATTTATGATATATAAAATAAGTACATTAGATTAATTACGGAATACATTTTTGTATTAAACTGATTTTATTAGAGACAAAAATATGAACTATCACTCAAAAATTTAGTCAAATTTGAATTACTTTAACGGACACGGATACTATAGTTGCGTTTTTTTGGACGGATGTAGTACATGTGATCAAAGTCAAAATATTCTAAACTAAATTTATAGAAAATAGTATCAATAATTATGATTCTAAATAAATGCAGCCTCCGTTCTGAAAAAAGGTAAAGTATCCAAACATTTTTATGACTAAAAAAAGGAGTTTGTTAAAACACTAACTTGACTCTTACTGATTAGTTAGTTTGGTTAGCAATTTGCTCAAATTTTCTAGTAACGCATAGTTTAAAAAGGCATGCATACATGTCATTGATTTGGACCACCAATTGTAAAAATTATTTTGGGCAAGATTGTGTTTAGAAGGCATTGCATAGATGTGGTTTAAAATGCAGGCACATATGGATGTAGTCGAGCAGTCTAGAATACCTTATAATTTGAGACAAAATTTTAAACATTTCAACCCCTTGTATTTTAGAATAGAGAGAGTATATTTTAGGGAGTATATTATAAAATATACTTCATAACGATTCTAATGATGTTTACTCTCTTCATTCTAAATTATAAGTCACTCTAAATTATAAATCGTTTTAGCTTCTTTTGGTGCATAGTTTTATCTATATACACCTAGATATATATATACTAGAAAAGCCATAGCAGCTTAAAATTTGGAAATGAAGGGAGTATTATAGTAAATATTACTAGTATTTTTAACATGGTTAAACTGAAGAAGTTTTGGTTTAGCATCGTAATTAGAAGTGCACTTTTTTTGGATGGAAAGATAAACTTGTAAGGCTTGTTTGCGTAATAACTTCTAAGCTGATGCTTATATCAAAGAAATTGCAAATAGTGAGACAGGATCATTAGCCATAGATCTAACGTGTCTATTTGCTTTTGGAATAAACAACGAGTCCTAGGATATCTACTAGTACATGATAAGAGATAGAGTGAGAGAGAGAGGGGTGAAGGGGTGCAAACCATCGGCCGCCTTGAAGAAGATTGGCTCGCCATAGCAGTGCTTGGCGATAACCCGGTGGCGGTGCTGAGTCGAAGGGCGGCGGTGCAGTGGCGGTGTCGTCCAGGGGTCGGTGTAGAGGTCGCAAGACAGCCCGGCGTCGTAATGACCCTTTCGGTGTAGATGTAGATGGCAGGCGCTCATGGCCGGCGCGCCTCTGTGATCGGTTAGGGTTTTGAGGTGGGGTGCTAGGGCGGCTCAAGTGAACCTCGTGTTAGGGCTATTTATTAGGTCTGATTAGGTCGAGGGTGGGGTGTTGCTCGCTTGCAAAGTCGATCGTGAATTTTTCGTGCTTGGAATGCTGTTTTTCTCTCACACCAAACCTATACCAACAAGAATAATCCACGATGACGACGGCCTCCCTAAGCAGTGTTGTATATTAGAGTTGGGCGTCTCCGATCAGGACGCGGATCCTGGTCACGATGACGTTCCCATTTAAGTTAAAAACAAAAAAAGTTAGGTCAGATCTACTTTTCTGAATTCTCTATTTGTGTAGCTTCGTCGGGAAGTGCTTCTTGCATCGCTCAACCAAACAAAGGCTGTAGCGTAGATACGTATGACATTTGGCAGACAATCAACAAGTCAAAAATAACTGACGGGCAAGTCTACCGATTTTGAGGAACGAAAAAACAACTAAAAAAAATGGACACTTGTGGTACTCGCTGGATTAGTCAATTGATGGTTGTAAATACATGACGTATATATTTTTTAGAGAGAATTCTGTATTTGACACCGAAACAAATCACTCTTCCGTATTTGGCATTGGAAATTTTAAACTTTCTTATCTAGCATCAACTTGAAAAAAATTTTCATATATGACACTTCCGTTCATTTGATGCAGTAACGGTATCAAGTGCCACCTAAAATGATATATATGTTCCTCTATGTACCGGCAACATATAGTGTCAGATAGAAAAAGAATAAATAAATATAATGTCAAATAAAGAAATCACATATATCACAAAAAGGAAAAGAATAAATGGACGTAACGTGAAAGCAGATCTTTGTCGAAAACGAAGCCCTTTGGAAACAATGAACAAAACGCAAAGCTACTCTTCAGCGGCATGGACAGGTGGTCGTAGCTCACCTTCAGCACCGGCAGTACCAGATTCTTCACCTCATTATCAGCCCACAAATCGTTATTCAGGACTTCATCCCAGTGCTTCCAGCTGGTTGAAGCACCCAGGGCACTACCAGCTGCCTCTGCCGCCAATGGCAAGCCCTGACATTTCTTCGCGATCTTCTCACCGATCTCTACAAGTTCTTGGTCGACGTTGGCATCACTATTCGACAGTGCCCATCGCTGGCATACACGCCAGCAGTCTTCATCTGACAAGCATTTGAGATGATACACCTTGGTGCTCACCATCCTGGTAACCTTGTTGCTCCTCGTCGTCACGGCAACCGCGCTCCCCGGAGCGCAGCGGCTCAGCGGGGCCGTCAGGCTGTTCCAGTGGCTGGGATTGTCATTCCACACGTCGTCGAGAACGATCAAGCACCTCTTCCCCGCAAGGTGCTCGACTATGAGCTCATGAAGCGTGCTCAACTCGCCGCACTCCGGGCGCGATCTGGTGACCGCCTCGACGATCTTGCGGGTCACGCTGACGACGTCAAACTCCTGGGATACCCAAATCCAGTGTGTCAGTTCGAAGCACGACTTCACGGCCTCCATGCCGCAGACGTGCTGCATCAGAGCCGTCTTGCCGACGCCGGCCATCCCGACGATGGGCACGACAGCGTAGGTCCTCCCGCCGTCCGGCTCCCCGCGTACCAGCGCGGCGACCCTCTCGATGTCGCGCTGCCGCCCGTGGAGGCGCTCGGGACGGGGAAGAGCGTTGCTTGGCACGAGCGGGCTCGCCGCGGGCCGGGGCGCGCCGTCACCAGGCCGTAGCCGGAGCTTCTTCCTGTCCGACGCGATCTCCTCGTACCTCGCCCAGATGCCGTCGATCTTGCCGCGGAGCCGCCTCGCGATCTCCTCGTACCGCGCCCCCGCCCCGCGAGATGGGGCCAGCGCCGGCCGGTGAGCCCGCCCCGCCGCCGCGTCCCCTGCCGGAAGCTCGCCCCGCCCCGCTGCCGTGACCTCTGCTGGACCCGCGCGTCAATCTGCCACCATGGGGAGACCTCGGCTGAGGGACCGGCGCCTCTAGCTGAGGGACCGGCGCTTCCTGGGCGCTGACGTTCGACGGCTCCTCCGCCCCATCCTCATCTCCTCCGGCTTCGGGTTTTTTTTTCACAAGGAGAGAAGACTGACGGGGGAAGAAGGGGAGCGAGCGTGCGAGTTTCGCCCGTAGCGACTGCCGAGCAGCTGCGCGCGATCAAATTAAATAGAGGGATATTTTGGTAGTTATTAAGAAAAACTGATATGGTCAACGAAGTCAATAAACGGATGGATGATCAAAATGGATGGAAGTGCCATATACGGAAAGAATTTTTAAGTTGATGCTAGATAAAAAAGTTTAAAATTTCCAATGTCAAATACAAAAGAGTGATTTGTTTCAATACCAAATACAGAATTCTCCTTTTTTTAACATGATTGGCAGCTACCACTATGGTGCTGCTATGCATAACCTTAAGCTAACTCAGTTTTATCTGTCATGACTCCGGTAACCTTGCACGCCAAATTAGTATAAGGCTTAAATACCTATTCGGTGAAGTTAAATTCTTGAAGCTACCTATCTCAAGGAAACCTTGAGTCTCTGGAAGCTAGAGATATGTTAGCAACATTGAATTTATTTTGTGTATAGATATTTAAATTATTTTAGTTTAGTCTCCAGACTACATATCCAACCTGATCTTAAGCTAGAGTTGTGCTAAACGAACACTAAATAACTAAAAAAAAACTTTCAAATGTTTCGTAGGTAACCATGATGAAACTGCTCGTAGCAAACATCTTGCGACTATATCACACATATAAGTGTCGAGCTATGTTTTGGCTCAAGCTCTTTGTCGCTCTAGATCACCTAATCGCTACTAGATTTTTTTTGTCAAGCTAATGAGATTGAATCAAAGCAGATCCATGGCTGGATAGCCTGGATCACGAGCAAACCGTCACTTTTACCACTAGCTACTACTACTAATCATTATTGAAATATCTCTTTTATCTCTATGTTCCTAGTGCACTCAGCACTGTATCGAAACTAACTAACTAGGTTCGCAAGTTTGTTTAAAACTTATATACGTCTGCATCTCCTTGTGTCATCAGATTTTACTTACATATCATATTATTTAATATTATCTTTGTCCTAAAACAATGTCGTTTTAGTTTTACCTTGTAAGTCCAAGTATCTTATGTTTAACTAAATTTAAAGAAAAAACTATTAACATAATAATACATTTATGACATCGAATATAATTGCTATGAAACTATATTTTATGACGAATTTAATTATATTTATATAATATTATAAATATTGATATGTTTATACAAACTTAATTAAATTTAATATCATTTAAGTTAGAATAAAACCAGAATGACAATATTTGCTCATTTTAGGTCACAAAGGTAGTATGAACGGATATCGTCGATCCGGACTTCTGTTTGCTGGCAGCATTTGTCGAGAAATTGGGGAGTCTAAAGTTTTGCCTTGCACTTTTAGCCTTTTTTTTTGACAAATGGATCCAAACAGGTAGGTTAAAAGTGAGCAAAATGGAAGGCTAAATTTTATCCCTAAAAACATTAGGATGTGAAGGACACCTTATTTTACACTTTTAGTCTTTTTTTTACGATGGATTTAAACATCAAGTAAGGGCTAAAGTTTAGCAGAAAAATTTAAAGGCTTTTTTTTACGATGGATTTAAACATCAAGTAAGGGCTAAAGTTTAGCAGAAAAATTTAAAGGCTAAACTTTTGCGATCACAAATGGATCCGGGTGTAAGACGGCCCAAAAGCTCGGGCCGTCGAACCCATCCGTCCAGCGAGCCAGCGACCGTTTCAGCAGCTGCGCACTAGCCCACGCCGCTGCGTTTCGCCCAAAAAAAAAAGGACCGAAAAAAGACCATTCCTCTCGAGCGTGCTCCCGACTCGCCGCCCCCTCCGCCCCAGCCTCCCACCGGGCACCGGGCACCGGCCACCGCCTCTCCGCGCCGGTACCGGCCGCCATGAACTCCACCTCCTCGGGCCGCCGCGCCCCCTCATCTTCGGCCGCGGTCGCCTCGTCGCCAGGCCAGAAGCGGGCGAGGGATGAGGCCAGCAGCGGGTTCCCATCCGACCCCGACCCCGCCAAAAACCCTCGCCGCGCTTTCGCCTCCTCCCCGTTCGCAGACTTCGGCACCTACATGGCCGCGAAGAACAGCAAGCTCGCCGCGCAGTTCGACGCCGACGCCTCCACCTCCGGCGCGGCCGCCGGCGGTCTATTCGATGGCGTCTCCATCTTCGTCGACGGCTTCACGGTCCCTTCTAGCCAGGTGACTGCCGCGCGCCACCAGCTCATGCTCATCTTAAGGGTTCTCATACACCACAATTTAATTACTGTAGACGCAACGGTATCGATCATGTCGATTTGACTTTTTTTTCCCGGGGGTTTGTTTTGTGCTTGGGGTTCGGTAGGAACTGAAAGAGATTATGCTGAGCAATGGAGGCCGGTTTGTCAACTACTTCTCCAGGCACACGGTGACACACATTGTTTGCCGCAACCTGCCTGATAGCAAAATGAAGAATCTGAGGTACGTAAGGGAAGAGGGCCTCTGGGTTGCCATTATTACGCTTTCTGGTTTGAGTATGGTGATCATGCTGCTGTTTGATCCAGAGCATTCAGCAAGGGACTTCCTGTTGTGAAGCCAGCATGGGTGGTGGATTCCCTGGCAGAGAACCGGCTCCTCAACTGTATTTTCTCTTGTCCTTACTGTAGTCAGTGTAGTGATAAATGATCTGCTTCCTTACTGCAACTTTTGTTAGACTAGTGTTGTAGCTAGATTGTACATGTTGCTGGTAATACACTGGTTGGTAACAAGATTGATTGAGCTGACATTGTGCACTGATTGTAAACTTCTCCTGAAACTGAGGTAGAGGTTTTATTCTAACCATGAGCATAGCATTGTTAATAATTTGTTTCTTAGATTAAGATAGATCTCCCCACACTTCTGTCCATCCTTTATATCTATGCTTTATTACGAAGGCCTACTTGTAAACTTCTATGTGAAATCATGATCCTACACTATTTTGCTAGTTTTGTGAACATATGTCCTCATTTATGATAGGAATATCAAGATTAGTCTCTTAAAAATAAGTGCACACAGCACATAACTTCTATGCACTCATGGCTTCATGTATTCTTATGCATCTGTTTTTGTTATTTTTTGACTAAGGTGCTCCGTATCAAATAAATCAGAATAGTTCTTCAAGCCGAAAGCAGATGAAGCTTTCTGCTTTCTTTTCTGAGAAACAAAATGGAATGCGTCACAAGGGAGAACAAAACAACCAAAATAAGGATACTGAGTTTCAATCTTCGTCTGCTCAGGAGGGATCACAATATCAAAGTGGGGATTGTGAAAGTGAAGCTTCAATGGATAATTTGGAGTTATCAAAAGACTTGTTATCCTCGGATGAACAGAAGGCATCAGCATTTGAAGAAAGAGAGAGCGGAGATTTCACAGTTGATGAGGGTGAGTATGATTGTGAAACTGCCTGTTCAGAGAGCCGTAATGACACAGATGATAACCTTGGTGTGCCTCAATCCCCTGATGCAAAGTCAAGGTGTTCAAATTTATGCAGTACAAGCTCTACAGGCAGTCATTTGTCCTTGCCATTGGAGAAAAGTGCAGCTAAACCTTCTGGCCGACCACATTCAACCCTAACAGATCCGAATTTTGTTGAGAACTATTTCAAGGTATGTAGTTGGAACAAATAACAATATCTGATTTGTCAGTCACATTTGGTGCTCTATTGTCAATACAATTGCAATTTTATGTTTTGAAAGCTTCTGTTACTAAGCTTTGCTGCTTCTACTCTTGTTTGGTCATACTGGTAGTTTGATTTGATGTTCTTGTTTGGTGTTGTAGTACTCTCGACTGCACTTCATTGGGACATGGAGAAATCGGTATCGAAAGCGCTTCTCAAATTTGCTAGAAGCTAAAGGCATTAAATCGAGTGCTGATCATTCAGGGAAGAAGAAAACAATCATTCATATTGATATGGTAATCTTGTATTGCTATGGTGAGCTATAGATATGTAGAATTGCATCTTGAACGTTGAATTCTTATCAAAGAAATCTTAATTTTGTAGCTATGAGTGTGATATGTAGTTTCTTCTTTGCCCTTGGTCATATTACTTTTGCCGTCAGTTCCTGTTTAGTCACAGAAAGCTAAGCAGCCATAAAAAATTGGAAGTCAGGTCAGTTTGCAGTATGGATCAGGATTTCAAATATAGTATTGAGTCCAGTAAGCATGATGGATTGATAATGTAGTTGTACAGAGCAAAGGACCTTCTGAGGAATATGACTGTACAAAATGCTAATTGTGAATGCAAGTACCTACTGTTGATCCATTCAACAATAAACTAAGATATGTGTTGCCAGATTCTATGTGAAAAAGAGAGGCAAGCAGGTGTACATGAAATGAGGTTTATGCTTGAAAGGTTCAGTCCAAATTGTAGTTTCGAATTTTGAGTTATTAGTTGAATTTATCACTAATTGGAAGCCATTTTTTATTTTCCCTTCTGTCGTACTCTGCAATTCCAAGATGTAGTTTGGTAATGCTTGTCTTCAGGAATACGCTTGAGTTGCTTGTGTTATACTTATTACTTAATTATCTTGATTGTTGGCATAATGTTTCCACCAGGATTGCTTTTTTGTGTCTGTCGTCATCAGAAATATGCCAGAGCTGCATGATAAACCAGTAGCAGTTTGCCATTCGGACAATCCTAAAGGAACAGCAGAAATATCGTCAGCAAACTATCCAGCTCGAAATTATGGTGCTGCTATTTTATTTTCCATTAATTAAGATGTATAATTTAGTTATGTGAACACATTTGAACATAGGTTGCATCCTCATTGGTGCATTCCAGGGATAAAGGCTGGCATGTTTGTTAGAGATGCTAAAGCTCGGTGCCCTCACCTAATGATCGTTCCTTATAACTTTGATGCTTATGAGGAGGTATATTTTTTAAGAATTTTAGATAGTCCATTTGATGGCTAACTCCTCTTCTACTTTTGTTGAATTTGAGAATCTGAGTGACTGGAATTCTTGTAGGTTGCTGATCAGTTCTATGGTATTTTGCACAAACATTGCAGTAAGGTTCAGGTACACTCCAGGATTATCCATGCTACACACAGCATATCTTCATTGGTGTTACATCCCCATAGTTTGATTATTAGAGATCTACATCTACAGTTCTGACAATGTTATCCACAATTCAGGCTTTGAGTTGTGATGAAGCTTTTTTGGATATGACTGAATGCTTACATGACAATCCTGAGGAAGTAACACAGAGAATAAGAAGTGAGATTTTTCATGCAACAAAGTGTACTGCTAGTGCAGGTATTGCTGAAAACATGCTCCTAGCTCGGTTAGCTACCAGATCTGCAAAGCCTAATGGACAATGCTATATTCCATCCGAAAAGGTATATGTATGCTGTTGCTAATGGACATGCTCCTAACTGCATGTCTGTGCCTATTGTAATCTCTATACATTTATACAAACAACTCCATGCTCTAGGTGATTTTGAACGAGGACCGGAATATTCATTTTATGTAGGATTTCCATAGGATTTTTTCGAGGAAAATATTCAGCTCAATCCACGTCACCATGAAAACACATACCTAGAAGTTCTTTTTTTTGTTTTTGAAATGATGCACGTCCACAGTGCATCTGTAGATATACATTGTCGTAAAAGTTAAGATTCAAACCCAATCTACAAAAATTCACAAGAAAATAACAAAATTCATGTGCATGTGCACTAGAAGACAAAATTTTCTTCCAGTACATATACACCTGAAATTTGTTATTTTCATATGATTTTTTAGAAAATGATTTTACATTTGAACTTTTGCGACAATGTACATCTATAGATGCACTATGGATGTGCACCATTTCAAATTTTTTGAAAACTTCTAGGTATGTGTTTCAAGGGTTTTTTCACAACTGCAGCAGAGGGGTGGTTTGCACTTTGCACCAAATATTTGGCCTCTTTTTTCGTTCCTTTGAAGTTCCTTCGATCTAAACAGGGAATCACAGCTAATGAATGCATTGCTTAAACAGTTAAACAAGCTTAGGACACAATGAATCTTACGGTATCATCGTCCTGTTAGCTCCTAATATAGGCAACAAGGATATATGTAAGATCTTACCTGGAATAGTTTCCTAGGTATATTAAATCTGCTTAACTACCCTAGAGCCTAGAAGGTCTTAAGTGGCTATTCAGCTGAGTCTTACTTAAGGCCCCATGTGTAAAAAGGGAACTGACGCATGTGAAAAGAATACACTGCCTGCAACATTCTTCTGTTCCCAACAGTCCTGAAAAATAAGCTTGGAGGTTTGGATATCATGTCTATATTTTTTAATATCTCTATGAAAATATTGACTGTTGAATTATTATTTTATTTCTGGGAGTTGGTTCAATAGTTCTACTCATTCCAATGAGCTTGTTGGGTATTGAATTCAGTTATTAATTTTGTTTGTCTTTCCTTGAAGTCCTATCTGATTAAAGAAAATCACTAGTGGTGCCACTCCCTCTAAAAGGATGTACTTTGTACTACATGCTGTAGCTTGTCTTAATAAGTTGATATCATAATCTTCATAAGGAGTTAGGGGCATGCGATTTACTGACTGCAACATGTATCTCTTACAGGCTGATGATTATCTGAGTAGTCTCTCTATCAAAGCACTTCCCGGCATTGGTCATACGGTTTCATTTAAACTGAAAAGCAAAGAAATTGAATATTGTGGCCAACTTCGCAATGTTCCAAAGGTTCGTCGGCGCTATTTGTGTAGTGTAACATAAAGCAGTCCCCTTTCCTCATGGAAAGAATTTTTTTCCAGTCCTTCATTTTACAAGTATTACTGTGTTCCAGTCTCGACTTTAAATGCCATTTACTAATGCAGAATAAAATTGTTCCGTTTACAAGTCATAAGCACATTGTCTAGGTCATCTACTGTGTGATGGTCACATAATGCCAACCACATTCTTTAGGATTATATATAATTTCTTGTCTAGATGAATATTGATGTGGTTTCTCAACTACCTCCCTCCAAATATGGTTATTACATGCCAGTGCTTCTTTTTTAGGATGCCCTCCACAAGGACTTCGGAAAAAAGACTGGTGATCTTTTATGGAATTATTGTAGAGGAATTGATCATTCAGTTGTGGGATCTGTTCAGGTAGAAAAAAGAGCATCTCACTATCTCAGCCATTGCTTCAGTTGTGAGTGCCTGTGCCTGTTTTATTTTACTGAAAACTGTGCTCAACTGGTGTATGGGATGTAAATACCTGGAGCAGGCAGCTCTGCTGATCTGCTCATGCTCCCAAGAACATCTAAGAAATAGATTCAGAAATAACAATTTGAACCGTCCAGTTTTAGTAAAGCATTTGTGTTGCCTTGACGGATACACATACAAAGTGCGGCCAGGTGGGAAAGTTTTGTTAATTGCCAAGGAAAAAGTGCGGGACTGAGGATTTGAACACCTGGCTTCTCTGTTAGGTAGGAGGAGAGCACCAGGACCAATCGTTCAGCATGGTTGGTTGTGCACATATGTAGACTACATCCTGTATGCAGGATGAAGGTACTAAAATAGAGTGATGATGGTATTAGCGGAACACCTGCGGTTCGTTGGGAACTGCAGGTTGGGCTTGTGAGTCTATTTGCTCTTTTGTTAATGAATAATAATTTGGGAGCTTGTAGTTCCATGTTAATTCTGTGTTCGGATTGCAGAATTAAGCATTCCATCTTTTGTGTATTGTTGGCTCATTAGTTGAGCATATCTTGAAAGAACTATATTCTCCTTTTCTTCTTATGATTGGTATTAAATTTTAAATTGACGGAGAGTATGCTTCTGTGTATGTGGGACTCCAGCATCAGTGTGAAGGGTATTTGTTTGTTGTAATATTTTGCTTTTTGTTCTAACATCTTGCCCAACCCTTTGGAAGGAAATATGGTGATAGTAAGTTTAGTGATATTATAATTAGTTGCTCTACTAAAGTATTGTCCTCTGCACACAATGCAGGAAACAAAATCTGTGGGTGCTGAAATCAACTGGGGAGTCAGATTTAATGACAACAAAGATGTGGGTCCTTTCTGTTTCTCTGTTCTATATTATTGCAGCACTATGCCCTTTCATGTTTGATTTGATCACTTTTATGTTGGTTGCAGGCTGAGCATTTTCTTAACAACCTCTGCAAGGAGGTTTCTCTACGCTTGCAGGGGTGTGGAGTTCAGGGACGTACTATTACTCTTAAGGTTGTTTCTATTGACTGTACACACTTTTCTTTCACTCATCTGTACAATAAATAGTTAAGGTATCAACTGAATGTTTGCCTTGAAGGTGAAAACAAGAAGGGAAGGTGCTGGGGAACCAATAAAGTATATGGGATGTGGTGACTGTGAAACCACGAGTCGTTCTATGACGGTATGGGGTTCACTGGTGCATATGAATACACATTCTTAATTTTTTTTACGGGAACACAGTAGTACCATATCCTTAGCGTTTTTTTTTTGTGTGTGTGTGTGTTGTGTCTAGTTATTATTGTATGTAATTGTGATGATGCATAGGCTAAGTGTTTATCCTATATTGTGAGTTATGAAGTGCACATTCTTATATGCATTATTTGCTTCTAAATTTCCATAATGCAAAAATGTGATATGTTACCAGGTGCATTGTGCATTCTTTTGATTTCTAATCTTTACTACTCTGTACTGTCTCAAAGATTGCAGGCGCAACTGACAGTTTTGTCACTCTTCAGAGAATCGCAAAACAATTATTTTCAGCTCTTCGTCTTGGTAAAATCAATATTTTTTCCATATCTTATATGCACCTTATGTGCAGACCTTTAATGAAAATTCCATCATTACTGTGTTGATGACTAACTTGTGCAATATCACATTCCAGATGTGAAGGAAGTTCGTGGAATTGGACTGTCACTGTCCAAGCTTGAGCACGCAGATTTGGGTCGGGGAGGTATCTTTAGCTATTTGGATTCTTTCTATTTCCTTATATTTTTATCCCCATTTGGTTTGGTGTAAAAATACTTTTCGGATTTCAGTAGTGGATGTGATAAACAAGAAGCATTGTTTCTATAAAATGATAAAAGGTGTGATCTTTGTGCATTTTCATCTGATTATAGGCATCTCAGAGCAAAGTATGTCTTAAAACTTAACAGTAACAACAGATTAATCTGAAAGCTAAGTCTAAGGTGCACTACTGTCTATTGTTTGTAGATGCTTTCCAGTTATACTGTTAAGACCGATGCTAGCTGAAGGAACTGTTACATTTTAGAGAAAGAGCAGCGTCTTGAATGCTGACTCAACTTAGCATTTGATTCCTGAACATTTGATGAAACCGAGATATGTATATGCTAGAGAACCATTGCAATATCCCCATGACCCCATCACATGTCAGTATGCCACATGTTATAAAGGAAACATAGCGCTTTGTGGCATTTTTCTTTTCTTATAAAGGAAACATTAGTTTAATATTGCCTGAAATAAAATAATATCAAAAGACACATGCTGTATATTGATGCAACAAGTCAACAGTTCTTATAATTTACATATTGGCCCTTGGTTCTCAAGTGCTTCCATGCTAAAATAATACATTTAACAAGAAAGTATCTTGACAACAAGCAAGCACTACCCTCCCTAAGTAAGGTAAAATATAGCATTAGATATCCCCCTCTCCCCAAAAAAAAAGAAAAAGAAAAAAAAAATCTTCATAGCTGCCTCTGCTTCTGTTTCTGGCACTTGACATATTTTGTATGCACTTAGCTCCTTGATCCTAATGGTTCTTATTTTCCAATGAAGCATCAAGAAGGAAATATGCTTGAATCATGGCTTGCTTCACCAGCTGCCAAGCTCAAGAAACACCAGAGTGAGATGCTGGGGAATGTTGATGTTGCAGGTACTGGGCAACTGCTGCTATCATGTGTGTGTTCTGTTCAATGGGAATTGACTGCTTGGAGCTTCTGTAGGGACTAGCGGACTGCAGGATTCGAGAAGATCTGGACCATCACATACAGCAGAAGTGAACCTTAGAAGTGATAGGTCTACTGTAGTTCACAATGTCGAGCTGCCTCCATTATCCCAACTTGATTTGGAGGTCCTGAAGAACCTTCCCCCAGAGATAATGTCTGAAATGAATGAAATGTACAAGGGAGAATTACAAGGTCTTGTGGACACCCTCGATAGAGATAAGGGCAAGGAAAATAGTTCAAAATCTCTTGCTTTGCCAGCAGTTACTTGTAATTCTGTACCTGGCGATTCAAAGCTTCAAGGATACAGAGACCAGAAAGACTCAATGCATTCCGAGGAGGAACATACTAAGGTGAGCTTTGTCACTGGAAACAAAGTGGTGCTGGAAGTTTTTAAACAAAGTGCAAGCATGCGATTTAGTTACGTTACCTCTTCATCATAATATTTTGAACCTGTTTCACACTATTCTAATTTTACCGTTACCACCAAAGGGAAAATTTGACGAACAGCTATCAGAAGCTAAAGCAGCCAATAATGCTTCATGCTCAAGAGCTAGTGCATTAGTTGAGAAAACAACAAAAAGTGTTACACAGCTTGATTTGATGCCTGATTCACTAAGCCAGGCAGATCTAACAGTTCTGCAGGAATTACCTGAGGATGTAAAGGCTGATTTGTTTAGTGCACTTCCATTACATAGATCAGGAGATCCTGCATACAGCACTTCCAATGTATCTGAAAGTAAATCACCTAATGTTGCTAGAGCTGAAAATAGATCTCCTAATGATGGTGGAGCTGATGATCCAAAAAATCCAAGGACTTTTCTCCCACCAGGAAGTTCTCAAAAATGGATTGAACAGTTTAGAGTTAGCAATTGCCTGATTTTGAATGTAATTGCAGAGCAACACACAGATTCCAGCTGTCAACGACCATTGTCTTCTGTTCTAGAGCCTGTAGCTTCGTTCCTACTTTTGTGTCCTAACTCAGGTAGTGAAGAATGGAATGAAACTCATTCATGTCTCTCCGAGCTTCTTAGACACTACATACAACTGAAAGTTGAAGATGATATTGAAGAGCTCTACAAATGTTTTTGCCTTCTGAAAAGGTAAGAATCATTAGATAGAAATCTATTTCTTGCAAACCAAAATCTCAATAGTTGCATTAACCAAACCAGTAAATATGTTTGAGTCACGATGAAAATTTATTGGTCTATCGTTTCCAGATTCTCGTCAGCATCAGAGTTTTTTCTGGAACTACATGATAGCATCCTTCCTTTCCTACAGGTAAAATTCTACACATCTAGTTATTCTTTGATGTACCTGTATGATATACCTTGTTGCATACCTTTGCATCCTGCTATGTCGTTTCACCAACTTCAAGGCCTGTTTGGATAAACCCATCCCTCTCAATACATGTTGATAGGAGTGGAAATTTAACTATTTTCCACCTCTACCCCTCCCAATACATGCTGATGTCATAGTTGAGAGCCGATTTCATGTTTATATCTCTAATTCCAGTCGTTCCATGCATTCTGGAGTTCCTATCGACTTCTGTTCTCTGCCTTGTCATCGGTTGATCAACTTGGACAGGCTGGGGCCCTTCAGCCTTGCCTCATCTGATTATTTGATTATCGAATTCACGTGTTTCTTCTCCTCTGATAGAAGCAAACAGTGATCTACGTACGCAAGACTTATTATTTTCATTACGGTATTATTTGATTGACGGAATACATAAGACTTTATTATGGCATCTAACTGTGCAGTCATTTTGCAGGATTCCGTCAGCCAGCATTACGGTGGGACACTGCAATTCTAGCTCGCTGTTCAAGTTCTAGCCATTTTATTTTGCTAGAAACAAAGAAGCAATGCCGTGGAATGTGCGCAGAGACGTTAAGGTTTAGCCGGAGAACAACTTGCGCCCCCACGAACCACTCAAGTCTCGCGTTGGCTGATTCCTTAGACGGCTTAATAACTTTCTTGTAACTAAACGATGCTAATGCTGAAAGTTCTATTGATATATTCACTGCGTCTATAGATCAATAGATGGCATGTGGCTCGATGTTTCATTCATAGAGCAATGGTTTTAAGGGACCTTTGCTGTGATTTGATGTACCCAGATGAATTTCATATTTTTTCACGTAACCCAGATGAATTTCATGCTATCTTTGCGTTGCTACCAAAAAGGTAACTGATGTGAAGTTCTTTGCGTCAAATTTTCACCTCCTATGATCGCGGCGGTGTTTCAACGCGGAAGTACCATCCGTGCATCCTAGTTATTGGAAGCTTGACAGGAGTTGACATGCGTTATTGGAAGCTTGACAGGAGTTTACATATGCATTATCGAGTACCATGAGTATACCGTAGCAATGGTAACCCTTAATTAAAAAAAACAATCTTCCTGAGTAAGGATGGGTCAATTATATTTGTAGGTGCACATGAGGAAAAAAAATCGTGTTTGTGATGTGTAAGGTAATACCCACTCGTTCTTTTTGTTAAAGTTAAAAATGACAGTTCAGTTACACTCTCCATTCTAAATTTCAAGACGTTTTGGCTTTTCTAGTTATAGAACTTTTGCTACACATTTAAATATACATTATGTCTAGATACATAGTAAAAATAATGTATCTAGAAAAGCTAAAACATCTTATACTTCAACAGAGGGAGTACTACCCTCGCGCTGCAGATGGCTACAACAAAGCAAGAAGTATCTAGCTTGTGCAGCAGAAGTTAATAAAATGTAGAGGCATAACAAAAGGTTTACTATGGTTCCTCTGTGCTAAAATGCGTGGACCGTTGATGGAGAGGAAACACAACAACATTAGTTTGTATAAGCATGGGTAGTTCAGTCATGGTAGTTTAATTGATCTGGGCATCCTCACGTCTTTGGCGAACCCAGCAGCGCTGCAACAGATCGAGATGATCATCATCTCCCTATTCGGCGCAGTGCCATCCTGCAATCCTCTCATGCTGTCAGGAGCAACGCCTCACCGTAGCCCTTCAAATTCAGCAGTCTGGCGGTGCTGGCACGCTGCGTCAGCCTCGGGACCGGTGATGCAGAGTAGGTCAGGTGAGCTGGGCCGAGCAGCGCGTGCTGCATCCTGTTCTGGCCTACAAGTGGTGCACATATGTAGCTCTCATGCACTGCATTTGATAACAGAAGGTAAAATGTGATCATCATCATGAACAAAAAGGAAGAAAGAGCTATGCCAGTTCCAGTTTTGAGGCAACAAGCATTTTGATAAAATATGGTGTGATAAGCATACTCCACATGATCTGTGGAAACACTAACCATTATATCCGATGACCCAGATGAAATTGCTGCTTTCAAAGTGTCGAGCCTGGCTCATAGAGAAAATTGCCCTCCATGGGAAAGAGTAGACAATGAAATTTACCATCGGTCAGGCAGCTTCTCCGAGTTCACTAACCACACTGCCAGAAGCCTCGCGAATGTTATTCGTCACCATTGAATATGTCTCAGAGTCAATCCGACAATGTCTATTCTCCATAGCAGACAGCAACTGTGAACAAATATCCACATGGCCAGCTTTCAGCAAGCCGTCATTCAAAATTTTCCATGCAACTTCATTATGATTATAGTCCATTTCTAGTAAGTCACAGAACAATGATTTAGCCTTGTCATAGCCCCCCTCATCACAGAGGCTTGTAATAAGATAGCGGTAGGACTCGAGATGAGGCTGAAACACACATTCTATCATGTTGGTAACAAATGATGCGGCCTTTTCAAAGAGCTTGATATCACAACAACACTTGATAAGCATTGTGTATACCTCTTCATTGGGAGATATATCTTTTCCGCACATGTGATCAAGAAGCACACATGCTTCTTCTAGACGTGTTGCTTTGCAGAATCCTGCAATGATAGAACTGTATGTCACTGCTGTAGAATTTAAGCCATGCTTCACCATCCTTTCAAGAAGCTGCCAAACTGTGTCCAGCTCAATCCAGTTCCACATGCCAGATGTCTCTACATAATGAGCATTGCCTAAACTCATTTTTAGAAAATGTTTGAGCAAAAGCCAATAAGTCCAGTAATTTGGCTCACATGATGCATCTATCATGCGCTTCAGAGTAGAAAATGCACGATCCATATATCCCATATGCCCACAACCATTAATGAATACATTATAGGTTACCACATCAGGTGCGACACCGTCTCTTTCCATTTCCCCAATTAGATGCTCAGCCTCCTCTATTTGGCCTATCTTGCAGCACGAGTTAATGAATACAGTATATGTGGTTGCACTAGGCTTATGTCCTGATGAAATCATTTCATTGAACATACTCTTAGCATGGTCATGCTTCCCTTCTTTGATCATTTCACTGATAATTATTGTATAAGCAACAATGTTACACTTGACTCCCCTTAGGGTCATCTGATCCAGTATAGACAAAGCTTCATTCAGTTTTTTTTGTTTACATAAAGCCTGCAACAGTACACTATATGTGTACGAATCTGCCTTACAACCCTCATTGACCATATTCTTTATAAGGGCAGCAGCAAAGTCAGTATTGCCTGCCTTGCTAAAACCATCAACTAAAGATGTATATGTTACCTTTGTGAGGACGACTCCCTTCCTGACAAGAAATGAATAAGCTTCTTCAGCTCTTCCAGACTTGCATAGTGCATCAGTTAGGACATTGTATGCTTGCTCATCAGGTGTCAAGCCATTCTGCTCCATCATTTCAAATAACCTCAAAGCATTATCAAATTCATGTTTTTTACACTGGCCTTGAATCAGAGTAGTATATGTGATAACACCAGGAGTTATCCCATCCTCTTGCATTTTAGTTATTAAAGCCATTGCCTTATGAAGCTTTTGATCCTGAATTAACCCATATATCAAAGAACTGTAAGTCCAGGCATTTGGATGGCAACCTTCATGTTCCATCAATTTGAAGACCTCTAGTGCAGCACCAACCTTTCCAACCTTGCAATAGGCATCAATTACAGAGGTGTAGATGACAACATTAGGAGCTAAACCATTTGCAAAAATCTCTTTTAACGTATCTTTAGCCTCTTTTAACCTATGCTTCTTGATGAGGACACTGATCAACACTCCATATGCCTGTAAATCAAGTTTGCACTTGCTTGACATCATGATACTCTTTACCCTGAGTGCATCATCAATCCTTTCAGCCTTGCAATACCCATTAATCATGTTAGTGAATGTGATAACTGTAGGTGTGAAGCCTCTCGCAATAGCGCCATTTAGCAATTCTTCGGCTTCGTCTGGCTTCCCACCACATAGGCCATGAATCAAACTGTTGTATGTCCAGTCATCTGGATCACACCCATTTCCCTCCATCAGTGCCTTAATCCCCAATGCATCCTTCATCCTTCCCGACTTAAAGTACCCATCAATCATTGTATTATACGTCCAAACACTTGGAACCACCCCTCTCCGCGGCATTTCATCAAGCAACACCCTGGCATCATGAATCCTTCCCTCCTTACAAAGACCTCTTATCAGGAGTGTATATGTGTGCAGATTCGGGAAGCACCCATCCTGTAGCATCATGAACAGAAGCACAAGTGCCTCCCTTACAGACCGTGCTTCGCAGAGCCCCTGAATCAAAATGGTGTAGGAGTACTCGTTCCTCATGCAACCCATCAGCGGCATCATCATGAGTAGCCAGCAAGCCTTTCTCAAGTCACCTGTTCGGCAGTACCCCAGCAACAAAGAATTGCATGTGTACGTATCCATCTCCATCCCAGACTCCCTCAACAGACGGAAATACCGGTGTGCTATGGCGAGACTGCCCTCCTTGCAGTATGCCATGATCATAGTGTTGTAAGTCACTGCGTCTGGCAGCAACCCCTCCTGCATGAGGTGCGAGTACAGCTTCCCCATATGCTCCGTCATGTCGAATCGCAACAGCGACCTGAGCGCCAACTTGTAGCTCTTTGGGGACAGCGCGAGGCGCTTGCCACCCGCTCGACGGATTGCCTGAATGGCGTCGACGGCCTCGCGCATGTCCTCCGCGGTGCCGGAGCAGCTGATCATGGAGACGACGAGCTTGTCATAGTTGGCGGGCGCGCGGCGGTGTGGAGGAACCCGGGGCGGCGCGCGACCCATTCGAAGAAGGCGAGAGCGGTGGCCGGGTCGAGAGGGCCCACCGGGGCGCGGAAGAGGTCGGCCACGTGCGCAGCGGTCACGGAGGGGGCCAGGCGCTTGTAGGCTCTGCCCTTGTTCCAGCGGCGCGTGGAGATGACGCGGCCGAGCTCCGCGACGATGTCCGGGGTGGACGTGGAGGCGGCAGCGGCGGAGGGGCGGGAGGCGGCGCATGGTGGCGGCCGCATTTAGGGTTCTGCGGCGGGGGGGTGGGGCTAGTGGCGGTTTAGCCGCGAGCCGGCACGGAGGCGGCGGCTGCGGCGAAGCTAGTTTTGCTTGCTGCGCCGAAGGTGTCTTCTCTGAAGCAGCTTACTGCGGGAGAAATTAAAATAAATAAATCTATACCCATATCCATATCCATATCCATATCCATATCCATGTCCATATCCATACCTAATAATAAAAAGATAAAATTTCAAAACATTTTTTTTATCCATCATCCCTGAGAAACTCGGAATGTGGAAATTATCTATGCTTCTGTCCACGACAAACGTTCTGTTTTATATGACACATCGGACATAGGTTCTTAGGTAACTATATAGTTACGAATCCTAATCAACAATGACCCCGTTTACGTACCCTTAAATTCGGCTTGATCCGCTTCTTTTTTTTTTTCATCCGGAACCGTGTTTTTCTCTCACAAATTTATTCAGATTTCTCTAAGCGAACAGGATCAATATCTCTCTGATCTGAGTAAGTTGAATAGATTTAGTTTTTTTAATTTTGGTCTTTTATTTTTTTCATTTTTTAAAACGTTGATTTTTTTTACCTTTCTTGGCCGTGAGGCCCTTACCGTCACGAACTAGAGGATTTTAGGAACGGAGAGTTGAAGTCCTCTCGTCAGCCACATAATTTCCCGATTTCTGTTCGTGTTTGATGTCTTTTTCCAATTTCTTTTTTCCCAGTTCCAGTTTAATTCAGTTACATCTGATTTCTTTCCTTTTTTTTTCTCCGGTTCCAGTTAGGTTCACTTAAGTTTTCTTTATTTTTTCACGTTCAATTAAATGTGTTTCCATTCCGTTATTTTCACGTTCAACGAAACACGAATGTAAAAATAGAAACTGGTTGATAAATAATAAAAATAAAGAATAAAGAATAAAGAATAAAAAACAACACAATATATAGGACGGCGTCCCCGCGCCGGCGCGCTCGCCCCCGTGGCCGACATCCCCGTCTCCCTGTGGCCGGCGTCCCCAACTCCCTGTGGCCGACGGCGTCCACGCTCGCGGCTCGCCGGCTGCAAGCGCGAGCTGAGGAGCAGGGCCGGCAGAGCTGGTGGCCTGGCGCAGTTGGGGAGAGGGAGGAACCAGCGAAGCTCGGCCAGCCATCGGTGGAGGAAGTCTTGACAGTTGTGGGTTACGGAAGGGAGACGAAAACTACCGCGCTCGTGCGGTGAAGGGGATAAGACGAAGATGCGTAGGGTGAAGGAGATAAGGAAGAGAGAGAAAAGCGAAACTGTAAAATAATTGAGGGAGAAAATAGAAGAAAAAGAGAAATAAAAAATTAGGGTAGTATAGTCATTTATTGTTTTAACAACTAGGAGGAACTATTATATCAAACGCTTATCTAAAATAATTTCAGCTTTTTAAGTGAAGCTTTTTCATCAGTCGAAGCAAAAAAAACTATATATTTGTGCTAAACTATTCAAATTTACTACCCTACTTTCATAAACCGGCAGTTATTTACATAAATAAAAAATGTGGCAATTTATTTAATCATAAGCCGCAGTCATTAGTTTTAAAGATGTCTACAAGAATTTGTTTATTTGATTCAAGCCAATATCACTATTCACTAGCTATGTAGGCATGCCATGGCCACGAAGGTCGCTATATATATAAAATAAAAAAACATGAGTAGCATGTGTCAAACTATGATATAGATTAAAATTAGGCGGGAGGCGAGATCCGACGGCGCTCCTCCCCTCCCCTCCCTTGCTCGCGGATCCGGTGGTTGGAGACCAGATCCCGATCGACGGCGGGCGGCCGGATCACGGCGATCGGAGGCCTCGGGCGGCGGGTGGCGGGCGGCTGGATCCCGGCGGTCCGGCGAGGATGTTATCACCGGCGTGCAGCTGCGGCGGCGGCCCATGGATGGGCTCGGCAGGCCCGTGGATGGGCTCGTTGGGCTTGTCCATAGGTTTTCTTTTTTTTCTTTTTTTTATTAACCGAGGCGGGCATTTGAACCGCCTCAGTAAATCATTGATGCATCGTGACTTTTTGACCGAGGCGGATAAGTTGCCCGCCTCGGGAAATCCTTTTTCCCGCCTCGGTTAAGTTTATCGTAGTAGTGAATAGTTAAATCTCTAAGCAATAAATTATCTACGACCATGCAAAACGTATCTCCCGTTGTAACGCACGGACAATTTTGCTAGTAAAAAAATAAAACATCCACTAAGTGTTGCTGTTCGTTTTCATCATTGAAAAGCTTGTGATCCGCACGCCTTTTAAAACATGATGTTTTTTAGAATCAAATCTATGGATTTCTTTTGATTTTAGAGGTTTCCTCTATTTTTTCATTTCCTTTTATTTTCGCCTCTTTTCCTTTTATTTTTAAGAATTCTATCGGGTCCTCTTCGATCGAATGAAATCGTGCTTATCTGCCCACAAATTGTTTGGAAGGAACTAGGGAGAATATAAAAGAAACAAATTATGGCTTGTAAGATCTCAATCAATTCTTGAGGAGGCACGACAAAGTTTTCAATGTTAATGATTAAAAAAATTGGCTAGTAATTAGTTTCTCTCTAGCGATAATCTCTTTCCACTACAAAAGAAAAAAAATGATGTGAGGATAATGTACATTACAACTATGTGAAATTTATAATTCCTCATTTCAAAATGCAAGTTTTTTAGATCTATTCTAAATTAAATTTCTACAAATTTGACTAATTTCATAGAAAAACATAGCGACATCCATAACACCAAATTATTGTCGTTAAATTTTTTCCATTTGGATATATTTTTTCTAGTATGTTTGTTTGGGGGCTAGAACTACAGATTAGTGTTTCTTTACAATTAGTCAAATTTGAAGATGTTTAACTTATGACAGACTTAATCGTTTATTTATACATGCTGAGACTTTGAATCGCGTTTGGCAAGACATGTAAAATGGTCCAAACTCGTCCCAATCGGTGACAAGAACTGCCACTGGCACATACCCTGACGCCATTGATACGGACAGGCACCATGCATGGCAGCCATGATCGCGTTTATATATGCGACACGATGGCGCAACCGCGCGACACGGTGACGACACGAACGGCACCCGGACGAAACAAGTAGCAAAACCAGACGCGACGCGATGCCGCGACGGCGTGACACGGTGACGACACCCCCTCTCGCCTACCTAGCAGCCCGCGCGCGTCCTCTCCCGCGGCCGCCCAAGTCATCACCTCGATCGCCGACGTGCGCGATCCTGACCTGCCGCCTCGCGGCAGCAATGCAGTTCCTAACAGCCCCCGCCTCGGTCTCCTCCCGCGCCTCGACGCTGGTGCCGTCCGCGTGGCTCCTCGGCCTCTCGAACACACCTCCGCTGCGGCCGCTGCTGGCCGCCCATCAGCCGAACCAGCCCTCCCCCCTCTCCGCGCCGTCGATCTGTGCTCATCACCCCCCGCACGCACGGCTGCCCCCACGGCCAAGGTCACGTCCATCACCTCACCACCACCAAGGCCAGCGCCATGGACACTGCCACGGTCACCACGGCGGTGTGGACGACGACGCGCACGGAGCAGACAGCGGGGGCGCAGCGATCATGCGGACGGCGAGGGCGGTCGGGCTGGCCAGCGTGGCCGACGCGCTGCGGGAGCACCTCCACGTCTGCTGCGGCGTCGCGCTCGGGCTCCTCCTGGTGGCCGCCGCATGCCCGCACGTCTTGCCGCTCGGCTCCGGCGCCAGCAGGCTCGTGCAGGCGGCGCTCGTCGCCGTCGCCTGCCCTCTCGTCGGGGTAACGCTGACCCACTCCTGCTCCTTTGTTAGCTTTGAGTTTTGAATTTTGACCGTTGCGGAATGCCTAAAAAAATCGTTAGACGGCTAGAGTCGAAAAGGCAAATGCTGATCGTTAACAGAAACTTCTAGTATTGGACCGAATCGAAAAGGTTATATGTTTACAAAGAACAAACGGCGCAAATGCAATAGCACAATTGATTTATATATTTTGGAACCTCTAGAAGAAATGTACCATAGTTTACAAAAGAATGCACTCGGCACAAATAAGTTGCACTGGGATTAAAGAGACAGAATTGTTTGGCGTCCGGACGTCCGATGGGATAGGATTCCGTCAAATGCGGTAATATGGGCACACTCCCACCGAAACAGGCTAGCAGAACGGCCCATCAGATAAAGGTCATCGCGCGACCTCGGCTTCGGTCACCAGCCCTGCGCCGTTCGCTGTTATACACGCACGTCCGTCCCCGTCCGCCTCGTCCTGCCCCCGTCCGCCTCTCGCCCCGCCCGCCGCTCCTTCCCCCCTAACCCCTCTCTCTCTCTCTCTCCGCAGCGGCAGAGGCAGGGGACGAGGGCGAGCACACCTTCTGTTCAAAAGACCCTGGCGCTGCCGCGCCACATCCACAGGCACCACGCCGCCATGCCCTTCCCCGATGCCCGAGCACCATGACTCTGAGCGTACCTTTGAAACACGAAACACTTGGAATATGAAACACTTGAATGCAACATACGTCTGAAGTAGATGAAATATTTGAAATATACAATTGCAACATGTGTGTGAAACATATGCAACATCCAAATAAAGCACTTGCAACTTGCAACATGAAAAACACTTATTGAAACATAAGACTAAAACAACTAAAACATTTTGAACATACTCTTGCAACATATGTGTAAAACATGTGCAACATTCACATAAAACACGCTTGCAACATACATAAAAGCAGATAAAATATTTTGAACAAGCGCTTGCAATATGCCCGTGAAACACTTGCAACATATGCAATATCCCGATCTACTTTTACAGCATCCATATGAAACACTTGCAACATACCTCTGATAACATAAAAAACACTTAGAAAATATACATTTGCAACATAGGGGAGGAAGAGACCTGGGCCGGTTGATTCCGGCCTCGGAGCGGGAGCCGACGCCGAGCGGCAGTGTGGGAGCACCACCAGCACGGCCCGCGCTCGTGGGTGCCCTTGGCTCTGTGGGGGACCGACATGAGGCGTGTGACGGCACCACTAGCGCTAGCAGAGGCGGGCGGCGCACCCAACGGCGTGGGTGGGTGCGTGGCGGGTGGGATTGCTGGAGCAAGGAGCGAGAGCGCGCGGGTGGGGCGCGCGACGGGCAAGAGTGAGGAGCGAGCAGCGCAGGATGAGGGCGCGCGGGGGGAGATGGCCACTGCGGCGAATGTGAAGTGGGGCGGGCTGACGGCCGCACGACGCTGTGAAGCGTGCGATAGGCGAGCGAGTAGGAAGATATTTTTTAGAGAGATGGAGAAACATATAGAGGAGGAGATAGACTTGTTACACCGGTAGCGCACGCAGGGCCAGGAAGTGGCGTTCGATCGGATGGACGCCCAATCTCAAGCGTTACGGTAATGAAACACATTGACCAATGTAGAATTCATGATGGAGTAGATGATCATCACTTGATCAGCAGATGTGTAGTGTACACGATCATCTAGGCTCTAATAAAACATCAGCGTTTGTAAAATGCTCGAGTACTCATTGCATATTCCAATATTTTCCGTAAACAAAGTTATACAAAATAAATTAGAGCGGCACTAGATCCTTTGTAAATTGTAGTTTACTTAGCTTTGTTTTAAGTTATTTCTTTGAACATTGACAAGGTTCATCGAAAGAATTATCAGTGTTTGTAATATTAAAATAATTTAATCAATTCTCATAGAATATATTTTGTAGTGTATTTATCTGAATATATTTTTCTAAAATTAAATCAAAGGTAGACAAATTTGTATTATTAGGAAAAAATTAAATCGAACTATATAAGTCATAACGCAAATTATACCTCACCTCTAAATCAGTTTGTCAAGTCGTGATACTTTGTTTTGGAGCTCGGAAGTTCTTTTTGAGTGACCATATTATCACTGGAATTTCTTGAGAGGATGTAGTGAGAATGCACTTTGCCTCCGAAGCATGGCATATAGCGTAATAGAGCTCCTTTTTTCAGATAAGGACATTTAAACGTCTATTGTGCACTACATACGGTACAAAGTTACAAATCGCAAAATGGAGACGAAATAAAAGAGTAGCGAAACCGTGCGCGACACAAAGATGGTAGTGACACGGTGACGACACGAGCCAAAACAAACCCGGCCGGGCCTGGGCCCGGGCCCACGCACACGCCCGTCATCGCCATCCGCTTGGCTCGCCACCACCCCCGTCCACCGCACGCCCGCCACAAAGGTCCAACCCCGTGGTGGACCAGTCCTCAGCTGGCTGCTGCTCACGGCTCACCACCACGAGCGTCCGTCGACCGCCCCGCCGACGCGATCGAGCTCCTCCCGCTCCCGCCCTCGCCCTCGCCCGCCGGCGCGATGCAATTCCTCAGCGCCTCCGCCTCCGCCTCCGCCTCAGTCTCCTCGCCGGTGACGCCGTCGGCGCACCTCCTCCGCCTCTCGCGGCCCCCGCCGTTCCCGCACCTCCGCCGCCGCTGCTCCCCTCCCAGACCCCTCGCGCTGACGCCCCGACCGCCGCTCCTCATCGCCTCGCGCCCGTCCCTGCTCTTCACCCCACGCGCGCACGGCAGCCACGGCCACGGCGACGGCCACCACCACCATCACCATCAGCACGGCCATGACCACCATCACCACCACGGCCACGGCCACGGTCACCACGAGGTGGACGTGCACGGGGGAGGCGGGGGCGCGGCGGTCATGCGGGTGGCGCGGGCGATCGGCTGGGCCGACGTCGCCGACGCGCTGCGGGAGCACCTCCAGGCCTGCTGCATCTCCCTCGGCCTCCTCCTCATCGCCGCTGCCTGCCCGCACGTCGCGCTGCTCAACTCAGTCGGTCGCCTGCAGGCCGCGCTCATCGCCGTCGCCTTCCCTCTCGTCGGGGTAATGCCCCCTACCTTGTTCCTTTGCTACTTTTGACCTTCCAGACCCTTACAGCCTTACTAGGGATCACTACTAACTAGTACTGTACTTGGTAGTCTATTTGTTCTATGCTCACAGCTGCTTCAACATTTGCACTTACAGAGGAAATAATTAGTTGGATTGCGTCAATTCTATGCTGTATTTAAATGCTTGAAGATTGGTAAGAAAATTAGAGCATAGGATTGGGATTTCAGATACACTAAGCACAATCCAAGGAGTTCATACATTGGAAAGTGGAAACACTTAGGCTTGTATCTATGACATTGTGTCTCGCTGGGGATTTCGCTATAAAAGTTTGCACAGGGAAGCCACTGTTTGTGTGCCACCACATAACTCTCCGGTACTTTTCCATGCTTCGAATTAGCCAAGGTTCAGTTAAATCCTCTCAGCAATTGATATGACAACTGCATTGGTGTAAAATGGAATTCATTGAACATGGAACTGTGTTTTGCTTTGCTACCTAACAAGGGAGATCAGAGGAGCAGCCTTTGTTTTGAGGTCGCTTGCCAACAACGTACTTGTTTGACACTCCTTTCCTATCTTACAGGTGTCAGCAGCGCTTGATGCTCTTGTAAATATTGCCGACGGTAGAATAAATATCCATGTTCTCATGGCTCTTGCAGCATTTGCTTCTATATTTATGGGAAATGCGTTGGAGGGTGGCCTGCTTCTTGCAATGTTTAACTTGGCTCATATTGGTACATTTCTTCTGATAACATCCGAAAGCCCCATGTGTTAGCTCCTGTTGTGTGTTTATTTGAAGTTCACTGTTCTTGTTTCTTACAGCTGAAGAGTATTTTACAAGTAAGTCAATGTTTGACGTGAAGGAACTGAAGGAAAATCACCCGGAATTTGCTCTGCTGTTAGAAACAAGTGGAGAAGAACCTGTACAGTTTTCAAATCTAAGTTACACCAAGGTTCCTGTGCATGATCTTGAAGTGGGTTCTCATATCTTGGTTAGAGCTGGCGAGGTGTGTTATATCTTGTATAGAAGTTAAATCCTTGCTTTTCCTATTTTTGTTTTCATTTCATAGCTTCTTCATGCATTTTCCAATTTGTTTCTAACTGAGCACAATGGTTTGACTTATCTTTTTTTGCCCTACATGTTGATGGTATTCTTATTCTAGATGGTTAGAAATTTTTCTCATTTTAGTGCAGTTCTTGTATTCTTTAGGCGGTGCCTGTTGATGGTGAAGTCTACCAAGGTTCATCAACTGTCACAATTGAACACCTAACTGGTGAAACAAAACCTTTAGAAAGGACAGTTGGAGATGCCATACCAGGTGGCGCCAGGAACTTGGAAGGAATGATGATTGTAAAGGTTTGCTTTGCTCCCTTCAATGAAGAAGATGTTTCAACTTTCTTTGATGAAGAGATGGAAAATGGAAACCTAGTTAATCTTGTGGGATTGGACAGATGTTTAGTTTTAATAAGCATTTGTTACTAGTACTATTTCTAGTAACAAATGCTTATTAAAACTAAACATCATTTCTAGAAGGGTGGGCCTGGTGCAAGCGGTAGAGTCTTACTGCCTGTGATCGGAAGGTCCCGGGTTCGAGTCGCGGTCTCCTCGCATTGCACATGCGAGGGTAAGGCTTGCCACTAACACCCTTCCCCAGACCCCGCACAGAGCGGGAGCTCTCTGCACTGGGTACGCCCTTTTTTGTTACTAGTACTATTTCTGCTTTTCTAGTACATTATACTTGCTATCTGTTCTGGAGTGTCGCCTTGCCACCTTGCAAGAGAGTCATTTGTTTGCCTGTTTACTACCTTTTCTAGGTGACCAAGTCATGGGAGGATTCAACGCTCAACAGAATTGTCCAATTGACTGAAGAGGGCCAGCTAAACAAGCCAAAGTTGCAAAGATGGCTTGATGAGTTTGGAGAGTACTATAGCAGAGTTGTGGTAGCCCTTTCTTTGGGTGTTGCACTTTTGGGACCATTACTTTTTAAGTGGCCTTTTTTTGGTAACTCAGGTAATCCTCTAATGTCTCACTGCTGTATTGGTCCTGTCATATACTACAACAACAACAACAAAGCCTTTAAGTCCCAAACAAGCCTTTAAGTCCTGTCATATACTATATAAAACATATAGGTACTTCTGATAGTTCGACAACCAGTATGCTTTGGTGCATTTCATACTGATGATTTTGTTTTGCCAATTTTATCGATTTGATACACTTAGGTCCAGGCTTGAACTGTCTCTGTTCTGACATTTTCTTTAGTCTGTAGGGGTTCAATTTACCGTGGTTTAGGACTTATGGTGGCTGCATCTCCCTGTGCATTGGCTGTAGCTCCATTGGCATATGCAACTGCAATCAGTTCTCTTGCTAGTAAGGTACTGTTTGAAATCTTCAGTTGTTGGAGCTCTTTATTTTGGGGTGATACAACACTTTCTTGGCTTCTAAACTTCATGAAAGCATCAACCATTTAGTTCATAGCTTCATAGTTCATATTGCTCACAAGTGCGGGTAATGCCTACAGTATTATCAATATGAATTATCTTTTTTTAATGATTGGTGTAATTACTGCAGCTACGAAGTTCCTCCTGTAATTATTTGGAGATAGCACCATAGCAATCTTGTCACTTTCTGAATATACCTTTTTCTCTTACGAGCTGCTTGATTTCTGGCTGGTATAGTGGATAATGGATTGATGAACCTATGCTTTTGTTCTCCTCTAGGGAATTTTGTTGAAAGGTGGTCATGTCTTGGATGCTCTTTCGTCTTGTCAGTCTATTGCTTTTGATAAGACAGGCACATTAACAACTGGGAAGCTTATGTGCAAAGCAATCGAGCCTATCCATGGACATTTGGGTGTGAAAAATGGTCATAGTAATCCTTCTTGCTGCACTCCAAACTGTGAAAGTGAGGCACTAGCTGTTGCTGCAGCCATGGAGAAAGGAACAACACATCCTATCGGAAGGTACATAAAATAGATAACTTTTTTTTGAGCGAAATATACAGCAGGGGAGGCCCCCACTGTGAATTTTATTAAAACCAAAAGGAGAACCAACACTGTACAAAGGCGACACAGCAAGGGAGGGAGGGGCTACACAATAAGCAGGCCCTGGGGAGGCAGAAGAACTAGGCTAGAGGGACTATACAGGAAAGGAACTCTAGACGCTTTACAACATTGAACCTATGAGCTTGAAGCCTAAAAATAGATAACTTACGAAGAGTCGATTTGTTCATTTTATTCTGATTACGTGCATTCTTATTTCTCATGAGTACAACTCTGCAATAATTTGGCTTTCAAGGTGTTGCTAGAAGCCTAGAATCTACTCCATGGGCCCAGTGTAAATATTTGTACCACTGTTGTTGTTAAGGTGTTGAAACTCAGGCAACAATTCTGTGTTGCTTATTTGGAAGCAAAGTCAGTAGGCTCATTCTGGTTGCATGTGAATGCTTGAATTTCTAATTTTCTATTCACACATGCCACTAGTGGCTTCTTGCACTGGACCAGCATGGGCTCTAGTTAACATGAATGTTGCCGTGATCTTATCTATGCCTGTTGAGAACTGACCGTTAAAAAGTTCCCATGCCCTTAACCTTAGTGTAGACTTTCTTGTCTTTTTTGTATTTTTGAAACATGGCATTGGTTGTTCATTTTTGTTTTATGCACTGAAACTTATAGAATAATCTATGGCAAACAATTGACATACAGTTTGCATGATCACAGGGCTGTTTTAGACCACTCTGTTGGAAAGGAGCTTCCAGTGGTCGCTGTAGAAAGTTTTGAATGCCTACCTGGTAGGGGAGTTGCTGCTACTTTGAGTGGGGTGAAGGTACGTCTAACTTCTATAATATTTTTCAATCATCAAAATCATCTGGAATTGTCAGATATGTCACAGACCTTGCTTTAGATAAAATTCAGGTGTATTACTGGAAACACCATTGGCATTTAATGTATACTGTAGGCGGAAACACTCTTGTAGTGTAGCAGTAAGCTCCCTAGTTTTGGGAGACAAAAATGTCCCCTGTTGGCAGCCAAAAAATAGTGGTATGGCGCTGGCCTGTGGCGTCTGTAGTTGGTTTGGGCCCTCATAATAGTTGCAGTGGTCGGCAGCCCAGGTTAAGGTGAGGCCCTATAGGGTGAAGCCGGGGTTCAGGGGTTTTCTTGGTTCGTTTGACCGAGAGATTCAGTTCAATACCGTGGGGGCAGTCTTTCCCCACCGGCCAAGTTCTTTATACTGTAGACAGCATATGTTTCATCCAATGGATGCAATGTAGTTCAGTAGCTATCATATTCTTCAATAGGGGCGTGTTTTAGATTTTGATAAGTTAGCATGGTTGTTATTTAGTGTTTGGTCACTATGAAGGAATTGGAAGAGCCAGCCTTTGACATGCTAACTTGAGTACTTGACACCTCATACATTTGCATTACAGGTAAGAGAAAATGAAAATGAGCTATCCGAGGCATCTATCGGTTCTGTGGACTATATTTCTTCACTATATAGATCCAATGGTGAATCAGAGCAAATAAGAGCAGCAGTGAAAAGTTCTGCATATGGGCCTGAATTTGTCCAAGCTGCTCTATCTGTTGACAAAAAAGTAAGTTAACTTGAGAACCAAACTCTTTCTTCTTTCATGTATCTGGCCATGTATTTTCAGCGCGTGTTCAGTTCCACCCCAAATTCCCAAAAAGTGCTACAGTACCTATCACATTGAATGTTTGCGGCCCGTGCATGGAGTATTAAATGTAGACGAAAAAAAAACTAATTGCATAGTTTGGTGGGAAATTACGAGACGAACGTTTTGAGCCTAATTAGTCCATGATTGAACACTAATTGCCAAATAAAAACGAAAAGTGCTACAGTAGCCCCAAATTCCAACTTTCTGGAACTAAACACGCTCTCATTCTAGTCCACCTAAGCGACAAACCAGCATGGCCCCATGTATCCACTGCACAGTCAAAACCATAAGCACTAGGTGGTCCGTGGTCCAGATTCTAGTGTTTGGTCCATCTGAATAGCCTGCCTATTCTGAAGCTTGTTCAGTAGGTGCCCTGATAATTTGAATCTGATGATTTGGGCTTGTTTGGATACTAGCCTTCTTTGAGTTCTACTTAGAAGTTAGAACCTTTGAACTTGCTCCTGTTTAAGTGAAGCTGACCTTAGTTTGCTTTGCATAGTCATAATCATTACCTTACCTTGTTTGGCCGGCCCACTCACTGGCAAGATTGCAAGAAGGCTGTACAAGTGACAAGTGACTGTATCAAGGCATACTTCTACTCATGATTTTGCTAACCCCCCCCCTCTTCTGACCAAACAGTACACATATTTGAATTGTTATCATGATTTGAGTCTTGTGTTTTGCAAGAACTAGTTTTTCAGTGTATTATATATCAACTGATTTAAACTTTTCCAGGTAACTCTTTTTCACTTTGAGGATGAACCCCGCTCTGGTGTTTGTGAAGTTATATCTACCTTAAGAGAGAAAGCTAAACTTCGCATTATGATGCTTACTGGAGACCATGAATCAAGTGCCCATAGAGTTGCTAAATGTGTTTGTATTGAAGAAGTCCACTTCTCTTTAAAGCCAGAGGATAAATTAAATAAAGTAAAAGCAGTTTCAAGGGAAGGAGGTATTTACCTGTGATATGTATGCCTGTCAAAAGTCAACTATATGATTATATCATGGCTTTAAGTTTTACATATGTTATCTAAGTATGAACTTATATAGCTTTAGCCTTTAATCCTGCAATGTGGTAGCCACGGTTGCTTTCTAAGTGCTCCTATGTACTTCCTCACCACATGACTTGATCTAACAAAATCATTGGTAGTTTTCTTCATAGTTTTCACTTCTCATGCTGCATGAATCTATTGATCCCAACAATTTTGTTCCTACTTCAGTTTATTTTCTGGACATAAGCAACCTGCCAGACATTTACAGAATCCTACCTTTTGTCCATGACTAAGGGCCTGTTCGGCAGGACTGAAAAATACTGTTCCGGCTGATTGTTGTGAGAGAAAAATACTGTTCTGGCAGGACATGAACAGTGATTTCATGAGAGAAAAAACAAGCCAGCCGGTTGGCTTAAAGCCAGCCGAACAAGCCCTAAATGTTCCTTGTGTACAATTAAACTGTAAAATTGAACATCATTACTTTTTGTTGTGCTCACTTTCCTGCCGATTATTCATTATGTACCTTTTTGTTTGTTTCCAGGTGGAGGTTTAATAATGGTTGGTGATGGTATAAATGATGCACCAGCTCTTGCAGCCGCAACAGTTGGAATGGTTCTAGCTCAACGTGCCAGTGCAACTGCAGTGGCTGTTGCAGATGTTCTGTTGTTGCAGGATAATATTTGCGGGGTGCCATTTTGCATTGCTAAGGCTCGTCAAACAACTTCATTGGTATGGTCTTTTCTTTGCTTGTGTGACACTTTAGTTTCAGATGCAATATTACTGTTTCTTACACTTTTAGGTTATCCTTACAGGTCAAACAAAGTGTAGCTCTGGCCTTAACTTGTATTGTTTTTGCTGCGCTTCCTTCTGTCCTGGGATTTCTTCCTCTTTGGTTGACTGTAAGTTCCTTTTCATGACCTAGACTTGTGTTTGTGTAACTAGGAAATTTAACAAATTGTTCAAGTGCCCTGAACCCTATTTGTCCTTTGTGGCACACGGAATTAGTAAATTGTAGAGTTGGAATAAATGCACTCTTTACAGATATGCATTTGTAGCGTAACAGAGTGGTAAATTCACTTTCTACACAAACAGGAGAGTCCAGTTCCCACTTATTGGATGGATTCTTTGTAAATATTTCCCTTATGTTTTTCCTAGCCCATGGTCCTTTTATGAGCCTTAAGATGGCCAGAAAAAAAAGAGCAAAATGCAAAATTGTAGTGACAGTTCCATTTTACTGGATGTGTTGAGCACCATCACTACTGTTGTTATCATGTGATTCGCATACATAATCCTTTCTTTGGCGTCCTTATTTCTACATGTGCTACAATTTTCAGGTACTTCTTCATGAAGGAGGAACCCTTCTAGTGTGCTTGAACTCGATACGAGCCCTGAACGCTCCGACATGGTCCTTGGTAGATGACATCCGGCAGCTCGTTTATGGCTTGAGGAATTATTTCTCATCCAAGTTCAACAGCTCTTCCTCAAACTACGTCGCAAACACTGTACCCTTGTAGATTACCATGTACAGCAACGGTTGCCTTTTCTTACCTTCTTTGTGTGGCACCGTTTGAATTTAGGCGAGGGGTTCTAACTTAATTTTTGTAGGCTCTGTACTCTTATCACCACCATGTAAAGAAGAAATTTGGCTTCAGGTTGAGCTGAAAGTCAAAAGCCAGTGATGAACATCCTGTTACGATGTGGCGTAGAAGCATCATTTGTTGGGCACGTTCGTTATGGAATACATTCAGGTGCATCCGTGCAGGTGCTGTACCACTGTTGAGATCAGGGAAGTCTAATCGCCTATTTCTTGCCTGCAGAAGCTATAGACTCTGCTGTTCTGAGGTCGATTGATTGGTTTATTGTTGATTGTCCACTTGCCCAGTCAGCATCGGCCGTCAGAAACGCGTGTCTTATAAGTAACTCCATAGAAGATTATCCCCTGGGATGCAGAAATTGCAGTGCCGCTGCACACCAGCTATATATATATATATATATATAGAGAGAGAGAGAGAGAGAGAGAGAGAGATTTTTAGCCTAAATCTTCTTTCCCTGTCGAATCGTTGAATGTTCGCCGGCCGTCCGCCGTTGCACGCGGACTCTCTTCTTCTCATTTGGGTCAACTCCTGCTTAAACCAAAAAAACCTGTGGCAAAGAGGACCGATTACATTTCTCCTGAGTTTGTGTGTAGTATTAGCCAAGACCATCGCGTGTAGTAGTACGTATTAGTCACCGTCCATGCATGCTGCACAAAGTCAATCTTCTCGATACCTCCTAGAGACGATCAAAGGCAACCTCGCTGAATGTTTTTAACCACTAGCTAGCTCTGTCCATTTGCCTACCGATCCAGCTAGTCAAGTCGCCGCAAGAAACATTGACGTACATGCCTATGTAGTTGCGAGAAATCGTACTGCCAAACAGCCACAAAATCCTCACCAGTTGACTAAATTTTGACCTACGTTCTACGCCTCACGCACGGCTATACGGCTATGCTGTAGCGAGTAGCGACAGGTAATTCCGGTATCCAACACCCGCCCATGCAACGGAGAAACTCAGCCTTTCATCATTGTTAAAAAAGACAGAAGATAAAGAGAATCAGTTTTTCCTCTGACCAAAGCACTAGTTTCGCCGCATCCATCTAGAGTTTCCAACAATTTCCTCCTCCGTGTCGGACCAAAACTTTTCTCCTGGGTTTTCCCTTCAGTAGGCACCAGGCAGTCAGGCACGACTTTCCACTCCCGTGCTCGTGCACATATTGACATATATACTGCCCGCTCTTCCTATAAATACCCTCTGTTCAGCAACGCCACTTGTGCACCAAGAACAACACTACAGCACCCGGCGGCCACCTCTTCTCTCTAGTAGAGCCAAATAGGAAGAGCTGTTAGTTGCTTTCGCCTTTCGGCCATGGCGAAGGCTGCTGCCGTCGTTCTGCTCGTCGCCGCCCTGCTTGGCTGCCTTGTCTCGGCGTCCCTCGCCGACCAGGGCACCGCCACCTACTACGGCCCCGTCTACACTCGTGCGTCGCTCGCTCTAGCCGCCGGCCGGCCATCATCACATGCATCATGAATATATCACGTTGTTTTCTGAATTAACACATGCGTCCGTGGTGCGTTCTGCACGCAGCGTCGGCGTGCTACGGATACCAGGACGAGGGCACGATGATCGCGGCGGCGAGCGACGGGCTCTGGGACAACGGCGCGGCGTGCGGGCGGATGTACCAGGTGTCCTGCGCCGGCGGCACCAACGCCACCCCGAACCCCTGCAAAGGCGGCAGCGTCACCGTCAAGATCGTCGACCGCTGCCCGTCGCCGGGATGCCAGGCCACGCTCGACCTCTCCCAGGAGGCCTTCAACACCATCGGCAACCTCGACGCCGGCAAGATCCTCATCAACTACAACCAGTACGCACGCGCCACGCGCGCGGTTCACCATATCTTCTTCCCCTGTTCAGTGTTCACCCGGGGGTGTTTTTTGTTTAATTTCTTTTTGACACATCAATAAATATTCGTGTTGTTTTGCAGGGTGTAATTAAAAGAGCAGGCAAAGCACAAAAAGGATCTAGTAGCTATATATGGCCTTCATGATTATGTCAGGAATAAGTTGTGTAATAATAAACAACAAATACGTCGTGCCTAATAGCTAGAATAAAACCATGGTGTACCTTTATTAATAATTTGGATGGATGCAGCTCTCCTGCTTCTTGTGTGTTCGAAAAAGGAAAAGAATAATGCAGTTTGTAATATTATTTGATACCAAATGAATAAATTGGGTGTATATATACACAATCTTGTTCAAACATTGCTATATATCTTTATTGGATGATTTTTTGTACTCCCGCTCTTTCAAATTATAAGTCACTTTGACTTCGCCATCTCTAACATTGACACATTAAACTTTATAGAAATATACATTGAAACATCTACAATACAAAATAAGTGCACTCTTAATAAGACATGGAATGGTAGAATAAATGAAACTAATTTGGTGTTGTAAATGTTAGTATATTTTTCTATAGACTTGGTCAAACTAGATAAGTTTGACTAAGGACAAAACCTAAACGACTTATAATTTGAAATGGAGGGAGTAGTAATTTGCACCAAAACATCGAACAATAGAATATTGCTTTATTTAATGCACCATCAGGAGCTCTGCCTTTCAATTAAGTAAAAAGAGTTGACCCGGTTTATAAAGAAATCTAGGCATGAAAACCTTACACTTGCATGGTTAATTAAAGGAAAACCAGCAGAAAAACGCTAACGTCAACGGCATGGCCAAAATGACCAACCCAAAACGTCAGAGCCTGCTGGAAGTTATTGTTGTCGAGGTCGAAAACATAGCCAAGCAGCTTCAACTTCACCTGCGTGGAAAACTAACACTGCTCTAAAGAGATTGTTGAGCGTCATCGTTGTCGAGCTATGCCAAACCCAAGAACATAGCAACTCCGACTTCACCGTAGCAAACTCTTTCAAGCAAGTCAAGCATCCTTGCATGGTGCTGCATGAGAGTGCCAAGAGGCAACTTGTGAACAAGACCTTCGAAACGACCCCATAAGGAAGGATGCATCGTCGGGAGCACTGCCATCGCTCGTCTAGGATGTGGATAGGGCTTTCACCTGAAGAGCCTTGCAAAGTCGGAGGGATCGAGGGCAACTCAATGATGCCCCAACAGGAAGAGCAGCGCCGTCATTGGCTCTCGCCACGCCGACCAAGTCCTAAACCCGAGCCATCCATCCACACCCGCTGCATTGAAGTGTGACATGCCAAGAGGATCATCCATGAAGCCATGGATGTGCGCAACCCGCCAACACCACCACGCAGCGCCAAACCAAGACCCATGCTGAGTTGCCATTGTCATCGATGTCGCCCAAAGGCACAGTTAAGGTTACACCTCAGCCGCCGCTTGACGCTAGCCATGCCGACCCATCGCGCGGTCGGCGCCCTTAACTATATCTTCATTGGCTGCTTTCTTATATTCCAAATTATAAGGCCTTGCTTGGAACCATTACCTGCTAATAGTTGGCTAGCTAATAGCTCATAGCTAATATTAGCTAGCTAACTATTAGCTGCTTTGATTCAACTAGTGATGTAGTTGTTAGTTAGACATTCAACTAACCATTATCTAGACTATTAGCTAGACCCATTTGGATCCAAAGAAGCTAATTATTAACAACTAACTATTAGCTCTGTAGATCCAAACATGACCTAATTAAGTCATTTTGGCTTTATCATCTCTAACATTGACAAGTTTATTTATAGAAATATATATTGACATATTGAATAATGGATTGAATGAAACTAATTTGGTGTTGTAAATAATGTTAGTACTTTTTTAAAGATTTAGTCAAATTAGATAAGTTTAACTTAGAATAACACCAAAATAACTTATAATTTGGAATTGAAGGATAATAATAATTTGGACCACAACATCACATAATAGAAACTCCTAATAAACTCATAAACATATCTAGCCTATAAACAGGTGACAAAATCCGGTCAGGTTATTGCTTTACTGTGAAATGGAAAAAATACTCACAATACCAATTTGAGTTGTTGGATCAACGTTCAGTAGCTGGAAAAAGGATAAAAACCAGTCAGCCGATGAGAAGCAGACAGATTATACTTTACAAACGGACTTGGTAGCGCCTGGACGTCCGATCCAGGCGCTAGCATTTGGACGGTGCCCGAATAGGGAGAGAGCGAGCGCCTAGAGCGTCGGGCAAGCGAGTGACCGCACCAGCAGTGGGCCCGCTGAAAGGTCCTAATGGCTAGAGGGGGGTGAATAGCCTATTAAAAATTTCTACAACAACACTTAACAAACCGGTTAGACAAATATGAGGCGAAGCGAAAGTTGTGCTAGCCTACTAAAAATGTACCACAATTCTAGTGACTATGATCTCTAAAAACACAAATGCTATGTCACTACACTAAGTTAGTGTGCTCTCAAAGACTAACTAAAGAGCCACACTAATCACTAGACCCGACACAAGCTTGCTCTCAAAACTAATTACACTAAAGAGCGAAGCAACACTAGAAATGTAAATACAAGAGAGAAGATGTGATGATTATACCGCCATGTTGAGGAATTGAGCCAATCACAATCGATCACAATGAATACCAAGAAATTCACGGACAATGATGATACACGATTTTTTACCGAGGTTCACTTGCTTGCCGGCAAGCTAGTCCTCGTTGTGGCGATTCACTCACTTGGAGGTTTACACGCTAATTGGCATCACACGTCAAACCCGCAACCGGATGCCGCACAACCAACACAAGATGAGGATCACACAAGCCACGAGCAATCCACTAGAGTATCTTTTGGCTCTCCGCCGAGAAAATATCAAGAACCCCTCACAATCATCACGATCGTAGCCGTAGACAAGCACCTTCCTCCGCTCGATGATCCTCGCCGCACCAAGCTGTCTAGGTGGTGACAACCACCAAGAGTAACAAGCGAAATCCACAGCGAAACACGAACACCAAGTGCCTCTAGATGCAATCACTCAAGCAATACACTTGGATTCACTCCCAATCTAATAAAGATAATGAATCTATGGAGATGAGTGGGAGGGCTTTGGCTAAGCTCACAAGGTTGCTATGTCAATGAACATGGCCAAGAGAGTGAGCTTGAGCTGGCCAAGAGGCTTAAATAGGAGCCCCCACGAAATAGAGCTGTTGGGCTCCTCACTGCACACTTCTCGGGGTGACCGGACGCACTAGTCGCGCTGACTGGATGCACAACTCCAACGTCCAGTCACTGCCAGCCGTCCATGTGTCCCCAAGCGTTCAACATCCACCACGAGATCCCAACGGTCAACTCAGACACCCGCATGGTTAAGTAACGATGGGACGCACCGTCATGGAGACCGGACGCGCCGATCCGTAGTCAGCCCCTACACGCGCGCCACAGCCACGCCATGACTGGACGCGCTGCTCCCCGTGAGAACCCGGTGTCAGGTCATTTCCAGTAAGCTCCCCAAGCGGCAAATTCATGACCGGACGCGTCAGGTGCACGCGACCGGACACGCCACCATGTTAGGTCTTCACCGCGCTCACTTAGCCGCTTACGTCACTGTACGTCGCCTATGATCAGACGCAGGCCCTGCTTGTCCAATCACAAACACTGTTCTACGTTCGGTCGCAGGACCATGGGCAGCCTTCACCGCAACACTGACCGAACATAGGGAGACTGAGTTCGGTCACTCCTGAGGCAGCGTCCGGTCACCCTGGGACAGCTCCTCCACTTCACCAACCTCTCTACCCTTGCTCAAATGTGCCAACCACCAAGTGTATCACCTTGTGTACGTGTGTTAGCATATTTTTACAAATATTTTCAAGGGTGTTAGCTCTCCACTAGATCCTAAATGCATATGCAATGAGTTAGAGCATCTAGTAGCACTTTGATACCTGCATTTCGATACGAGTTTTACCCCTCTTAATAGTACGGCTATTGATCCTAAATGTGATCACACTCTCTAAGTGTCTTGATCACCAAACCAAAAAGCTCCTATCAAGTTTCACCTTTGCCTTGAGCCTTTTGTTTTTCTCTTTCTTCTTTTCCAAGTCCAAGTACTTGATCATCATGACCATCACACCATCATCATGGTCTTCACCATTGCTCCATCACTTGGAATAGTTCTACCTATCTCATGATCACCTTGATAAACTAGGTTAGCACTTAGGGTTTCATCAATTCACCAAAACCAAACTAGAGCCTTCAATCTCCCCCTTTTTGGTAATTAATGACAACCCTTTCACAAAGATATGAATTGAAATTCAATTAAATCCATGTTGCTTGCCCAAGCATATTTACCATGTGTAAAAGGACATGGACAAGTTTCATGAACCCCAATGTGTAAGTGCAATCAAGCCCTATTGTGGGTTTTGGTATTGATGACCACCAAATTAGAGGACTAATGAGATTTATCGAGATGACAAGCAGGGAATCAAAGAATGAGGATGATGGATAGGTTGCAGGTGTTCTAATTACAAAAGGTGGCCAGACCTAGCTTAAGGGAGGTTTAAATTCTTTTATGTTTTGAATTTGAGTTTAGGAAAAGCCGTACTATCAAGAGGGATTTTAGGACAGTTGGTCAACTGTTGAATCAAATGCTCAAATTCATAGATTTACATCCTCCTACCTAGTCAAAACAGCCAGCCAAATTTCATATCATGTTACCTGTTTTGGCTAGGGCAGCAGTGCCGCCCTTAACTGACCGTTGGGCTCAGGGGGTATTTATACCCTTCAGGCCCGGCCCACAACGGTCATCTTCTCCACTGACTCACTCTACTAAAAAACAGACAGAACCAAAGCTCACCCCTCTCCTCCATTGTTGCTCCTCCATCCCTCAAGCTAATCCTTGATTCCAACCATCAAAACTTGAGAGAAAAGGCAGCAAAACTCGATTGAAGAGGAGATCCACTGATTCCCAAAGTCTAAGAGCATTTGGTTCATGTTTGGCCAGCGGTTCTAGGGTTTGTTACTCTTGGAGCTTGCTCCTAGCCGGCTAGGCATCGCCCTTGTGCTTGCCAACTCGTGTGGCAGCCTTGGGAGGTTTGTAACCTCATTTGAAAGCTAAGAAATCACCCCTCACTTCAAGAGTTCACTCTCTTGATTTGAGAATGAGGGTAAAGCAAGCCTTTGTGGCAAGCTCAAGCCTTTTGTGGCTTCCTCAACAACGTGGACTTAGGCAAACCTTAGTGGTGAGCTGAACCACGGGATAAATCTTGTGTCTCGCGTGCTTCCTCTTCACTATACTTGCTATTTACATTATTGCTAGCTGTTGTTAGGGTTTAGTTGCTCGATTCACTTTTGTGTGAAGTTTCTATAGTATCCAGTCTTCAAACTGGATCTTGACTCTATATTGCAGGATTAAGTAGCTAGTGGGGTCAGGTTCATCTCTGTTAAATCTCAACTGTGTTAGATTATTTTTCGTAGAGCGGTAGTGCCACCCTGTAAGGCCGGTAGTGCCGCCCTCTATTCTAACAGAGTTTTGAGTTGAATTTTTACAGGCCTATTCACCCCCCTCTAGGCCTTCTTTATCTTCCAGTAGATCCTACAAGTGGTATCAGAGAGTGGTTGCTTCGTATACGCTTCACCGCGTGAAGTATGGAAGAAGGAGAAGGTTCAAAGAATGTTCGCATTGCAGACGCAAGTGATATGCATGTTGAGGATGTTGGCAGCAGCAGCGAGCTGTCCATGTCCACAACAAGTGATTCCACCATCAAAGAACTCAAGACACCGATGCCGAAAGAAGAAAGGCAAGAAAAGAAAGAAAAGCCGCCAAGATAGCAACAAGAGAAGCTAGAGAAAAGAAGAAGAAAGAGCAGTGGCTCAAAGACAAGAAGAAGAGAAAAGAAGCTAGAAGAATCACAATAGAGGCAAGAGCTAAGAGAAGGGCAGCAAGAGCTAAAGAGCAAGAGAAGAATGAGTATGATGCAACATCTAGTGAGCTCTCTAGTAGCTCGGACGATGGAGATGATGATGTGTCATACCATGCTTCAAAAGATAGCAAGGAGGTGAAGAGCAAGGACAAAAAGAAGGATAACAAGGACAAGGGCAGCAACAACAACAAAAACAAATATGTCACCGTATCCTTTAATTATTCTTATTTGTCTAACCATAACAAAAGGTCTTTTGTGAATGTGCCCGCGGGCAAGTTGCCTCATTTTTATGGGACAAACTTTGGCAAGTGGAAGCACTTGATGAGTGCCTATCTTGTAGGTCTTCACCCCGGTCTTTGGGAGATTGTGGTGAATGGATTGCAGCCACCGGAAGATCCCGAAGCACCAACAAATGAAGAGCTAGCTGCTGTCCATCTCAATGGCCAAGCCACAAGTATTCTTCTTAGTGCCTTGGATGGAAATGAGTACAACTGAGTGATGAATGTCAATGTTGCAAAATAGATTTGGGACACTTTGCATCTAGCACATGAAGGTGTTGATAAAGTAAGGAAGACAAAGATTGATTTGTTGATGGCCAAGCTCAATAGACTTGTGATTGTTGATGGAGAGGGGCCACAAGAGATGTTTGATAGATTGATGACCTTGGTGGGCAAGATTAGAGGCTATGGATGTGATGAGCTTGATGATCACAAAGTGGTGAAAGTTATGTTGGAAGCTTACTCACCAAGAAATGAGACCGTAGTCACCTTGATTAGAGATAAGAAGAAGTTTGAGCACTTCACACCAAATAATGTGCTTGGAAGATTGTTGACATTTGACATGCAAAGAGAAGAAGCAAATGAGAGGAGAAGACTTGGTGAGTTGCAAGCCAAGTTAGAGGGCATGAAAATCAAGGAAGTGGCTCTCAAGGCAAATAAATCAAGAAATCAAGGCACCTCCAACAAAGAAAAGGGCAGCAAGCAAGCATCAACAAGTCAACCCAAGGAAATCAAGTCAACTCCACAAAATGATGATCCAAGTTCATCCTCAAGTGAAGATGAAGATGATGGGGCTGATTACATGAAGATCGATGATATGGCTTTGTTCATGAAGAGCTATCACAAAGGGTTGAAAAAGAATGGGTACAAAATAGTACAAAGAAGGTTCCCAAACAAAAAGAAGAGGACTTGCTACAATTGTGGTAGCACGGAGCACTTCATTACTAAGTGTCCCTATGATAAGAAAGAAAACAAATACAAGAGGGACAACAATGAGAGCAAGCATGAGCACAAAAGGAGATACAAGGAAGTGGGAGAGGCATACATTGGGCATGAGTGGGACTCAACTAAAGAGTCAAGTGAAGAGGATGTGAAGATTGCAACCGTGGCTATTCAAAAGTCATCCTCTACACCAAGGCTTTTCAACAACATGTCCGATGATGATGACCACCGCTACACTCACGTTTGTCTTATGGCAAAGGGTGAGAAGGTAAAACGAAGAGATAAATCTCCTCCACCTCCTAGTGACATCTCTAGTAGTGAACTTAGTGATTCTAGTGATGATGATACTAGTGATGTTGAGAAATATGCTAAATTGACTAAGAAGTTAGATTCTAAAACCAAGCTCTTCATCATGAATCTAATGGAGGAATTAGAAAATGTCAAAGTCGAGCTAGCCGATAGAGATGATTATCTTGAGGAAACCGAAAAGATGTATATTGGCTGCAAGGAAGCTCTTGAGTTAGAGAGAAGTGAGTTGGACTCTTTGAGCAAGGCCTTGGCCGAAGAACAAAGAGAACATGCTCTCACAAAGAAGGCAAATATTGCACTCAATGACAAGTATTGTGTCTTAATTGAAAAGCACAACAAACTTGAGAAGCAATATAACCTTCTATGCGAGAGCACCTCACATCCCTACAACACAAATGACACTTCTATTCCCTACACTAGCCAAGGATGTGGAAAATGTTATAATCTTGACTTAAATGTTCATTCCACTAACCTTACAAACTTAGAGGTTATGAAAAAGGAGATTGCTAGGCTCAATGCTATGTTAGGAAAAAGGTGCATGAAAGGCAATAAATCTGCTGGTGGCAAAGGTGAAAAATCAAAGAGGCCACAATACAAAGATGGAAGAAATCCACGCATCAAAGATGGGCTTGGGCACACTCACGGAGGTAAAACCAATGGGAGAAAGGTAATCAATGAATATGAGTGTGTTTAGTTCATGAGCAAAGGGCAGGAAGGTACAGATAGGTATGCACAGTGGTGGCACAAGGCCAGCCCAGAGCAGCACCACGGCCTATGGGCGGCAGTGCCGCCCCCCACATAAAAGGGAAGACCACCTCCTCCTCCTCTGCTCATGTCCAGCTCAAGAAGAAGGTGTCTCATCCAGAGTAGGTTGTCCAGAAACCAAAGAAATCTATCTGGGTCACTCCAAATATTTATGCTTACCAACTAAAGACAAAAACACCTCCACAATGTTTGGATTCTAACTTTGTTTTGCAGCACAACAGCAAGGGGGAGGTGTTTGCCAAGTTTGTTGGATATAGTCGAAATGTTTACCATAATGCTTTCATTTGGGTTCCTAAAGTTCTTATGACTAACATGCAAGGCCCCAAGAATATTTGGGGACCTAAAACTAGGAACTAAACTTGTTTTGCAGGCATACTCCTCCGGTGGGTCAAGTTGGGTGCTTGACAGCGGCTGTACATATCATATAACCGGAGAAAGGAGTATGTTCTCATCATATTCCCCAACTACAAATTCAGATGAGAATATCATATTTGGTGATAATTCAAAAGGAGGTGTGATTGGACTTGGTAAAGTAGCTATTACACTTGATCATTCAATTACAAATGTCTTACATGTTGATTCCTTGAAATACAATCTGCTGTCCGTTTCTCAATTATGTGAGATGGGCTACAATTGTCTTTTCACGGATAAGGGTGTGGAAGTCTCTAAGAGGGAGGATTCCTCTATTGTCTTTACGGGTCACCTCAAGAATAAGCTTTATCTAGTTGATTTCAACAAAGGAAAAGCTAAGCTTGAGACCTGTTTAGTGGCAAAATCTAGCATGGGTTGGCTATGGCATCGCCGACTAGCTCATGTTGGGATGAGGAACTTGGCCAAACTCCTAAAAGACAACCACATTCTTGGACTAACCAATATTCAATTTGAGAAAGATAAGATTTGTAGTGCTTGCCAAGCCAGAAAGCAAGTAGGTGTACCTCACCCACCAATGAGCATCATGACCACTACACAACCGTTGGAGTTGATTCACATGGATCTCTTTGGACCGATCGCCTACATAAGCATCGGGGGTAACAAATATGGTTTAGTTATTGTTGATGATTATTCCCGGTTCACTTGGGTGTTCTTTGTCTATGATAAGTCCCAGATGAAAGAGAAAGTCAAGATATTTGTGAGAAGGGCACAAAGGGAGTTTGGTCTTCCTATCAAGAAGATAAGAAGTGACAATAGGACCGAATTCAAGAACACTTTAGTTGAAGAGTTTCTTGATGATGAGGGCATCAAGCATGAGTTTTCAACTCCTTACACACCTCAACAAAACGGTGTAGTAGAGAGGAAGAACCGTACACTTCTTGATATGGCAAGGACAATGCTAGATGAATACAAGATGTCGGACCTCTTTTGGAGTGACGCCATCAACACCGCTTGCCGTGCCATCAACCGTCTCTACTTACACAAGAAACTCAAGAAGACTTCATATGAGCTACTAACCGGTAACAAGCCAAAGGTGTCATACTTTAGAGTGTTTGGGTGCAAATATTTTATACTTAACAAAAGACCCAAAACCTCTAAATTTGCACCTAAAGTTGATGAAGGCATTCTTCTTGGTTATGGATCAAATGAGCATGCCTATCATGTCTTCAACAAAATCATGGGTAGAGTTGAAGTCACGGTAGATGTGACATTTGATGAATCTAATGGCTCTCAAGTGGAGCATGTTGATTCAAGTGTTGTAGGAAAGGAGGATCCACCATGTGAGGCAATCAAGCAAATGGCTATAGGCGATATTAGGCCACAAGAAGATCAAGCCACTGATGATGAGGATCCCCAAGCTGTTGCTGCACAAATTTCCGCTGACGTACCACATCGACAAGGGCAGCACTCACCTGCTGAACATCAGTAGGGCGGCAGTGCCGCTCATAAGGGCAGTAGTGCCGCCCCATCCACCTCAGCAGCAGCTCTTTCAACTCCTACTTCACCACCTCAAGGGCTCAACTTGGAGCCTATCTTTGAACAAGAAGAGGCTGAAGGTCCAGAAGAAGAACAAGGAGGTGTTGAGCATCCAAGGCTACATCAAACTATACAACGGGATCACCCTGTTGACAACATCCTTAGGAGCATTCTAAAGGGGGTAACAACTCATTCACACTTAGTAATTTTTTGTCAATATTACTCATTTGTTTCCTCCTTAGAACCTCTCAAGATAGAACAAGCACTTGGAGATCCAGATTGGGTCATGGCCACGCAAGAAGAGCTCAACAACTTTGAAAGAAATCAAGTGTGGAAATTGGTGGAAAGGCCCAATACTAATGTCATTAGTACCAAGTGGGTCTTCCGCAACAAGCAACATGAAAATGGCGTGGTGACAAGGAACAAGGCAAGATTGGTGGCCTAAGGCTTCACTCAAGTAGAGGGCTTGGACTTTGAAGAAACATATGCACCGGTGGCAAGACTTGAAGCAATCTGAATGCTTCTAGCCTTTGCTGCCCATCATGACTTCAAGCTGTACCAAATGGATGTCAAGGGTGCATTCCTCAATGGCCCAATACAAGAGTTGGTGTATGTGGAGCAGCCACCAGGGTTTGAAGATCCTAAGTTCCCCAACCATGTCTATAAACTCCAAAAGGTGCTCTATGGGCTTAAGCAAGCACCAAGAGCATGGTATGAATACCTTAAGGAATTTTTGCTCAAACAAGGCTTTGGTATAGGCAAAGCCGACCCTACACTCTTTACTCACAAAGTTGGAAATGATATATTTGTGTGCCAAATATATGTCGATGACATAATATTTGACAGTACTAATCATGTGTATTGTGATGAGTTTAGTAGGATTATGACTAAGAGATTTGAGATGTCCATGATGGGTGAGCTGAAGTTCTTCCTTGGATTTCAAATCAAGCAAATGAAGGAAGGAACTTTCATTAGCCAAACCAAGTACACCCATGATATGCTTAACAAGTTCAACATGGTGAATGCCAAGCCTATCAAAACTCCCATGCCAACTAATGGACATCTCGATCTAAATGAAGAAGGGAAAGCCATCGACATCAAGGTATATCGTTTCATGATAGGCTCTTTACTTTACTTATGTGCATCTAGGCCGGACATAATGCTTAGTGTGTGCATGTGTGCTAGATTTCAAGCCAACCCAAAAGAGTGCCATTTAGTGGCTGTTAAGAGAATCTTGAGATATTTAGTACACACTCCTAACCTTGGCTTGTGGTATCCCAAGGGCTCCAAGTTCAATCTACTTGGCTATTCGGATTCTGATTATGCCGGTTGCAAGGTAGATAGAAAAAGCACTTCAGGGACATGTCAATTCCTTGGACAGTTCCAAGTGTCTTGGAGTTCTAAGAAGCAAAATTGTGTAGCACTTTCCACCGCCGAGGCCGAGTATATTGCAGCCGGTGCATGTTGTGCTCAACTACTTTGGATGAGGCAAACCCTTCGTGATTTCGGATGTCAATTCACCAAAATCCCACTCTTGTGTGACAATGAAAGTGCCATAAAGCTTGCAAACAATCCCATAAGCCACTCAAGAACCAAACATATAGACATCCGACATCATTTCTTGAGAGACTACGAAACCAAAGGAGATATCAAAATTCGTCATGTGAGCACCGAAAAATAACTAGCCGATATCTTCACTAAGCCTTTCGATGAGTCAAGGTTTTGTGCTTTGTGTAGTGAGCTAAATATACTTGATTCTCGTAACATGGTTTGAAATATGGCACACCTCTGTTTGACTACCTAGTGAAGTAGGAAAATGATTTAAAAAGATATTACATTGTGTTTCAAAATCATTTCAAAAGGCCAACTAAGTGTCGTGACCATTGTCTGTATTGTTGATTGCTTACTGGTCATGATTTTTAGAGAATATATATCCATGTCTAAGGTGAAGGAGGTCATAAAGTTTAAGCGTAATTCCTGCAAAATTGGCAGGGCGGCAGTGCCGCCCATCCTGGCCGACAGTGCCGCTCTTTGGAAACTGATCCGTTTTCAGCCAATTTTGGCTGGGTTGTGGGGCCCGTTTTCTTCTACTTATTCCTTCTCTGGCCCCCGACCCAACTCTCTCCTTCTCTCCCAGCCGACGTCGATGCCCGTGCTCCTCTCTCCTTCTCTCTCAAGCACGTGCCGCCGCCGTTCCTCACGACCTGCCACCCTGGCAGTGCCGCTCCTACAGCCGGCCTTGTCCATTCTTCGCTGGTCATTGTAGGAGGCTCTTGGCTAAGCCGTTTCTCCTCTTCTCCCTTCACTCCAACGGTTTGGAAGTAAGGTGAAACCCTAACCCCATTCGTTCTATGCAATGTGAAGCTTTTAGTCATGGATTTTAGTTTCTAGGAGGAGTATGAAGGGTTTAGAAAGGTTTTTGATGGATGAATCGAGTTGATTTTGGATTTCACCGGTTGGATGTTTTTGGGGAGAGCAGCAATGCCGCTCTTGGGACCTTTAATGGCACCCCTAGCAGATTCTAACTGCTATACTCAAGATCATAAATCCGATAAATTTCAGAATGGATTGGATTCATTTATCAAGAACTATTTCAAAATTTTTTCATACTCAATCTTTCAAATTCATGGCTAGGGTTTCATGTATTTTTTGTTTAGACTGTGATTCTAAAATTGTGATGATGAATAGACATTGTTGGAAATAGGATTTAACCAGAATGAGAAAATTGAAGATGAAATAGTGAAGCAACTGAGGGCGGCAGTGCCGCCCTACCATGCTGATTCCAAATCCAGCACAGCTTCCTGTATCATCTTCAAAATTCTTTTTCTTGTTAAAACCTACCTGCAGCTGTGTCTAACTCATTATCTTACACAGTTTCTTATCAAGTCTCATTTAATTGCATAGATGGACTATGGAAAAAGGAAGGTGTTGACAACCAAGTAAAAGGTCAAAAGAGGCAGGGGACATGCAAGCTATACTCCCAGAGACAGAAATCTTGATGAAGATCTTGCTGAAGAGGAAAATATTCAGAGGATGGGAAGAACCATTCGTGTGTGGCCTGACTCTCCTTTACATCTTTCAGAGTTTGATAGCAGCTACATGAGAGATAACACTGATAGGTTCGACCTCATTCCTCCCCAGAACAATGATGGTCATAGAGTTGTTGATTATTCCATGAGTTGGAAGAAGACAGGTGAAGCCAGAGAGATTGATCCCTACTCCTCTGACAGATCAAATGGCATTGATTATAGATTTTGGAATACTTTTCAATCTGATTTTTATGCTACATCCATTCTATCCAAGTCAAAGGGCAAGATTAGTAAGATGCAGTATATTGATTTTGGTGACTTAGAGAGCAAAGATGATCATCAGTTTGCTACAGCAATCAAGACCTGTGACCGCTTTGAGATGATAGACATCATGAGTTTCAGGTATGATTGGAACAGGGAGATTCTTGCCCAATTCCATGCTACCTACTATTAGAACAGGGAAGTGGATGAGCTTCATTGGATGACTGATGAGCGACATTATCGCATTGATTTTGTCACCTTCTGTCGTATTCTTGGCTTTGGTCACATCCACAGAGGATATGAGAGGATACATAATGAGCGTCGTCTTGAGCCAATGGAAGTAAGCTTCATGTGGGAGGATCAAAATCTGGCAGTTCCTGATTGGTCAAGGACAAAGCTCAAGAGCTTTTATTACATCATGAACAATCTTTGCACGATCACTCTCAACCCTAAAGATAATGCAACAGACTTGAATGGCTATATTACTAATGTGTTGTCTAGGTTTCCCAGCAGTGAAAAGTTTAATGTTCCAACATTCATTTGGATTGAGCTAGCTTATGCCATGGATGATGGAAGGAGATCTTTGCCCTATGCTCCTTACCTCATGTTTATGATTGAGAGAGTGACTGACATGTGGTTCCCTAAGGATTGTGAGCATACTGTTTACAAGATCAAGAAGACCCATGGTGGCTTAGGGGGACTTGGTTTAGCTACTCAGCACACTAGTTCTGGAGGACTTGGAGATAGTGGGGTAGCAGACCTTCACCCTTCTAGAGCTGCACAGAGAGATATTCCTGAGCCATCCAGGGCTAGGGAACAAAAGAAGAAATCAAAGTGGAGAAAGATGAGTGCATGGATGAAGGCAATCTTTGATCATTGTGCATATACTTCACAGACTGTTTATGAGGATAGAATGGAGAACAGGGAAGCTATGAGGCATGCTAGGGAGATGGCAGGGCTGCCACCACTTCCACCAGTGCAGTCGCCACCTCGGTTTCCAGACTTGACTCGCCTTTCTTCTTCTGATGAGGAGTAGGATCAGTCACATGAGCACCATGATGAACAGTAGGATGATCAGCAGCATGGACACTCATATGAGCCATTCAGTTAGTACTATGGATACCCACAGGGATAGCATTTTGAGGAGCCCCCAATGCAGCAGGACCTTGGTGTAGAGATTCACCCTACAGAGGCTGATCCACAGGTACAGGCAGCTTTGTTTCGCACATACTCTTGGAGACCGCATCCTTCGACGGATCAGGCAGGGACTTCTACTTCAGCTGGAGCAGCACCTCCACGATGTTCAGCATGCTTCACTTCGCACACCCATGTTGCTGGATGTGCCCGCGTCGACTCCGACAGTGATGAGTGATTTCTCTTCTTTTTCTTCTCTTTTTGGTATTTGATGCCAAAGGGGGAGAAAATTAGAGGGGTCAATAGTTTTTTGACGTCATGTGTTCTTCGCTATTGCGCTTCTTGTTCAGATCCGTTGAGAGTAGTTAGGTTGTGAGTTTGAGAGTCGCTCAAAACTCTATTTTATGAAATTATGCTACTTTGTGACTTTATTTGCTTCGGATATGGACATGTATTCATAGTTATTGTTTTAGCTTGTCATACTCTCAGTTTAAATTGTTTTATATTCATATGATCCGCTGTAGAAATCTGATTGCTATCTGACTAACATAGTCAGGACGGCAGTACCACCCTCTGGGGTCAGCAATGCCGCCCTATGCTGTATCAGCCGGAATCTCGTGTGCTTGAACTGATAAAACCTATCATATGTATCACGTTTATTCCTATGACACTTTGCTCAGCACCCCACAGCAGACATGGATGTAGGGGGAGGCTTCCATCACACCTAAAATGTGAATCATGGCCTTTTATGCCAAATTGAGAGTTCAAATCTTTATTCACATATTTAGGGGGAGGCTCCTATACTCATGGTTCGAAAATCTCAGTTTAGATTTCATATCATTTGTAAGCACTAATTGGGTTGTCATCAATTACCAAAAAGGGAGAGATTGTAAGTGCAATCAAGCCCTATTGTGGGTTTTGGTATTGATGACCACCAAATTAGAGGACTGATGAGATTTATCGAGATGATAAGCAGGGAATCAAAGAATGAGGATGATGGACAGGTTGCAGGTGTTCTAATTACAAAAGGTGGCCAGACCTAGCTCAAGGGAGATTTAAATTCTTTTATGTTTTGAATTTGAGTTTAGGAAAAGCCGTACTATCAAGAGGGATTTTAGGACAGTTGGTCAACTGTTGAATCAGATGCTCAAATTCACAGATTTATATCCTCCCACCTAGTCAAAACTGCCAGCCAAATTTTATGTCATGTTACCTGTTTTGGCTAGGGCTGTAGTGCCGCCCTGTTATAAGCGGCAGTGCCGCCCTTAACTGACCGTTGGGCTCAGGGGGTATTTATACCCTTCAGGCCTGGCCCACAATGATCATCTTCTCCACTGACTCACTCTGCTCGAAAACAGATAGAACTAAAGCTCACCCCTCTCCTCCATTGTTGCTCCTCCATCCCTCAAGCTAATCCTTGATTCCAACCATCAAAACTTGAGAGAAAAGGCAGCAAAACTTGATTGGAGAGGAGATCCACTGATTCCCAAAGTCTAAGAGCATTTGGTTCACGTTTAGCCGATAGTTCTAGGGTTTGTTACTCTTGGAGCTTGCTCCTAGCCGGCTAGGCGTCGCCCTTGTGCTTGGCAACTCGTGTGGCAGCCTTGGGAGGTTTGTAACCTCATTTGAAAGCTAAGAAATCACCCCTCACTTCAAGAGTTCACTCTCTTGATTTGAGAACGAGGGTAAAGCAATTCTTTGTGGCAAGCTCAAGCCTTTTGTGGCTTCCTCAACAACGTGGACTTAGGCAAACCTTAGTGGTGAGTTGAACCATGGGATAAATCTTGTGTCTCGCGTGCTTCCTCTTTAATATACTTGCTATTTACATTATTGCTAGCTGTTGTTAGGGTTTAGTTGCTCGATTCACTTTTGTGTGAAGTTTCTGTGGTATCCAGTCTTCGAACTGGATCTTGACTCTATATTGCAGGATTAAGCAACTAGTGGGGTCAGGTTCATCTCTGTTAAATCTCAACTGTGTTAGATTATTTTTCGTAGAGCGGCAGTGCCGCCTTGTAAGGCTGGCAGTGCCGCCCTCTGTTCTAACAGAGTTTCAAGTTGAATTTTTACAGGTCTATTCACCCCCCCTCTAGGCCTTCTTTATCTTCCAGTAGATCCTACACAATGGTAGCATTAGCTCCCCCTACATATGTGCTAAGAATTTAGATTGAAGCTTGCACATATGCATGGATTTGAGTTGTGATAGAGTAATGTCTACCAAATGATGCTAAGGTATAAGAGATTGACCTTTGAAGCGTGATACCAATTGGAGTGCACCAAATGTACCATCATTAGCACCATTGGTAACTAGACATTCACAAAAGGTAGAATACCCTGTGAGATCAATATTAGAAGCAAGGGTCTAGTTTTCATAATATGAACACAAGTCTAGTTACTCAACCTATGCATATTAGTTTTTCATTTCATCATTCAAACCTACAACTAGCATATACCACACAAGCATGGAATTTTAATTTAACACTTGTGCCATGCAAGCAAACATATGAAATGCACATCCAAATGCATCAATCAAGTTTATGAGCTTGCTCCCCCTACTTGTGTGCTCAAAATTTTAATTGATCCCCTTACTTTTGTATTTCTCCCCCTATGTCAAAGTTCTCCCCCTTTGTCATCTTTTCACTATCTTTGTGCATTACTTCTTCACCTTTGTCATCAATGACCACAAAGGTTCAATTTTAGATAGGTTAAGATTATCAATGTGAATCAATGGGGTGAGGATCATTTTCCCAAATTTGGTTCAATCTAGATCAAAGATATTTAACTCGGTTTGATCCAAGGACAAGCTTATTCACACCTCATTTCAAGGGTTATCTTGTACCATGTTGAGTTAAACACTTATGGCTCATTTTCTAGATCAACCTCTAGGTTCACAAGACCACAAATATGTCATATGCTACCACTAGATCAAGTCAAGCATAGAAGCAATAGTGGTACCATACAAGCATCAAGTTCATTTGATTTTCATGAATGAGCCTATAAGACATGAGAAATGACTAGATGCACTAAACAAGTCCTTAGCAAAGGATGTATGCATGCCAATCAACTTTTACCTTGGATAGCTCGAAGGAGAGGCATGTCATATGAGTGTGTGGGGGGAGGGTGCATCAACACATATTTGAAAAATCCAATATGTTCAACTCATTCCTTAGCTTGCAAAACCTTTTTTCATCCAATGGCTTGGTAAATATATCGGTAAGTTGATCTTCGGTGCCCACACTCTCAATGCAAATGTCCCTTTTTGTTGATGATCTCTAATGAAATAGTGGCGAACATCAATGTGCTTTGTTCTTGCATGTTGAACCAGATTGTTGGTTAGCTTGATTGCACCCTCATTGTCACATAGCAATGGCACTTTCTTGAACTTAATTCCAAAGTCATTCAAGGTGTCCTTCATCCAAAGAATTTGTGCACAACAACTACCGACGGATATATATTTGGCTTCGGCGGTTGATAATGCAACACTATTTTGCTTCTTTGATGACCATGAAACAAGTGATCTTCCCAATAGTTGACAAGTGCCCAAGGTGCTCTTCCTTTTAACCTTGCATCCCACATAGTCGGAGTCCAAATATCCAACAAGTTCAAACTTTGCTCCTTTAGGATACCACAAACCAATATTTTATGTATGTTTTAAGTACCTCAATATTCTCTTTGTAGCCTTCAAATGACTTTCTCTTGGTGAGGTTTGAAATCTTGCACGCATGCACACACTAAACATGACATCCGGCCTTGATACGGTCACATAGAGTAGGCTTCTAATCATGGAGCGATACAACTTTTGATCCACCATGTTGCCACTTGCATCACTATCCAAATGGACATTTGTTCCCATTGGTGTACTAATACCTTTGCTTTCATTCATGCCAAACTTTTTGAGCATGTCTCTGATGTACTTGCTTTGACTCACAAATGTATCATTTTTCAATTGCTTGATTTAAAGACCAAGGAAGTAACTCAACTCTCCAATCATGGACATCTCAAACTCATTAGCCATCATCCTTCCAAACTCTTCATAAAAGTCTTGATTGGTTGATCTAAATATGATATCATCAACATAGATTTGCAATACAAACAAGTCCTTGCCAATCTTCTTGGTAAAAAGAGTGGTGTCAACCTTGCCCATCATGAATCCCTTTGAGAGTAGGAAGTCCCTCAACCTCTCATACCATGCTCTAGGTGTTTGCTTCAAGCCATACAATGCTTTTTTCAACTTGTACACATGCTCGGGCTTCTTGTCATCTTCAAAACCGGGAGATTGCTCCACATATACTTCTTTATTGATGTAGCCATTGAGAAATGCACTCTTGACATCCATTTCATAGAGCTTGATATTGTGGGCACAAACATAGGCTAGCAAGATTCTAATTGCTTTCAATCTAGCAACCGGGGCATATGTTTGTCCAAAGTCAAGACCTTCAACTTGTGTATAGCCTTGTGCTACCAATCTTGCTTTGTTTCTTACTATTATCCCATTTTGATCTTGCTTGTTTCTATAGACCCATTTGGTTCCAATCACATTGTGTCCCTTAGGCCTCTCAACTAATTCCCATACTTGATTTTTAGTGAAGTTGTTCAATTCTTCATGCATAGCATTCACCCAATAAACATCCATCAAAGCTTCTTCTATCTTCTTTGGTTCAATGGATGACAGAAATGGGAAATGCTCACAAAATGAAGTCAATCTTGATCTTGTTTGTACACCTCTAGAAATATCTCCAATTATAGTGTCCAATGAATGATCCCTTGCAATATAAGTTGGTTGGAGAATAGGAACTTGATTGCTTGCACTTGCTTGATCATTAGGTTGAGATGATGTACTAGCCACTTGATCTTACACATTGTCATGAGATCCACTTGAACTAGCTTGATTAGTGTCAACTTGCACATTTGAGTTAGAGAGCACTTGCACTTGATCATCTTCATCATCAATCACTTGCCTTGGCCTCAATTCACCAACATCCATGTTCTTCATGGCATTTGAAAGTTAAATGCCTCTAACATCATCAAGATTCTCATTCTCATCTTGGGAACCCTTGGTTTCATCAAATTCAATATCATAAACTTCCTCAAGAGTACCACTTTCCAAATTCCAAACTCTATATGCTTTGCTTGTAGTAGAGTATCCAAGTAAGAATCCTTCATCACACTTCTTGTCAAACTTGCCCAATCTAGTGCCTTTCTTCAAGATATAGCATTTGCAACCAAAGCCCGAAAATATGCAATGTTGGGCTTTCTATCATTCAAGAGCTCATATGGTGTCTTCTCTTTCAATGGGTGACAATGTAGGCGGTTGCTACAATAGCAAGCCATGTTAATTGCTTCAGCCCAAAAGGATTGACTCACATTGTACTCACTAAGCATAGACCTTGCCATATCAATGAATGTTCTATTCTTTCTCTCAACAAGGCCATTTGATTGTGGAGTGTACTTGGCCGAGAATTGATGTCTAATTCCAAATTCATCACACAACTCATCAATTCTAATGTTCTTGAACTCACTACCATTGTCACTTCTAACTCTCTTGATGGTTGTTTCAAACTCATTGTGAATGCCCTTAACAAATGATTTGAAAGTTGCAAACACATTACTTTTGTCCACTAGAAAGAATACCCAAGTGTATCTTGTATAGTCATCCACTATCATAAAACCATATTTGTTTCCACCAATGCTAGTGTATTGTGTTGGCTCAAACAAATCCATGTGCAACAACTCAAATGCTTTATTAGTGCTCATAATGCTCTTCTTAGGATGGGTGTTGTTTGCCGGCTTGACAAGAGCTACAAAGCTTATCCTTCTCAAACACAACATCTTTCAAGCCTCTAACAAGTCATGCTTAACCAATTTATTCAATTATTTCATTCCAACATGACCAAGCCTTCTATGCTGTAACCAACCCATACTAGACTTAGTGAACAAGCATATTGACAATTGAGCTTCACTAGCATTGAAATCAACCAAGTATAGATTCTCATATCTAAACCCTTTAAAGATCAAGTTAGAGCCATCTACACTTATGATCTCTATATCATCTACCCTAAATATGCATTTGAATCCAAGATCACACAATTGAGCCACGGATAGCAAATTAAAGTTCAAGCTCTCAACTAGCAACACATTGGAAATGCTCATGTCGTTTGATATTGCAACCTTACCAAGCCCTTTGACCTTGCCTTTGCCATTGTCACCAAATGTGATACTATCATCACCATCATTGCCATTGGTGTTGATTGAGTTCAACATTCTTACATCACCGGTCATGTGTTGAGTACACCCACTATCAAGAACCCAATGTCTTCTTCTGGCTTTATAACTGACCTACAAAAGAAGATCAATTCTTTTTAGGTACCCAAACTTGCTTGGGTCCTTAAAGGTTAGTCACTAAGCTCTTTGGTACCCAAATGGCTTTCTTCTTTGAGCCCATCCATGGTGCACCAATGAACTTAGCCTTTACACCATTTGCACCCTTGATAAGCACATATAAAGAATCAAGCTTAATGGAGGATACATTAGCTTGTAACTTCTTGTTCATGTACTTTTGCTCTACATGACCAACTTGCTTGCAACTAGTGTAAAACCGACCATTGTTCTTCACAAAACTAGTCTTGTGAGGAGCAAAGGCCGCCTTGCCTTTCTTGGGGTATAGCCCAATCCCTCTTTGTAGAGATAAGCTCTTTAGCTACCCAAGCACATAAGCAAGCGGTCCTCACCACCATAGGCTTTGCCTAAGGCGTGAGTGAGCTCATTGACCTCTTTCTTGAGGGTCTCATTCTCAACCATTAGTGAGGCATCACAAGTGAAACCATCACTACTAGATGAGGTAGAAGTAGATGTGCTACAAGAAGGGTTAGTGGGAGCAACAATGATAGGCTTATAGAATGACTCATCAATTATATCACAAGTTAAGCCTTTGTCACATGTTACAACATGCTCCTTCTCATTTTGCTCATTAAGTAAAGAGGAATGAGCTTTTTCAAGCTTCTTGTGAGCCTTGCCAAGCTTCTCATGGGCTTCCTCTAGCCTCTCATGAGATGCATTGAGCTCATCAAAGGCTTGCTTAAGGGCTTTTAGTTACTTGCGCAAGTCTTTGCATTCCTTTCTCTTAATATCAAAATGTTCTTTAGCATCTTCTAACATGTCAATTAGTTCATCTTTAATGGGTTCATCATCATTGTCACTTTCATTATCATGTTCATCATCACATCCATCATCATAAGTTTGTACCTTAGTGGCCTTAGCCATGAAGCATGATGGAGTGTCGAAGAGAGAAGGCTTCTCATTGATAGCAATACTTGCAAGAGCCTTCTTCTTGGTGGTCTTGTCATCATCATTATTATCATCATCACTTGAGGAATCATCACTATCCTAAGTGACCACATATGAACCACCCTTATTCTTCTTCTTGATGGTCATCTTGTCCTTCTTCTCTTTCTTCTTTCTCTTCTTGTCATCATCATCATTGTCGCTATTGTATGGGTATTGAGCAACAAGATGATCCTTGCTTCCACACTTGAAGCACCTTCTAGACTCTTCCTTGTTCTTGGATAAAGACTTCTTCCTTCTAGCATGGTAGCCCTTCTTCACCATGAACTTGCCAAATCTCATGACAAAGAGAGCCATCTTCTCATCATCCATCTCATTAAAGCTCAAGTTTTTATCTTCACTTGACGATTCTTGCTTTGCCTTGCGCTTGGATGATGTGGCCTTGAATACCACACTCTTCTTCTTCTCATCTTTCTTCTCCTTCTTTTCTTCCTTCTCATCATCATTTCTATAGGTGTCATCGGTCATCACATCTCCCAACACTTGGTTTGGTGTCATAGTGTCCAAATGACTTCTTACAAGCAATGTGAGCAACATGCCAAATCTTGAAGGTAAGCATCTCAAGAACTTATGGGAGAAGTCCTTGTCCTTCACTTCCTCACCAAGTGCTTTGAGATCATTGACAAGCACTTGGAGTCTATAGAACATCTCCGACACACTCTCATCATCCTTCATCTGGAAACTTGCAAACTTTTCTTTGAGAATGTATGCTTTGGCGCTCTTCACTGCTTGAGTGCCCTCAAATGATTCCTCCAACTTGCTCCAAGCCTCATGAGCCATCTCAATGTTCTTGATTTGCTAAAATGTCTTCTGTAACACCCCGGGTGTTTTAAATACTAAAACTGTCATGTCATCATATGCATTGCAAAGCATTTGGTCATATTGCAAACGTTGATATGCATTCACTAAAACAAGTTTACATTCATGTATAAGTGTTGAATTGTATTGTTTGAATCAAGTTTGAAATACCTGTATTGTTTTGAAATTCCGAAAACCTTAATTTCAGTATTTAAATTGTACCCTGAAAACTCATTTCAAAATCTAAGCATATTTTGGGGTTGAGCTTAAAAGCAAAAGAGTAGATCTTGTCAAGTTGTACAAAGTTGGTGTTTGGAGTTTTCAAAGTTGTTTAGTAAAATTTGAAGTAATTTGAAAAGGCATAATTCTTTAAAGTGTCCCCTTTTGAATTCAAATTTGAATTTCAAAATGTAAAATGAATTTGGATATGGTTTCAAAAGAAAAGTTGTAGAACTTTTGATTTTGAACAACTTTTGTTTTTGGAGATTTTTGGGTTGTTATGAAATTTTGAGAGTAATTTGTGAATTTTGGAGAATGGCAATTGTAATATTGATCAACAGTGTTCACCGCTCTTGCTACATGCTTGGCGAACTTGATTTGCTTCGATCGTAGCGTGGCCGTCCGGGCGTCGCGTTGCGCCATGCATTGAAGGCTTCGTCGTGGCTTCCTTTGCGCTTCCTTGGCTGCCCTATAAAGCTCTGGAGTCATCGCCGTTCTTCTTTTCCTTTGCTCGTTTTCTTCCCGTCACCTTGCTCATCTCCGGCGAGCCCGTGCCGTCACTGTCGTGCTCCGCCATCGCTGATAAGCTAGCTCCAGCTCCGCCTACTCCTTGCGCGTCCAGCTAACCCCTCAATTTAGTCTGATTTCGCGGAAACGCGGCAATAGCGTATTTCTTCTTCGCGGTCGGCAGCAGCCGGTGATCCCGTTTCACCGTGGTCGTGGCCCTCCGGTGAGTTGTTGCTTCGACAGCGTAGCTCCGGCTTCGTCTCGATCTTTGTGATGCTTAATCCGTTGTTGCTTGCTCATTTTGATCACCACAGTCACCGGCACACCATCACCGACGATCCTTGCTCCGCCGCCGTTGCTGTGCACGTCGACCCGCGTCTACGCTGCTTCTCCAGCCTTGCTCTCTGCTCCGTCGTGTTCGTGGTGAGCTACTGGTGCTTCCTGTACCGTTTATTTAATCGCTACCGAGCTCCTGTCGCCGGCGTAGTGCCGCCGAGCCGTCGCGATCCGCCATATGGATGATGCAAGCTCGTAGCTCGTAGTAATTGCGTCTAGCTAGTGCCTTCAATCGATGCCCCGTGATGATGTGGTCATTTTGGTACCTTGACCGTCGCCTTTGGATTCACCGTCCGCGAAGTTTAGTTTATGCGGTCAGCGCCGTCGTCGTCGTAGTCAACGCGCGAAGGTTGAAGATGACATGTGGGGTCCGATGTCGGTGACTCGGCGCGTTCAAATGAGTTTTTTCGCTTTTTTGATTTATATGAATAGTGCTGGAATTTGTTATTTTTGTGTAAATTTATTTAGAGCTCCAAAATTATGAAAATTTTTGTGTGACTTCTTTGTGATGTATATTATGTGACAAAAATTTGAAATATTGATTTTAAGTATTTTTGGGGTATGATAAAATTGCTCAATTAATTAATAAATGACTTTCCATGATTTTTCTAGGCTTAATTAATTATCCAAAAATTATGAAAATTGTTTTGACACTTAGTTATCATGTAATGAACATTTACAAAAATTTTGAGCCCAATTGGAATAAGTTGATTTATTTCATAATTCTTAATTAAATAATTAATTCATAAAAGCAAATAGTAACCTTTAATGATTTAGGTTTTGATTGAATTTTTGATTGGGTGATGTCCTTGGGTCATTAGTGGATAATGATCTTTGGCAATTGATGTGTGTATTACGAAATGATTTAGTTAGATTAGCTTGTAAGCTGTCTGCAAGTGAAGGAAAGTTGTATTCAAGTTGCTAACTTTTGCATCCATCATCGAGCATCATATTTTGTATCTCGCATCATGTTAAGCATAGTATTATTACTACGTGTAGTGAACGAAGGTGAACCTGTAGTGGTTAATCAAGCGGTTGAGGAGGTTAATCCATCGGTTGAGGTCGGGTTGGATAAGCTGTGGACCGACTCTGAATCGGACTTTTCCGTCAACGAAGGCAAGCCCGGATGCATTTAAACCTACCTTGTGTTTTACAAATTGATTTCGCTTTTGCTTTTCAATCTGCATTAAGTGATTAGAAGTCAAGTGGAAACCTAATTGATGCATTACCAACCTTGTTTTCCTTATCTACCTTGTTAACCATTTTAATTCGTATATGGCTAGTTATGCTTAGTCATGCTTAGATAATAAAAGTCGGGTGATTACCTATCACCTGCGAGTTTTATATGGAACTTTAGTTACTTATGTTATCATGAAATATGAGCATGTGAAGTAATAAATCTAGACCAGGCGGACTCGGTGTGTGTGAGCCACAAGACATGGAGGTCTTGTGAGCGGGTTCTTTCCTTTGTGTCGATTAAGGTCCGCATCGTTGTTGACTGTGTGAGTTGAGAATTTGTAGTACTAACCACATACTCGAAGTAAGCCTTAACTTGGCTATTCTATTACGAGAATGGCTACTCGCAAGACCGGGAGTGGAGAGATGGCGGGAATAGCGTGTACCCACGTGGCAATGTAATTTGGAGTGTGGAGTCTTTGTCAGATTCTCGGGTGGCGCGGACCCGTTCTTGTGTAGAGGATCCGAGGGTAGGTTGATATATGTAGGTCGGGGACCTACATATGTCGTGTGGTCTGGAATTCCCAATTTGGGTTTATAATCGGTTCAATCGTCGTTGCTCCTCGGTTATGGAGACTCAATTCTACGATCATCATCGTAGTTTAATAAGCTGTAACTTGAGGACAATTTGAGAAAGTGTTGGATATGAAGTTTCATGATCTCATTACGGATCGTGTCGATTTGTATAAGATCTTATGAAATGTTAAATGTTGATAAAAAGAATTTTGTTACAAAGCTTTTATAAAATAACTTTGATTATTGTTAAAGCCCTACCTTGAATTCCTAAGCTCGCATTCCCGATTCTTATTTGTTATTTCGGTTAAGTCTTGTTGAGTACTTTTTGTACTCGGGGTTCGTTGACCCTTGTTGCAAAGGTGCGCCTCATGAGTCGATCTGTTTTGGATCGTCTTTGCATGACTATAGTTCGATCGATGACTAGAAGTAAATGTGTGGCCTTAAGGTAGAAGCGGTTTTATTGTGTGTTTTGTATTATATTATAATGCCACTCCACTACTTTGTTTTGTATTAATAATTATACTTAGTTTGTAAGGTTTGAAACAACCTGGTTTGTAAACTAAGTTGCTATAATGCTTCCGCTATATATTTTACTCGATATATCTATTTGAATAAACTGTTGTAATACTGCAATGACTCTGTAATGTGATCCTGCTCGGAAATCGTGGATGATTCGGGGTTCTTCGAGGACACCCGACAGTCTTCTTAAGTTATCGGTAACATATGCATTGATGTCAAAGGTCGTTGGACAGTGACAGGTGTATGTGGGCCCTATAATTTAGGAGGTTCTGCCACATCTTCTCATCAAGAGCATCATGAATTACACTAAGACTTATGTCATTGTTTTGGGGCAATATTTCTTTAGCCGTGGTGGGTGCCTCTGGATTAGCAACCTCAATCTTGGTCTCTACCACCTTCCATATCTTTCTATTGATTAACTTGATGTGTGGTCATCTTTGACTTCCAATATGGATAATTTATGCCATCAAATTGGGGTGGCTTCTTTGTGTTGTTGATTTGAGCTATTCTGACACCGAAGGTTGTTAAGCCTTAAATCATGGTGACCACGGCTCTGATACCACTTGAAAGGTCTGAAGGGCTAGAGGGGGTGAATAGCATATTGAAAATTTCTACAACAACACTTAACAAACCGGTTAGATAAATATGAGGCGAAGCGAAAGTTGTGCTAGCCTACTAAAAATGCAAGCCACCTACCACAATTCTAGTGACTATGATCCCTAAGCACACAAAGGCTATGTCACTACACTAAGTTAGTGTGCTCTCAAAGATTAACTAAAGAGCCACACTAACCACTAGACCCGACACAAGCTTGCCCTTAAAACTAATTACACTAAAGAGCGAAGCAACACTAGAAATGTAAATACAAGAGAGGGGATGTGATGATTATACCGCCGTGTTGAGAAATTGAGCCAATCACAAGATGATCACAATCAATCACAATGAATACCAAGAAATCCTCGGACAATGATGACATATGATTTTTTACCGAGGTTCACTTGCTTGCCGGCAAGCTAGTCCTCGTTGTGGCAATTCACTCACTTAGAGGTTTATGCGATAATTGGCATCACACGCCAAACCCGCAACAGGGTGCCGCACAACCAATACAAGATGAGGATCACACAAGCCATGAGCAATCCACTAGAGTATCTTTTGGCTCTCCATCGGGGAAAGGTCAAGAACCCCTCACAATCACCACGATCAGAGCCAGAGACAAGCACCTTCCTCCGCCTAACGATCCTCGCTGCACCAAGCCATCTAGGTGGCGGCAACCACCAAGAGTGACAAGCAAAACCCGCAGCAAAACATGAACACCAAGTGCCTCTAGATGCAACCACTCAAGCAATGCACTTGGATTCACTCCCAATCTCACAAAGATGATGAATCTATGATGGAGATGAGTGGGAGGGCTTTGGCGAAGCTCACAATGTTGCTTTGTCAATGCAAATGGCCAAGAGAGTGAGCTTGAGTCAGCCAAGGGGCTTAAATAGGAGCCCAAATGAAATAGAGTCGTTGGGCTCCTCACTGCACACTTCTCGGGGTGACCGGATGCGCTGGTCGCGCTGACTGGACGCACAGCCTCAATGTCCGGTCGCTGCCAGCCATCCACGTGTCCCCCAGCGTTCAACGTCCACCGTGAGATCCCAACGGTCAACTCAGACGCCCGTGAGGTTAAGTAATGATCGGACCCACCGTCATGGAGACCGTACACGCCGATCCATAGTCACCCCCCGCGCGCGCCATAGCCACGCCGTGACCAGACGCGCCGCTCCCCACGAGAACCCAGCGTCAGGTCATTTCTAGTAAGCTCCCCGAGTGGCAAATTCATGACCGGACGCGTCAGGTGCACGCAATCGGATGTGCCACCGCGTCCGGTCTTCACCGCGCTCACTCAGCTTCTTACATCACTGTACATCACCTATGACCGAACGCAGCTGAAAGGTTCTAATATGGCTAGAGGTGGGTGAATAGCCTATTTAAAAATCTACAAGGTCACTAGAGCAATTTGATTAGTATGACAAATAGCGAAATGTAAACTTGCTCTAGCTCTACAAGGATTGCAAGCCATCTATCCAACAATTCTAGTTGCTATGATCACTAAGCACACAATTTGCTAAGTCACTACTCACTAAGAGCTCTCACACTTGCTATACTAAAGAGCTCCACTAGATGAACTTAAACTACAAAGCAAGCTCTCAATTCTAGCTACACTAAAGAGTTTGCTACAACTAGTTTGCGGGAATGTAAATGAGTGAGTAGGATGATTATACCGCCGTATAGAGGAGTGAACCAATCACAAGATGAATACCAATTCAATCACTAGGAGAATACCAAAGGGCAAGAGACAACCAATTTTTCTCCCGAGGTTCACGTGCTTACCGGCACGCTAGTCTCCGTTGTGTCGACCAACACTTGGTGGTTCGGTGGCTAAGAGGTGTTGCACAAACCTCGCCCACACAATTGGACACCGCAAGAACCTACCCATAAGTGAGGTAACTCAATGACACAAGCAATCCACTAGAGTTACATTTTGGCTCTCCGTCGGGGAATGCCCAAGACCCCTCAGAATCACCAGGAGATGGCCATGAACAATCACCAACTCATGCCAATCCTCCTCTGCTGCTCCAAGTTGTCTAGGTGGTGGCAACCACCAAGAGAAACAAAGCCACAACGATCCCCAAGTGCCACTAGATGCAATCACTCAAGCAAATGCACTTGAAATCACTCCCAATCTCACTATGATGATAAATCAATGATGGAGACGAGTGGAAGATGTTTGCTTAGGCTCACAAGGATGTCAAGTATATCAAAGTGCCAAGAGAAATGCCTTGGATTTGGCCAAACACTATTTATAGACGTCCCCAAACGAATAGAGCCGTTAGGCTCAGCATTGGGCTCACTGCGCAGGGATCGGACACGCCGATCAAGATGACCAGACGCTCAGCCCCCTACGTCCGGTCATAGGGATGCGTCCATGTGTCCCTGCTTTGAATGTTGTTTGTTGATCCCCAATGGTCGAAAATGGTCAGCGTGGTTAGTCAAATGACGACCAGACTCACTGCTTGCTCCACCTAATGCACGAGCCCTCAGCACCCGGTCATTTCCAGAGAGGTTTTAGAGACATTTTCAACTGACCGGATGCATCCGATCGTCATCAACCTGATACGCCCGGCGTCCGGTCCTCACTACAGCTTAGTTACAATGCTGGCATCAGCGTACGTTAGCTTCCACCTGACGCGTGCCCTGCACATCTGATCGTTTCCAGTGAGCTTCCAGAGTGAGTTTTTCTTAACCTAACGTGTCAGGTCAACGACGACCTGACACGCCCCAACGTCCGAATAGTGCTAAGCTTCTTCGCGCGCTCGCCCTCGGCTGACGTCAGCATGCACCTACCGCTGCCGCTGTGGGTTCAATCGCAGACAGCGCCTCCTCTGCAGAAAGTGACCGGACACGCCGATGTGAACCAAGCCAGCGTCGATCGATGCGGCGCCTTTGCCCAAGAGCTAGGGTTTGGGACCAAACGCGCAGATCCCTATGTCCGGTCAGCACCCTTCACCTCCTTTTCTTTTTCTAAGTCCTCAATTGCTTCGCCCTTGCTTCCAACTTGCTAACCACAAAGTGTAGAACTTGTGTGCACGTGTGTTAGCATTTTTCAAAGCATTTTACAAGGGTCAAAGTTAGCACACTAGGTTCCTAAATACATATGCAAAAGTCATGTCACCTAGTGGCACTCGATAAACCATTTAGCCAAAGATTTCCCCTCTTTATAGTACGGCTATCGATCCTAAGTCACTCACACCCTCTATGGTGTCTTGAGTGCAAAACAAAAACCTATCTTATACCTTTGCCTTGATCTTCTTGGTTTTTGTTTTTCTCTTTCTTCTTTTCCAAGTTGAGCTTGATCATCTTCATTTCATGTCCACCTCCATCACCATGGACCTCATTTTGCTCAATCACTTGGATTGCACCAACCTAGATCATCTCATCGCTCATGACAAAGGTTAGTGTTAGGTTTCATCAATTATCCAAAACCAAACTGGGGCTTTCAATCTCCCCCTTTTTAGTAATTGATGACAACCTATTTACAAAGATATCCAATGAAATCTTTTTGGATTCATGTTGCTTGCCCAAGCATATTACTATGTGTAAAGATTATGGACAAGTTCCATCAACCCAATTTGGTAGTATTAGCTCCCCCTGCATATGTGCTAAGAGTTTGGATTTGAAAGCTTGCACATATACATGAATTGGAAGTTTAGGAGAGTAATAGCTACCAAATGATGCTAAGGTGTAAAGAATGGACCTTTGAAGCATGATACCAATCGGAGTTGCCAATCTACACCATCCTTAGCACTATTAGTAACTAGACATTATCAAAAACTAGAAAACCCAATGAGATTAACATTATATGAAACGGTCTAGTTTTTACATGATAAGCACAAGTCTAGTTACTCTTTCTATGCATGCTAGTGCTTCATTCATCATTCAAATTACTACTAGCATACACCACACAAGCATGGATATGGAATTTAAAACTTGTGCCATGCAAGCAAACATATGTACTGCACATTCAAATGCAGCATACAAGTTTATGAGCTTGCTCCCCCTACTTGTGTGCTTCAAATTTTAATTGATCGCCTTACAATGTCATTTGATTTGTTTGCTCCCCCTATCTCTTACTATCTTTGTGAATTCTCTCCCCCTTTGTCAACAATTAGCACAAAAGGTGAGCTCAAATTTTAGATAGGTTGGGGTGAAACCATATGAAGTGAGGATCATTTTTCTAATTTGGTTCAATCTAGATCACTTGCAAAAGACATTTAACTCGGTTTGATCCAAGGGCAAGCTTCTTCACACCTCCAAGTGAGGGTTTGTCGACAAAAGATGCTCGGCAGTCCTCCGAGGGGTATCCCACAAAGGTAGATTGATCGGTGGAGGTGCGCGTGATAGGAACCGAATGGTGACACAAGGCGCAGAGACAACAATTTAGACAGGTTCAGGCCGTCTGATCGACGTAATACCCTACGTCCTGTGTCGTTGGTGTATTGTATTGAGACGTAGTAGCCGTTGTCTAGGGGACTCCTGCCTCTCCTTATATACTTTGGAGGGGTAGGGTTACAAGGAAAGTATCTTATTTGGTACTATACAATATCTTGCATTGCACGTCAACCAGTGCCGTGCACGCCTTGATCTTGTGGGTAGGGCCACCTCTGATGGTGCAGCCCATGTGGTCTACCGTAGGTATCCAAGGTCATACCCCCCACAGCTAGTTCCCGAGCGCCTTGTATCTGTTGTGCAACGCCGTCTTGAGCTTGTCCGAGTAGGTGCGAACAAAACCGAGCAGTCAAACTCATGGTCCGACCACCGCGTTGAGTTGCTGAGCAGTTGTGAGCCATTGCCGAGCAGTGTGAACCATCGCTGAGCAGCGTGAACCATCACCGAGCAGTGTGAACCATCATCGAGCAACGTATCCCAAGTTAGGCTTGCCATAAGGATGCAAGGAGCTCAAGTTCAAAATCTGAAAATTCTGAAAATTCTTCCACTTAGGAGAAGTGTAGCCACTTAGACTCCGTCAATAAGGAGGGTAAATCAAGAAATAAGCACTACATTCACCGCCAGGTGAAGTGTAGCCACTTAGTCCTCGAGCCTGCTGGAAGATGAAGAATGAACTTGTAGCAGTGTCAAAGAAAAGAAGCCTGAAAGCTTGCCGACGTCATCTGACATGCGCGTATCAAGACCCCAGACGTGCTACCCAAGATCAGCACCCTGATCCAAACAACATGGAGCAGCTTGATAGCACACAGATGAGACGTAGCAAGATCCGACCACCAAGGGAGTCCTCAGCTTAGCTGGCGATGCTCGAGCACCAAGGAGTCCCTGGCGTAGTTGGCGATGTCCGAGCATCGATGAGTCCCCGGCGTAGCTAGCGACGTCCGAGCACCGAGGAGTCCTCGGCGTAGCTGGCGATGAATAGTCCGATCAACTGGCCGACAGCGAAGTGAGCATTGAGTAGAATCGACCGGCGAACAGTCCGATCAACTGGTCGACGATGAAGTCCATGAACCTAGCGGTTTGACCAGTTGATCGGTGGAGAAGTCCGAGCACCAGGTGGTCCGATCACCTGGATGATGATCCTGCAATACAAATATGTAGAACGGGTAGTACATGATGTAAAAATATATGAACTCTAGAGAAAAATCAGCAATGACGATGAAATAGCGTATGCAGCTCGACGATCAGTTGGTGTGAAGATGTATTTATATTTAATATAAACTGTCCGACCAGTTAGTGTGTAGCTGAGTCTCCAGCCCTAGCTAGCCCGTTAACCATAACGCGGAGCGCGGAGCCCGTGTGCGTGTAGGAAGAACAAAGCGTCGCTAAGGATCCGCCGCCGACCACCCATAACGTAGAGGGCAGACGCTCGTGCACGTGTAGGGAGGAGCCAGAGACAGGGCTGTCTCTAGGGACATCCGAGCGTCAACATGACTGTTTGGGGATTTGCCTTAGTTGTATGTCATCTTTAAGATGGTATACACGAAAGAAAATCATTTGGTGAACAAACATGGAGAAAACAGTTCGAAGAAACATTGCGGCGATATATGAAGGTTGGAGAATATTTAGAAGAATATTAAAGCGTGACTTAGCTTTAAACATAATGTCTGGTCGGCGGCGTATGGTGTTATCTGGTTGGCGACGTGGGCAGTTTGCTTGGTGGCTCGTTTGATGGCTGGAACAAAGTTGATCTCGTGTTGGAGTAGGACGGACGTAGTCAGAGCTTGGCGGTGTCAATCCGTGTATGAAGACATGCGCCATGGTTGTTGAAGGATGTCGACGCGATCAACCGAGTTGCCGCAAAGGATGTTGATCTTGAGTTACACCATCTGGTTCGCCAGGGATCAGCATGCACGAGCCCCATGGTGGGCACCAACTGTCGACAAAAGATGATCGACAATCCTCGAGGGGTATCCCATGAAGGTAGATTGATCGGGTGGAGGTGCGCGTGATTGGAACCGTATGGTGACACAAGGCGCAGAGACAGCGATTTAGACAGGTTCGGGATTTCTGATTGACGTAATACCCTATGTCCTGTGTCGTTGGTGTATTGTATTGAGATGTAGTAGCTGTCGTCTAGGGGACCCCTACCTCTCCTTACATACTTTGGAGGGGTAGGGTTACAAGGAAAGTATCCTATTTGGTACTATATAATATCTTGCGGTGCACGTCGACCAGTGCCGAGCATGCCTTGATCTTGTGGGCTGGGCCACCTCTGATGGTGCAGCCCATGTGGTCTACCGTGGGTATCTGGGGTCATACCCCCCACAGGGTTATCATGCACCATGTTTTGTTAAACACTTATTGCGCATTTTCTAGATCAAACACTAGGTTCACAAGCCCGCAAACATGTCATATGCTACCACTAGATCATTTCAAGCATACAAGCAATAGTTGTACCATACATGCATCAAATTCATTTGATTTCCATGAATGATCCTAAGATATGTGAGGAATGACTAGATGCACTAAACAAGTCCTTAGCAATGATGAATGACGTGTCAGTCAACTTTACCTTGCTTTGCTCGAAGGAGAGGCATGTCATATAATGGGGGTGCATCAACACATATTTGAGAAGTCAAGTATGTTCAATTCATTCCTTAGCTTGCAAAACCTCTTCTCATCAAGTGGCTTGGTGAATATATCGGCAAGTTGATCATCGGTGCCCATACTCTCAATACAAATGTCCCCTTTTTGTTGGTGATCTCTTATGAAATGATGGCGGACATTTATATGCTTTGTTCTTGAATGTTGAACCGGATTGTTGGTGAGCTTCACGGCACTCTCATTGTCACGTAGCAATGGCACTTGTTTGAACTTGATTCTAAAGTCACTCAAAGTAGCCTTCATCCAAAGTAATTGAGTACAACAACTGGCCGAAATGTACTCTGCTTCAACGGTTGAAAGTGCTACACTATTTTGCTTCTTTGATGACCAAGACACAAGTGATCTTCCCAATAGTTGACATGTGCCCGATGTGCTCTTTCTCTCAACTTTGCATCCCGCATAATCGGATTTCGAATATCCAATCAACTCAAATCTAGCTCCTTTAGGATACCACAATCCAACATTTTGTGTATGCTTCAAGTACCTCAATATTCTCTTGGTTGCTTTCAAATGACTTTCTCTTGGCGAGGCTTGAAATCTAGCACACATGCATATACTAAACATCACATCCGGCCTTGATGCGGTCACATAGAGTAGGCTTTCAATCATAGACTGATACATCTTTTGATCCACTATGTTGCCACTAGCATCACTATCCAAGCTTCCATTTGTCTCCATTGGTGTACTAATAGCTTTAGCATCATCCAATCCAAACTTCTTGAGCATATCTTTGATGTAATTGCCTTCACTCACAAATGTGCCATTTTTCATTTGCTTGATTTGAAGACCAAGGAAGTAACAAAGCTCTCCAATCATAGACATCTCAAACTCACTTGCCATCATCTTTCCAAACTCCTCACAAAAGTCTTGATTGGTTGATCCAAATATAATGTCATCAACATGGATTTGCAACACAAATAAGTCATTGCCTAGCTTCTTGGTGAAGAGAGTGGTGTCAACCTTTCCCATCTTAAATCCCTTAGAGAGTAGGAAATCCCTCAAAGCATTTTACAAGGGTCAAAGTTAGCACAATAGGTTCCTAAATCCATATGCAAAAGTCATGTCACGCAGTGGCATTCGATAAACCATTTAGCAAAAGATTTCCCCTCTTTATAGTACGACTATTGATCCTAAGTCACTCACACCCTCTGTGCAAAACAAAAACCTATCTTATACCTTTGCCTTGATCTTCTCGGTTTTTATTTTTTTCTTTCTTCTTTTCCAAGTTGAGCTTGATCATCTTCATTTCATGTCCACCTCCAACACCATGGACCTCATTTTGCTCAATCATTTGGATTGCACCAACCTAGCTCATCTCATCGCTCATGACAAAGGTTAGTGATAGGTTTCATCAATTATCCAAAAGCAAACTAGGGCTTTCAGCAGGCCCTGCGTGTCCGATCACAAACACTGTGCTGCGTCCAGTTGTAGGACCGATGGCAGCCTTCACCGCAACACTGACCGGACACAGGGAGATTAAGTCCGGTCACTCCTGAGGCAGTGTCCGGTCACCCTGGGACAGCTCCTCCACTTCACCAAATTCTCCACCCTTGCTCAAATGTGCCAACCACCAAGTGTATCACCTTGTGTACATGTGTTAGCATATTTTTACAAATATTTTCAAGGGTGTTAGCTCTCCACTAGATCCTAAATGCATATGCAATGAGTTAGAGCATCTAGTGGCACTTTGATACCTGCATTTCGATACGAGTTTCACCCCTCTTAATAGTACGGCTATCGATCCTAAATGTGATCATACTCGCTAAGTGTCTCGATCACCAAACCAAAAAGCTCCTATCAAGTTTCACCTTTGCCTTGAGCTTTTTGTTTTTCTCTTTCTTCTTTTCCATGTCCAAGTACTTGATCATCATGACCATCACACCATCATCATGATCTTCACCATTGCTCCATCACTTGGAATAGTGCTACCATCTCATGATCACCTTGATAAACTAGGTTAGCAGTTAGGGTTTCATCAATTCAACCAAACCAAACTAGAGCCTTCACCCGCACCACCAGCCGCTTCCCACGCGCATCCCATGTGCAACACCCGATCTACTTTTGAAACATCCAGATGCAACAGCTGCAACATATGAAGAAGACAGATAAAACACTTGAAACAAGCGTCTGAAACAATTACGAAAACGCTTGAAAAATATTTGAAAACCATTGCAAACATATGCAATATCCAGATGAAACACTTGCAAACATACATATGAAACATTTGAAAATGCTTGAAACATATGTTTGCAACATGCATGTATATGCAACATCTAGATTTACTTTTGCACAATCTAGATAAAACAGTTGCAATACGTCTGGAATAGATAAAACATTTGGAACATACACTTGAAATATACGTGTATAGCCATTACAACATGTGCAACATCTCGGTCTACTTTTGCAACATTGATATACAACACTTGCAACATACCTCTGAAACATCTAAAACACTTGAAAAATACTCTTGCAACATGCGGTTTTCCCCCTTCTTCTTCCATACGATGCAACACAGAGCGGGGGAACGGCCGATTCTGGCAAGCCGGTGGCCAAGGATGGTGGTGCTGCCAGGTAGCGGGCAGCTACGCCTGCGCCTGGCCTAGGCCCAGCCAGCGATAGCCACATCTCCTGGCCGCCTGGTCACACGTGGCGGTTGGCGCCTGCATGCCTGCATGGCTGCTGCTAGTGCGCATGGGCAAACAGGGCCACGAGGAAGGAAGAGGTAGTGATGGAAGTGTCGACGAAATCTAGTCAGCAGTCTACCGAGGGGTATACCCACAATAGTAGATGATTGGTGGAGGTGCGCGTGATTAGGAACTGGATGGTAACAGAGACACAAGACACAAGATTTATATTGGTTCAGGCCGTCAATGTGACATAAAACCCTACGTCCTGTGCTCTGTTGATTCGTATTCCTCTGGATGACCATGTAGTTGTCGACTAGGGGAACCCTGACTCTCCTTATATACTCTGGAGGGATAGGGTTACAAGGAAAATATCCTATTTGGTATTATACAATAAACCACATCTTCTTGTAACCTTGCGGTGCACGCCTTGATCTTGTGGTTTGGGCCTCCTTTGATGGTGCGGCCCATGTCCTGTCTTGTGGGTACCAGTGGGTATATCCCCCATAGCTAGTCCTCGAGCGCCTTGTATCCTTTGAGCAACGCAGTCTTGAATAAGTCCGGGCAGTTTGATGTGAAGCCGACCAGTTTAACTGGTGATATGAGAGATGGAAGTCGAAGCTGACCAGTTTAACTAGTTAGGAGACCTCGGACTTAGCCAAGTAAGGCTTGCCAAAAGGATATAAGGGGCTCAAGATTAATTTTAAAAATTATTCACCTCAGATGAAGTGTAGCCAGTTAGACTCTGTTTGTGAGATCAGATGATTATCATCCTTGACTTAGTCAATAAGGAGGGTAAATCAGGAAATAAGCACTACATTCACCATTAGGTGAAGTGTAGCCACTTAGTCCTCGAGCCTACTAGAAGATGAAGAATGAATCTTGTAGCAGGCTCAAAGAAAATAAGTCTAAAAGCTTGCCGATGTCATCTGACATGTGCATATCAAGACCCAAACGTGCTGCCCAAGATCAGCACCCTGATCCGAATAGCATGGGGCAACTTGATAGCACACCGATGAGACGTAGCGAGATCCGACCGCCAAGGGAGTCCCCAGCTTAGCCGACGACTCTTGCACGAAGAATCCAAACGCTGAGTCCTTAGCTTAGCTGGCGACGCTTGCACGAAGAATCCGAACGCCGAGGAGTCCCTACCTTAGTTGGCGAGCCCCTAGCGTGGCTGACGATGAAGTGACGGACAATCTGACCAATTGGTTGGTGAAGAATCAAGTACCGAGCAGCCCAACCAACTGGTCGGCGGCGAAGTGAACGCCGAGTAGAAGTGAACGCCAAATAGTCTAACCAACTGGTCGGCGATGAAGTCATGAACCTAGCGGTCCGACCAGTTGATCGGCGGAGAAATCCAAAGGCCAGATGGTACGACCACCCAGACGATGATCCTGCAATACAAATATGTAGGACATGTAGTACATGATTTAAAAATAAAATATATGAACTCGGTGATGAAGAAAACAGAGCGGAGTTTATCAGAAGCAATGTATCGGTGAATTTTATATCATGCAGAGCAGTTTATGTTTATTTGGAGTTTATTCATATTTGTATAAAGGACGAAATCCCCGTGCTTAGCACTAGATATAGGAGTAAAATTTGGAGAGTTCTGAGTATTTAAAAATGGAGAGAGTACTTAGCAATTGACCGTGGCGAATTTTGGAGAGTGCTTAGCACTATATCGTGGCGAAATTGGAGAACATGGAGAGTGCTTAGCACTGTACCATGGTGAAATTAGCGAACATGGAGAGTGCTTAGCACTGTACCGTGGCGAAATTGGAGAATATGGAGAGTGCTTAGCACTATACCATGGCAAAATTTGGAGAACATAGAGAAATTTAGAGAACGTGGAGAGATTTTGAGAACATGGAGAAATTAGAGAACATGGAGAGTGCTTAGCACTATACCGTGGCAAAATTTGGAGAGATGACCCTATGAAAACTGGCCCAGCCATTCAGTATGCCCTGAGGCCCATTAAACCATAAAGAACTTAGTTCTTGATCATGCTTAGGAGTATAGGCATCACTGAGGAGCCGCTGCCGACCGCCTATGACGCAGAGCGCTACTGCTCATGCACGTTTAGGTGTTAAGTCGAGGACAGGGCTGCTTCTGGATAACGCAAATGAGAACGTGACTAGTCGGCGGCGATGAAATTGCCCAGCCCTCGAGCTTTTCTGGCCAGTCGTCATGGCGACGGTCGCTGTTGTCACAATGCCGTTCTTCGCGACGATCATCATCGTGGTGCGGCGCGGCTTGCTTACGACTCAGGCGGCTCGCTTAGCAGCTTGCGTGGCGGCTCGGTGGCTCGGGCGGCTCGGCGGCTCGGAAGGCTACGCAGAGTCATATGCAAACAAGCGTAATCGGAGCCTGATGTAGTCAATTCGCGTGGGAAGACGAAGCCCTCGAGCATGTCCGACCGAGGCGAGGGCGCAGTCCGATTTGAATGGCGATAATATACATCATCTTAAAGATGTTTGGCATGGAGAAATAAGTAATTTGAGAAAAATTATGGAAAACAAATGGAGAAAGCACAGGGTCGCCGCTGCTGTTGACAGTTATCAAGGTAGACAAAGTTATCCACATGTATGCATATACACTACATCACAACACCAAGATTAGTGATGGATGGTCTGATGCTAAAAGCGGCTACAGCGACAGATAAGCTGACGCTAAAAAGTTATAGCGACAGACTTCTGCAAACGCTGTAAGTCCTGTCGCTAAAAATCTTTAGCGTCAGACAGTACTTTTAGCGATAGACAATCTGTAGCCCTGAATATTTATAGCGACAGATAGTCCATTGCTAGTTTTTAGCGACAGATGCTCTGTTATCAAGCATATACTGACATATCATCTAATAGTCCATGTATTTATAGCGACAGATTGTTCAACAGGACACTATAAATACACCAAAAAAAAATAAATACAATTAGAAAACATTTAGTACATATCAAACCCACTTTCAAGCTTAATGTCCATCCAATAATGGTACAGAAACACATACATCACATGGAGGTCAATACATGTAACATACAATCAATCTTGCACACTATGTTTGTGTACTGAAGTCAGGCACCAAAAGATTACATGAATGCACATCACAGCAAGCAATACTAGTATTTTGTGTTTAACATACTAAAGTTTGTGCACACAATCATTTTTAGGAACTCAAAAACCAAAAGCAATGGCTTGCCAACAATAGAGCACATCCACCAGGTTATGTGGAGAACCATTTTCTAGAAACTCAAGCCAAAGATTAGTGCCCATCACTTCCTGAAAAATATAACCACCATGTAATTAGGCAAGTAGAGAAAAAAAATACAAAGCTACTGTACAGTATGAGTTTGTAATCAGCAAGTGTAGACAACCATTTTCTAGAAACTCAAGCCAAATTACAGGTTTTTTCTCCTACTGCAGTTAAATAGTCATCTACTACAACCAATGAGGAATAAACAACAAACCCCAAGCATGTCAGGATGGAACAAGATGAAATCATCACTTCTGTAGTATTACAGCAGTGAGTTAAATGTTATTTGCTGGTTCCTAGCTTTCTGCTAGTGATATTTATCTACTCAGATTAGTTTGGGATCACTCTGTGAAAATGAATGACCTTGGTTACTTTTTTCACTGTCAGACATTGACATCTTAAGTGCAAGAATGCATCGAACCCAGTTTTAATTCTCCTAGAAGGTAGTCAGGTCTCAGGTGCTATGTGTTTAGGATCAAATTTGGATTCAGAAGCTGACCGTTGAATTAACTGAATTATACCTTCACAGCTGGGCTACTATTAAACACAAAATGATTGTAACTAGCTGTAGCAAGAAGCAAGTATAATAGTACATATTTGTTCAAGTAAACTTTTGGGCGTGTTTTTTCCCACACCACAAACAGGGATGAGCATCTATAGATTAATCCCAAAAGTCAGGGTGCAGGAAATATATTACAAGTGTGATATACTCTTCAGAAAATGATTGCAATTTTTGTAACGATGAGAAGAGAGATAAACAAGGATTGCATGTATTAACACATTGAAAACTACCTAGGTGCCAGTGTCCACACAGCTCAATGATTGCATTTTTTGTAACGATGAGAAGAGAGATAAACAAGGATTGCAGGTGTTGACACATTGAAAACACTACCTGGCTTCCAGTGTCCACACAGATCAAGTGTGTATTTGTGGTCGTATTCCAAAATCGTATGCATCTATCTGCGGTTCCTCGACCAGATGCAAGCAGGCCGTGGAGATGAGGTGACCAGGCAATAGCTTTGACAGCTGCTGTGTGCTCCTTATACTTCAGTACTGGTTGTACTGAATGTGGATTCCAAACAAAAAGCTGGACAAAGGGGAAATATTAGGATGGGAAAACAGCAATGTGGAATCCTAAGAACAATGCATTCTAAACTAACAGGAACGTATGGACAGGCATCTTACTCTGTTATCATTGCCACCTGATGCAAGCTGACGATTGTCGTAAGACCACTTGAGTCCACAAACCTGGAAGATACGTGAGATTAGGAATCCATGCGTTACCGAAATAGAAAACTGAAGCTTCACTAGGATAATGAATATACTTGCCAGATCATCAGAAATTTGATGCACTAATACGTATAAAAAAGTCATATTATAAGGAGACATGAATAGATTACCTCAGATTTGTGCCCGGTAAGCTTGCTAACATAATCTTCTTGAGCACGGATATCATGGTGGAGGATGCTCTTGTCACGGCTTCCAGAAGAAAGCAATGAAGAACTCCATGCAAGAGCACCTACACGCATGCGATGGCTTTCCATTGTTCTTATTCTTTTACAACGAGTTGCATCCCAGATCTACATAAGATAAAATGTAACATGATAATCAGATTTGCAGATACTCATAAAGTAACAATTTTACATACCAATGCAGATGGCAAACAAAATGATCATTTGACTGTTTCTATGAATTTATAAATCGATTCCCTACAGGAATAAGGGTGGTTCTAAATCAAGAGCAAAACCGGATAAAATTGATTCGAGCTTGAGGTTTGAGCATATAGAAGAATGGCATTTACAATTGTTAAGGTTTTCCATAAAGTATAAAACTATTAAGGTTTTACAGAGAAGGTTTTGTGTCAATCGAGTACAATCAATAGGGTAGACTACCATAATAAACCAATCAATATACTAAGTGCTAAAAGGCACATTGTCTACACTTGAGCTGGTTTTGCAAAATTGTCAAATTTATACAGCTGTAATTCTTGATGATACATTGCACTAAAAGGGATTTAGATATCCATGGGCGGCGTGAGGTGGTGATCCATGGGCGGCGTGAGGTGGCGATCCATGGGCGGCGGTCGTGGAGAATGGGAATTGGGGATCGGGGTCGAGGGGATACGGTGCGAGTGCGACGGGGTCGAGGGCACGCGAGCTCAGCATGGGGCCCATTTTCTTTAGCGACAGACAGATTGACGGTACACTTGGCTTTAGCGACAGACGGTTCAACGCTAAATATGAATACCTATAGCGACATACACTAAATCGTTAAATGAGGATTTAGCGTCAGATGGTCTCTGAGTTATCTTTAGCGTCAGATCATCCATCGCCAAATATAATTTTTAGCGTCAGATGTCTGATGGTGAAGCGGTGTTGTGGTGTAGTGATATGTTAGAATATTCAATGGAAAAAACCATGACTTAGCTCGTTTGGATTGATGACGTTGGAGTCACGTCCCGTGAGTGTAGATCGGTAGCAAGGGAATTTATTTCTTGCATGCATGCTCGAGGCTGTATGTAGATGTAATCAAAGCGCCGTGATGGTTTTTTACTTATCTTGCATGATATTGTAGATAATATGTCGTCATTTGCTTGTTGATGTTGATCTTAGTGAAAGTCACAATGCGTCGCCGTGAGTTGCCTCATAACGTCGAGTCGATAGCGAGGACCACATGAGCCGTCGATGAGGGCTGACGAGCGCCGCCTAAGGATGATGACGAGTCAATGTTGGGTGACGCAGCCGAATTCCTGCCTATAATGCTCATGTAGGCATATGCGGATACTTGGGATATACATGTGCCGTATAACATATTTAATTAAAATGTGACTTAGCCTGGGGGCATGTTTTTGCTTGCTGCCACGACAAGTCGACGAAGACAGACGACGACGAGGGCCGCTGCACAATGGCGATGGGTCGACGACGCGAGCTGAACGACGATGAGGGTTTCGGGGCATCTAGTCCGTCGTAAGCGCCGATAGATCGATGACAATTGCCTTAGACGAGGGCGATGAGTCAGACGACGATCGTCGCCGAACGACAATGATTTGACCGATGACGTGACAGGTGCTGCGTGACGGCGGGAGACGCAGCTGATTCCTGCCAATATTACTTAGGAAGACAAGTAGATGTAGCCAGAAGCATTTGGATTAAAAGTATTATATATAGCTAAATGAAAATCTTGATCTAGCTTTTCTGGCTGATCTTGCGATGGAGTCGATCCTCGAAAAGGCGAACGAGTAGCAAGGGGATCGCACGGCATGTGCACACCTGACGCATAGATATATGCATATACACAGATGCAAAAATCATAATACGATCTTACTTGAAGTTGACCTACACGCTGCTGGCTTGCCGCATGTAGCCGTCTCCTTGATTGGTGCCGACGAAGCGCAGCGTTGGACCTCTGGAGAACTTTGGCGTTCGAATCGTAAAAACAGGACTTCACACTGCATGGCGGCGCCTTCGAGGCTGCTTGTCTTGCTCAATCTAGTACATGCACCTCGGCGGCAGGTACAGATCGCCCTGCGTACTCCACACGAGAAGCCAGGCTTTTTGGATAAAAGTAGGAGATCGGATCAAACCTTACGATGCGCTGTGATTCCCCACGCCATGACACGTCGCCGCGAGTTGCATCGTGATGCTGCCTGGATCAGCCGAGTTGCCACGAACGACGTAGTTAGATCTTGAGGTAAGCCATCTGGTTCGCCAGAGGATCAGCATGCATACCCCCTACCTGGCGCACCACTGTCGACGAAATCTAGTCAGCAGTCTACCGAGGGGTATACCCACGATAGTAGATGATTAGTGGAGGTGCGCATGATCAGGAACCGGATGGTAACAGAGACACAAGACACAAGATTTATATAGGTTCAGGCCATCAATGTGACGTAAAACCCTACGTCCTGTGCTCTGTTGATTTGTATTGATCTGGATGACCATGTAGCTGTCGACTAGGGGACCCCTGCCTCTCCTTATATACTCTGGAGGAATAGGGTTACAAGGAAAATATCATATTGGTATTATACAATAAACCACATCTTCTTGTAGCCTTGTAGTGCACGCCTTGATCTTGTCGACTGGGCCACCTTTGATGATGTGGCCCATGTCTTATCTTGTGGGTACCGGAGGTATATCCCCCACAGGAAGGCGGTCAGCGGTGGAGGGGAAAGGCGGGCACGGCGCCGCCAACCACAAACACCCCGTCCCAGTGCCATGTTGAGAAGGCGAGCAGCGGTGTGGAAGAGAAATATGTCAGGTAGAGACTATTGGGCCTTTTTATGAACTGGATCCAATTAAAATAGCGTCGGGTAGGAAAAACCATCCGGACGTCCGCGCAACAGCATTTCCGGTTTACCAAACCCCGAAAAGTTCCCATGACACTCCACGTGGCCCACGCTGGCCCCCTTCCGCCAAGCAACATGCAGATCAACACACCAACTCAACTCATCATCAAACTAATTAAAGCCACCAATCACCACCGTTCGTTCCAAAACTTCGACGAAAAAATTACAAAAATACTGGTGGTTCAGGACGAGAGTACACAACACGCCGCTCCACAGTTACCAGTCGTGAAGAGAAGAGTGTTCATCACGCATGCATGCAGCTACGTGCGCAGGAGAGAAACAGTCTCTCTTCGCTTGTTCAAACCCAGCACCACCATTTCAGCTCTGCTCTTGCATGCCGCTGCCGGATCGCGTCCCCTCCGCTCTCCGTTCTCCATATATAGCGCACCTCTGCTGAGTCTCTCAGACTCGCTCTCACCACTGTCGTCCTCCGTCATGGCGACTGCTGCTGCTGCTGCGCCATTGCTCCTCCGGCCACTCTTCCACGGTCTCTCCCTCCTCCTCCTCCTCGTCCTCTCCCTGGCGCTCGGCGCCCATGGCAACAAGCCTGGGGAGCACTACAACCTCACCAGGGAGAACTTCCCGCCTGGCTTCGTCTTCGGGACGGCGTCGTCGGCGTACCAGGTGGAGGGGAACACGCCGAAGTACGGACGGGGCCCCTGCATCTGGGACACCTTCCTCAAGTATCCAGGTGAGATCGAGTCGAGATGCATGAGCAGCATCATCACGGCATTTTATGCCTCCTATATATTTCATCACCACCTGGCCTGGTGCTTCTCTGATCATGCCGTCGTCTTTGGATGGATGTGTGCTTGGGCATGCAGGCACTACTCCTGATAACGCGACTGCGGAAGTGTCGGTCGACGAGTACAATCGCTACATGGTTCGTGAAGCGAAATGTCTGAATGGCTTATGTGTTGATTATATTGCTGATTTATTATCCATTGATAAGTAATTTCTCTTTTTCTGGTGGCACAATGCAGGATGATGTGGACAATATGGTCCGGGTTGGATTCGACGCGTACCGCTTCTCGATCTCATGGTCGCGCATTTTCCCCAGTATGTGTTGATCGATGAAACATATATAGTACACAGTCAGTGATGGACTCGATAATTCATATATAGGGCTTTGTTTCACAGCAGTAACATGCATGGTTGCGTCTTTTGTTTTTTTGGGGGAAATTAAATGCAGGTGGAATTGGGAGGATCAACAAGGATGGCGTGGACTATTACCACAGGCTCATCGACTACATGTTGGCGAACCGTACGTGATGCTAATTAATTATTCTCTCAATTTTAAATTATAAGTCGCTTTAACTTTTCTAGATTCATAGTATCTGCTACTTATTATCTAGATATATATTATGTCTACGTACATAGAAAAAACTATATATCTAGAAAAACTAGAACGACATACAATTGATCTTATTCGCCTTCCTTCGAGTCCAATTCCTGCAGCAATTTCTTTATTTGCTACACGTTTCAGATTTGTGGGCACTCGTGCCACTCGATCACGAGTCTTTTTGCTTGTTTAACAGATATTACTCCCTATGTTGTTCTCTACCACTACGACCTTCCTCAGGTGCTGCAAGACCAGTATAATGGCTGGTTAAGCCCCAGAATTGTGTAAGTCTCCATGATACGCACCATCTTTTTCTGGCAGTAGTTAAAAGTACAAAAATAAACTCAGGGTATCGTTTTATTAAAAATGTTATATATTTATATATACACAAGGTTGTTTCATAGAGAGAATCCCATTTTACAACCTTCAAACACATATATATGTTGACTTGATTTTTTTTTTCTGATTATGGCTATCATTTTCGCAGGCCTGATTTCACAGCATTCGCGGATTTTTGCTTCAAGACATATGGCGATCGGGTGAAGTTTTGGTTCACCATCAACGAGCCCAATATGGTGGCTAACCATGGCTACGGAGACGCCTTCTTCCCGCCTGGCAGATGCACCGGTTGCCATTTCGGCGGCAATTCCGCCACCGAGCCGTACATCGCCGGCCATCACCTTCTCCTGGCACATGCTGCTGCTGTCAAGCTATACCGCGACAAGTACAAGGCTAGTGACCACCCAATGCAATTCCTCTCATTCATTCTAGCTAGCTATAGACTACATGATGCATTTCACAGTTTTGTCCTCGTTTGCATAGAACCGTGCATGCTCACGCCAAAAGCCATGATTGTTTCAGCATCAGGCTGGAAAGATTGGCATCCTGCTTGACTTCGTCTGGTACGAGCCGCTCACCAAGTCGATCGAGGACGAGTACGCGGCGCACCGGGCTAGGATGTTCACCCTTGGCTGGTGATCATAAACCTTGCACAACCATCAAAAACAATACATGCATGTGCTGTGATGTCTAGGTTGAACCAAACATGAATCGATCTGTTTCAACTATGTTCCAGGTTCCTGCACCCGATCACCTACGGCCATTACCCGGAGACGATGGAGAAGATAGTGATGGAAAGGCTGCCCAACTTCACCTTCGAGCAGTCTGCAATGGTGAAAGGTTCAGCAGATTACATCGCCATCAACCACTACACGACGTATTACGCCAGCAACTTCGTCAACCATACAGATACGAGCTATCGCAACGATTGGCATGTCAAAATTTCATGTACGGTTATTCATTTCAACATGCACTATACTACCAAATAGAGATAAAACAAAAACCATTTCTTCATTTGATGTTTATTTATTCTTTTGTGTGTCGCTAACACATTGGACCAATCATCTTTTCAGATGAGCGAGATGGCGTTCCCATTGGAAAAAGGGTAACGTATTTTTCGCCGATATATAGCCACATTTGACTGAAAATGAACATAATTACAAGCTATATATGCAATGACTTTCTAATATATGTAAAAACCTATGCAGGCATACTCAGACTGGCTTTACATTGTTCCATGGGGCCTCTATAAGGCTCTCATTTGGACAAAGGAGAAGTTCAACAACCCTGTCATGCTTATCGGCGAAAGCGGTACGTAGATCACCAAGTCCCAGCACTACCTCTTCATCAATTTTCAGAGAACGAACAATAACATTGTTGTGATACAATACAATATATCTCAAAAGCATGAATATAATCTTGATACAAAATTTAACCATGATATATATTAATTCCCAGGAATTGACCAGCCGGGAAATGAAACTTTGCCGTTTGCCCTGTATGACAAGTTCAGGATAGACTTCTTCGAAAAGTACCTTCATGAGCTCCAATGTGCCATACGCGATGGTGCAAATGTCTTCGGGTACTTTGTCTGGTCACTGCTGGACAACTTTGAGTGGCGGCTCGGCTACACCGCCAGATTTGGAATTGTACATGTGGACCGAAACACGTTCGTTCGGTACCCCAAGGACTCAGCTCGGTGGTTCCGGAAGGTGATAAAGAACGAGGACTAAAGGAACTGTGTGGTGGCTTGTTTAGTTGCCTTTTTTGGGGCCATGTTTCATGTTTGGTCCTTGTGAATAAAATGTCAAGTAGTTTAGGACTTCGAATAAAGACGGTTCTTTTCTTCTCCTTTTTTATATATGATATGATTGTTTAGTACTGAGTTGTATCCTCGTTGTGCAACAAAGTCAGGCACTAAATTTATATAAGAAACTAAATAAAACAAAAGTGTCTGTCAACAAGAATAATGTTCCAGATCAATCCTAAAAAGCAGTTTCTATACTTGCAATATCATATAGATACTACACATAGAGATTTTATGTTCATAATAAATGATTCCACAAAAATTCACATCCGGAAGGTGATAAAGAACGAGACGAACTAAAGGAGCTGTATGGTCTCTATAGCATATGTGTTTGTTTAGTTGCGTTCTGGGGGCCATCAGTTTGGTCCTTTGAATAAAATGTCAAGTAGTTTAGGAGGACTTCGAATAAAGATGGTTCTTCTCTTTTTGTTTTAGGGCTTCATGTTCTATCTTATTTTGATTTGATGATTATTTAGTACTGAGTTGTATCCTTTTCTGCAACGAAGTCATGCGCTAAATTTATATGACAAAATTAAGTAAAACAAAGTTAGAGCAACAAATTGGTACACAGAATTGGTGCAACAAAAAAGATCATAATTTATATTAAAAAATATCAAAGCAATATTGGAAAACAAAAACTTCAGAACAAAAATTGGAAACAAGAATCAGAAACAAAAACTAGGGACAAAAATCAGGGACAAAATTTGGAACAAAATTAGGAAAATATTATTTGAGCAAAAGATTGAAAAAAATAGTAGAAAAAATTCCAGAGAAAAGTCAATATAAATCAAAAGAAAGAATGGCCATCGATGCATATCCACATCTTATGAGGAAAGAAATGAAAAAGAACACAAGGAAAGGAGAAAGAGAGAGCAATAAAATGCCTGGACATAACAATACCCACTTGCCCATTGAGGCCCCCTCCGTGCGTGAGTGGGTGACGTCTGCCAACACCGGAAGCAATAGTTTTTCTGGATACTAACCCAAAAATATTGGTAGATAGGTACAAATATTCTGAATTCATTTTGCCAACAAGAATAATGTTTCAGAGCAATCCTAATAAGCAGTTTCCATACTTGCAATGTTATATAGATACTACACATAGAAATTATATATATGTTCCTAATTAATGATTACCGATCTTCTCTCGACTATTATCTTCCTATCCCCACTTCACGCCTTTTGGTTCTTGTGAAGATTTTTTTTTTGCATGAGAAACATTTATTTCTCTCTCCTCCTTTAAGGCTTTAACTCAAAGGCCACATCATCATTTGTCTTACTATACATTGCACTTTGACTCATGGTATGAAAATCATCTTATGGTGTGTTTGGTTTGAGAATGAGATGGGATGGGATGTCTCATTCTATTTTTTTTATTGGGACGGTCTCATTTGGTGTTTGGTTGAAAGGGATGGATTCATCATCGTAGTTTTGTATTTGGTTGGAGGGACAGTGATGAAGACGATACATCACCATCTGACATCCGTGAGGCATCCATTAATAATAAGTGGGACCCACCCATCATCCTCTCTCAGTTTCTTCTTCCTTCTTCTCACTATCGCCTAGTCCTCAACCACCTATGCTCCTTCCCTCCTCTGGTCGCCCCCGCCCACGGTGGCCCACACCACTCCTCCAGCAGCCCCTTCCCATGGTGCACTCGTCCATCCCACTCCTTCGGCCAAGAAGGAGGTCTACTGTGCTCCTTTGCCATCCACCCTACTCCTCCGCTCGCCTCTGCGCCTGCCCATCTCCTCTACCGTGCTCCTCCACCTAGGAAGGAGGCCACCGGCGCTCCTTTGCCTTCCACCCTGCTCCTCTAGCCACCCCCACCCGACCCACGGCGTCACGTCTAGCTCGTCTAACTGCCACCACCTCGGCCAAACAAAAGGAGGAAAGGTGAGGAAAATGGAAGAAAGCCACGGACATAAGAGAAGGACATGAGGAGGGGATGGACTCATACCTTAGATTTGAGAAGTGCACGGGGACAACATCTTTAGAGAATATTGTCCTTTGGAGATGTTTACATCCCACCTATCCCTGAACCAAGTAGCGGTATGAAGTGAGATATCCACTTCGTTCCTGTTCCTAAGCCGCCGCCAACCAAGCACACCTTTAATAATCCTATTGCAACTGCCCATGCACACAAAGAGACATGAAATACTCTCCTTCTATTTGGAGAAGAAAGAATATGGAGCATGTAAATTACTCCCTTTATTCCAAATTATAAGGTTTTTCTAGGTGCATAGCTTTATCTGTGTAGCTAGATATGTACTACTATGTTAAGATACACTACCAAAAATGAGTTTTTGGAGACAACCTCTCTGATTTAATAGAATCATGTATATCTAGAGACCGCCTCCGTAAATGGCCAGGTGACCTCCAGGTAAATGCCCACCTCTAAAAACATTTACAAAGGCGGGCTTCCTAAGACGTCCATCTCTATTAATAATCGATTAACAGAGGCGAGCATCTTAAGATGTTGGGTCTCTAAAAGTCACTATTAACCAAGGTGGTCGTTCGAAGCATTCATCTCTAAAAATAAATTAACAGAGGTGACATCTTAAGATGTCTCTAAAAGTGGTTTCACCCAAAGATAATTCATTACTTTTTTATATGAACTCGTATAAAAATAAAATATATACCAAAATTGTAGTTCTTGCCGCAATCTACAATTTTGTAGTTGAGAAGTTTTTTATTTAAAACTGTTTAGAGTCCCAAAATGCTATTTTAAGTTCATGGATTTTGAAATTTGAAAATTTCAAACAACCTCGGATGTTCACATGGTCTATGCGAAAGTTGTAGTTATCAATACAATATATAACTTTGTAGTTGAAAAGTGTTTTTATTTGAAATCGTTTAAAGTACCAAATATATGCTTAAAGTTCATATATTTTGAAATTCAAAATTCAGAATTTCTTAACGACCTTAAATGTTTACATAATTAATAACAAAGTTGTAGTGGCCAGCCTGATCTATATGTTTTTTGTTGATAAGTTTTTGATTTAAAGTTTTTTAGTGTCTCAGTTATTTGTTAAATTAACATATTTTGAGATTTAATTTTTTGAATTTTTCAAACAATCTTTGATGAAGACACATCATATACGAACGTTGCAGTGCTTGAGAAGATTAAAAATTTTATAGTTGAAACTTGTTTCATTTGAGTTTATTTAGTAGCTAAAATATTTAATATAAAATTACAAAATATTTGTAAAACATAGAAATTATATATATACTCTTAGAAGTGAGTGTGTAGTGCAGTGGTAAGAATATGTTATTGCTAAGTAGTTGGTTGTGAGTTCGAGTTCTAAGAAGGAATTAGCATCTTAAGGTGCCCGTCTCTATTAATCGTTTTTTTAAGGCAGACATCTTAATGTATCCACCTCTATTACTTGATATTCGGAGGCGGACATGCCGGTCGACCGCCTGTGTAAATGACGATTAACAACGACCTTTGTTAGAGGCGGATTTCCGCCTCTAAAAAAGTAAGAATGTCTGCTTTCTAAAAATGTTTTGTGTAGTGATGCATAGTAAAAATTATATGTTAAAAGAGTCGGAACGACTTATGACTTGGAACTAATGGAGTATTTCATAGACAGACAAAATATGCAACATGCAAAATTACTACTTGAGAAGTAGACGCCGCACACGCTATGGCACAGCATTGGACTTCAAAGTATAGCGCCGCCGGAGGTTAGTTCTCTAGAAATGGAACTGGGTTGTTATTGTCCAACGTTATGGCGGCCGTGATCCATTTGTTCGTGAGTTTTCACCGGATTTAACTTGACCGTTGTGCGTAGTCAATATCCGTCCCTGTCCATGCATGCATATATGCTGCACAAGTCAGTGTTTCTCCGGTTCTCGTTGCCTCTCAGAGATAGCAAACGAATTAATCTCTCGTTGGATTTTGGCCCCAGATAGAGCGCGCCCCGCTAGTAGCAAACGACGCAAAATAGCAGCCGGCCGGAAGAAACTCGGATTCGCCTGCGTTACTGCTGATGAATTGAAGGCATATTCTGAAACGTGAAACGTACAGTTACCGAAAATTTGACTCGCTAGCGACATGTAAGAATTTGGACATTCAATATTGCAAGTCCAGTCCAGCCACAGCGACCGGCCGGCGGCCAAACTCTTCTTTCTTCTGACCCCCAAAACGCAAGGGAGACCCCTGCTCTGTATTCTTCCTAAATTTGTCCGCATGGAGCCAAAAATTTTCCAGGTCGACCGGCAGGTTGTATGGCTCATCGTGCATGGTTGCTAGGGATGAAAACGGATCGGATACGAACGGATATCACTCATATTATATTTGTTTTCATATTTCTGTTCGGATTCGGATTCGGACACGGATAGCGTTCGGATACATATACGAATATGGATTGACTCGGTTACGGATACAAATAATGAGTATCGAATACGGTATGAATCGGATTCGGAGAAGGTCGGATACAAATATCTATTCGGATATTGAGTAAAAGCAGCATATATATATATATATATATATATATATCATACGTGCGCAAACCATTACACCACTCTATGAGTCCATAATCCATCTAGATTAAGCCGAAAGACTAAAGAGTAAAGCAACAAATAAGATAAAGATACAGATACATCATACATCAAACATCATATAAGCACCAATCTTCGCGGCATGAGTAGAAATAGCCAAGCACATTGCTTCATGGGTCTCATGGAGTCATGGTCATGGATTCAAGATCTACAATCCTTATATAGGCCATTTTTTTATTTTGAGAAAGTTTGAACAAAATGTAGTTCAAATTTCACAAGTGTGTGACATAGTTTTAGAAAGTCTGTATGAGATTTAAGAATTTGTGACTAGTGTTTGATAAAACTTTCTCAAATGGGAAAATGAGCTATGTAACAATTGTATATCTTGCTGAGATGATCAAACTTGGTATTCAAAGTTTTTTCATCTGAGGTCATTTAGTGTCTCATTTGAGCAAGTTTGACCAAGTCAAATTTGGTCAAATGAAAAAACAACACTTTGACTCTAGTATTATGAACTCTAAATGATTTCAAATTGAAAAGTTTTGAATACCAAGTTTGTTCAACTCATCAAGATCTACAATTCTTGTTTTGGTCAACTTTCCATTTGAGATAGTTTGGATGGTTCAAATTTGTGATTTTTAAATTTCAATGCTTACAAACTAGTTTTCGGAACCCTAGATTGTCTCAAATTGAAAAGTTTTGAATACCAAGTTTGTTCAGATCATCAAGATCTACAATCCTTATATAGTCTATTTTTTCATTTGAGAAAGTTTGAACAAAATGTAGTTTAAATTTCACAAGTGTGTGACATAGTTTCAGAAAGTCTATATGAGATTCAAGAATTTGTGACTAGTGTTTGATAAAACTTTCTCAAATGGGAAAATGAGCTATGTAACAATTGTATATCTTGCTGAGATGATCAAACTTGGTATTCAAAGTTTTTTCATCTGAGGTCATTTAGTGTCTCATTTGAGCAAGTTTGACCAAGTCAAATTTGGTCAAATGAAAAAACAACACTTTGACTCTAGTATTATGAACTCTAAATGACTTCAAATTGAAAAGTTTTGAATACCAAGTTTGTTCAACTCATCAAGATCTACAATTCTTGTTTTGGTCAACTTTCCATTTGAGATAGTTTGGACGGTTCAAATTTGTGATTTTTAAATTTCGACGTTTACAAACTAGTTTTCGGAACCCTAGATTGTCTCAAATTGAAAAGTTTTGAATACCAAATTTGTTCATCTCATCAAGATATACAATCCTTATATAGGTCATTTTTTCATTTGAGAAAGTTTGAACAAAATATAGTTCAAATTTCACAAGTGTGTGACATAGTTTCAGAAAGTCTATATGAGATTCAAGAATTTATGACTAGTGTTTGATAAAACTTTTTCAAATGGGAAAATGAGCTATGTAACAATTGTAGATCTTGCAGAGATGATCAAACTTGGTATTCAGAGTTTTTTCATCTGAGGTCATTTAGTGTCTCATTTGAGCAAGTTTGACCAAGTCAAATTTGGTCAAATGAAAAAACAACACTTTGACTCTAGTATTATGAACTCTAAATGACTTCAAATTGAAAAGTTTTGAATACCAAGTTTGTTCAACTCATCAAGATCTACAATTGTTGTTTTGGTCAACTTTCCATTTGAGATAGTTTGGATGGTTCAAATTTGTGATTTTTAAATTTTGAATAAATATCCGGATAATATCCGTTTTTAAATATCCGGATATATCCGAAACTTATCCGGATTATCCGATATCCGCCGGATATCGATGATATTACATCCGTATTTGATATCCGCCTAAGATATCCGTTTTAGTATCCGTATCCGAAAAAAAAACGGATATCCGAGTAACTATCCAGATAAGTGTTCATATTTGTTCGGTCGAACGGACGGTCGAATAAATATCCGTACCGTTTTCATCCATAATGGTTGCACACTGGCATCTCCTGGGTTTTCCATGCAGCAGCCATGCATGATTTTCCACGCGCGACCTCCTATAAGTACGCCACTCCATCGGCCTCGATATTGTCACTCGTACACCAAAAGCAATAGCATCGTCTAGCTAGCCCTTCTCTCAACGACGGCAAAAGAAGCCGTTGCATAGATCGAGTAGCTAGCTTCAACCTGCTGCCGGCCATGGCGAAGGCTTCTGCCGTCGTTCTGCTCGTCGCCGCCCTGCTCGGCTGCCTTGTCTCGGCGTCGCTCGCCGACCAGGGCACTGCCACCTACTACACCGTCTACACTCGTGCGTTGCTCTAGCTAGCCTCTACACTACATTTCCGCATGGCATCAGCATATATATCACGTTGTTTTCTGAATTAACACGAGTGCCATGGTGTGCGTGTGCAGCGTCGGCGTGCGACGGGTACCAGGACGAGGGCACAATGATCGCGGCGGCGAGGGACTCGCTGTGGAACGGCGGCGCGGCGTGCGGCACGACGTACACGATCACTTGCGTGGGGGGCACCAACGACACCCCGAACCCCTGCAACGGCGGCGCCTCCATCAGCGTCAAGATCGTCGACCGCTGCCCATCGCCCGGCTGCCAGGCCACGCTCGACCTCTCCCAGGAGGCCTTCGCCGCCATCGGCAACCTCGACGCCGGCAAGATCGTCATCGATTACAACCAGTACGCAGCGAAATCAAACTTTCTTTCTTCTTGTTTGATCCCTTCGAACTTTGTTTGTGACTAATTAATCTTCTGTTGTTCTGCTTCTGCAGGGTGCAAACTGGCGGTGCAAAAGCTTGCAAAAGGAAGCACAGACTACATACATGCGCTTCATTGAAGATTATATTATTCAGGGATGAATTATTAGTAAATAAGCAATAACAAATCATGTCGATCGTAGTAGTCTCATGCTACGACTATAAAAGTAGTGTACACAAATGATTTGTTTTCTGAAATAATGATCTGCACCACACGAGTGCGCGTATAATTGTACCATTGGAAAAATAAATAACCGGACTATATATATATATATATATATATATATATATATATATATATATATATATATAGAGAGAGAGAGAGAGGGGGTAAGGCTATTTTGCAGCTAGTCATAGAATAACTTATTCTATAGCCACCTTAATTTACTATAATGTTTGTACCAATTTACGATAATATGAATATGCATTTACGATACTCGTGTTACTACAACTCACGGTGATATTTACCATAATGTTATAGTAAATCACTTGGGAAGCAGTTACTGTAGTCTCGTAAATTAACACAGTAACTATCGTAACTCAAAGTGGCCACAGAATAAGTTATTTTGTAACCAACTACAGTGTGTATATATATATATATATATATATATATATATATATATATATATATATATATATATATATATATATATATATATATATATATATATATATATATATATATATATATACTGTTCTGCAGCTGGTCATAGAATAACTTATTCTGTGGCCACTTTGAGTTACGATAATTACTATATAAATTTACGATATTATAGTAACCCCTTACTAAGTGGTTTATTATAACGTTATGGTAAATATCCCCATGTGTTATAGTAACACAACTATCGTAAATATGTATTAACATTATCGTAAATTAGTATATAAAATTATCGTAAATGAAGGTGGCTACAGAATAATTTATTTTGTAGTTGGCTACTGAATACTCTCTCTCTCTCTATCTATATATATATATATATATATATATATATATATATATATAACTACTACCGCTAGAAAATAACTTATTCTTTAGCCACTTTGAGTTATGTTAATTACTATATTAATTTACGAGATTATAATAACTCCTTACTAAGTGATTTACTATAACGTTATGGTAAATATCCCCATGCGTTATAGTAACTCAACTATCATAAATATATATTGATATTATCGTAAATTAGTATATAAAATTATCGTAAATGAAGGTGGCTACAGAATAACTTATTTTTGTAGCTGGCTACTGAATATACTCTCCATATATATATATATATACACACACGTACTGTTCTGTTGGCCGCATAATAAGTTATTCTGTGGCCACTTTGAGTTACGATAATTACTATACTAATTTACGAGATTATGGTAACCCCCTCATAAGTGATTTACTGTAGCATTATGGTAAGTATCATCTTGAATTATAGTAACCCATATATCGTAAATGTGTATTGTCATTATTGTAAATTGGTACAAACATTATCGTAAATCAATCTGGTTATAGAATAAGTTATCTGTGGCCAGCTGCAGAATAATATATATATTACTGCAAGGAAATAGCCGTGCTTTGTAATGAAAAAAAAAACTCTCTCACCTTCAGCCCAAAACCCATCATGTGTCTCCTCATCCTCGCCGCGCTCACCAGCAGTGGCCATGGTGCCCGATCACAACACGTCCAAACATGAGGTCAAACACCACATACCATCACACTCCCTTCTTGCATTTATGTCTCCTAGTCACCCTTGCAGGCTTGCAGCGGACTTGTAATTATAGTAGGAGTAGGCATCACCCCTGTACCAAGTGCATTCTTCATCCCAAACACTCCTGTCTGTTTCTTGCCTATCAGCAAGCTCGTTGATTCACCGTCGAGGCGTTGTGCTCAACGAGTAGCCACTGGCCACCATACGGTTGCCTGCCAGAACTAATGCTCTCGCTGTCCAACCACCGCCATCCATGCAAGCATGTACGCCTGTGTAATACCTCATAGTCTAAACATTAATTCAACACTGCCACAAAACAGATCTTGGGAGGCCCCTTATTGATTAACAGAGGCGGACACAAAAGGACGTCGCCTCTGTTGAGGGGACGCCTATAGGGAAAGTCTACCTTGTTAATCATTAATGAAGACGGTTGTTTTAAGACACTCGTCTCCTTTAAACAATTAACAGAGAAAGTGTATCCTAAAGCACTCACCTCCATATTAATGGAGACAAATGCCTTAAGATGTGTGTCTTCTTTAAACTATTAACAGAGACGGGCATCGTAAGACACTTGTCTCCGTTAATATAGGATTGACGGAGGCAGCATCCTTACATTGCCCGCTTCTGTTAGTGATAGGCTACAAATACAATGCAATCACCCACTCTTCTTGCTCCATGAGCTCACCCATTTATTTTGATGTGGTGAAAAACAAATCTATTTCAATAAGAAAACTCTATTTTTCGAGGGGGAGGTTTTGATCTTGGTTTCTTTGAGTGAGGCGGCCATAGGAGGTTGGTATGTGCCCTTATATGCTCCTTTTGTGCTTTTTTTTTCTAAGTTTTTATGCTTTTGTGGTAGTTTATGGTGGTCTATATCTAGTTCTAATAGTGGGAGGAGAGAGAAAGATAAGATGTAAGTGTGAGAGGCCAAGAAAAAAAAAGGAAAATGACATTTCAAAATGCCATGTTGGTTTTGTTTGTATCATAACTAGAGAAGGAGAGGGGGTCGTCGGACCAAGAAACCTCGCTCCTCTTAATATTATAGTTAGGGATATGTCTCCATCATCCCGTACTTGTAATTGTACCAGATCTGTTAGAAAGATGAGTACTAAATTCCCTAATAAAAACTTAAAGCAACAAGATTTACTCACCTCTTGTACAGTAAATAAGACCTAGGACTAAAAAGATCACACTAAGTCCTTAGGGCTATATAAAAGGACTAAAATTTACTTAGTGTGATCAATTTCCAAGTATTCTACTGCTACTGCCCGAGCACCATCGCTCAATGTTAACAACCTTCGATTCCAAAAAAAAAAAATGTTAACAACCTTCAGTCTTCTTCATTATATTGTTAATGAGCCATGAAGCAAACATAGATGTCATAAACGTGGAAGATAACCAGAGCGGTCTGTAGAAAAGGTTTGAACTAGTCGTTAGTTAAATTCTTCAAGGAAAAAGTAATTAAAATCCTCAAAGAATTAAATTAAAATACAAATACAAATAAAGGTAATAGTTGGATCAAACTACAGAACAACACAAATAACGACCAACTTTTACCGTACGTTTCCAAAGCCCATCCAGAAGTTAAAGCAGGCATCGCTGTCGCACAGCCCCGACCCTGCCGGCGTAGGCTCCGGGACCGGTGCGCCGCCGCTCACTCGAGCCGGAGCTGGTGCCGGTGCCGGTGCCGGTGCAAGCAGCGGCTGCTCATCGCCAGCCCACTCGGCTGCTTGCCGCCGCTCGTCGTAGCAAAGCATCATGTGATGATCCTCCTGCGCGGACGTGTACTCGTCGGGATAGCGGCGTAGCGGCTGCTGCGGAGAAGGCGGAGCACACGCCGCCCTCGCCGACCGCATGCTGGACACCGACGATGCGCCGCGAGTAGATTAGCTAGTTTCCCTCTGATCGACGAGCTAGGGGCTAGGACGGAGTCTACCTTTTGCATGATTACCTCGATTGGCTCCTCCGTCTCTTATATTTGATCGGCTTATATAATGCCCGACCGCCAGCAGGCGGAATCCATCACAGTTCGGAGGAGTCTCCGATGTTCGATCCATCACGTGACTCGTCGACTGCTAGCTCAACAGAGGCCCGCATGCAGAGAGGGAGAGAGAGAGAGAGGGCCCAGCACAATTAATTAGAGACTAGAAAACATTTTTGTAGATTAAGGAACAAAAACAGTATTCCAGGACCTCTTACATTCACAAGTAAATAGGTGTATAGCCGTCTATAAATGACCAACACGTCCTAATGACCACGCAGCACGCACTCCAACAACAGAAAGTAAAGGACGACTAAACCTCCAGAGTTCTCAAAACCAAAGAGAAAAACAAGACATCTAGTTCTCTAATCTCTTCTGCTGCCTCCATCCCAAACTTCCGAAGACCTCGAACAACATCACTTCCAAGTTTTTGCATCCACTCTTCATATATGGAAGCACGAACTACATACATGCAAAAGCTTCATTCAAGACAAGCTACAGACTGTAATACTAGTGCACACAAATGATTTTGTCAGCAGCCTCCCCAACCAGGCGCCACCTGCTGACCAGGATGAAGGGAAGGGGACGTCTGGAGCTCGGCCCACGAGTTGTCGGCCCAAGAAGCAGAACCCACGCTACATCGGCGAGCAATGGGCCTGAACAGTATGCCTGCGTGCGTGAAAGGGGCAGCGCCTTTGTACCTTTAAGAGAGCCGTGGGCTAGTTGAGGAGGACACGATTTGTCATAACAGAAAACTCTACTCCTAATCTAAAGCACTTGTCCGTCGTATCCACTGTTCTTCTTCCTCGTGCGCCTTTCTTCTTCCCCAATCCTCTTTCCGATCTCCTTCCCCAACTCCAATCCCTCACAAGTGGTATTAGAGACACCGTTCCTCGGCCTCCTCCGATCGCCGGTCACTACATCCCATCGACTGCTTGATTCCAACGGATTTGGTTGGTCTAACCTCAAATCGAGTCTGTGAGCTGCAGCTTGATTCGAGGATTCCGTAATTCTGGTCCCGGAGTCGTGGTTTGTGGAGTGTGCCGTGGATCTAGAGCCCGCTACCCCCGCCGACCACGACCACTACACTCGTCTCCAACGCAGCCGTGGTACCATGGGTCCCGACTAGAAGGTGCTCCTGGCCGAGCTCGACAAGCGTTTCGTCGCCCAGGAGAAGCGCTTCGATGGCCTGGAGCGGAAGCTGGATTCCACCGCGGCGTTGTCTTCCACCCATCTGGATGCCTTGGAGTCTGCAGCCAGGGTGTTCGACGAATGGCGCCATGGAGTTGACGGCGTCATCGACGACCTTCGCATCGAGGTCAACAAGCTCGCAACCCTGAAGCTCGAAGTTGGGAAGATCTCCAAGTACATGGAACTCTCAATGGTGGATGGCCCGTCAGTGACTCCCGGGGTGTTCACGACCGCGCCCGCCACCAAGTCGGCGTCGGCTCCTGCGTCACCAAGCGCGTCGATCCACGACGCCAAGCCCGTCCTCAACCCCAACTTCAAGTCGCTCGGGTATGGCGACTTCCAGGTTGCCCCGCGCCCACCTGCGGGATACGCAGCCACTCGGCCCAATGGGCACCGCGTCGAAATCGGGAACCATGAAGGTGAATTCGGAGTGGTCACCACTCTGATTCCACCTCCCGGCAAGGGTACGCTTCCTTGCCATCCTCCTTCCCCTCATCCGTTACCATGTCCTCCTCCACGCCCACCACCACCGCACCAACCACAACCCCACCCAGGAGGTCATTATGAGTCAGGTCATCAGGGGGGATCTGAGGGCGGCCATACCGGCAAGCTTCCCAAGTTTGATTTCTCTAGGTTCGAGGGGGATCATCCTAAATTGTGGATCAAGCAAGCCGTTCATTACTTTGAGCTCTATCGCGTCGAGTCCGTTGTTTGGGTGCAGGCTGCCACTATGCATTTCCATGGCAACGCCAAACGCTGACTGTCTTCGATGGAAGATCAGCTCGAGGCCATCACTTGGTCTGATTTCTGTTCTCAGTTGCTGTTGCACTTTGCCAGAGATGAGCACGAGCTGCTGCTGCGTCGCTTATTTCAACTTCGGCAAACTGGCCTCGTCAGTGAATACATAGACCAGTTCGTTGCACTCGTGGATGACCTCAAAGCCTATGCCAAGCACCCCGATCCACTCTACTATACACAACGCTTTATCAATGGTTTACGTGATGAAATTAAAGCTGTCATTCTCGTTTAGCGTCCTTCCACCCTCGATACTGCTTGTGTTTTGGCTCAACTGCAGGAGGAGGCGCTGGCTGCGAGTAAATGGCTGTTTCGGCGTTATGATCACACCCTTGTGGCTAAGCCTGTATGGCCAGGCGCGTTGGCTCTTCCTCCACCGCCACATAAGCATGCTGATGGTGATCATAAATGTCCTGCCAACAATCCACATTCTAATGCTGAAGACAAGTTCAGAGCATTGAGAGCCTCTCGTCGTGCACAAGGATTGTGTGTTCGTTGTGGCGTCAAGTGGAGCCGTGATCACAAATGTGCCGAGTTTGTGCAGATTAATTTGGTGCAAGAACTAATGGATATGTTCCCCGAGCAGGATGATGCCGAGAGTTCGGATCCTCCTTCCCCAACGGCGTCTCAAGTTATGATGCATCTTTCAGTGGCTGCGGCAGTGGGCTCAGCTTTCCCAAAGACATTCAGTTTAAAGGGTGATATTCAGGGGCATTCTTTATCCATACTGGTCGATTCGGGTTCTTCTCATACATTTATTAGCTCTGCAGTGGCACAGTCTCTCTCGGGCATACAAAAACTCAAGCCAGCGGTGGATGTTCAAGTCGCTAATGGAGCTATTCTCCAGTGTACCTCTCATATTCCTGCTGCTATTTGGTCTGTCCAGGGATGTACATTTTCCACTGATTTGAAGCTTCTGCCCCTATCTTCTTATGATATGATTCTTGGGTTGGACTGGTTATCTAGTTTCAGTCCCATGCATGTACATTGGGTTCAGAAATGGCTCTCTATTCCGTATGAAGGAACTACTGCAGTAATTCTTGGGGATGCTCTAGATCTTCCTGTCGGGTCTGTCATTCAGTTGTGTATGGTTCAGGATCCTACAGTAGCTGCTCCTGAGATGCCTATACCACCAACAGTGCAAGCTCTGATTGCTGAATTTGCTTCCTTGTTCGAGCCAGTTTCTGGTCATCCTCCTCGCCGTCCGTGTGATCACTCTATACCCTTGATTCTAGGTGCACCCCCAGTTTTTGTCAGACCATATCGCTATGCCCCTTTGCTCAATTCTAAAAATGGAAAGCAAGTGATGGATATGCTTGAGCAGGGTCTAATTCAAAAGAGTACAAGTGCTTTTGCTTCGCTGGTGCTGTTGGTGAAAAAAAGAAAGATCAAAGCTGGCATTTCTGTGTCTACCGCCAACTCAATGCTATAACAGTCAAGGGCAAATATCCAGTGCCAATTATTGAAGAATTACTGGACGAACTGTCGCGGGCCACTTACTTTACCACATTGGATTTGCAAGCTGGTTTTCATCAGATCCGCATGAAAGAAGGGAAAGAGTTCAAGACTGCGTTCCAAACGCATTTTGGGCAGTTCGAGTTCCGTGTCATGTCATTTGGATTAACAGGAGCTCCGGGTATCTTTCAGGATGCCATGAACACTCTCCTGAGCCCTTGCCTTCGTAAGTTTGTGCTCGCTTTCTTCGATGATTTACTGGTATACAGTTCTAGTCTCGACGAGCACTTACAACATCTCCGTTGTGTATTTGAGTTTCTCAACCAAGGCCAGTGGAAGCTTAAGATGTCCAAGTGCTCCTTTGCTCAAACCAAGATTGCTTACCTCGGTCACATTATTAGTTCTGATGGGGTGGAAACAGACCCTGTCAAGCTACAGTCCATTGCTCAGTGGCCCACGCCAACCTCTATTAAGGAACTCCGCTCGTTCCTAGGGCTCGCCGGATATTACCGACGGTTTGTATGACACTTTGGGATCATCTTGAAGCCTCCGACAAATCTGTTAAAGAAACATTCCTTGTTTATCTGGACATCGGATCACACAACAGCCTTCCAAGCCCTCAAGTCTGCTTTATGTCAGTCTCCTGTATTGGCTCTTCCAAACTTTGCAAAGCCGTTCACCATCAAAACTGATGCCTCTGACTCGAGGATTGGCACGGTGCTTATGCAGGACGGCCATCCCTTGGCCTATTTTAGTAAAGCTCTATGTCCACTTACGAGAAGGAATATATGGCCATACTTCTTGCCGTCCAGAATTGGCGTTCATACTTATAGTTCCAAGAGTTTGTCATACTCACCAATCAAAAAAGCTTGACATAGCTTACTGATCAACGTCTTCACACCCATTGGCAGCAACGGGTCTTCTCTAAATTGCTTGGCTTACAATACCGCATTGTCTACCGTCCTGGCGTTGATAACTGAGCGGTTGATGCCTTATCGCGTCTTCCTCCCACTTCGGCTGTCTGTGCCACTATTACCACTTTGGTGCCTAATTGGATTCAGTCGGTCATCACCGGCTACAGCGAGGATGCCTTCGCCAAAGATCTGTTGTCTAAGTTGGCTCTTAACTCTGATGCTGTGCCGAATTATTCACTCTAGTTCGCCATCCTGCGCTACCGTTCCTGCATTTGGATTAGCAGTGACTCTGCTTTACAGCATCGCCTTATTTCAGAGTTCCATGCCAATTCCTGGGGTGGTCACTCTGGTGTGCCAGTAACTTATATGAGGTTGAAGCAGTGTTTCACCTGGCGTGGGATGAAGTCTGCGGTACAATAGTTTGTGCAGTCCTGCTATGTCTGCCAGCAATCTAAGTATGATCGCTCCATGTCTCCAAGTATGCTGCAGCCACTTCATGTTCCTGATTCTACCTAGCAAGTGATTTCTATGGACTTCATAGAGGGTCTGCCTATGTCCAACTCCTTGAACTGCATCTCAATGGTTGTCGATTTGCTCACCAAGTACGGCCACTTTATCCCTCTATGACGTCCCTTCACTATCGCGGGTGTGGCTAAGTCCTTCTTCCACACTGTCTATCTTGTTAGACCATAGGATCACTGGCTCAGGTGAGTCAACCACTCACCAGTCTTGCCAACCATAGCCGAGCACGACAGACGCTGTCCGACCACACACTATGGTTAGAGATAGAAGAAGAAGGGAGAACAGAGCACACACACAGTACAAGCACCAGCGTTGGCCGGAGCTCTATATAGGAGATGGCAAATTTGAACTCTCTTTGTTGAGTTGCAATAGCAAACTATATATACAACTCTACTCATCTAGTCCTAGTACAGCTGCCCTGCTGCAACAGTGACTAGATAACACAGCAGGACTGACTTCTATGCCTGTCCATGTCGTGGCTAAAGTGAGGCAGGTGAGCCGTTCGGTATCTACCCCTGCGTCGGCTACAGTACCATAGCAGGAAGCCTTTTCGGTGCCGCCTTCCCTTGCTATGTGTTCACACAAGGAAGCAGTAGATTATCTAACAATTCTTCCCCTAATCCTACTGCTATCCCTTGTACCCCCTCCATGCCGATCATCTCCTTCAGCTCTGTGAGTCAAAGATGTCTGAGCGGCTTGGTGAAGACGTCCGTGAGTTGCTGACCAGTTTCGACAAACTCGATGATGATCTGCCCTTCATCGACGTAGCCCCTGAGGAAGTGGAACTTCACATCGATGTGCTTGCTCCGGTCATGGAGGACCGGATTCTTCGCGAGGGTGATGGCGGGCTGGTTGTCCACCATCAGTGCTGGTGGGTGAGCTTCCTCACCAGTCAGCTCGCCCAGCAGCCGGTGTAGCCACACAACTTGGCATGCCGCTGTGGCCGCCACTACATACTCTGCCTCGCACGTAGACAGCGCCACCACCTTCTGTTTCAGCGACAACCATGAAATTAAAGCCAACCCGAGGAAGACAAGCACGCCAGAGGTGCTCCATCATCCGTCGATGTCCCCTGCCATGTCTGCATCGCTGAATACAGTGAGCTACAGCCTACTCCCACCGGTCTTGGGGAAGATGATCCTTTGATCCCCCATCCCCTTGACGTAGCACAGTAGCTACTTCACCGCAGCCCAGTGATCCTCTCTGGGATCCTCCATGAAGCGACTGTCATAGCCCATGGCGAATGCAATGTTCGACCTCATGTGGACTAGGTAGCGTAGACCACCGATGATGCTCCGGTAGAGTGTTGCATCCACCTTCGCCGTGGTGCTGGCCTTCATCAGCTTTAGCCGCTCCTCCATCAGAGTCATGCATGGCTTGCACTCAGCCATGCCGCTCCGCTCCAACAGCTTTGAGGCATACGCATTCTGACCGAGCATGAGTTCCTCCTTCCCCTGTCTCACCTCGATGTTGAGGTAGTAGGAGAGTGCGCCAAGATCGCTCATTTGAAAACAAGCCTCCATCTCACACGTGAAGCTGTCGATGTCTTCCATACGCGCGCCGGTGACGATCAAGTCATCCACATACATGCCGACGATGAGCTCCTCCTTCCCCCGTCACTGTGTGTAGAGCGCGTGCTCAGTTGCGCACCTCGTGAACCCAAGCTCACCCAGCGTGGCATCAAGCTTGGCGTTCCACGCTCATGGGGTCTGCCGTAGCCCGTAGAGCTCCTTGTGCAGTCGGAGCACCCTGTGCTCTGCTCCCTTGATGGCGAAACCTAGAGGTTGCCTAACAAAGACAGTCCTTTGCTGCTGCCAAGGCTAGTAGCAAACAGACAGACTCCATGCGCGCTACTGGCGCAAAGACTTCCTCGAAGTCGATGCCCTCACGCTGAACAAAGCCTTGGGCGACGAGGCGCGCCTTGTGCTTGACAATGGCACCGAGCTCGTCCTGCTTGACCTTGTACACCCACTTCAGGCTGATCGGATGGCATCCTGGAGGTGGATCGATGAGCTCCCATGTCTCATTTTCCTCGATCGCCTTCATCTCCTCCAGCATCGCCCATCGCCAGTTTCCATCGCGCTCTGCCAGCGTGACCATGGGTGGTTCCTCTGCACTGACGAGCAGTAGCTCTTGGTCATAGAGCAGCTGACCAGCCAGTCCTAAGGGCCCTGTACCGCCGACGATGTCATCCAGCTTGCGGAACCGCACCTCCTCACCTTCGTGGAAGGCATCCATGAACTTAGTGATGTCACTTGGAGGTGAGACGAACTCGATCGGCATCGATGGAGTTCCCTGTTCTGCCGGAGTGCTTGGAACAACACCTGGAGTGCTTGGCACTACTCTTGGATAGCTCGTCACCACTCCTAGACTGGTCTACACCCCTCCCGGAGTCTCGGCATGCGTCTTGCAGTGGTCGTCACCACTGCAAGACCTCTCGGCTCCGCTATAGGAATGCTCGACACCCATCCTTGAGTGGTTTCTACCACTGCAGGACTTCCCAGCTCCACTCCTGTCGTGCTCGGCATCCCTCTAGGAGTGCTCGGCACTCCTCCCGGAGTGCTCGGCATCTCTCCCGAAGTGCTCGGCACCACCCTAGGAGTGCTCGGCTCTATTGCTAGAGTGCTCGGCACCCCTTCTGGAGTGCTCGGCACCTCTTCCCTAGCGTCTCCACCACCGTGGATGACCAAGTGCTCGATGATGAAGGTGCTGGTGAAGCCACCAGCTTCCCCCGTGCTCGGACTGGTCCCGTCCCAAACCGCCTTCTCATCAAACACGACGTCGCGGGAGACAAGTACCTTGTCTCCACATGGGTCGTAGAGCCGGTACGCCTTGGTACCATCCGTGTAGCCCAAGAACACCATCGGTGTGCTCCTATCGTCCAGCTTGGTGAGGATTGGCTTCGTCTTCCTGACGTGGCCGATGCAGCCGAATGTCCGTAGGAAGGACACGCTTGGCTTGCGTCCATGCCAAGCCTCGAACGGCGTCTTGCCTATTAGGGCCTTGGTCAGAGCGCGGTTGAGGATGAACACCGCCGTGATCACCGCCTCACCCCAGAACCTTGTTAGCATGCCTTTGGCCTTCATCATAGATCGAGCCATGCCGACCACCGTCTGGTTCCACCTCTCCACCACGCCATTCTGTTGTGGTGAGTACGGCGCGATGTGGTGGCGCACCACACCCTGATCCACGTAGTACTCAGCGAACTCCACCAAAGTGAATTCACCGCCGCGATCAGTCCTCAGCACGTGGAGCTTCTTACCGCTCTCGGCCACCGTGCGCATCTTGAACTTCTTGATCGCCGCCGCCGCTTCATCCTTGCTCGTCGGGAGTTGCAGCCACATGTAGCGACTACAATCATCCATGAGCAGGAGGAAGTACCGCCTACCACCATTTGTGGCTGGCGTGATCGGCCCGTAGAGGTTGCCGTGGACTAGCTCGAGAGCGTCCTCCGCATGATACTTGGCCGCCTTTGGGAACGGTAGCCTCCTCTGCTTCCCGGTCAGGCAGCTGTCATATAGCTCACCTCCGTGCTTGATGTGGGGTAGCTCTCGGACCATCTTCTCCAGCCGACCAAGCGCGTCGAAGCTGAGATGTCCGAACCGGGCATGCCACAGCCATGGTTCCTCGGTGTGCCTTGCCACTAGGCACACCGGCTGCTCTACCTTCAGGTCGAGAAGGTACAACCGGTTTAGGAACCTCTTCACCTTGGCGAGAAGTCACTACTCCTGGTCCCTGATCCTAAGGACTCCATCATTGATCAGTACCTCGCTACCGCACTCATCCAGCTGACCAATGCTGATGATGCTTGAATGTAGCTGTGGGATGTAATATACATCCATTAGCGCGCGGTGCTCCCCATTCTAGCACCTGAAGATGATGGTGCCACGCCCTCGGATAGCCACCCATGAGCCATCACCAAACTTCACCATACCGGTGACATCATCGTCGAGCTCAGAGAAGGCTGCCTTGTAGCCCGTCATGTGGGGCACCAGAGTCCAGATACCACCGCTGCTCCTACTCGCCGCCCACACGTCCGAGGTGGACTTGGGCGCATGGTTCGTCGAGGTTGATAGCCTTCAGGGCCTTCCCAGGTCCTTCCACCATTGTCACCTCTTCCTTCTCCTCAGCCTCGACGTCGTGCAGTGCACAGAACGTCGCCATCAGGATAGTGGCCTCATCATCATCATCAGCTTGCGCCAGATGAGCTTCAGCCTTCTTCTCCTGCTTGCAATTTGGGCACTCCCGTGCCCAATGGCCCATCTTCCCACAGCGCCGGTAGGCATTGGGGTCGACATACTTCTTCTTCTCCGAAGAAGCCTTGCCACAGAGCTTGCCATTGCCACCATAGCTGGAGGAGGCTACCCCGGAGTTCCTTCGAGCAGCCCACTCCTCCTCCTCTGTCAGCAGCAGTTTGCCGCTATCCTTCGTTGCTGTCGCCTGTTCTAGGCGCTCGTCCACTGCCCACAGACGGTCTGTCACTTCCTCAATGGTGAGGGTGGACAAGTTTAGCATCGTCTCTATAGAAAGAGCGATCTGGATGTACTTTACCAGCATGGAGCAGAGGTACTTGGAGACCGCCTCCTCTTCATCGATGGTGATGCTGTGGCTCTTCAGCTTGCTGATGAGCGTCTATAGGCGGAGGGAGAAATCCTCCACTGTTTCACCATCCTTGAACTTGAGGTTGACGTACTCCTGCTTCAGAAGCTGGGCCGTCGCCTTCTTTGCGCGGTCGAAACCGACACGCATCGCCACAATAGCCTCCCATGCCTCCTTAGCAGAGCTTTTTGCCCCCAACGGCACCCTATACTCCATCGGTATAGCAGCGAGGATAGCCTCCAACGCTGACATTGTAACACCCTCGGTGTTACACTGTACAATCTTTTGCTAAAACACTGCATGTGCATCATGTTTATGTGATAGTGTATGAATTATAAAGTGTAAAGCAATATACGTAACTTGAAATGTTCATCGGAAACACGAAACGAGTGTTATATTTCATGTCGCATTTTATCGTTTAGAGTTGTAGCCGAATTTTTATTGAAAGAAAATGCTATAGAATGCATACCCGGCACTTTGATAAGTCAGAAAATGGTTCAACAAAGTTAAGTTCGACAATTTTTATAGGGGATCGGGTTAAGTAGTGGCATGGTCTTAGGGTTTGTTTTAGTAGTTTGATATGCCATCTTGAGCGTACAATACTTGGTTTAGCTTGAAGCCGTGAGGTGGGTTTTTGGGACACTTTAAAAAGCGTGCAAGGCACATTCCCAACCGGGTGTTGTGTCTGGCCGCGGTCACTAGGCTGCGATTTGGCTTGACGCCATAGCTGGCTCGCCTAGGCGCGCACCTACCCCACCGCTACCGTGCCCTGACGCGCACCCCGCACCACCACTTCTGCGCTCGTGCAAGCACCCACATGCACGCGCATGCCACGCCCGGCGACCTGGTCACTCGGCCAGCACCACCGCCGTTGCGGGCCCGTTGCCCTGGCTCGACCACTGGTGCCGCCTCACCATGTCACTGACCCCACGCGTCGTGCCACTACGCTGCTGCTAGCCACGGCCGCTTGTGCGAAGTCGCCGCGTGCGCTCTGCCATGCCTGTCGTGTCCGCCTACCGCCCTGCCGCCTCATGCTCGCCTGTGCGGTGTCGTGAGCGCGTGGCCACACTTGGCCCTGCCCAAACGTCGCCTTGCCCACCTGCCTTGCCATCGCATCCATGCTCGTCGCGATGCTGCGCTGCTGTCTCCCCTAACCGGTGCCATGCCACTGCGGCGCACAGAACCGAACATCGTTGTTGGCTTGCGGTTTATGGCCATGCGGCCCACCGTCCTGAGCGTGTTGGCTGTTTCCCCATCGCCCTGTAGCCGTACGTGATTGTACACCGAATTGACAGCCACGTCGCGCCACGGCAGTGACGAGCCACGCCGTGCCTGTCTTCCCTGTTTCTCTGGCGTCATGGTCGCCGGACTCGCTCCTCTAAATTCACCGTAGTGGAGCCACCTCAATCCAATTAACCCCGTCTTCAGCTCTACTGAGTAGCTAGCCACCCACCCGACCCCACCTTGCAGTGAGCCTTGCCATGCCATGCTCTAATTTGGAGCTACCGTTCCGCCAGGTCAATAAGACCGTGTCGGTCTACGTCGAAGGCAAGCTCCCTATCCAGTGCAGCTCGTATCAGTTCCTTGCACCGCTGGCTTCGCCTCCACCTGCTAATCACCCTGTGCACCTTTGCCGAATTGCTACCACCACCTAGACTCCCCTGACGTAGCTTTGCCACCATCGTGTGCCACCGCACCGTCCATGCGCACGTGGCCAGCTCGGCTCGGGCCATCTCCGGTCGAACCAACGCCTTGATTGGTTCCGTGGTGAGTTCCTTGAGCTCACTAGCTACCCCCAATTTCTCCGGCATTGTTGTAACACACCGGGACGCCACCGCCGTGGTTGCAGGATCTCCGCCACCATGGTCCGGCCTTGCTATGGCGTCCCAGCTCACGCTTCCTTCGCCCAGTGCTTCGCGTTCACTCCTAGGTAGGTATCGGCTCCGTAGTTAGGGAGGGGAAGGGCTGGTGTGGCCGGCGTAACCACCCAGAGCTAGCGCCGCCATGCCGGTACGTGCGCGGGTGCCCGGGGGTATCGTCGTTGTGAAGATAGGTTATTCCAGGGATTGTTTTGCGTAATCGTAGACTGGCGGAATAGTGCTCTTAGTATTCGCGTTATTACCGGAAAGGTCGAGGGTGTTTTCGTAAGATGACCGATGCGCGCGGGTCCTTCCCATCACGGGCCGACGTCGCACGGATTGGGCCACGCGGTGCAGTGCGTGCGCGTTCGTGCCGCGGACTGGGCCGAGCCGCTCGCGCCTTGGGCCGTGCGATAGAAATCGGTTTTCATTTTCCAGTAAATTAGTAAATGCTTATTCAATTTAGTCCTGAGCTGAATTTCGAAACATGATAGTAAATTCTGTACATATCCAAAAATAGTGAAACAAAATTTGTTAGGTTCACAAAAATGCTATCTATCTGTTAGTATAGTTAGTTTACAGTTAGTTGTGATCATGATAGGTTCATAAATTCAAATTAGAGAGCTTAGTATTATGTAGATTAATATTTGTATGAATTATTGTGGTAAATGGATGATAGATTTAGTCATGAATTTTTTATAGTATGTTCATTAGATTATTATGTACTCACTGTAAATTTTGTAGCACTAGAGTAGGTTGATAAATAGAATAGCTAGTACCCTTGTTTTATTATATATAGAGTAAATCGGTATTAAGCGTAAGAATACCTTTAGTTGCTAAGATAATATATATGTCATGTTTCGTACTTGTTAGTGGTAACAATAGGTAACTTAGCACCTTAGTCGGTAGGACTAGCTTAGCAACGTGATAGATGTATTTTTGTTTTAAGAGTTGTTGTTGCCGTATTACTAAGTGTTGCATCATCATTTCATGTATATAGATCACGAGTTGATAGAGTTCGTGCCTGTGGACAAACAGGATTATGAAGAGGTCATTGAGGAGTACGAGGAGGAGATCCTCGTGTAGGAGGGAGCCCTAGAGCCTTTTGGTGTTGACTTTGCTGACCCACCTCCTACCCAAGGCAAGCCCCGGTGCATAACCCATATTTTATGATCACTGAATATATATGATGTGCATTTACGTTACAGGCATTTTATAGAAACTACATGCATAAATATATCTACCTATGAGTCCTACTAGTATAGGTCGAGTAGCCGCTCTGCTCAGGATTTCGGTAGCGTGGGTAACCTACCCTTACTCACAAATAGGTGATGATTTTGATCACCCATGATAAATGATGGAAAGGAAAAATGGTGACCAAGCAGGGATATGGTTTGGGTACTGGTTGGTGTAAGAGGTTGTGTCCTACGGCCAACAGGGCATAGCTTGGTTACACTTTTTCCCTATCCATATCGGTTAAGGACCGGTCGTTGCAATGGACGCTAGGCAAGTCACAGATTTATTATCCCGAGCACATACTTGGGTATGGGCGTAGGGAAGACTTGTTGCTCTCTTATCGTGGGTTCCGGCTCTTTCCGGACCGACTGATTGGAGGCAGGGATGGTGGAGGTCCTTGCATCGTATTAAGTCCGGAACTTGAGTCCAAGTTTGGACGGGGACCTAGACCCCTTGACAGGAGAGTGATGGGTTGGTCCTGCTTGTGCCTGGGGTACAAACGGGGCATTTGTTTTTGGGGTACCCAGATGGGGACATTGATTCACGAATCACCACCGAGTCGGCATGACTTGTCTTAACTTTAGCATCATAGTAAGAACTGAAAGATGGAAGGTGATGAAATGGAACTGATTGCTCAACTCTTGCTTGAAAGTAGAACATGTGCTTACATAGAATGGCTAGATAATAAATTAATATGGCTATTAATAATAATATCAATAAGGACTCACTATTAGTATTGCTTTCTAAAAAAGGAAACCAACAAACCATAAAGCTTTGTATATCCCTTGGAGTCGAGAAGCTATTCCCACTAGTCAGATAAGTCTTGCGAGTACATTGTGTACTAAGGGTTTATTTACCCCTGTTGCAGGTAATGCTTGAGGAGTACCATTGTATGAAGGATCCTTCTGGTGGGCACAGACGGATCCTTGTTCTTTATCGCTAGATGTTTATTTTTATTCCGCTGTTTAATATTCCACACTCTGACTTTGGAAATTTAATAATGTAATTTTAAGAACTCTGGATGTATGAAATGGATTAAGTATTGTAACTCGTTCTCATTATTGGATCCTTGGAAAAAAATATGGATCTTTCGGGTTCTCCCTTGGGGTGTGCCCGACGGATACCACCCATTGTAGCTTGCTTTTGGGGTGCTTAGTGTCTGGTGGAAGACGAGCGCCTCCGTAAGTGTGTTATTTCGGGTGGTTCTGACATAGACATGTCATCCTCCTCATTGTCGGTGCCCTTGTCAACAGCATTCCAGAGCCGTCGGGCTCTGAGCTTGACCTTCATGATCACCGACCACTCTCCATAGTTGGTGCGAGTTAGGGTCGGCCAATTGGTGCCGCTGACCTCCAGCACTGTGTGAACAATGACCTCCTATCGTGGCTGGGCAGCCACAGCAGTGCCACTGCTGTCGTCCATCTCCGAACCGTTCGTCATCGCCAGCGGTTAGTCCGGCGATAGCGCCTGTACCGCTCTGATACCACTTGTTAGACCACAGGATCACCGGCTCAAGTGAGTCGACCACTCACCAGTCTTGCCGACCACGACCGAGCACGACAGACGCTGTCCGACCACACACTATGGTCAGAGATAGAAGAAGAAGAGAGAACAGAGCACACACACAGTACAAGCACCAGTGTTGGCCGAAGCTCTATATAGGAGATGACAAATTTGAACTCTCTTTGTTGAGTTGTAGTGGCAAACTATATATACAACTCTACTCATCTAGTCCTAGTACAGCTGCTCTGCTGCAACAGTGACTAGATAACACAGCAGGACTGACTTCTGCGCCTGTCCCTGCCGTGGCTACAGTGAGGCAGGTGAGCCATTCGGCGCCTGCCCATGCGGCGGCTACAGTACCACAGCAGGGAGCCTTTTCGGCGTCGTTTTCCCTTGCGGTGTGTTCCCACAAGGAAGCAGTAGATTATCTAACAGTCTATCGACTCCATGGCCTCCCCAATTCAATCGTTTTTGACCGAGCCCGTATATTCACCAGCCACTTCTGGTCCAAACTCATCAAGCTGCCAGATGTTAAGCTGTGTCACAGTTCTGCTTATCACCCTCAGTCGGATGGCCAGACCGAGCGTCTAAACCAATGCCTAGAAACTTATTTGAGGTGCTATGTCCACGCCTGTCCCAGCAAATGGAGTCAGTGGCTCTCCTCTGCCGAATTCTGGTACAATACTTGTACTCACTCAGCTATTGGCCGTTCGCCCTTTGAAGCTTTGTATGGGTATCCCCCGCGTCTGCTGGCTATTGATCCTACTGCCACAGCTCATCATGAAGTACTTGCTTGGACAACAGACTGCCAATGGATGGATCAAGTGTTGCAGCAACACCTGCATCGCGCCAAGCACCGTACGAAGAAGCATGCAGACCAACAACGATCTGAGAGCAGTTTTGAGGTCGACGAGCTAGTATTCTTGAAATTGCAACCGTATGTGCAGACTTCGCTTGCTCCTCGATCACATCAGAAATTGGCATTCAGATTTTTTGGGCCATTTCGCATCCTGACTCGCATCGGCACAATGGCGTACAAGCTTGAGCTCCCTGCTCATTCATCTATACATCCGGTGTTCCACGTTTCTCAACTTAAGAAAGCTGTGGCTGCTAATCACCAGGTAATACCGACCCTTCCTACTGACTTTGCTATGCATTTGGCCCCAGAGAAAATTCTTCAGACCCGCTCGGTGGACCACGGTTCCACCACTGTTCCACAAGTCCTGGTGAAATGGAACAACCTGCCGGCTGCACTCGCCACTTGGGAAGACTATGAAGCTGTGCATCAAGAGTTTCCCCCTGCAACTGCTTGGGGTCAAGCAGTGCCTCAAGGGGGGATTTCAGCAGCCTCCCCAACCAGGCACCACCTGCTAACCAGGATGAAGGGAAGGGGACGTCTAGAGCTCGGCCCATGAGTCGGGGGCCCAAGAAGTAGAACCCACGCTACATCGGCGAGCAATGGGCCTGAATGGTACGCCTGCGTGCGTGAAAGGAGCAGCGCCTCTGTACCTTTAAGAGAGCCGTGAGCTAGTTGAAGAGGACACGATTTGTCATAACAGAAAACTCTATTCCTAATCTAAAGCACTCGTCTGTTGTATCCACGGCTCTTCTTCCCCAATCCTCTTTCCGATCTCCTTCCCCAACTCCAATCCCTCACAGATTTGTTTTCTGAAATAATGATCTGCACCACATGAGTGTGTGTGCGCGCGCGCGCGCGCGCGTGTGTGTGTGTGTAACTGTACCATTGGAGAAATAAAGCGTGACCCTGTCGAGTGTAAGCTTGAACTGGTCCATTCATAGGCTTTGACATAGAAAGCGTGTCACCATGGTGTCGATGCTGTACAATTGCCAGCATCCTCGCTGTAGATTAGGTAGTTGACTCTTACGTGGATCAGCCTTGTTTGGTTCCTCCCTGCATACAACAAAAAAATTTATATCAGAAACAATATAAGCAAGTGTTGACAGATCATATTATGGGGGAAGTACAAATGCGATGAGTAACATATTACCTGACAACAGCGGCTTGGCCATACATATTTGAACCACAAAAAAAAGATAATGGTCACCGTAATGATGAAATGTGAAAGAAACATCAATGTGGTTGTGAGATTTTCTGGCATGGTCTTCATAAGGATGTAGTCCATGAATCCAAGAATAGATGTGATAATCCAGAGAGTAAATACACCTACAGCCCTCATAACCATTGGTCCTTGTGCAATATGGGCTAGCAGGACCCCCAATACACCAGCAATCACATGAATCACAAAGAGGACTAAGATAAACACCTTCTCAAAATCAACTTTGCTGTTGTCCATCAGATTCTGTAGCACAGGGTGACTTTGGCTCTTGTCATATCTAGGAAAGAAGAAGAGAATGATGGGCAGGGCAAAGAACACGTAGGCCAAAAGTAATCCTTTAAACTTCTTCATCCAATCAATTGTCTGCAGAATCATGTAACAAATGTTAATACCAAGTGTGGTATAGAACACCAACAAGTAGATAGCTACTACCTGTCATGGAATTCCATATATCCGAACATTGAAAGTCAATAGCAGTATCAATTTTTATATACTAACTTTATATAGTTTGGGTTACAAAAAGAAAAGAGTAAAATGCGCAAATAATACATAAACTTGCCACGTGGGTGCATTTAGGTACATCATCTCTCCAAATGTACATATGAGTTCAATAACTTGGCTTGGGGGTGCACAGTTGCTCATGGTCACACCCCGTAGATAAAAAATGCCATGTTGGCCGTTGATATGGCAAAGATATACTAGGTCTGCGTGCATGAGAGGGTGTGGGAGGCTATGGTAATTATTAGATAGCCCCTTAGTCCTTAATTTCCTCATTATTTAATCCTCCCAACTTTTGCGGAGAGGGTTTTGACAAACTGTTACGGCAACCGCACGGCCACCAACGAGGGATCAGACGTATCCCTGGAGCAATGGGTCCAAGGCAATGGGAACCTGGTAATCAGACTCCAGATTATAGTGAGTGCCAATCTTTACCCGCTTTAGGAGATTTGTTTCAGTGTTCATGATCAAGAGAGATTAGATTGTTTTAGGGCTTGTGTATGAGACCAATTTTGCAGGTACAATACTGAACATGTTTATGTCATTGGACTGTAGGCAATTCATCACTTTTCAGTGTAGAAGTACACCATGGGGGATTTTTCTGTGGGCTTGCAAGGAACATGGTGTATATTGATGAAAAGGTCGACTGGTTTGATGGTTGTGATGCTGAGGAATGGTCGCTGCTATTTTTGCCGGACATTCTAAAAGAGTTAGGCTATGCAGAGCACAGACCAGTCAGTTGGTATTGGTGTATGGTGTCTTCCAGAGTATCGTGTTGCAGAGTGTTTGCTTCCAGTGACATGTGATGTAGATACCATTAGGATGATCAATGTATCAGCACACTACAAAAATTTGAGAATTTATATTGATCACTCAAAACTTTATAGTGAAGCAAAGGCAGCAAATGGATGATGTCAATGTTTATGGCACGAGTGATCATCCTCCCCCACTTATCAGCCCCAAGAATGTAGTATCCATTGACAATAATGGAGAGGATAATTTAACCAAAATTTATGACGATGTGCCAAAGAGTTAGACTAATAATGCAGATTGCAATAGGTTTGATTCTGATGATAATGCTTCAGGTTGTGAAATTGATGGAAATTTTGTGGACAATGACAATGAATTTGGTCAAGATGATGATGACTTATTTGAGGATAGTGTTCACTCTGATGTGGAGGACCGCATGGTGCAATATAAAGGCAAGAAAGTGAATGCTGAAGAGGTGAAGGACAAGGACTTCGACATGCGTGAGGAACTAGAAATGCCAAATTCAGATAATGAAGAAGAAAAGATGAAATTTAATTTTCAAGTATTAAATAGTGAAGTTGACATTGCTGAACCAAAAGTTCAAGGTTGGGATGATTTTTGCTACTATAGAAGAAGTTAGGAGAGCAATTACAGAGTATAGCATCAAGGAAAAAGTTCCAATTGAGAAAGACCGAAATGATAGTAAGAGAGTATGGGCATCCTACGCTCAAGGCTGTCCATGGATGATGAAATGTGGATATGATAGCAGGCTAAATGCTTTCTAGTGAAGAATTATAATGATACTCACACTTGTGAGAGCCATTGGGATGTTAAAGACATGACTGCAAAATACTTGGCCAAAAAATATTTGGAATTCTTCCACGATGATGAGAAGATGTCTCTGAAGGCCTTCTCTAAATTAGTGCAGACAGAGCTCAAGATGTTTCCATCAAGACACAAACTTGATAGAGCACGACAGATGGCACTAAAGGAAATTCATGGAGATGAGGATGAGCAATTCAACCAACTTAGAGCATATGGACAAGAATTAAGGAATACCAATCCAGGAAGCACCTTCTACATAACTGTGAAAGCTGATGGGACGTTTAGTACACTATACTTTGCTTTGGATGCATGCAAGAGGGGTTTCTTGAAAGGTTGTCGTCCCATAATCTGTTTTGATGGATGCCACATAAAGACCAAATATGGTGGACAACTACTAACAACGGTTGGCATTGACCCCAATGACTGCATCTTCCCTATTGCGATGGTTGTAGTAGAGACAGAGTCCACAATGACTTGGGAGTGGTTTTTAACAACACTTAAAAATGACCTCCACATTGCAAATACAGCGCCATGTACAATCATGAGTGACAAACAAATGGTAAGTGTCTTTGTTATACATGTTAGTTTCTCATAAGATCATGTGGGTGGCATCTCACCTATGTAGCTAGATATTTAAGGTATGCACATTCTTGTATAGCTTCTATTTTTCCCACAATTGTGTTCACAGGCAACTCTGAAAACTCACACAGATTCAACCAGGAAGATAATTTCACTGCTTTCATAATATAGTATATTACATAAGCAATGTCGTACTACTGAACGGGTAGCCAATAAAATCAGTGTCAGTTCATTGATCATTCATATGCAAACAAATTTTACATGTGTCGTGTTTCAAAAGAGATGACTGCACAGAATTTTGGGAGTACTAAATTGCAAGATGGGAATGGAAATTTTCAGATAAGACCAAAATATGCCACATCACTAGCCAGCATGCCGTTTTCTGTGCCTATGTGTCGCGTTCGTGAGCAGTTGTGCACCCACCCGCCAAGTTATTGAACCCATATGTACATTTAGAGAGATGATCTAAGTGCACCCACACGGCAAGTTTATGTACTAGTTGTGCATTCTACTCAAAAGAAAACTGGTGGTCATGCGGAATCACATTAGCAAAATAATTTCGAGAGACTTTCTGGCAATACCTGCCCCGATGCACTGCCAGTGCCCACCACGGAACCGAATGCACTGCCAGCGCCCATCACGGAGTCGGATGGAGTGCCAGCGCCCACCATGGACTCGGCTGCAGACTGCCCGGATGCACTGGCCACGGAGGAGCTAGCAGCAGGCTGCCTTGATCCAGCACCAGAATCCTTATTCAAGCCTTGGAAGCGCAGAGCCTGCCCATTGCCCACGCGCCAGTTCGCCCACCGTGGCGGCGCTGAATTCACTACAGCAGACGCGTGCTTTGCCAAGTGCAATTGCACTCGGTAAAGAAGGATTTGCACTCGGTAAAGCCTTTACCGAGTGCTGTACTCGGCAAAGAGCTGTCGGCATATGCCTTCACGGCAAAGGCTTCTTTGTCGAGTGCCGCATGTCGGACACTCGGCAAAGGATTTCTCGAGTGCCACAACGGCACTCGGCAAAGAAAAATCGCCGTGACGGCCAGGTCACGGTGACGGTCCCTTTGCCGAGTGTCATGCGTCGACACTCGGCAAAGAAATGTGTTTTTATTGTTTTTAAAAAAATGCTTTGTCGAGTGCCTGCATCTGGCACTCGGCAAAGCTTGTTTTCTTTTTTTTTGATTTTCTTTGCCGAGAGTTGTAGGTAGGCACTCGGCAAAGCAGTTTTTTTTTGAATTTTCTTTGCCGAGTGCCTTGAGCATGGCACTCGGCAAAGCTGGGAAGCTTAGTGTCCCAAATTCCCAGCTTTGCCGAGTGTCATGGTCATGACACTCGGCAAAGAAGTGAAAAAATCTTTTTTTTGTTTTTAGTCTTCCATCGTTGCAAACAAGATATACATCATATATATATAATACAAATGTATATCACAATCCACCACAAACACAAACATAGCATACAAGTATCACAATCTCGACTCCCAAATCCAAAGTCTAAATACACAAGCATAGTTCACAAAGTTCACAAGTGCATTATATCACAACGGCTGCCATTTGAAGCTCACGGCGACGGTCCGGGTTGGGGATGGCGTGCGATCCGGCGACCCTCCGAGGTGGTTGGCGCCCCCGATTGATGCTGCACAAAATAAAAGAGATTACACGTGAGCGACAAGAGAAGAGATAAATATGCAAGATAAATATCCGCCACTACCACCACCACCACCACATCACCGCCATTACCAACACTTCACCACCACCACCACCACCATGAGCACCACAACACCGTGACCACCACCACCAACACCACACCACCACTAGGTTTCTCTAGGTTTCTCTAAGTTTCAGCATAGAAAGTAAAACTTCGTACTTATAATCACCGGGGTAGAATCAGGACGTTGTGGAGGTGGATCTAGAGCAAGCAGCGTCTGTGGGATCGCCCAACCTTGTTGCTGGCCAATTTGCTGCAAGAACTTGATCATCTCGGCCATCTGCCGCTGATCTTGCTCCCGCTGGGCCTCCAAAGCCTGTAGCCTCTGCCGCTCGACCTCCCGCTCGGCCTGCAGTTCCTACACCTAGGCCTGCAGCATTTGACCCCAATGTTTCAATAATGCATAGGTAAGGTATGTAAAAGTCAAAGAACGATGAATGAAACAGGAATGCTTACCTGGAGTGCCGACACCGTGGTCGGTCGTTGGCGTATGGGCACGCTTGAGCTCGTGCTCGCTGCTCGAAGCTGGTGGAGAGGAGTAGAGGCCGTGTCGAGGACGCCGTCGTCAATCCAGAACCGTCCATGCTTCTTGCCTTGCCCCAACCTCATCATGAGCTGAGGATCAAGGCACTCCTCGGTTCTCGGATCGTAGCCCGGCCCATGGACTAACCTTGCCGCCTCCGTGTACGAAGAGAGGCGGGTGTGGACGCTGGAGTTGGTGTACGCCTCAACCGGGGCATCTGGGTCGTACTCGATGTCGGCCGTCACCTTGCCCATGTGAGCCAGAGCATATGCCTTGAGTTGACCAACTGGCTGGCCACCGTGTGCATCCAACTACGAGAAAGACAACAACATGTGGTTAGAAATGATTCAGAATTGAGCGCGGATAGATTAGAGCAATGGCAGAGACTTACATATGCCTTTGCATATTTGCTGAGGTTGTGGCTGTCCTGATGGTGAGGTACACCTGGCATTTGCAAACGCCTGTCGCGGGCCTCCTCGTGCTTCTTCTGCCAGTCCCCGTCCAACCAGGTGTCCACAATATATTCCCAGCAATCGGGGTGGGTGGCGCACCAGCTTGGAATCACCTACAGGACATCAAGTAGACGACATATCAGAAGATCAAATTAGGCATACTTAATCTCAAAAGAAATGAATATTCATGTTTTGTATTTACTTGTATGTACTGCTCCCTTGTCAGCGTCATCCGTCTTGCCTCCTCTTTGTTGACACGCCTGAGTAGGAACTTGGCGTTGTAGTCTATGTGGGCCTGGAGGCGGGACTCATAGTGTAAGTCCGTGACACACCTTTTGCAAGAAGCGTAAGCCACCTGATACGCACTTTCCTCCCGTCCCTCCTGGATTCTGAAGAAGTCTTGCATAAAGACACGAGGTATCCATTATTTTATTTCAAGAATGTCCAATGAATGCGATGAATTGAGGAATGTAGTGCAAGAAGGACTTACCCACAACTCCCTAATCACCCGATCTGCCTTGTTTCTGCAGCGGATGCCATTATGATCTGGAGCATCCTGCACGAGGGCATAGTGGTTGAACGTCCAGGCCGGCTCCCAATCCTGATCTCCTTTCCTAACCAGGCCAGGGAAGTGTTCCTTGCACAGAAGTCTCAGGATGCCATTCACATTGCGTGCCGAGGCCGCCTGGTCCACAAGCACCTAGTTCCTGCACAAGTGGTCCACAATAGTTATTAGTTGTTATTATGATTTTTAACATATCAAATGAAGAATATATGAAGTTACTTACTTATCGCCCTTGGGTGCAATCAGTGGGCGCCTCTCAACAGGTATCGGTCACTTCGGGAGCTTTGCGGGACCTCGTTGGTAGGGCTTCGACGTACCAGAGGAAGTGGAACCCCCTACCGTTGTCGCCTCCTCGTCCTCCGTCGCTGGAACCGCCTCCTCGTCCTCCGTCAGTGGACCCCCGTCCCCGTCCACCGTGTGCTGAAGGTCATCGCCGTGCACAGAGTCACGTGAGGAGCTACGCCCATGGTCAGTCAACGGCTTTCGCCTAGGCCTGCCTCTCGGCCTCTCTGACGCCTCTGCCTCCGCAGCCGTCGCCATGTCCCTCCAGTTGGCATAAACCGAGGGGCAGCTCCTCCTAGTGGGCCCCATCACCTGCAATTAAAAAGAGTAAACCAGTAAGCATAGATAAACAAGACGTACTTAGTAAGAGATGCAAAATAAAGAAAATGTAATTACAAAATAACATAGTATTACATGTATTTCTAATATTCTTTATGATCGGGATTATCTGGACGATAGGTATCGTCATCACTATCAAGATTGTCCAAATCCTCAACAGCCTCATCCTCATCGTTGTCATTGCCTAGTCATAGTCCGTCAAGCATTTCCAAGTCCTTTGGATCATGCACCTCATTTGCAGCGTCCTCGTCAACAACCCATTCCTCGTCTGCTTCCATTTCGATCTCTCCGGTTAAGTCTATCTCAAGCATCTCTGGTAGCCCCTCTTCTTGTTGATAGAACTCTCCGTCATGCGTGTTTGGGTTCAAGTTGTAATCATCAGGGTTTGGGTGAGGTAATCTACCGTGTGGTGATACCTTGTGCACAATATACCAACCCTAAAGATGTGGGTCGGTTTTGCAAGCATATGGACAATAATAAACTTGTGTGGCTTGTTGAGCCACAATATAGACATCTTCTCCTGGATAGAAGGAATCCTGTCGAGTTTCGACTATCCCAAGTTGATGGGACTTTCTCGATACTGCAGGATCAAACCACTGGCATTTGAATATGACAGGATTAAGTGCTTTGGAACCACGGTAGTCGAGCTCGTATATTTCTTCAACTATCCCACAAAGCAATCTTTCTTTGGATTATCTTTCTTTCGACTATCTTTTTGTGGATTGACCACGAGAGCATCTATTTGAGCATGAACCTAGGCACCAGTCATCTTCTGAGGTTTAGGGTCGGTCACCTTGACACCTTTCGTGAAGTTCTTGGTGTCTTGTCTGAATGCATGGTTAAGAGGGAGGAACTGTTGATGCTTGTCGAACGATGAAAACTTGCCACCCTTCTTCAACCAAATGAACTCCAGAGTTGTCTTGCATACCGGGCATGGGAACTTCCTGTGGACACACCAGGCGCTGAATATCCCATACGCCAGGAAGTCATGCATAGAGTACTGGTACCAAACATACATTTTGAAGTTTTTCTTTGTAGCTCGGTCGTAAGTCCATACCCCTTCATTCCAAGCACTGATCACTTCATCATAGACAGGCTCCATGTACACACCCATTTTGTTTCCCGAGTGTCCAGGAATTATCAACGTCAAGAATATGTTTTGCCGTTGAAGGAGGACCTCGGGGGGAGATTGAGGGGGATAGCGAACACAGGCCAACAAGTGTATGGGGCCGACATTATTCCATAAGGATTGAACCCATCCGTTGCCAGCTCAACACGTACATTATGGGCCTCAAGATCTTTGTCACGATGCTTGCGATTAAAGCTTTTCCATGCTTCACCATCAGCTGGATGTACCATCTTGTCAGGATTGTATCGAATGTCATTCTTGTGCCATGTCGTATGTTTCGCGGACTCCTCGGTCATGAATAGCCATTGGAGCCTCGGTATGATCGGAAGGTGCCGTAGGACTTTCATGGGGATCTCAAGCTGCTCCTTCTGGCCATCACCTTTGTCTACCTCCATATACCTAGAGGATTTACACTTTGGACAGTACTTTGCATCCTTGTGATCTTTCCTAAATAGGACGCACCCCTTCGAACAACAATGTATCTGCTCATACGGCATCTTAAGTGCACAAAGAAGTCTCTGTGACTCGTAGAAGGTGCTCGGTAGAATATGACCCTCCGAAAGCAGCCCACCAATAACTGCCAACATACCATCGAAGTAGGCTCGACTCATGTTGTACTGGGACTTCAACCCCATTAGGCGTCCAATGGCATCCAGTTGAGAAACCGTTGCCTTCTCGTGTAGGAGCTTCTATGCCGAAGACAACATTTGGTAGAACGCCTTTCCGGTTGGCTCTGGCTCCTCCTCATCCTCCTTCTCCTCCTCCTCCTCCTCTGTAGGTCTTTCAGCAAACGTTGCTTCGTGAAAGTCACCTAACCATCCTGCTACCCCCCCATAAGCATCAAACGCCTCCAAGCATGGTCTCACCACCTCCTCTCTAGTACGATGAGCTTCACCATGGAACACCCACCGGGTATAGTTTGGCGTAAATCCATACTTGCAAAGATGTTCCCCCATGATCTTTCTTGTTTTTCTTTTCCTGTTTCCGCATTCGCTATAGGGACAGAATGTGTCTCTCGCTCCATTAGCTGCCTTGCCAAATGCTTGGTTCAACAAACCCTTGGTCTTGTCCATCCATTCAGGGGTGATTTCAGCCTAACTTGGGCAGCCTGTGTACATCCACTCACGGTTATCCATCCTCTACCATATACATGAGTGAGTAATATAACCACCAATTGCATCTGAACGACGTGCCTACTGTCTAATGGGTGAGGATAGGTCCTAATCCCACCCACGGATGCGTAGATGAGGTTAGTTTATATGCTCTACTCTGATCCGAGACATAATTTCGGCAACACCTCCCCGCTGTTCTCCTGATACACGTCCTGGAAGGGAGAGTGTGTATCCGGAGAACAATAGGGAGGTGGTGCCGAAACTCTATCTTAGATCGAAGCAAAACATGGAAAATACCCCATCTACGCATCCGCGGGCTGTCCAAAAAAGTGGACAATCTGAAACAGATACGGTCTTAGATATCCGAAGATCCGCATACCTCCAACCGTATCTGTTTCGAATGGGAGACGCCTAACTGGGTTACACCGATCTATGACAACGATAAGGAAGAGAGGTTATTTATACCTAGGGTGGCGGTGGAGTCAGGCTAGCGGGGCAGTGGCGAGGCGACGCTGTGCAGGTAGGACCGCAGCGCCGACGAAGACGATCGGGGTCGCCTACGTACTTCGGGTCCCCTCCGACGGGTCCTACTCTGCACAAGAAGAATTATAATACTATAAGTTAAAATTTTTGGTAGAATCTCCCCTATACGGGGAGGTTTCCAAAACCTGCAAGAAAAAAGCGGCACGATGGCCGCCAGCATATATACGGCACGAAGGCCCACAGATCCACGTACGGCATGAAGGCCCACACATCCACATACGGCACGAAGGCCGTCAATGACATACAAGGCACGAAGGCTGACAACCGGGGGGGGCTTTATACCTTGGGTGGCCGTGGAGTCGGGCGACGCGGTGCCGGGGTCACCTTCGTCTCCAGCGAGGGGCGAGGACGACGATGGGGACGAATGGAGAGGGGCGTGGCCGGCGGCCGAGGCTCCTCCTCCTCCCTTCCCCTTCCTCCTCCCTTCTCCTTCTTCCTTCTCCCTTCTCCTCTCCTCCACCTCCCTTCTCTCCTCTACTCCCCTGCTCCTCCTCTCCTCCACTCCGGCGGTTCAGGGGCGGGGGGCAGCCGGGGCAGGGCACCACCAGCGGGTCCGCGTCCGATGGAAGAGTGGGGCCGGGGCGGGGCCGGCTGCGGCGGTGGGGCGGGGCCGGGGCGGGGCGGCGCACCACCGGCCGGGGAGGGCAGACCCGGGCGCGGGCCGGCCACGGCGGAGGTCCGGCGGCGCCGGTGGTCCACGGCAGCGAGGCGGGGCCGGGGCGGCGCATGGCTGTGCAGAGAGGGAGAGTGGGAGAGTGGGAGCGGGCCGACCGGCCCGGTAGGGTTAAGTGGGGCGGTCCTTTGTCGAGTGCCGAGATGCGGGCACTCGGCAAAGAAATTCAGGGTTTCTTTTAATCCGAGAGTTGAAAAAAATTTCTGAATATTTTTTGTCGAGTGCTGCAAGCCTGGCACTCGGGAAAGAGGTTCCTTTGCCGAGTGCCAATTCCGACACTCGGCAAAATATTTTTTATTTTTTTTATTTTTGTTTTCAAATTTTTTCTGTGGCATTTATACAGTACCTTGAAGCACATGTTCCAATTTGGAACTTTTCTATGACTTTTTGGTATATTTTTTAAATTTTTTATGTTTACTTGAATTTTTCTCGAAAAAGTAAATTTGAACTGCAGGTGCATGAAATATTGGAATTTAGCGATTCAAAAAATGGTATTTATGTTTTTAGTGTATTTTGAGGCCGTGTGTAGGGACATTCATGAAATTTCGAAACATACACAGATGTCTGGGTTTTAGGCATCGTACATCACAACTTGCTCGGAAACTTCTAAATTTTTTACCACAGCCTCTACATGCGATGACACGACATCTCGACAAGTTTCGTGATTTTTGGACTTCGTTTGTATTTTGTATAATTAAAAAACACTTTTTTAACAAGTTGGTGGTCATGTTTCGTGAAACAGATGTTCGAAATTTCACGAATGTCTCTCCACACGGCCTGAAAATACACTCAAAAACATGAATACCATTTTTTGAATCGCTAAATTCCAATATTTCATGCACCTGCAGTTCAAATTTACCTTTTCAAGAAAAATTCAAGTAAACATAAAAAATTTAAAAAATATACCAAAAAGTCATAGAAAAGTTCCAAATTGGAACATGTGCTTCAAGGTATTGTATAAATGCCACAGAAAAAATTTGAAAAAAATAAATAAATAAAATAAAAATACTTTGCCGAGTGTCGGAATTGGCACTCGGCAAAGGAACCTCTTTGCCGAGTGCCAGGACAGACACTCGGCAAAGACAGAACGTTTGCCGAGTGCTAACGGCCAGCACTCGGCAAAGGATGATGGAGGGACCACCACCGGCGTCGCCTGAGGTATTTTGCCGAGGGTTATTCTTCGCCGAGTGTCTTTGTCGAGTGTTTGGCACTCGGCAAAGACGGCCTTTGCCGAGTGCCGGCTTTACCGTGTGCGGCAGTTGGCAAACTGTCTCTTTGCCGAGTGCCTGTGTTTCGACACTCGGCAAAGCGCCGAGCACTCGGCAAAGAGCGCGCCTCCCGTAGTGATTGGCTTTTACCATCGAGGAGGCCGGGTTGGGAAAGTTGGCAGGAGGAAATGCCATCTCAATGTCAATGTCGGCGTATGGTTCCTCGTGCCCCTACTTGGTCCATGTGTCGAACATGTCGCCTACGCGCCTGAACGCCCTCCACCGCTTTGCTGCTGTCGCCCCCGGGAAACTGGTGGTCGGCACCGGGCCGGAGGAGGCAGAGGTGGAGGAAGCCGGCGTGCCCGTCGCCCCCGGGAAACTGGTGGTCGGCACTGGGTAGAAGGAGGCGGAGGTGGAGGAAGCCGGCGTGCCCATGGGGATGAGGGGCGCACGCTCGTCATCGTCGCTGGAGTACGACGCAGCGATGCGGATGCCATGAACCGGCGGGAGCAGCTGGCTGAGGAGCACGGCGGGGAGGGGCTTGTCGATACCGCCGCCAGCAACCAACGCCATGCACCTGCATTGTCGGTTGGATGCTAGAAGCAAAGGAGGCGAAAGAGGTAGACGACGAGGAATAGCCGAACTCGGGGGAGAACCGAGGAACGGCGAGGAATGATTATCCGAGTCGTAACGACGGCCAGAACTGTTATTGTAACCTTTTAGGGCACGTACAGCGAGCGTGCTGGCCGTCGTCTCTGAGCGGTAATTTTGCAAAATCCCCCCCCAGTTCGCTAGACAAAGAACGAAGCCATCACATCATGAGACGACAGCGAGGGCTCGTGCTCCCAGGCGGACTCGACGGCAGGATTTGCGTTGTACGGAGTCGCCTTGAGTCGACGCCGTGCGGATCCAGTTGCAGCCGCGAGGTGAAAGAATCGCGCCAAAAATCGAAGCCGTCTTCTTCTTCCCTTCATCCTCACCGGCGCAAGCGCAGAGGACCAGCAATGAGCAGGCAGAGCTAGCACCGGGGCAGTCGCGGGGCGAGCAGGGCACCGGCACTGGGACGGGGCGAGCAGAGCAGAGCCGCACGGCGAGGACGAGGGCATGGCGGACCACGACCGCACCAGCGAGGAAGAGTTGGGCTAAGCCGGTGAGGAAGAGCTAGGCCGCGCGGCGGGGTAGAGCGAGCAGGGCACATCCCGATGAGGCAAGCACGTCCAGCGCGAGCAGGGTCATCATGGCGGAGGTGAGCCTTGCAGGCGGCAAGCCCATGGAAACTGAATGTTTCTATTCAGCTTCTGAAAACTGATAACTGAACGCACTTTTGTCAGTTACCTGCATGTGTTCAATTGATTTTGATTCTTACCTTTTGGGTGTGAACTAATTAAACATGCCAAGATGTGATTTACTTTATATATATAATATATATGATTTACTTTGAAGGATTTATTTTGTATCAATTAGCAACACAATGGTACACACAATGGTACATAGAAATGATATTCATAATTGATCATGGCTACATGCAAGCATTAAATGATTTGTAGATAGCCAAATAGACAGCAACTGTCTGTGTGTTGTATGAGCTATATATTTAGCCGTCTATATTGTAAATCCCAAAAACTTACAGACAGCAGCTGCCTGTCCGTTGTACATGCCCTTAGATAGACAAGTATGGATTGTGATATGAGTTGATGTGTAGTCGGTTGGCCTGCAACCGTCCAATTAATCCACTTCAATTCAACTCAATTCAAATGTCTTCCCTCCATCCAGAAAAACATGCAACTATGGGTTGCGTGTCAGATAAAATTATTCACGTATAACCAAGTTTTCAGTGACTAATATTCATATTTATAACTCTAAATTAATTTATTATAAAAATATATTTCATATTTGATCTAATAATATTTATTTGATGTTATAAATATTTATAATTTTTTTATCTATAATTGGTCAAACATAATATACTAAAACATAGTACTGTGCTAGAATTGCATGTTTTTCTGGACGGAGGGAGTACTAGGGTTGATTGAATGAAAATAATCCACTTCAATTCAACTCAATTCAAATGTACTAGGGTTGATTGAATGAAGACTAGTTAATTTTCTACTCTGTATCTTAATAATCCAATCCTAATATATATGAATTTGGATGAATTAAAGTGCAGACAAACAAGCTGTTAGGTGAAAAAATACACTTCAATAATGGTTCTTTTTTTATCTCTGGAAAGTACTCCCTCGTTCAAAAAAAAGTGCTTATCTCACGTCCTCAGGAATGAATCAAGATCAAATTTGATCAAATATACACAAAAATATACTAATGTTTATAATACCAAATAAACATCATCATATTAATCATGTCATATATTTTAATGTAAACCTATCTAGAGATACAAATACCAATACTATTTTTCTATAAAATTAAATCTAGTCAAACTTAAAATTGGTTGACTCCTCGAGATACGAGATGTACAATTACTCTGGGACGGTGTCATGAACATCATGTTTACGTGATAATGCATATGATGGAAGGTGTAGATAACATTTTTGTAACTTCAGATGATCAATAAAAATGTTAAATGATAAGCTATTCCATAACTCATATGTATCAAGTAGGGTTTAAAACTAATTTTTATTGAACAAAAATACTATAAAACATATATGTGGCGCTTAAATAAAGTTTGGAATATGAACTTTATAGATGACAACAAAATACTTGTTGTAGAAAAATAATATTGCTAGCCAACATTTCAAATAGCCTAGAAATGCAACTTGGAATCAAATTCAGCTCATAGACTTAGAAGATCTTTAAGTATATAGACAGCTAGACAATGTCATGTTTGACAATTTATTTTGCGAAATTGGGTTAAGAATATGTGTTATGTTTTAGCTCGATTTGGTAGCCTCATATGCCATCTTAAATATGGTGAAGATGGTTTAGGTCCAGAAGCAACCGTTTAGTTGTTATAGGTGCTCTAAAATATGTGCATGACACGTTCTTGGGTTGGTTGGCCGGGTGGACGCGGTCACCACACTCGGGCGCACGTCGTCGCCGCGCTGGTCACTCGCGCATGCGCGCTGCCGCGCGCGGCCGACCGCGGCTGCCTTTGGCCTGGTCGCCACTGGCCTCTACCGCTAGAAGCCGCCACCGCAGCTTGCATGGCCGTGCGGTGCTGCTGGCTGTCCCGCCGTGCTGCCGCACTACCGACCCGCCCCACGCCGCGACGCAGTCGCTGCCAATGCCGGCGCCTCACCGTCACGTCTGTGCCTCCCTTTGCACCTCTGCGCCGCTGCCGGCCCAGTTCAATGCCGCCACTGCCATGGACGGTCTCGCCGTCGCCTTGCCATTTATGGCGCTGCGCCGCATGAGCCATGGACGGTCGGGGACGCGGGCGCTTGTCCTTTGCGTCTACGCACATGCCTTTCCGGTCGCACCGAGCACGTCCCGCCAAGGCGAGGCCATGCGGTGCCACCTACCGACCCGTCTCTCTCTCTCTGCTGCCACCGTCGGAGTCGCGCCCCACGCAATTTGACCTGCGAGTGGTCATCTCCTTTTGATTTCGCGCGCCTGTGTCTCCGCCATCAAGTCCTCTTGCTGCTCGACCCCACCCTGCCTTGAATGGCGCCCGGTCGAGCTCCAATTTGGCATGTTTCCCGCCGCCGTGCCATTAAGGCTATGCTCGGCCATGGCCGAAGGCAGCTCTCCATCAGTCCACCCCGAGCCAATTCACCTGCACCACTAGTTTCGCCTTGCCTCCCTCTCCACCTTGCGCATGCAAGTGGAACCACTACCGCCTCTCCGTCGCCGCTGACGCGACTGCGCCACCGCGGTGTGCCGCTGCACGGCTCGGCCACAGGTGGCCACACCTCCTCCGCCATCCTCCACCCCAACTGTCACCTCGGCTAGGTCCACGGTAGTCTACTAATGCTCCCTCGCTAGCCAGTTGGGTTCTTAGGTGCTCTGGATCACTGGGATAGCTGCGTCGTCACCGCGGACGGCCACGCGTTGTTGCAGCTCACTCCAGCGCCTCCTGCCGCCCCACGTTGCTGCTTGGTGTAGGCGGTTGGACCGTAGTTGAAGGTCGGCTCGACCGATGGGCCAGCGCGAGCCTCTAGTGGCCGGCATGGTCGTGCCGTGTCATCGGCCGCCGCGCTGCCGTGCGCTAAGTCACTAGGGTGCGCGCGGGTGAATTAGGGAAAAGCCAAGGGGTTAAGTGAGAAGGTCTGAGAGAGGAGAAAATAGTGTTAGTACTTAGTTGTAAATTGAGAGGAGTTCGAGGTCTCTTTTGCAAAATCATCAACGTGCGCGCGACTACCCCGCCACGGGCCGCCTCGCGAGCGGGCTGACCTCGCGTGGGCTGCGCTAGCGGGCCGCTGCGCGCACGCTGTGTCGCGCGGGCCACACGTGTGGGCCGCGCGAGAAATTTAGTTTTCTTTTTTCATAAGGAATTAGCAATGGTTTTCTAATTTAATTTTTGAGCTGATCTTTGGTAAATCATATAAAATCATGTAGGTATCCAAAAATTATGAAACAAATTTTCTTAGGTTCCTAAAATTATGCTCTATCGTTTGGTGTATTTATTTCATGTTTATACGTGTTGACATTAGGAGCTATTAAATCGTTTGAGGATGGTTAATAATATTAAGTTAATTATTGTAGGAATTTTTGTGGTAAATTGGTGATAGCTTTAGTCCTAAAAATTTTATAGTAGCTTCATTGTATTATTATGTGCCCACTGTAATTTTTGTATCCTTATAATAGACTAAGCATTAGGGTAGTTAAATGCTCTTTGTTTTAATATACATTAAATCATTAGTAGAAATAAAGATATACCCTTAAATTGCAAAACTGAGTGTTTGTTAGTTGAATCCAACACCTTGCTTGATGAAGATGATAGTTAGCTTAGTATCTTAGTCATCAGAGCTAGTTTAGTAGCTTGGTATGCGCATTCTTAGTTTAAGAGTTGATGTTGCCTGAATGCTAAGTGTTGCATCATCATCGTATGCATGTAGAGAATGAGTTGGCAGAGATCGTGACCACCAGCGATCATGAGTTCGAGGAGTACGAGGAGGTGATTCTCGTATAGGAGGAGGTCCCGGAGCCACTACTGACTGACTCAGCTGACACCACGCCTGCCCAAGACAAGCCTCGATGCATAACCTCTATTTTATAATTCACCGTATATATATATGTGTGTGTGTTGTGCATTTGTGTTACAGGAATTTTATAGAAACCACATGCATAAATACACCTGTCCTAAGAGTCTTACTAGTACAAGTTCAAGTAGATGCTATGCTTAGGTCATCGGTAGCGTGAGTAACCTGTCGTAGTAAGACGGTTTCCGTGAGACAGTACGACTTGGCTATGGTCTAGCACCATAGTAAGAACTGAAATATGAAAGGTTGTAAATTAGTTCTGATTGCTTAACCCTTACTTGAAAGTAGAACAGGAGCTTACCTAGAATGGTTAGCTAATGAAGTAATCATGACTGCTAATTAAACTTGATCTTAAGGACGTACTTCTAGTGATGCTTTTCGCAAACAAAAAGAAAACAACAAACCCATATTGCTTATCATATCCTTGAGAGTCAGGAAATTATTCCTACTAGTCGGGTAAGTCTTACGAGTACATTGTGTACTCAGGGTTTATTTTACCCCTATTGTAGGTGTAGCTTGAGGAGTAGCTCTTGTGTGGAGGATTCTTCTGGTGGGCACAGATGGATCCTTATATCGTTTTTGCTAGATATTTATTTTTATTCTGCTGTTTAATTATCGCACTCTAAATTCTGGTATTGTAATAAATAATTTCCAATAACTCTTGTTGTATGAAATGGACTAAGTGTTGTAAGCTTGTACTCATTATTGGATCCTGGCGGTAAAACATGGATTGTTTCGAGTTATCCCTTGGGGTGGGCTCGATGGAACTATCCGATGTAGCTAACTTTTGGGGTGCTTAGTGTCTAGTGGAAGACGAGCGCCTCCGAAAGCGTGTTATTTTGGGTGGTTCTACCACAAACTACTGATTTGGAATGAAACTAAACTATTCGTACAATTCTTAGGAAGGGATTAACTATTATAGACTAGTCTTAGTGGATAGCGTGGCATGCTGATGTAGATAACTAAAGATATGTTAGTGGATGATATGTCTTGCTGACATGGATATCATAATTGCTTGTGCTAGTGAATTTTAATTGCAAGTGATAGTGAACTGCTGAGGTGGACACCATGCATGTCAAGATAATATTCTAGTGGGATTTAGGATTTGCAAGTGGTAGTGGACTGCTAAGGTAGACACCTTGCATGTCAAGATAATATTCTAGTAGGGTTTAGGATTATAAAAGATATAGATATAGATTAGACCCCCAAATTCATTCTAACAAAGAATGACACATGGGACCCACATGTTATTCTCTTCCTTTCCTCGTAGCCATAGAAAAACTCAGCCATCAGAGAAAAGAAGCATCAGCTACCAGAGGCGAGGGGCAGAGGGAAGCACCAGCCATTGCTAGGGACGAAGAAGGGGACGACATGCCCAGATCCGGTGGTGGGGGAGGTGACTGCATGGACGGGAGCCGGTGATGGCCATGGAGGCGTGGGATGGGGGAGAGGAGGAGTCGTCATCGTACAAGCTAGATCTGCTGCGGGGGAGGGCCGCATGCTGAGAGGGATGCCACGCCAGGAAGGGGAACCACGCTAAGAGGAGCATCGTTGGAGAGGGCCACGTGCTGGGATGACTGTGATGGAGTATGTGAACAAGTTTAACCATCTTGCATAGTATGCGGGGACTCATGTGGATACTGATGAGACGAGTCCTTCCTTGTCAGCAAATTTGGTATGGGACACCAGTGGCCCCGTGGCAGCTCCTACATAGTCGACAATGGAGACGAGTCCATTGTCTACTGAACAGCCATCACCTAAGAACAAGTGTCCACCAATGATGCTTCCTCCTAAGAGGCTACCACCGGAGTAGGTGGGCACTCAGGCGCTACAGCTCCCGATGGATGGCTCACGACGAGCGAGGCGGCAAGCTCCTCCGGCATTGGGTCGATCGAGACGACTCACGTGGGAGGCCTTGCACTCTTGCATAGCGCAAAGGCCAGCGGATCTAGCTCGAGGAAGCAATGTGCAGTAGCAGAAGTAGTGGTATTGCCAGCGTAGCAAGCAGGCGTGTCCATGCTGGTGTTCCTCGCCAGCTTACTCCAGCGTCGCCTGAAAGGTCCTAATAGCAATTGGCGGGTGAATAGCCTATTATAAAATCTACAACAACACTTAAGCCAAGTGGTTAGTCAATTAAACGGCGAAGCGAGTGTTGCGCTAGCCTACTAAAAATGCAAGAGATGATCAATCAATCACAATAGAAATCCCAGAGACAATGTTGACACAATGATTTTTCTCCGAGGTTCACTTGCTTGCCGGCAAGCTAGTCCTCGTTGTGGCGATTCACTCACTTTGAGGTTCACGCGCTTATAGGCATCACATGCCTAACCCGCAATCGGGTGCCGCACAACCAACACAAGATGAGGATCCACAAGCCACGCGCAATCCACTAGAGTACCTTTTGGCTCTCCACCGGGGAAAGGTCAAGAACCCTCACAATCATCACGATCGGAGCTGAGACAAGCACCTTCCTCCGCTCAATGATCCTCACTGCACCAAGTCATCTAGGTGGCGACAAGCACCAAGAGCAACAAGCGAAATCCGCAGCAAAACACAATCATCAAGTGCCTCTAGATGCAATTACTCAAAGCAATGCACTTGGATGCTCTCAAATCACACCAAATGATGAATCAATCAAGTAGGATGAGTGAGAGAGAGAGATGGCTATGCTCACTAGGATGTATTCTCAATGCAAATGGCCAAGAGAGTGAGCAAGAGCTGGCCAAACCACTTATATAGGCACCCCCACAAAATAGAGTTGTTAGGGTCAAGGTGGGGTGCCCTGCGCACTAATCGGACGCGTTGGTCGGGATGACCGGACGCGCCCACGCCAGCATTCGATCACTGGATGGAAGCCACGTGGTCCCCACGTTCAAGTTTCACCACTCGATTTCAACGGTCAACAGATCAGCGTTAAGTAATGACCGGATGCATCAGAGACACGACCGGACGTAGAACCCCCATGTCCGCTCACATGCCCCCACGCTGCATGCGCGCCATGACCTGACGCACTACTCAACGACCGGACTCTCCACCAACATGGAGTCCGATCGACTCCAGTAAGCATCTAGGGAGGGATTTTCGTGACTGGACGCGTCCGTTCAAGCATGACCAGACACGCCTCTGCATCCGATCCTCTCAGGCCCAACAACCATGCCTACGTCAGCGTACGTCAGCCTGACTGGACACAGGGCCAGTGCATCCGGTCCTCTCCTCATGCCAGTGTCCGGTCATAGATCGACGCCACGCCCTTCTCTGCCGTGATGACCGGACGCACCCAACACTGAGTTCGGTCACTGGAAAACTCCTCCTTTCCAACTTCTTTCACTTCACCCTTGCTCAAAAGTGCTAACCACCAAGTGTATCACCTTGTGCACGTGTGTTAGCATATTTTTACAAATATTTTCAAGGGTGTTAGCACTCACTAGAATCTAAATGCATATGTAATGAATTAGAACATCTAGTGCCACTTTGATAACCGCATTTCGATACAAGTTTCACCCCTCTTAATAGTACGGCTATCTATCCGAAATGTGATCACACTCACTAAGTGTCTTGATCACCAAAATAAAATGACCCTATGGATATCACCTTTGCCTTGATCCCATTTTATTTTTCTCTTTCTTCTTTTCCAAGCCCGAGCACTTGATCATCTTCATGGCCATCACCATCATGATCATCATCATTTGCTCCATCACTTGGAATGTGCTACCCTATCTCATGATCACTTAGAGTAATGGGTTAGCATTTAGGGTTTCATCGATTCACCAAAACCAAACTAGAGCTTTCAATCTCTTCCTTTTTGGTAATTGATGACAACCCTTTCACAAAGATATGAATTGAGATCATTTTGAATCCATGTTGCTTGCCCAAGCATTTTTACCATGTGTAAAGGATTTGGACAAGTTTCATGAACCTGAATTGGTAGAATTTGCTCCCCCTACATATGTGCTAAGAGTTTGGATTGAAGTCTGCACATATGCATAGATAGGAAATGTGGGAATGCAATGTCTACCAAGTGATTTTAAGGTTTAAGAGATGGACCTTTGAAGCATGATACCAATCGGAGTGCACCAATATACCATCCTTAGCACCATTGTTAGTTAGATACCACTTGCAAGCACAACAAAGAACTAGATACCCCGTGAGATCAACATTATAAGCAAGGTTCTAGTACCACTTGAAAATAAGCAAGGCATATCTAACTATCATCCTATGAATGATAGTTTTTCATTTTATCATTCAAACCTATGACTAACATACACCACACAAGCATGTATATTCAATTGAAACTTGACAAATGCAATCAAGCATATGTGAATGCACATTCAAATGCATCAACCAAATCCATGAGCTTGCTCCCCCTACTTGTGTGCTAAAACTTTTAATTGATCCCTTTACTTTGTCATTTCTCCCCCTATGTCCAAGCTCCCCCTTTGTCATCTATCTTTTCTTATCTTTGCTACTTCTCCCTCTTTGTCATCAATGACCACAAAGGTGCAATTTTAGATAGATTATCAGTGTCAATCAATGGGGTGAGGATCATTTTCCTAAATTTGGTTCAATCTAGAACACTTGCCAAAGATATTTAACTCGGTTTGATCCAAGGACAAGCTTCTTCACACCTCGTTTCAAGAGTTATCTTGACCATGTTGAGTTAAACACTTATAGTTTGTTTTCTAGATCAAACACTAGGTTCACAAGCCCACAAACATGTCATATGCTACCACTAGATCAAGTTAAGCATAGAAGCAATAATGGTACCATGCAAGCATCAAATTCATTTGTTTTTCATGAATGAGCCTATAAAACATGAGGACTGCGTAGTGCTATGAGGCAGGTGGGCTATCGCCATGAGCAGAGTGTTGTGGTAGGTCGCCACATGTCGCCGCCGTCGTCGCAGCGGACCTGGGCTACTTGCACTCCCTGGTGAGGTGGCAAAAGTTGTGGCAACACAGGCAACGCTATGGCAACCGGCAAGTCGCTCATCGGTGCGAGTTGGAAAGGCAGTTGAAGCATCTGTCCTGAAGCTCTATGGGAATCTTCTGGGTCTGCGGTAGTTACTTTGGGCCGCGGCGAGGCTCGATGTGGTCGTAGGCCGCGTCTCCTACCGAGGGAGGATCTCCCTCCACCCATCGATGTTAGCGGGCGCAGGGGCGAAGCCAAGAAAAATTGTCACCGGGTCAATGCAAACTCCAACATATAGCTTGTGTATTATAATCCTATGCATAACAAAAATTGACAAAATAACAAACAACATATTACGGCAAAACAAGATTTCATAAATTTATCGCTAATACGATTTTCCGGTATTACCTTCACATACTTTTATTGCTAAAAAAACAATCTCTCCACCAACGGAATGACGATAGGAAGAATTAGCACTAGCCTGAGAAGCCGATAGACCAAACAAAAAGCAAGTTGTAAGTTGCTTTTTTTGTATTGACTTTCAGCCTAACAAGCCTAGAAATGGTGTTCAAATTGATAAATCTTTTGTCAGCTAGCACGTTGTCAATGTAAATATTAAGCTCATGACTAAGGTTTTTTAATAACCGACTAAGGTCTTTAGTTGTGTTGAATCGAAACCATCGTGTATGACAGCCAAGTCCATCAAACTCTAAAAGTTTAAAGCTTCATCAAACACTTACCACATTTTCATATACTCTAGCCATTCATATATATTTTGTGAACCACTTTTCAAAAAAAAATGTGATACTCTATGGAAACATAAGACTCGATTGTGGTCTAAAAGGACTCTAATCACTACTTTCTTACTTGGCATCTTGCTGGAATGAGGAAACACAAACACTTTCGCTGGAAGGTAACGTCGCATGTTTGATGAACCAACGAAGTGCAGATTGGATCATTGTAGAATTGGGCATTTACGTTACTTTGTCGACTCGTCCAAGTGCCGTGGAGCGGAGCGCCTGACCGGTCACCCCCACCGGTAGGATGCAACGCGCCGACGCGAGAGCAAAGAAACAAGGAAGATCGAAGGGAAGAGGCAAGTGGAGGAGTTGAACCGTTGGATGGGAGGCTGTGAGAAAGAAATTGATCACGAGCATGGAACAGAGGCCAAACGAGAAGTCTGGGCTGTTGCCTATACGGCTGTACGAGCCTGCTAGAATCACATCCACGGAGCGTGATTGCCTTTGCGGTTTGCAGGCCTGGGACAATGCGCTGTTGGGCTACCGGGGTCGTGTACAATTTTTGCCCGGGTCAATGCTGGCCAAAATTCGTAGAGTATAAAGCCAGCCGCCGAGTCGTCGGGGTCGGACGACCCCTACGACATAACATAACTTCTCCCCTCACGTTAGGAGCGGAGACCCGTCGTCGGGAAGACATGACGCGAGGGTCGAGGCGCTGGCAGGTGGGGACACGGCCATCCACAGCTGGGGACACGGTCAGCTGCGCTTCCGACGTCTTTGACCAAGCCCCTGTCGACCTTCGTCTGCTCCGCCGCAGCCCATAACCACGATTGAGCGAAGCTGGGCGCGCGGGGGACAATGGACGACTTCGCCGGGCGATCAGCAGCATCCAGGTAGGGGGTGTGGAGCGGTCATCACCGGACTCCTCGAGGCCGGCATCATCCGCCCACTCACGGCGCTTAGAGTGCCCCCTCGGGGAACTGCTCGGGTAGTATGGGGCCACGGTTGGTGAGAGGGAGGACCTAGGCGCAAATCTTCCGGTCCGGATGATTTTCCCGCGCCATCTTCCCGCGTCGATCCGCAGCTATCGTGTCTGTTTGCAAGTAAAGTAGAAACGGGCCAGGGACGGAGGCGGCCCACGAAGCGTACGCTACTCTATGAAGCGCAGCGACGAGCTAGGGACGAGAGCAGCGTCCCAATTTTTTACAATTTGGGCCTCGTTTAGATTGCAAATTTTTGTAACCTAGACATTATAGCATGTTTTGTTTGTATTTGACAAACTTTATCCTATCATGAACTAACTAGGCTCAAAAGATCTATCTCGTGATTTACAACCAAACTGTGTAATTAGTTATTTTTTTACTTACATTTAATGCTTCATGCATGCGTCCAAAAATTGATGTGATGGAGAGAAAGTGAAAAAACTTGGAATTTGAAGGTGATCTAAACAAGGCCTTGTTTTTTTTTTAAGAAAATTTACATTTGGCTCTCCGGGAGACTTAAATTCATCTTTGGACCTTGGAGGTTGACGCCAGGACTTATGGCGCCAAGGTAACATATCTCGACGCCACAGATCTTGGCTCCGAGGTGTCTAGTCGTGCATAATAAAAAATCCTAGGTGGTATTGACGTGACCGGTACCTCAACGTCAGAATACATGACGCCGAGTTTGACGTCACAGATCTTGATGTCGAGGTCGACGCTATATATTCTGACGTTGAGGTATCAGCGACGTCAAGTCAAACCTCTGGTCTCCCAGCGTGCCTGATGCCCCTGCTGCTCTGATCCGCCTCGTGCTGCCAGTCAGTCTACCACACACCACGCCCCTGCTGCGACCTACGGAGTACGAGCCTACGAAGTCATGTGTGAGTGTGACCAAAGCGCTTAGCCGTTTGTACGCTGCCCATAGCCGGTCAACAATCTAATCCGTACACGCCTCCCAGGCCCCTTCTTTCTGGGCACACCAAAAGTCCATACTCCCCTTCTTTTTTCACGGTGTTTGTTCTCGACACTAAAGTTTAAAGTGAGTTCTTATCGCATCGAATGTTTAGATACTAATTAAGAAGATTAAACATGAGTTAATTATAAAATTAATTATACAGATGGAGACTAATTTACTAGATGAATCTACTAAGCTTAATTAATCTATTATTAGCATATATTTACTGTAGCACCACATTATCAAATCATGGTCTAATTAGGCTTAATAGATTCGTCTCGCAAATTAGTCTCAATCTGTGTAGTTAGTTTTGTATTTAGTCTATATTTATTACTCCAAATTAGTATCCAATATCTGATATGACAGAAAGCAGCGGAAGCTGATGTTGCGCAGGTATGGCCTTGTAATAGTAGGAAGTATGGCTGGTTTGGCCACAGTTCTTGTCATGCTGACTGGTATGGGCTTACTAGGTGTACACCTACTGTACTAGAGTAGAATTTGTATATAATCAAGTTCAAGGACCAGTTGTATCCTTAGGCCTCGTTTAGTTGTCCGGATTAGGCGCCGCCGAAATTACTGTAGATTACTGTAGCGTAGTGTAGTATTTCGTTTGTATTTGGTAATAATTGTCCAATCGTTGACTAATTAGGCTCAAAACGTTCGTCTCGCAAAGTACAACCAAACTATGTAATTAGTTTTTGATTTCGTCAATATTTAATACTCTATGTATGTACCACAAATTTAATGTGACGGGGAATCTTTTTTTTACATAGTGCCAAAGTTTAGATTTTAGTAACAACTAAACATGGCCTTAGTTCAGTAGCAGCAGCACTCCCGTGCATGTGTGTGTTCGTGCTCTATCTTCTCTCTTATGAACTAAGGCCTTATTTAGATGGGAGTTAGAAATTAATATGTGGTACTGTAGCATTTTCGTTTGTATTTGATAATTATTGTCCAATCATGATTTAATTAGGCTCAAAAGATTCGTCTCGTAATTTACAATCAAACTGTGTAATTAGTTTTTTTTATCTATATTTAATACTTCATGCATATATTCAAAGATTTAATATGATGGAGAGAATAAAAAAACTTACCATCTGAACAAGGCCTAATCCAGAAAAAGGGGCCTGGAAAGCGTGTATGGATTAGATTGTTGACCGGCTATGGGCCGCGTTCAGACGGCCAAGCGCCTTTGGTCACACTCGCAGGCTCGCAGGTCGCAGCAGGGGCGTGGTGTGTGGTAGACTGACTGGCAGCACGAGGCGGATCAGAGCAGCAGGGGCATCAGGCACGCTGGGAGACTAGAGGTTTGGCCAGTACTTAACGCCAGAATACATTGCGTCGAGCCCGGTGCTACAGATAGATTTTTTTTGTTGTGCACAGTTAGGCATCTGGTAGTCAAGATCTGTGGCACCGAGACGTTTTATCTCGGCGCCATGAGTCCTGATGCTGACTCTAGGGTCTAAAGATGAGTTTAAGTCTCTCAGGGTCAAATGTAAATTTTCTTAAAAAAAAATCAAATTGTAAAAAATCGAGGAGCAGCGTAGGTAGGTACGTATGTTTTCCTTTTTTATTTTATTTTCTTTTCCTTTTTCTTTCTTTTTTTCTTTTTATTTTTTTCTTTTCGTGCTTCATTTCTATTTTTGTTTTATGCGATTTCTATTATTCTTTTAGTTTTTTATATTTTATGTTTCTTTTTTTCTTTTTTTTTTCTTTTTTCCTTTTCTTTATTATTTTTTTATGTTCTCGTGTTGTACTTGTGATGTTCTATTTTTATCTTTTTTTTTATTTTTGATTTCTTTTTATTTGTTTTCTTTGTTTCTTTTCTAATTATGTTTTCTTTGATTCATGTTTTTTATTTTTTAATCTTTCTTTAATTTCTCTTTATATTTTTTATTTTATTTTATTTTATTTTTATTTTATTTTATTTTATTTTTTCTTTCTTTTTGTGCATCATTCATTTTTTATTTTCTTTTTAAGTTTTATGTGTTTATTATTATTTTCATTTTTTATATTTTTACCTTTCTCTTTATTTCTTTTCTTTTCTTTTCTTATTATTTTTGTGATGCTCTTAGTTATTTTTTTATGTTCATGTGTATAGTTGTGATGTTCTATGTTTTTTATGTTCACGTGTTATACATGTGATGTTCTGTAATATTTTTTATGTTCACGTGGTATGCATGTAATGTTCTATAATATATTTTTTACGATGTTCGCGTAATATACATGCGATAATCTTGTAGTATACATGTGATCGATGTTCTATGGTGTTTTTTAATGTTCACACAGTATACATGTGATGTTTTATGATATATTTTACTGATGCACGTAATATATCTGTGATATTCTATAATATATTTAGTGATGTTATATAATGTATTTAGTGATGTTCACTTAGTACACACGTGGTGTTATATGATGTATTTAGTGATGTTCACGTAATATATATGTGATGTTCTGTAATGTATTCAGTGATGTTCTATGGTGTATTTCGTGATGTTCACTTAGTACATGAAAGTGCATCTAGCCCTTTAGTGGGTTTTGGATGATTGAATGACAACGTGATTAAAGGACTAACCTGTTTGCTAAGTATGGACAGATAATAGGTTATCTCATAGGTACTTAAAGAAAGCTAAAATGATGTGTTGTTGTATAAACAATCTAGTTCAAGCACAAGACAACAATGCAAATGCAATTCATACAAAGGCTTATTTATTGTGGGATTTTCATATACTATGTGAAAGCAAGCTCGTAAGAATTAATTAATGAGACATGAGGGATTGTATATGGAATGGTCTCATATTTAAAGTTTGCTAAATTGAAATGAAAAAAATAACAATACAAATGAATCGATGATTCAACACAAGATGTGACTTGATGGCTTGAGACGATGAAGATAGCAAGGAAAGGCTTCAAGGTACTAAGCAAGGGTGAAGGGCAAGCGATGGCTTGGCGGCCGAAGAATCTAGCTAGGGTGAAGAAGAAAGTACTTGCATTTAGTTGAGGTACTAATCGAGCTATGATGGTCATGTTAATGTGGAGGATCAAATCACTATTGGAGTATTTGATGGAAGTGACTTGATGCATTTGGAGTTATTCATATTTAATGAATGGAATCAAGTCACGTGCTCAAGATGGCTATGCTCAAGTAAAAAGATCAATATCAACATGTTTGCACCCTTAATGAAGATTGAAAGAGACGGCATTAATTCAAAAGAGGTCAACTCAAACGGCATAAATTTGTTTTTCCTTTAATCTTGAGTTTAATAGGTATGTCGTACTATTAAGAGGGATGCATCATGTTGATAGATAATGTTTCATAAGTGCTCAAGCCAACCCATGTGAGTTTTGAGTATTTGAGAGATAAAAGAGCTAACTTGTGTTTTGCTGGTCTGGCAATACTGATACCGGACGTGTCCAGTATGTGCCCAGCAACGATAAAATTCTTATTGTTCTCGGTTGGTTCGTCGGGAGTTCCGACGTGAATCAGAAGTTCCGACGGTCGGGAGTTCCGACGTTTCGCGCTTAACTGACTTAGAGGGTTCACTGCCCTGGTCATACCGGACGTGTCTGGTATGAACGGCCAGAGGCCAACGGCTAGTTTTCAAAAGCCTTGAGGGTCGAGAGTTCCGACATGAGTCGGGAGTTCCGACACCTCACAAACTTCAACTCAGTTACTTAGTTTTCAAATATGCTGAGGGTCGAGAGTTCCGACATGAGCTGGGAGTTCCGACAGTCGGAAATCCCGGCATTCATTGGGAGTTCCGACGCCTCACAACATCACTGTAACTTAGTTACCGTTGGCGCATTATTAGTCATACCGGGTCCGGTATGCCCCAAGCCTCCACCTTTGGAGGCTGCTGATTCTGCTGATACACTCACATGTTTTTTAGTCTTGCCAACTCTCACAACCCTCTCTTAATGAGTGATTGATCAAATCTGCCAAATCAAATTGTGGGTTGAGTGAAATTCAAAAAGAGAGCAATCCAACCACTTGAGCACTTATGCATATTGTCAATCTCGTGATTCGCATTTCTTACTCTTGGACTCTTTGGTCCTAGACGACTAGGCGTCGCCGGAGAGCACCCGAGAGATTATGGTGTGCCTCGAAAAATTTGTAACGGTCGACATAACCGGTATGGCAACGGCTATAAAACGGCTAGTTTTTCAAAGGGGGTTATAAATACCCCAAGCCTCCACCTTTGGAGGCTGCTGATTCTGCTGATACACTCACACGTTTTTTAACCTTGCCAACTCTCCTAACCCTCTCTTAGTGAGTGATTGATTAAATTTGCCAAATCAAATTGTGGGTTGAGTGAAATTCAAAAAGAGAGCAATCCAACCACTTGAGCACTTGTGCATATTGTCAATCTCGTGGTTCGCATTTGTTACTCTTGGACTCTTCGGTCCTAGACGGCTAGGCGTCGCTAGAGAGCACTCGAGAGATTGTGGTGTGCCTCAGAAAGTTTGTAACGGTCGATTCCGTCACCTCGGAATCAACTAGTTGAAGGAGAAAAAGGAGTTGGAAAAGACTCTGGCTAGAGTGACCTTCGTGGTACCCTCTAGGGCTGACCTTCGCTGGGTCGCTCGCAGCCCCCTCAATGGAGAGTAGGACTCGAACGAGTCCGAACTTCGGTAAAATAAATATCGTGTCTCAATTCGTATTTCATTTGATATTTGTGTTGCTCCAGCTCTTGTGCAGGTTCTCTGTGTATATTGTCATCTCTAGTAGGTGCCTGCAGTTTGGTTTAAAGATAGAAATCGAAAGGAGCAAGTTCGGGGCTGATCTTCAGAAATCGTGTATACCGGACACGTCCGGTATTAGAGCTCAGAGCTGAATATTATTTGATTTCTGTTCTAACTTTGTATTGCAGGGTTGTAGCTTCTAGATATATTCTTTATGCCTTGTTTACTCTGTAGCTAACTTATGAGGGGTGGTATTACTCTTAATTTAGAGTTTTCATTTTGGAAACTCTCTTTTCTAATTGTTTCTGCATTTAAATGTGTTAATTTTTAGAAATGCCTATTCACTCCCTTTAGGCGGCATCATGGGTCCTTTCAGTACACATGTAATGTTTTCTAATATATTTTAGGATGTTTGAAAAGTATCCACATGATGTTATTTCAAATTTTTTCTATTATGTGTTTTTATTTTTTATTTTCTTATGCTTTGCTCTAGATTTTATTACTTTTTATTTATATTATGTATTTATCTTTATGTATATTATAATAACAATTTTATGAATCTAAAACTAGAATATATTCTTCTAAAGAAATAATATTTTTCTTACGAAGACGGAACATTGTTCTCTGAACCTAGAATATCGTCTCAGCTAAATAAAAGAAAATGTTCTATCTTTATGAAATTAATGTTCGTTAATGAAACTTTATCTAAATATATCCATGTGGGGTCTTTTTTTTTTGAAGCATTTATTATAAGAAACACAATGGTACATTCAGAATTTAATTTAAATAATCGGTTTAGTAGTTATGACTTTTTTAGTGTGTACCGCACGTAAATCAATGAAATAGAAAAATAATCTGTGGCCCCTCACTTCCTGCGCGCCTACCCACGCAACGCGCATTGCAGATTGGCCGGCGCACGCTAGGAGCCAGCCAATTGGGCCGGAAAATTTTCGACGGGAATAACTGGCGGGGAAAGGTGCCGGACCGATGATACCGTCCAATTGGACAGACTCTAGCACTGCCCGGACCTAGGGGTGGCTGCTGGCGCCGTGGCGGGCTCCGCGGAGTCACGGGCCTAGAAGGCCCGGATGACGCGGACCTAACCAGATCAACAGTAGTAGGCAGCGTGACGTACGCAGCCAGTTTTCCATGCGCCGGCCGGCATCGTCGACGGCAGGCGGGCCCAGGTCGGCGGGGCCATCCCGCTCGCCGGCCTCGGCTCCTGCGACGGGTGGCCGGCGTGGCACGACATCGACCCCCAACTCCGTAGGCCTCGGCGTCAAGGCCGCACCACGGAGGGGGGCGCGCAAGGGTAGGGGAAGGAGGGAAGGAGGGGAGCCGGAGGCGGCCGCCGTGGCCGAGGCGACAGCCTGCGCCGGCGCCAACGGCGGCAAGGTCGGCGACGGGGAGGAGACCGATGTGGACGAGAGGTCACACATGGCTGGCAGTAGGTGTTGCAAGGGGAAGTGGGAGGGGGAGAGGGAGGGGAGGGGGAGGCGGGCGTTGGTGCTGGATAGGGAGCTGGCACCGACGACGGCGATGAGGAGGGGCCCGCCAAGGGCTAGGGTTGCGGGGGTTGCAAGTGCGGCATTAGGCAATGGCTCACATGGGGGGTTATGATGAGTAGAAGGAATGCTTTCACATGGAATTCCAAGTATGTCAAATTTTTTATGGAAAGAAGTATGTCAATAAAAATGTGAAGAAAAACAGATGCCAACTGAAGTTGCATCAGCATAAATAAAGTCACCTAGACTTTAATAATATAACGGTTTGGAAGATGGGAAGCAAGTATTTCAACGTTAACACGTTTTATGAAATAAATATGAATCACAGATTGTTTTTCCTTAGAAAGGGAAAAACACATTGGGAGGCTGCGACAACAATAGTTTGTTAAGCTATATAAGAACAGAAATCAAAATATCTTGTTACCTTTAACACATTATTATAAGCTAGATCCGGTACATGCATTATTGTACCGATATATTTTCCAAGTAGCCTACTGCTATTGCACGAGCACCATCGCTCAATGCCTCAATGTTAACAATCTTCAGTCTTCTGTGCAGTGTTAATGAGCCATGAAGCAGAAAACATAGATAGCAAAAACGTCAACGATAATTAGAGCGGTCTGCAGAAAAGGTTTGAACTAGCCATTAGTTAAATTCTTCAAGAAAACGTAATTAAAATCCACATAGAATAGGATTAAAATACAAATAGAAAATAATAATTGGATCAAACAACAGAAGACCACAAACAACCAACTTTTACAGAAGATACTATAAATGAAAAGGTCGTCGATAAATAATGGTCCAAAATGATTTACTATATTATTTGTATATATGTTGTTTTTCACACAAGAAACGGAAAGAAGATCGACAAGGAACTAACTTGCAGTAGTCTGCTAGGAATTAGATGGGCGTGGTACATTAAAAGGGTGAAAACGATCTGATTAAATTCAATTTTGAGCTTAAATTTGACTATGGTCAGATTTTGTTTGCCATTAAACTGTTCTTGACTATTGCACTAAAAGGTTTATCAAGAAAGTTTTTTAACCAATGTCTCTCATAGACTGATTTTCTCTTTACTCCCCTTCTTTTGATTTTTTATTTGAAACAGAAAATCCCCTACTCCCCTAGGGCATGCATGAACGACAATGCAGGATGTTCTTCCAGGGCCCATTAGTAGCTTTTCAGAGTTTAAAAAAACAACAACCAGAACATATATACGTACGCTTCCAAAGCCCGTCCAGAAGTTACAACAGGCATCGCTGACGCACAGCCCCGACCCCGCCGGCGTAGGCTCCGGGAGCGGCGCGCCGCCCTTCGCTCGAGCCGGAGTCGGAGCCGGTGCAAGCGGCGCCGGCTCATCGCCCGCCCGCTCGTCGTTGCACAACAGCGCCATCATGTGATGATCCTCCCGCGCGGACGTCGTCGTCGTCAGGACGTCGGCGCGTCGTCCGTGCCAGCTGCTGCGGCAGACGGCGGAGCGCACGCCACCCTCGCCGACCGCATGCTGGACGCCGACGATGCGCGTGAGCTTTTGCCTCGATTGGCTCCTCTATCTCTTAGTCGATTGCTTATATAATGCCCGACCGGCGACCGGCAGGCGGCGGAGTCGATCACAGCTCGGATTCGGAGTCTCCGATCCATCACGTGACTCATCGACTGCTAGCTCGACAGGGGCCCACATGCAGGGAGAGAGAGGGCTGGCCACTTGTTGGCTCGGAAACGGTTTTGGTAGCAGCACTGCACACATCGGCTTCCATTTCTTCTCCCTGCCGTTCTTATTCTCACGTCTACTTTACCTTTACGTGCCTCTTCTGTCCCAATTCCAAACTAATTAGAGAATACTTTGTTCGCAACTTTAACGAGTTCTCATAAAAATATATATTAACACATATATACAGGTTCAAATTAGTGCATTATCAAGACGTATTTCGTGAACAATTTAGTGTCCAGGTGTAAGAGCTTAGTCACACTTGGCACAATACCTGAAACAAAGCCATTAGCTATAAGGTCATGCAACAACTTCAGGTTTCATCCTACAGGAGGGAGAACACTGAACACTGGATGAACCTTGGATTCTCACTTCAGTCTCTCACGAAAGCTGCAGCCAGCTAGTAGTATTAGCAACAACAGGCATCAGTCTCAGCCTCTCATGAATCTGAATGATTTTTATTCGTGCTCAAACTGAACCCGATAATCATCAGTCGGAACAAGGCAAGGCTAGCTAACAATAATCGATTGAACGAGACACTTGCGGATCATGGGATAGGATATGCGACGCCACTCAGGCTCAGCAGATTTTACCGGAGCCTTCCATCAGCAGATGGTTTGGCGATGAAATGGAGACAATTTCGCGCCTGATGCTAAATTCGGATTTCAGAGACGGACTTGTATCATGTCCAGGCGGCTGATGCCTAAATTCAGATTTGAGAGACGGGCTTGTTGATAATTCCGTGCAGCAGCGAGAAGAAATCTTGCCCCATTTCCTTCTGATATCATCGGAATCGCAAGTCTCCAACTCATGTCAAGGTCAGATCTCAGAGACGGCATGCTTTAGTCATGTACTAGCTTGTATCATGTCCAGGCGCCTAATGCTTGTTGATAATTCCGTGCAGCAGCAAGAAGAAATCTTCCCCCATTTCCTTCTGATATCATCGGTACTGCAAGTCTGCAACTCATGTTAAGGTTAGATTTCAGAGACGGCATGCTTTAGTCCTGTAGCTTGTAGGTATCATCGTCTGACAGCACTACACAACAAGATACGGCTGGACAAGGCATTGTTAGGATTCCATGGTCACTAAACTTTAGATCATTTTAACTCTTTGTGAGGCTCTAAACATGTGGTCTAAAGTTCAATGAACCTCACAAAAAGGGCTTTAGTTCATTAGACCACAAAAGTAAACTAAAGTTGTCTAAAGTTTAGCTCTTAATTTTAGTCAACTAAACTTTAGACCATGGAATCCAAACAGGGCCTTAATCTGCTCCAATAAGTATATTATAAAGAAACATGCTTACAGATGAAATATAATGTGCCGTTTGCAATACAGATTTATTCCTCCACATCTGCACCCAGCAAATTTACATGACAAAGTTCGTCAATACTTTCTGAACCAAATGCTCTCCGTACACAACCTTTTCGTACTTGGCAGCACCGCCGGTTTTCTCTCGGCAGAACTCAACAGGCTCTATTGCAGCATCAAAGTTTGACTGCACCATTGGTTTCAGGGGAAAAAATGAGTACGACAGTAACTAAGTTGATATGAAGTTCCGAATGCACGCTTGTGTGTGAGAGACAGAGCGTGCGCGTACCTCATAGAAGAACGCAACAGATACACGGTAACGAGGGGAATTGTTGACAACTCTGTGAAGTGTGGGCTGATATATTCCATTTGTCCAAACCTGAACCCAGAAGGATTATAAGAGCCTGATGTTGTGAAACAATCAGATTTGCAAGCTAACGTGCAAAGAAGCAAGTAAAGAAAAAACCTTCAGCATGTCACCAATGTTACAAACAAAGGTTCCGGGTATTGGCGTTGCATATATCCACTCACCAGCGCGATTTTGCACCTGATAGATCACCAAATAATTTACACAGTTTTTTGCAGGTTTCGGCCAGTAAAGATCTAATTCCTGGAATGTGAAGATCGGATGCACAAAGCAAACTTGAAGATGCAGAGCACTGTGAAAAGTATAGAGCATCTCAAGATTGATTATCAAATCAAGCTGTCATCTTGGGTACTAATTCTGTCCACTTATTAGCAGAACAGAAGAAACTGGACACAGTTTAAGAACTGGTCAAGAGAAAAGGAGGCATAAAGAGTAACACGTGATGTGATGAATAAATTACAGATATGCATGAGATTGAAGAAACAAATACCTCAAGGGCACATATGTCATCATCCTGGTTAACCAGTGTTAGAAGTCCTGCATTTTTAACCAAATGAGGAAAACGATCTCAAGATTTTGAAAATAGCCTCCACCAATCTTTGGATATAGTAACAAATATCGAGAAAACATGTGGCTTCCTTAAGAGGCAAGTAGGCAACACAGCCATGGTATTGTGTTAATGGGATAACAGTAGCCTATACTGATCAGAAGTTATCATCGTCCACAGTTTCGCATATGGAATTTTTTTTCTCAATAAAAATTCTTTGGAGAGACGTACTAACCATAATCTGTATGAGCTCCACTGGATTTGTCATATAATGCATGGAACACAAAAGAAAAGGAGTGAGAGCAAGTAAACATAATTGCCAGGACAAGCTGCAAAATAGCAATAGCTGGCATTTACTGATTACCAGCCAGTATCAGTGCACTGCTCTTCTGGAATATCTACTGGATAACCAATCAACCTTAACACCCAGAAAGGATCTCCAGCTGTATCCCCTTCAAAAGCATCAATCGCCCCTCCCAAAGCCAAGGCTATACCTCGCATTATCTTTCTTGAAATATCTGTAAAGATGACATAATGAACACTATTGGTGATGAACAAAGATGAATGTTTAGAGTAGGCTGAGAAGTGGACCTCTACATAAGTTGATATAGTTTTCTAGCAGTACTTCAAAATTTGATGGGTATTCTGGCCTGTATGAAAGGCAAGTGATCAGTTCCTTCAGTACAAACAACATATCTTTTTAGACTATAAGAGCGACATGAATTTAGTAGCCGCTTATAGCACAAGAAAATCATCTATTGATATTTGATACAACTATTGTTTTTCAGTACTACTCCATCTGACGAATGGTGAAGAAAATCTGCTTGACAGATGGAAGGTAGTGTGTCAATGCTTACTAAGTTGCATGGTAAGACATGTTTGCACTTAGTTCATCATACATTGGTATGTTTACACAAAAAAAGGGGTAAGTGTAAACCTATTTGATAACTTCCCCTTTTCAATTTTTAATCCACATGAACAAGCTAGACTTGAACACACTTTTCAAGAGATGCAGACATTTGCAGTGCTTGAAGATGTACCTTGAGAACAGAGATGAAGTTGGAATTTGGAAACATACATACCATAAGTTAGATCCTTCCATTGGTTTAGAAGGAGATCTCCATATTTGCCAGGTCTAATAGGAGTATAGCACTGCCATATTTGTTCTCAGGGATTAGCTCTGAACAGCTCAAAGCACGACATGGAAACAAAGAGACAAAGTAAACTTACATCGATTGCTTCATGCATATCAGGCTTACCCTTGGTAATATTCTCCCCTAATCTTTGATACCCTCTGAAAATAAATAGTCAGAAATTTCCCAAAGACCAAACATAGAGCCAGAAAGTAACAGGACATGTTTAAGCAACCACACCTATATCCACTCTGAGGTGTCATCTTAATTTTTAATTTTTCCTCATAAGGAAGCTGAAAGAATTTGCGGGTCACATTCCTGACTTCCCTCATCAGCGACTCGTCAATACCATGGCCTTTCTGTTAACATCATGCATACAGCATTTTCCTGGGTTAGCTTTTACAATAACAGATTGTTTAAAGATTCAGCTTTTTTCACTGAACAAAAAGAAAAGCCAACTGTACATATGCACCTACGCAAGACAGGGTATGGTATGACATAGGTACTTTACAAGATCCTACTGAAGTAATCCAGCACATACCTCATACATCGTTAATGGTAAATATCCACGTTTGATATCAAACAGTCTACATAAGCATGCTTTGCTGATATGATTTGCTAAAAAATTTCAAACTGATGTTTTCAAAAAAAAAAAATCAAACTGGGCTGTTTACTATCACAAAGTTGATGAGTCACTGTTTCCAGTCTTCGTTTCAATGTTGAAATACATCTTCATCGATAGTGAAAAGTAACCTACCCCAGGTCCCCAACCGGCTTCTGTGGTTAGCTTTTCAAGCAGGTTTGCTGTTATCAGAGTTAACGAGTGATTACCACATAGAAGAATCCGGCCTCTTTGCAAGCATCGTCCAGAAACCGGACAACCTGCAGCAAATCCTTGTCGTTGGCCATGCTTGGATCATCAATCTTTTCGACAAGCGGGCTGATATCTGGCAATGATAGGAACGAACAAACACACTCGTTATAAAATCGAGAGCTGGAAGCACAAAGGGAGAGGGCAAAAGACAGAAGCTGCTGCATCTACTGAAGCGAGCGAGAGGAGCTGCGTCCTTCGCTTGCAGAAGTTACTAGCACTGCTGCGGCAGGAGGCGCGCAAGAATCGGGGCCGCTGACTCTAAAGCCTGATGCCCCGCCGCATGGAACATTCAGCCCAAACGGGCATCTCAGGTTCTTGAGGATGAGGATGGGAGGAAGGTTTTACAGAACGATGGAGGTGGAAATGCGGGGAACGAAATTTGGGTGCCTCAGCGGTCAGCGCAGAGCAGAATCTGATCCGGATACCCCGAATCTTGAATCTTTGGAGGGAGAATTGCATCCAGAGAGCAAATGGAATCCAATTGAAGAATTAGTTAAGGCGTACCGAGCAAGGGGATCGATTTGAAGTCGGAACCCATGGTGCGGACTGCAGACAGGGAGGGAGAGAGATTTGTTGCAGATAAAAAGCGACGACGCTGATCGTGGGAGCGAGCGGCGATGGCTAGCAGTGGCACTCCCGGTGCGGTCAGCAAGTTGCGTGACGGCTTGTTCACTGCTAGCCTCAATTATGTGGTGTGTGTGACGCCGGAGGTGTTTGTTGCGTTATGCTGTTTTGTCGCTGCCAAAAAGCAGCCAGCGGCACGTTTAACAAATTGCACTCTCACCTTCGAGCTCTGTGACGTCAGATTGAATCCGTTATTTAGGACCTGTTTGGATCAAAGAATTTCCAAAAGAATTTTGGACCAACAAAATCCAAAGAAAAGGAATCACTTCATAGCGTTTGGAATGAAGGAATTTTGAATTCCTTTCCAAATAGCAGTACAAAACAAAGAAAATAAAACATTCACTCCAATCAAGAAAAAGAATCTTTGCCCTATGCAGTAATGCATGGTTGAAGGCGTCCGTCTAGCCCGCACCGCCCGTCCATGCTGTGTGCCATGCCCCTCCCCAGCGCCCACCACCCACGCATCTCAATCCACCGCCGCCCGTCACGGGCGCTGTCTCCCAGCGTCAAGCGGCTCACGCCCTCAGTGTGTTCTTCCCGTCCATTCTCACGCCCTAGACCTAACTAGAGGTCGGTGCTTGGACCAGTGTACCCTAGGAGCCGAGTGCAGTGCGGCACGTGCGAGGCCTAGCGAACCATGGCGCCGTGGGCAGGATCAAGTTATCCGAGGCCACTGCCGAGGTCTGTGCCGCCGATGAGCTCCACACCGGCGACCTCCGCGTCACTCCGTGGCATTGAGCTCTATATGTTTCATGCGTTTTAGATGTATGTTTCAAATGTTCTAGAGGTATGTTGCAAGTGTTTTATATGGATGTTACAAAAGTATATGGTGATGTTGCATATGTTGCAATGGTTGTACATGGTATGTTGCAAGCTTATGTTCCAATGTTTCATCTGTTTTTTCAGACGTATGTTGCGTATGTTTTTACAATGGTTTCAAGTGTTTTTCAGGTTTTTTTTTGCAAGTGTTTCAGATGCATGTTTTAAATTTTTTATCTGTCTTTAGACGAATGTTGCAAGTGTTGCATCTGCATGTTTTAAAAGTAGATTAGGTGTTGCATCTCCCTCCTCACCTTCTACTGCCTCGCCTTGGTGTCTCCTCCTCCTTCTGACGCCGGTTGGGCATCCGCCGCGGTAAAAAACCAAAACGTCTTATAATTTAAAAACGAAGAGAGTACTATGAAAGAACACTGGTGGATGAATATTATTTCATGCCTGGTGTTCTCAACGAGTGGTAGTGGTATATCATCTTGTGGATTCAAACTAGGTCAATAGTGATGAGCTTAGAGCTCATTTGGTGCGGCTCTTGCACCGGCTTTTCCACGGGCTCTAGCACCGGAGCCCGCAAAGCCACACCAAACGCATCACCTATGAGAAGCGCTTCTAGAGCCACAGGGGAGGACCTGGAGCCCCTTTCACGAGAGGAGTCAGAGCCCTGAAAAGTGGCTTCGCCTATGGGGCTCCGGCGCAACGGAGGAACCGCGCGGGCGAAGCCCTGCCAAAGATCGGCGCTGCTACCAGCGTCTAAAAAGCTAAGGTTGCCAATTTGAGACATGTGAGAAATAATAACCGATGGAATGGGCAGATTAGGTTCTGAAAGAAAGTTAAAATATATCCTGGGCAGAAAGAAGAATTTTAATCGGAAAACCTGTCAAAGGATGCAACATTTTTGAAATATATAAGTAGCAGGCGCGATGGTACACATCCAACGTTTTTCCCGTTTATTTATTATATATCGAATCACCAAACCACCCGGTTCCTCCCGACACGAATTACACACATACTCCTGGCGGAAACACAGCAGCTACGCACAGATGATGACAGAAAGCAACAGCATGCGTCGATAACTTGAAGTGCTAAGAAAGAAGCTGCCATCACGAGGACGAGGAGTCGTTTCTTACAGCACGCAGAGTTTGTTGACGCATGTGCAGCCATCAAAGCGTGAAATTGTGCAGGGTATTAAAACACAGGTTTCCCCACAGTAGTTCCTCGCACTGGCTTGGCAAATTCGCTCGCGATGGTGTTTAAGCGCAGGACGGGGGAGGTATGAAGGGTGCGAGCGCCCATGGCCGTCGGCGGAGCTGCTGCCATCAGCTGCAGAAGCAGCAGCATTGTTATGGCCACCGCTGCAGCTGCCCTGCCCCTCCTCTTGCCACCACCACTCTCCATGCTTGCTTGCTGCCCTCTCGGTGACTGACTGCTACTAGTCTCCTACAATGGCTCCGTTCGTTTCGCTGAAAAAACAAGCCGAAACACTGTTCCGGCTAATTTGTTGTGAGAGAAAAACACTGTTCCAACTAAAAACAAGCTGAAAAGTACGGATTATGCTCCAATATACCTACTCCAATATGCTTAATCTGTTTTCTTTGTTTTGCTGCGCTCCCAATGCAAGGATCCCAAGCATTCTTTTTATAGCAAGTTGGGGTTAACGTACGCTCTACTCCTATGTCATCGTCATATCATATCATATCTTCATCATATTTGTCAGTGTTTCGAACAAGTACCGGCTAGTAAATTTATAATTATTGTGCGTTAGGCTCGGATGGTGTATTAAAGGACATAAGGTTTATACTGGTTCGGGCAGAACGTTCCTACGTCCAGTCTGTGACTGCTCATGTTATTAGTACCGAAAAAGGTTCGTAGTAGGGGGTACAAACGGTTGAGAGAGGGACAGGTCCCAAGTCTCTGATGGAAAGGTCGAAAGGACGCCAAGAGCTCGGTTGCTGCTTGGCTGTGTGTTGTGTGTCGAAAACGATCGATCAAAAGTCGGTCCCCTTAGTGGGGTGCCCTGCCCTCCCTTTTATAGACCAAGGGGGAGCAGGGGTTACAGATGGGAGAAAGAGGAAAAACCAAAGGTAGAGAAGGTCCTTCAGGAGAGCCGGGTCTTCCTTTTCCCGTGTGCCTGCCCTGCTAACATGGCAGACCGTGTCAGAGATGGTATGTTCGCTTATCCTTATACGGCCGTGCCCTGGCCTCTATCAGCAAGTGGGTGCGTCCCATCCTACGCCGGCAGATGGTGCGGCGTATCAGAGGGCCAAGCTACGATCCTTCGGGAAGTAGACGGGGAAGTGACCCTACGTCCGTCACTGTAGGTGATGTGAATTCTGTCTTGGATCGTAGTGGTTGTCGCATGCTTGTGTTAGTATCCGCTTCCGAGGGCTGATGGCGACGCCTACAACACTGTAGGACAAAAGTCGGCGCCTACAACACTGTCCGGGCACTGTTAGGTCGGAAAGGGCTTAAAGCGCCCGTCCCATCGTATCCTGACGGTGCCTTCCTGCAGGTGTACAGGGCATGGCCCTTGATACTGTGGTTGACTCAAATGTCCTGTCGTACCCTGTGCTCGTCTTTATGAAGGATCAGGGTGCAGTCGTTGGGCGAGGCGGAGCCTGTCCTCGGACGTCAGGCGAGGCAGGGCTAGCCCTCAGCCGTCGGGCGAGGCGGAGCCCGCCCTCGGGCGTCGGGCGAGGCGGAGTCTAGTCGTTAGCCATCGGGTGAGGCAGAGCCCGCCCTCGGACGTCGGGCAAGGTGGAGCCTGTCCTTAGCCATCGGGTGAGGCGGAGTCTAGCCCTCGGGGGTCGAGCGAGGCGGAACCAGCCCTTAGCCACTGGGCGAGGCAGAGTCCAGCCCTTGGGGGTCGGGCGAGGCGGGACCAATCTTCCGTCGTTCGGGCAAGAAGCGCAGTAGCGTTCTTGTCTGACCGGAAGTGTCAACGTTCAATGGTTATTAGTTTCCACCTCACTGGGTACCCCGGTATTAGGTCCCCGACAGTAGCCCCAAGCCCTCGAGTTATACGAGCAGAATCGGCCGAGGGGTATTTCGATTCGCCAGAGAGTGCGCGCGAGCGCACCCGTCGGGTGTAGCCCCCGAGCCCCCGGGTGATTCGGGCAGAATCGGCCGGGGGTATTTCGATTCACCAGAGGGCAGAATCGGCTGGAGGGTATTTCGATTTGCCAGAGGGTGCGCGCGAGCGCACCCGTCGGGTGTAGCCCCCGGGTGATTTGGACAGAATTGCCCGGGGGGTAATTTCGGACCCTTCATGGGTTAGGCTATGAGATTCGGTTTTTGTCAACTGGATATTTTTAAGGGAACCCTGGTATCCCGTTCGCGGGGATTTCGTCCAGGGTTAGCCTAGCTAGGGCTCGACTGTGGATCGAGGCTCCACTGATGCTCGTGTACCAGAGTCCTGGTCGCTCGTGGGCCCATCCCTCGTTGGGACGGTCGTCGAGACTGTTGGGTAGGCCCTTGGACTCCTGGGCCCAGGCGGGCTGGAGAAGAAGCTTTTTGACCCATATCCCCTCTATGGGAAAAGAGTCTGGTCCGCTTGGGAAGGCGAACCGTCCGACGCGATTTTGGTGGGAAAGGATAGGGATCGCGGGTGCGTATCCTGTGACGTGACGCGGCTGTGTGTCGTGGCAGGCTCGGAGATTGAGGCGGATGGTTGCCCTTCTCGCATCCGTCGCCCTTATAAAACCATGGGGTTCGCCCCCAGGGTTCTGTACTTCGCCTCCTCGCCTTCGTATCTACAACCTCCGCCGTCAATCGCCTGAGCCTCCCGCACCCGTATTGTTGCCACCGTCAAGCTCGCATCCGCATCGCAGCCGCTGTCGAGCTCGCATCCACCCCCTTTCCTATTGTTTCAATGGAGCCATGGTGTAGATCCAACATTACCCCTCAGCGTCTGGAGGGCCTCGTCTGCCATGGCCTCCTTCGCCCGTTGTCCGTCGTCGAGGAGTGGCGGCTGCCTGGTGATGAGGACGAGCCGTCGCTGCTCGAAGGATATGTCATGTCCTTTGCTCTCTTCCATGAGCGGGGATTCGCCGTACCTGCTCATAAGTTCCTTCGGGGGCTGTTGGATTACTACCAGGTGGAGTTGCAGCACCTTAATCCCAATGGGGTCCAGCATATTGTGGCGTTCGTCACCCTGTGTGAGGGGTTCCTGGGGATTAGTCTCCACTTCGATCTATGGTGGTATTTCTTTACCGTGAACCTGTCGAAGAAGCAGGTTGGGAAGCAAGAGCTGAGCATGCCGATGGGATGTGCCAGCATTCATCTGCGCAACAACCGAGCGAACAACTACCCGTTGATGCATCTGTCGACCTCCAACAAGGGGTGGCATTCGCAGTGGTTTTACGTCAAGGACGACGTGGCCGCCCCCTTGCCGGTGTTCTCTGAGCACCTCATCGAAGAGGTCCCAGGGTCGTGGAAGTGGGGTGTTCCAGACAAAGATAAGAAGAGGATCAAGGACCATCTCGCCGCCCTCCAAATTCTGAAGGAGAGGGGTGTGAAGGGATCGAGGATCATCAGCGCCTACCACACGTGGATGAGCCATGCGCTCCCCCTGTACCTGATGGCACCCGGGGCGTCGCCTGAAGGGACGGCGCACGCCGACGAAGCGCTCCCCCCACCGAAGTGGCGTAGCGGATCAAGGAGGTGATGGAGCCTTTGAAGGACACCGCCGGTGTTGTCCTTGACTTCGTATATCCGGTGCTGGGTTATCATCCAATGCGGTCGGAACCGGGGTTCATCGATTTTGTAAGTTCCCCTTTCCCATGCCTTCTCTTCACTTGAATTTCTAACCCCTTGATGCTGACCTCGGGATGGCAGGACCAACCGAAGAGACTCATCCTCGGGGATAGCCCGGCTCCGCTGCCGAAGGACTGGATCCTAGCGGCAGCGAATCGCACCACGGCCGAGTGGGATAAAAGGACGAGGGAGCTCAAGAAGAAGAAGAAGATGCTACGGAAGCAGCAAGCATGGGATCGAGGAGTGGAGACAGGCAGTGACGACGACGACGATGAGTTTGATGAGGTAGTTACCGACGTGGATTGGGATGTCTTGGAGGGCAAAGATTCGCTGACAGGCACCCAATTGTCCACGTAGGGACCCTTCCCATTCCACGTGGGGGGAAGTGAGTCCGTGAGGCCAACGGAGGCGGGCCAAATCATCAGCCCGTCCTTAGGACCGGTGGGAGTCGAAGGATCCGCCGCTACACCCAGGGTGCCGGTGGAGGATCGGTGGATGGGGGGAGGCGGATCTGCCGTCGCCCCCGAGGTGCTGATGGAGGGGGTGGCTCCGCCGCCGAGCCCCATGAGCTGATGGGGGCAGGTGGATCTGCCGCCATGCCCGAGGTATCGATAGAGAGGGGTGGCTCCACTGCCATGCCCTCGGAGACAAGGGAGGCGAGCCTGTCTGCCTGGGAGCAGGGGGCAGGCTCGAAGCGGTCCCGCCCAGACGAGTCTGGGCAGGAAACCGGGGGTTTGTCCCCAAAACATCCCTACCACCCAACGGCGCCGGAGTAAGTCAACGATTCCTCTATTTTTCCTATTTTTCGGTGTGACCTTATGCCTTTTAACTTTTTGCAGACTCTTGCGATGGGGCTGTTCCTTGGCTGGCGCCTAAGAAAGTGTCGCTCTTCGTTTAAACGGTGTCGCCACTTTGATGTCGCCTCTGTTTCGGTGAGGCAGAGCCGATGTTGTGGCCTCGTCGGTGGTCGGCGCCTTGATGGTGGCGCCTGCCTCGCAATGGTCAGCGGCGCCGGGGCCGAGGAAGCGCCTCGGGGTCGCCGAGCAGACGATGGCGGAGGTGACTCCACCGCCTACGTTGGGGGGACAGAGCCACCGCCTGTGCTTGTGGCGCCTCCTGTGGTGGGCGCGGCATCGCAAGTCGAGCCCCCGACGTCGCAAGCAGAGGTGGCTGCGACCGCGCCAAGTCAGGAGCAGTCGGACACAGCCACGGTAGTGTCCGAGGGAGCAGCGCAATCCGTGCCACCGGCGGCCCTGGCGGTGATGCTTGAGGCGGGCCAGACGGAGGAGGACACGACTAGAGGGTCCCCGGGTGTAGTGGCGGTGGTGGAGAGGATCAGCGGGGGTCGCCTGCGTGGGCTGAGCCACCACTCCAGTGGATGGAGCCTCAGGACCCAACGTCGACTCTCTTCTTGCTCGACGATGCTTCTAGGAGTATGGAGCGGGAGAGTCTCAACATTGGGTTCTTGGCCATGAGGGATGCCTTGAGCCAGGCTAGGGGCGTCCTGCGTGACGTCATCATTCCCACTGGCCGGGTATGCGCTTGATCTTCTCTCCCGCTTTCTTCTTTTCTTCATGTATTCTTGTATTTTTCAGTATTTTTGATACTAGCTCCTTTTCGGTCCCCTTATTGCTCGTGGCTGGAAATCCTAGTTCCTCCTCAAGCGTATAGGCGGAATGGGACCGCCTCACCGAGGAGGCTGGCTACATAGAGATGTGGCCTTGACTTCTTGTTGCCCAATGGGGAAGCCAAAGCAGCGTCGGGACGCGGAGGAGGTCCATGGGATGTTCCAGGATCTGTCGGCGAGGGTGCAAAGAGGGGAGGAGCCTGGCCACCGAGGTCCGAAAGGAGTGGGATGAGCTGCTCTAGAAGGATGCCGAGACCAGCCCGGTGGCCGTCGACCTCTTGAAATTTGAAATTTGAGGCGGAGCGGGATCTCAAGCCGAGGGCCGAGGAAAGGTCTGGCCCCTCAAAAGAAGGGCGAATAAGGACGCTGGGAGATCACCCGGTGGCGGGAGCGAGACGAGCTATGCGGACCGTAGAAAGACTCGGTCCGGAGAGCGGCTCGGTCTGCGAGGAGCGCGATCGGGCCGTCCAGGAGCGCGACGAGGAACGTCAGGTGGTCAACTCCCTCCGGGCGGATCTTGGAGTCGCCATGACCCGAAGGCTGGAGGCCAAGAACGTCTTTGCCGGGCTAGGCACGGAGCTCACCGAGGTGTAGGGGATTCTTCAGGCTGAGAGTGATGAGCACGATTTCCTGCGCGCCGCCGTCGGGGTGGTCTTCGATGACCTGGGGGTGGCGCAGTCGGAGGAAACCAGCTCACTTGCGGCCCGTGCCGCGGGTATCACGGCGCGGGTGGGCCTGCTTGAGGAGGACGCCTTTCACGCCGGGATCACCCAAGCCTTTATTATTGCCCGCTCTCACTATGATCAGGAAATCAACTTGGAGGTAATGAGCCTCGGCTTCGCGCCTGGCTACGAAAACTCTGAGCTGGATGAGATCGAGGAGGCGGTGACTCCCATTGCGTGGAACCTGGTGAACAGACTGAAAGACATGGTTCTCCCTTCGAGGAAGTAGTTAGTTGGATGAGTTTGCCAAACATTTATCTGTAATATGTGGACAAGTGTCGGTACTTTCGTGTCCAAAAACAGTTTCATTTCATAATTTTGTATCGTTCGTTTTGATCTTACTTTCTTCCCTTTTGCAATTGAGAAAAAAGGTTTATGTGATCCGACCCTTCCATTTGTTAAGGCATAGGGTTCGATGTGTATAAGGGAAAATTCAATTATGCTGGTGAGCAGAGTTACCGTAGCCGTCGGGGCATGGGCTTTTTGTTGTCTTACCAGGCGTGCTCGTTTATCTGTTCCCACGAACCTTGCCGCCAATCTTAGCGCGAGGAAAAGGTCTGATGCAACGAATGTTTTAGAAAAGAGGAGGTATTTATACCTTTGTCGTACATTACAGGTAAGATCTCGACCTTGCGGCTATTGGGGCGGATGTTCTTGGAGACCAAAGCGAGGGTAGCGAACTTGCTCTTGTATTCATACGTACTTCTTACTTTGGATTTTGGCGATGGTTCCATGACCGTATGCGTTTAGTCTTATCATTGCACGGCCTTCCTCGAGCCCCCGTGCATGGTGGGGATTCGGTCAAGGGTAAGCTCATTTTGTGGTTTGTCGCCTCGTCGCGATTTTTCGCAACTAGAGGATTGAGGCGATGTCACTTGCCTCGATGGCTCGAAAGTGACATGCCCGATGAGCTCGCTTAACGGGATGTTCGAATGGAATCGATCCCGCCGCTGCTGCGATAGAATCGGCAAAGCTCTCGGGCGGTGTTCCGTTGCTCCTTGACACGCCTTCCAAGCAGATTCCCCTTAATGGGGATTCTATGGGCTTGGCAAGAGGCTGGATTGAACTTAAAAGGTTGAGATGACCCTTGTCGCCTCAATGCGGGTTGGGCAAAAGGCGGCCGAGGCTCATCTCGTGTTTTTCTCCCTGGCTCATGTTGACGCGAGGCGGCCTTAGACCCTTCATGGGTCGCCTTTGAACTCCTCGGTCTCTCGATCTTGGATCGAGTGGCTCGAGCTCCCTGAGCCCCTTAGGGTCCTGACGATAGGAGTCGGCCGTGTTTTGTAAGGCGTCACCCCATCCTCGGTTTCTACAACCGGAGGGACCGAGTTGACGACACTTGCCTCGACGGATCGAGTGTCGCGCTCAATGAGCTTGCTAACGGGTATGTTCGTGTGGAATCCGGATCCATCATTCGCTGACGGGGTCGGCAGAGCCCTCATGTGGCATTCCACTACTTCTTTACCCGCCTCCCGGCAGATGCCCGAGCCGTTCGGTAGGCTCAGGTGGCCCATTGGCCTCTCCTCGATGAAGATTCTATGGGTTAGAATCAAACAAGAAAGGTCGAGATGTCCCTGCCCGCTTCGGAGCGGGGTCGGAGCACAAACATTGGGCTCGTCATCATTTTTTCCTCCAGCTCTGTTTGACGAGGCGGCCTCGAGCCCTTTGTGGGCCGGGCCTTGAACCTCGATCAGTTGTCGCTCATATCAAATGAGGCGGGCGCCGCTTCGTGGCGCGACATGAAGTGTAGAGATGCGAAGATCGCATATGCAACGTTTGGATGATGGGATTAATGTGTGATTTAATTGAAACGAAAGCGGGGGTCGGTAATGTTACCTCGGTGGTATGAGCGACGAAGCTCTTACCGGACATGCGCCTGCATGCGGGTTTCGAGTTCGACGATTGTGATGGGGCGGCGTGACTCGCACGAGCATCACGATTTTCGTCTCGTCTCTCGGCGATTGAGCCGATTCGATTGACTTTAAGCGACTCCGACGACTTCTTCTTGAAGGAGATTTTGTAGGCGGACCCTCGAACCCCTCTCGAGAAGGCAAATGTAGAAGCTGGGGTATGGGGAGCGTGAATTCGATTCTGTTGGCGAATAAAAAAATACCATAGCCGTCCGGGCGTAGGGTCTAGCGGTTCATCCAATTCTACTCAAAGTTCTACACTTGCACCCCGCATCTCGGTTTTTAAACGTAAGGAGGGAATTGAGGCGATGAGGATGTCTAAACAAGTAGACACCTCGGCAAGCCCCCCGAGCAATGTCCGTGCCCCTACCGTTCTTTGGGTGGACGCTCGGTAATGAAATTAACACGCAAAGTAAGTAACAGAGGTGCTTATCTTTCAGCGGTCGTTCGTTTGTTGTTTTACCTGGGCCGTCCGATCGACCCAGGAGGCCCATTGGGCCCCCCTGGACAGGGGTTCCATCGTCGGGTCGTTCCATGGTCCTACCTGGGAAAGCAGAGAGTCGTCTGCATGCAGGTGTGCCCTGATTCTTACGTCCAGCGCGTGGTGGTGGTGGGCCATGCCCAGGCAACGTTGAAAGGTCCTTGTTTGGTTTTGGTAATTGAGTGACAACCTAGGTGGACTAATTGTGTTTATGTGAGATACACAGGTGATTAGTCCACAGGTACATGTGTGTGAGCAACATATGCCATGAAGGTGACAATGGCTTGGAGATGTTGCAAAGCTCACACATGTGATGATGAAGGAGTTTATTGCAAATGAGACATGACATTGAGTCATGTGATCAAGGTGGAGAAGATCAAGACAAGACTTGGCTTGATGGACCGGTTGCAAACGTGAAGGGCAAGTCGGAGGCTTTGGAGTGATGGACCGCGTGGCGGTGAAGCTTGAGCAAGACTTGGCGCCCATGGACGATGGCAACGGTGAAGAGCAAGTGAAGTCAAGATCGATGAACCAATATGATCATGTGATGATATGAAGTGGATCGTATCATTGTTGATCGTGTTGGTGCGTGTGTTGCATCGATGTTGGAGGAGATGGAATGGAATGCGCAAAGCAAAGGTATAACCTAGGGCATTTTATTTCACCGGTCATAGGTGTGTAGAGAAGTTTATGACCGGGTTTAGGATAGATGGCCGTACTATCAAGAGGAGCAAGCTTGTTTGCATATCGGTCATCTAGTGCCACTCGAGTGATCTAACTTTGCATCGTCGCTAGGATCGAGTTGCGTGGCAAGTTGAGTGGCTAACATCCTTTGGGAAATGGTTGTGAAAATGCTAACGCACATACACATGGTGATGTACACTTGGTGGTGTTGGCACATTTACAAAGGATATGAAGTTGGAGTTGATGTGGATCAACTCGGTGAAGAAATGGAGGCGAAAGGAGAAACTCCACCGGCGGAGTGTCCGCCCGTAGAGTGCAGACAGTCCGACGGTGCCACCGGCGCCCTTGTTAGAAAAGACAGGGTCTCACAGAGTGGACCGGACTCTGGTCACGCAGTGACCAGACGCTGGGTTACAGCGTCCGGTCAGTGATGGCAGATAGCGTGCAGCGTCGGTCATCGACCGAACGCTGGCGCTGGAAGTGATCGGACACTGGCTGTGTGAGTCCGATCAGAGTTACGTATGGTGACGTAGGCAACACCGAGAAGCTGGAGAGTGACCGGACGCATCCGGTCATGTCTGGTACCTTACTGGAAACGACCAGACGCTGGGGTGGTTGCGTCCGGTCAGTTCATGCTGGAGCGTCCGGTCGTCAGATGACCGTTGAGATCCAGTGAACAGCATTTGAAGGAGGGGACACGTGGCGTGCATCGCACGACCGGACGTTGAGGTCCAGCGTCCGGTCAATCTGACCGGAGCGTCCGGTCGTCCCGAGTTTTGCCCAGTGAAGGAGTAACGACTCTATTTTCCCATGGGGTTATAAATAGAAGTCATGGTCGGCCTTGGGCCGGTAGCTGAGCACACTAGAGCCTTGGTGGCTTGTGTAGTAGTACTTGGGAGCCCTCCATCTCATACATACTTGATAGTGATCATCCGATTGTGTGAGTGAGCGATTCTAGTGCGATTGCATTGTGAGGTTGCATCGAGTGGCACTAGGTGATCGAGTTGCAAGCCGGTGGTGCTTGTTACTCTTGGAGGTTGCCACCTCCTAGACGGCTTGGTGGTGGTCTCCGTCGAAACCCGCAAGAAGCTTGTGCGGCACTCCGTAGAAGTGCTTTGTGAGAGGCATTGTGCTCGTCCCGCGGGAGCCGCGAAGAGCAACTTTAGTAAAGCGTGTCATTGAGCTACCCTCACTTCCGGGGTAGGTTCTTTCGGTGCCCGACGTGCGGGCTTGGCGGGTGATGCCAATTAGCCGCCGAACCACCAAGTGAGCGGTCGACACAACGGAGACTAGCGTGTTGGCAAACACGTGAACCTCGGGAGAAAAATCATCGTGTCAACCTTGTTCTTCCCGTTGGTTTGCATCCCCATTACACAAGCTTGCAATTACTTTCATATACACTGAGCTTGTGTTGTTGCTTTCGTAATTAGTTAGCTTGTATAGCTTACTAGTTACCTTCTTGCTTGTGTAGCATAGAAGTAGCTCCCTTGCGTGGCTTATTTGGTTTGTGTAACATTGTTAGTCATATTGTTTAGTTTGTGTAGCTAAGTAATTGCGCTCTCAAATTTGGCATTGGTTGCCTTGTTATTGAGCATTGCTAGTGAGCTTAGGTGGCTTTGTGCTTTTGCTTACTAGCATGTGTAGGAGCTCCCTTGTTGCTTAAAGTACTAGTGGCATAGGTTTGTGTGACCTTGCTCCTAGAATTGGTTAGAAGAGCTCTAGCTAGCCCTGCACCTTAGTTGTTTAATTAGTATCTTTGGAAGGTGCTAGAGAATATAGATAGAGGGGTGTAGTCTTGGCTAGACCGATAGTTTTAATTCCACACTTGTTTCGGTTAGCCAATGCGATTAATTTTAAAAATGACTATTTACCCCCCTCTAGTCGTCATCTCGACCCTTTCAAGCATCCTATTTGACTAGGCGGCATCTCATCGACCAGGGCACGTCCCGTCGGTCCAGGTACGTCCCCTTGGATTTTCGTCGTCATTGATTTTCCATCTGCATTGAATAGAGGAAGGAAGAGAGTTTTTCGTCTCAACCTTTCGCCTTTCCTCAGCTGTTGCGCCTCTTTCTTAAATAGGGAGGGAGAGGGGAGTTCCCGTCCCATTCCTTAGCCTGCTTCTGAGCCGCTACCTCTTCTCCTTTCTTTCCACCGAATGCGTTCGTGCGTCGCAGCGGTTCCTAAGTGAGAGAGGGTAATGCCAGGGAGAGAAAAACTCACAGATCCGGGCGAGGCGAGACCAATCTTCCGTCGTTCGGGCAAGAAGCGCAGTAGCGTTCTTGTCTGACTGAAAGTGTCAACGTTCAATGATTATTAGTTTCGACCTCACTGGGTACCCCGATATTAAGTCCCCGACAATATTATTACTATATATCAAATCAAATCCTTTATTTCTAAGCCAAAGTCACTTTATGACTGTTTATACAATAGCTTCAGCATATAGTCTGTTCGTTTGCTCATATCTGCTTTATAAGCCATAACTTATCAACCAATAAATAATATTTTTCTCTCACACCAAACCAACGTTAACTCGTAAGCCAAGCCAGCACAAACGATACTTGTTCGATGCCTATCCTGGCTATCCAGCAGCAGCCCACGCGCACACGCATTGCTGCCTCCAGAGGCTTCTTGCCACGTGTTGCTGCCTCCAGAGGCTTCTTCGAGTCCAACTGCCAACTGCCCACTGCCACCATCTCGGACGTGCCTCCGGCGCTTGCTCCCTCTTGGCCCTCCGCCATTGCAGCCAGAGGCGGAGCTCCCCATACGGCACAGTGGGCGCAGCTGCCCTACCTACCGTCCGTCGGTGTGGAGAACCCAGAACCTCCACCTCACTAGCCCTTCCTCCTCTGTCCCGGTGACTCTTTGAGGCACAGGCAAGCGACTTCGGCGCTCGGCCGTAGTGCGGACAGATTAAACGCCAGTTCGTGACTGCACCTACACGGCTACACGAGTAAGAAGGCCAAGCGTCCAACCATGGCCCAACTTCCAGCCATTACCTCAAGTGCCCAACACATCAACACAGGACGTGACTCGTGATGCCGTGATGGTGAGCTCTAATCCGCAGTCTGGCTCGTAGGCAGAAGGTGTCGCTACCCATTGCTTGCCATGGCTACACCCCAGTGGTCACAGTAGCAGAGAACAGATCTTTCGTTTTTTTTCTTTAGTCTCAGTCAGAGCTAGGTTCAAAACTAATAGGAGGATTAGTTCCGGCTTAAGCCACCAACATGAACTAAAAATTCCGGCCTAATAACTAACCCCACAGGGTTTTACATGAGGGGACTTTAGTCTCGATTGATGGCTTCACCCTGACTAAAGGTCGCCCTTTAGTGCTGGTTGGAGCAACCAACCCGAACTAAAGGTCCAGCTGTCCTTTTTATTTCGGTTGGTGGGTCCAATTGAGACTAGAGGACGTCCCCACTATGAGCCTGTTTGGTGCAGCTCACAACAGCTCATCCAAAACAATTTTATGGGTGAAACTATTTTTCTCCCACTCTCATAAAGATATGAGTTAGGATGAAGCTGAAAAAAGTAGCTTATCCCAGCTTCATCTCCCATATTATAGTATTCTATTCATTGTGGGGGGATATACCCCCGGGTACCACAAGATGGTACATGGGCCGCACCATCCGAGGTGGCCCGGCCCGTAAGATTAAGGCGTGCACATCAAGATTACAAGTTATACTAGATATTGTAATAGTACCAAATTTGATACTTTACTTGTAACCTTGTCTCTTCGGAGTATATAAGGAGAGATAAGGGTCCCCTAGAGGACATGTTAATCTGTATACATCTCAATACAATACACCAAAGACACAGGACGTAGGGTATTACGTCGATCAGACGGCCCGAACCAGTCTAAATCGTTGTCTCTGCGCCTTGTGTCACCATCTGGTTCCTGATTACACGCACCGTCTACCGATAATCTACCACCACGGGCACCCCCCTCGGTGGACTGCCGACCATATTTCGTCGACACATTGTTTCATCAGGTGGAGTTGTTTTGCCAAACACTTGTTCCAAAACAACTCAGCTTCAACAAAAAAGTTACTCATGAAGCTGTTTTAAAAAAAAACAGCTTATATTGTGAAGCTGAACTGTGCCAAACGAGGCCTATATATTCTTCTTCCACGTTCGCTCTAGTTCGAGCCATCCAGTTCAATTATTACTCTCAGGCTTGGGTGACTAAGTTCTTGCTCTCGGTCGGCTAGCTCTTGAGAAGATCTTCAATCCTCCATCCATTCTACTTTCTAAAGATTAGCAACTTCATCCTCTAATCTTTTATTATTAATAATGTAGCTCATTTCATGGTTCGGAAATAAATAGAGAGATTTGTTGTTTTTTAATTAGGAATAGTAATGGTGGATTTTATTTTTATTTATACATTATTTCTATGTAACCTTAAACATTTGTAATGATTTCTAGATCTTTGTTAGCAACATTAGTTCTTGATAGAGAGTTAATAATCGTTAAAGTAAATTATGTGCCAACAAGTAGGGTGCAAAATGGTTGTAAAATGTTTAAGTTTACTTGGCACATATGTATCATGACATATTTTATATATGTTTCTCTAATATATCGCATGGTATTTATTTGGGGTTCTATTTTTATTTGGAAGTTTTTTTAGTTATTTTGGCCCCGTTCGCTTCGCTGAAAAACAAGCCGAAATACTATTCCGGCTGATTTGTTGTGAGAGAAAAACATTGTTCCGGCTAAAAAACAAGCTGAAAAAGACGGATTAAAAGATAAGCGAACAAGACCTTTTAAGTATGATGAATGATGGCGGACTTCCTCTGCCACAGGAACCAGGTTTTCACCTTGGCGCTCTGCGCGCCATTCGTGCCACCGCCAAACAGGGTCGTTCCGCAGTTTCCAGATCCATCTATAGTATGAAATATTTTCACTATCTAAGTTTTGAATGCTAATGATTCTTGCATATATATATTACACTCATTCATAATATGATTGTTGCATATGTCAAAGTATATATCGAGTCACCAAAAGTATATATAATAATAAGTTGAACACCACCCTTCGGTTCTTCCCAACACGAATTACACACATACTCCGATCCTGGCCGGAAACACAGCAGCTAAGATGATGACAGAAAGCAACAGCATCGATATTCGATAGCTTCAAGCGCCAAGATCACGATGAGGAGTCGTTTCTTGCAGCACACACATGTTGTTGACGCATGTGCAGCCATCAAAGCGTGAGATTGCGCGGGGTATAAAAAAACAGGTTTCCCCGCAGGAGAATCCTCGCACTCGCCTGGCAAATTCGCTCGCGATAGTGCTTAAGCGCAGGACGGAGGAGGTATCCATGTCCTCCTCGTGCAGCAGGGTGCGGGCGGCCATAGCCATCGGCGGAGCTGCCATCAGCTGCAGAAGCAGCAGCATTGTTGTTACGGCCACCGCAGCAGCTGCCCTCCTCTTGCCCTTATTGCCACCACCACTCTCCATGATGCCCTCTCGGTGACTGCCGCTAGCTTCGTGCGCCGCACACCCCAATGTCCCAACCCAATCATTTTCGGCCACTCACGTACGGTTCATCTGCCGTGTCCTGTGTGGTAGCTAGTTAAGATATGCAAGTATATAGATTGTGTATTTGCTTTGTTTTGTAGTTTTAATCTTTCTTTCTTAATTCTGAGTTGCTAGCGCCCGGACGTCCGATTGCAACGCTTAACATTGGACGGTGCAAATTCCTGCTGAAACGTTAATATGCGAATAAAAAAATTCCGTACCTCACCACCATGCTTATCTGTATGCCCGCACCGCATGCCCGGCGTGCCCGCCCGATGCCCGATGTCGACTCGCCCCCATCCCCATCCGTTTGCCCCTTGCCCCGCAAGCGCACCCCGCCTGTCGGCTCCCCGACCCGGCCCCAGCTGTGCATGCGCCACACATCTGCCGGCCACCGGCTCGCCACGGCCCATTCCCTGGCGCCCCCTTACTCTCTGAATAGCATGAAACACGTGAAACATGAAACACTTGAATGTGACATATGTCTGAAACAGATGAAACATGTGGAACATACACTTGCAACATATGTGTGAAAACATATGCAACATCCATATAGAACACTTGCAACATGAAAACACTTGCTGGAACAGAAGACGAAAACAGATGAAACATTTTGGTACATACTATTGCAACATATGTGTGAAAACGTATGCAACATCCAGATCAAAATGATTGCAACATACGTCTGGAAACAGATGAAACATTTTGAATAAACGCTTGCAACATGCCTCTGAAACACTTGCAACATGTGCAACATGTGCAACATCCCCCAATCTATTTTTGCAACATCCATATGGAACAATTGCAACATACATCTAAAACGCCTGAAACACTTGAAACATACATATGCAACATAGGGAAATGAAAGACTAGGCTAGTCGATTCCAGTCGTCGGGGTCGGAGACGGTGGCGAGCGGCTGCGCGCGAGCACTAGGTGCCACCAGTATCGGGTTTGGCTCGGCGGCGACGGTGGGGGGGGGAGGAGGCGCCATGGCCATGGGTGGGGGGAGCTTAGTCGCCGGGGTAAGAGAGGGCGCCACCGGGGGTAGGGAGGGCGCCGTGTCGGGGTGGGGGAGAGCCGCCCACTCCATTGCAACAACGTCGCGCCACCTCCATGGATCTCGCTCATGCTCCATGAATCTCGTCGGGGTGGGGGAGAGGGCCACCGAATCTGCGACGTTGGGGGCTCCCGGTGGATGATGACGTCAGGGTGGGGGAGGGGCGCCGCCGAGGTGGGGGGAAAGAGCCACCAGTGTGGGGGAGGAGGATGCCGGGGTAGGGGAGGGCGTGTGCCGGGGTAGGCAAGCGAGAGAGATAGAGAGCGGAGCAGCAGGGAAGCACTAGGCAGGCGGTGCGCGAACCGAGCAAGGCGAGGCGAGGCGGCCAGGAGTTGATTTTGTTTTTTTATTTATTTAGGCGAGTGGCGCGCAACTGTGAGGTAAAGTTGTGGTGCACGTCACGTTACATGTCTAGAGGGGAGTTGCTAGCGTCGGACATCCTGTTTGTAGCAGTGGCGAAGCTACATTCATCCATTGGGGTCGGCCGACACCGATGGTTTTCTGTCGGCTTCTTGTATGTTGTAAATTTTCACCACCGTAGACCCCAGTAAAAAAACTGCGACCCCGGCAGCCTGCTAGTCTAGCGTGGTAGCTCCGTCCGCCCATTGACCAAGTCTACACGCGAGGAGCTTGCACGTGCAAAGCTAATAAGCCCACCTGAAGGCCCATTTTCCACTTCATGAACCCTACGTCCGAGTCTCACGGGCATCAATCCAAAAGTCAAAACGTCGCCTCCGAGTCTTCGATGGTAACTCACCCTTTCCCATCTCAAATCCACCTGCATCTGGTGACCGTGACGATCGACAGGTCGCGACTCGCCAGGGTCGGCGCCCGGTTGATGCCGGTGATACCGCGATATGCTCTCTGATCCTTACTCTCAAGCACCTGGAGGAGGTACATCAAATAACTTGATTCTACAATTGATAACTATAATGATATATTTTCTTGATTTATCACATTGACGTCTCTTGTCTGCACTTTATTGATTTATCAAGTCTAAATTGTAAGGTCTTTGGGTAATTGGGTTTTCTTTTATCTTTCAGTTATATAATCTAAAGTTCTAAAATCTTAATTCAGAGATATAGGATTCTATTGTTTGTGTTGTAGCAAAGAAACGTGCTTTTTCATTCTACATTCTATCAAGATGCACATTTGGAACGATTCTTGAAAAGAAAATTACCCCCACCCAATAATAACTAAAAAATGATGGAGATATTTCAAGAGCAAGAAGAGATGGCACCGCATCAAATACAAATCATACTTTCTAGCCACAATTCGAATCGATGATTGGGATTATTTTGCTATAATGATATTTTACATTTGTTGATATTATGTATGGTATTGTATTATCGCAACCTTAATGTTAGCACTATGGGTTTGTGCTGACCCCGACGACGATTAATCCTGGCTTCGCCCCAGGTTTGTAGCATTCCCAAACATCATGATCTAGTTGCATTGCGGGCAACTTGCAATCAGTCCCGATGAAATGGAGTAGATATATGGTTTCTAGGGATTTGAAGGCTAATTATTGTCTATTAAGATTGTTTTCAATGATAAATTAAGATGTTTTGCTATTTTAATTCTTATCCCTAACTTTCATGCTCGTTTTATCTATTTTTTTCAGATGATGACTAGTTTTTTTAGTGTATTTTGTGAACTGTGATCCAATAATTATTATCAATCATATGTATGCAAATATACAATCCTTCCATTAAATTATTATATTATGATTTTGACTTGACTTATGTACATGTCATATGAGGCAAAATGTCGTATCCCCTATGTTTTGTGGTGAGCTCCGCCACTAACGAGTACTGATTATTCGCCGGCTGGGAAGCCCAAATCGAAATGATTATTCCATTCGTCGTATATCATTTTCATGAACAACTCGAAAACAAAAGAAAAATAAAACACAGATCGGATGCCGCCCAATGACCTATCGTTGATCCGTGTTTTATTTACTTTTATTTTTGCTTTTTGCTTTTTGCTTTTGAGTTGTTCATGAGAATGATAGACGAACGAACCTCCACAGATTATCAGTAAAGCTTCGTTGTTGGAAGGATAATATACAGATGATAGCGATCGGATATGATGAAGAAGACCCATAGGATAATGTATGGAATAACGCTGCTGGTCACATATCTAAGGCTCAAGCATGTTGTGAGGCTGTCCCCAAGCCCTATAGAGGCACTATGTTAATTTTCAGTAGAAATGCTAAAAAAAGATAAATTTTAAAAATTCACACAATTAGAAACATATGGTCTTTCATTTAGTAGACTTTAATCATCATTATCAATAATAACCATTGGATCTATTGCAATTTATGGAAAAAATTACCCACCGCACTATTTTGAAAAAATACATAAAATTACCTACTAATTTTGCATATAAATTACCTACATCTACCATTACCAAAAATAACTAAAAATAACACCCTAAAATTGTATATAAATTATCTACATATGTCATTATAAAAACAATTCAAAATACCCTAAATTTGTATCTAGATTATCCACCATTACCATTATAAAAACAATGGGCTGTGTCAACTTTAAAAGCTTTTCCCCAGCTTGCTTTGCAATAAAAGGCAACACTGTTCTATTTTGGTCAGAACAATGGGCTAGGTTAATTAACTTTAAAAGCCTCTTTTTCCCCAGCTCTTATCCTTTGCTAAAAAAAACTAAATTGTTCTATCAGGTTTTACCTAAATTAGGAAATCGGTAGGATTTTCTGTCTTCCACTTTCTCCTCGAGCTCCCAATTAATTAGAGGAAGTCCAATACATCATTCCAGAGAGACAATGGGATGAAGAGGTGTCTAATGCTTGGCACTATTCCTAGGGCTCAACTCATTATAATAGCATAAAAGCCCTACTATGTGCTAACTAGAACCATTCAAGACTCCCTTTTTTCCCTGGTTATGGTCCTCAAGCAACCTAGGTAAGTATAAGTTTTCTTCTGTCTCCTCATCAGAGATAGACTCAATACAAGGAATCTTCTCATAAGGAAAAATAAGGTCCTCGATGATATAGCTGCGTGATATGCAATTCAGGTTGTGAGGAAACCAGATTTCACCTCTTCTTCGAATACTCTTTCAATCAATCATGTTGGAACACAATCCCCATCGCCTAGAATTTGAATGCCTTAAACATGATTATTGAAGCTAGAACAAACTTTGGCGGCCCCCCTTTTTTGGAGAGATCATCGTTACTGCATGATAGGTCATTTGGACTACAAGAAACAAAGTGATCTTCGACAATGGCCACATTAACTTCAATGCATGGAAGGCTTGGTTCGGAGAGGAACTTGGTTTGGTGTGTACCAAAGCCAAGGAATCTAGACAAGGTCCCTTCATTCTTTGGAGAGATAGCTATAGCTAAATCTTTTCTCTTTATTTCTTTTTGGGCCACAACACCGGTGCTCGTGGTCGCCAAGTGTAATGATGCAAACCCTTCACGCTCACCGTTGGTAAACGCGTATAGCTCGTTGAGCTCACCATCTGTCATCACGTCGTGATGCACTACAACATCGTAGCTGTGGCGCCACCGTTGCTTATCACGCCGATGTCGCTATTTTGCAATCCATGCAGCAGGATCTTTGCCCACCAGCTACCACGCTTGAACAACGTTGATAGCTTTGCACAACTCACGTCGCTTGCCTTGCCCTCAACATTTGCCGCCATTCACAAAGTAGGAGAAAAAGAGAGACTGACGGTGAGGTCCAGATGACCGAGTGAGATGATAAGATAAAGAAATAGTTGGAGATAGGGCAACATAGATTCGTAGGTAAGGCAGGGATATGCCATTACTCTAGATGATTCTAGCTATAGGTTGTGTTTGATTCAGGGGCTAAAGTTTAGTCATGTTACATCGGACGTTCGGATGCTAACTAGGAGGACTAAACATGAGCTAATTATAAAACTAATTAGCGAGAGACGAATCTATTAAGCCTAATCAATCCATAATTAGCAAATGTTTCATCGTTGCACCACGTTGTCAAATCATGGACTAATTAGACTTAATAGATTCGTCTCACAAATTAGCCTCAATCTGTGTAATTAGTTTTGTAATTAGCCTATGTTTAATACTCCTAATTGGGACTCCTCCATCCATGAAAGAATGCAATTCTCGTTTTTCGAGGAGTTAAATAGTTTGAACTTTGACTAAATTTATATAAAAACTATTATCATTCATGATATAAAATAAAGTACCGTTAGATTAGTTATATAATATATTTTCATACTAAATTTTGTTTGGAGACATAAATGCTAATATTATTTACTATAAACTCGGTCAAACTTAAGTTACTTTGATTGGCACGGATCCCATAATTACATTATTTACTCGAAGCGGAGGGAGTATCTAAATATTCGATGTGACAGTGCTAAACTTTTGTCAAAGGAAACAAACACGGTGAGCAGTACTAAACATTGATGAGCATCAAGATTTTGCCTTAAGAGGATACGAGGGTGTTCCGTGATATGCTCTAAACCAATGTTGCTCCAGTTCAATGCATGCCTAATGATGTAGCGATAGATTTAAAACAAAAAAAGAATCGACTTTAGAAAATTGATGCGGAACTCTTTAATTTCGAGAGCCTAAATTCTTTTGGAGAGCCAATTTACATAAATATATTTGGAGTTACTCTTAGGTTCTAGTCTTTATAGATGGACTCATATGAGTGGGCTTTAACTATTTTCGTTGTCACAATGTTGAGAATGGTTGGGCTTTAACTAGCAATTTTTTTATTTTAAATAAAATATCCATCTCTAGCCCAACCGTCCACCGGAACAAGATCCTCTGCAGTTGTGCACAGCGACTCTTCTCTGTAGTCACCGCATCTCAGCTATTCGTTAGAATGCAACGGCAAAGCTTGCAAAAACTAATCCAGCAGGCCCACACGGTTGGGTTACCAAGGCCCATCTAAGCCCAAGACACTGAAACATGTACACGAGATCATCATCTGCGAGTCGGTCCCTTCCCCTGCGCCTCTGTCTTCCTCATCACTGCAGCTCATCGCCGTTGCCATTGCCAGTGCCGTGGCCTGCTCTTGGTGCTGCAGGGTCGACAGATGCTTTTTTTTGGTGCTGCCATCCCTCTCCTCTCTCTCCTGCAACACCAAGGTCGCCGTTGTGGCTAGAGACTCACTGCCGCAATCTTACTCTGCCGCGGCAGCCATGGCCCTGCTCCGTCAAACGCCGACGGCCACGCGGCCCTCCAGCTTGGCACGCGCAAGCGGCCGCGGCCCTGGCCCATCGAGCGCTGGCGGCCACGCGGCCCTCCAGCTCGGCGCACACAGGCGGCCGCGGCTCTGCTCTCGATTGCACGACCGTTGCCGGCATCCTGCACAAAGCATGGTGGCGGGGAGGGGAGCGTCGGCGAGGTGTGGAACAGCGACACGCGCAGCCACAGAGCCGCATCGTTCGTGGCGACGGTGCCAAACGTCGCGGCGGCGGCTTAGTGGATGCCTCGCGCGGCGTCCTTGCGCTGATGGGCCGGCTGCTAGCAGCCCGTTAGTATAGGTTAGCTTCAGAGTTGTAGAGTCACGGTTAGATCTGAAGTAGACCGTTCAGATCACGACTACAGAGACAAGTCAATTAGAGTGACTGCGGAGGATCTCGTTCCTTCCCGTAGCCGTCTCCTTCCTCGCGTTCCTTTCGTCCGTACGCCGCCGCCGCCGCCGCCGCCTGCCTTCCACCGCCGACAGTGCCTCAGTCCAGATCGAGCCTCCCTCTTCCCAGATCGGGTCCTACAGTCGCCGCCGCCGCCGCCGCCGCATCCGTCACCTTCACTCCGCGTGCGCTCTCTCTCTCTCTCTCTCACCCTCTCTGTCTGCGACGACTGGGTGGGCTACCGCCGCCGCCGCCCTACGCAAGGTGCCCAGGCCTTCTCCGATCTCTTCTCCGGCGAAGAGCGCCCACCAGGTATTCCCATCCTTCTTATTTTCCCTGTTTGCTGTGCGAAACCGAGTTCCCAAACTCACCTGAAGCTATTTGTCCATTTGATGCTTACTAACTTCTAACTAGATCCACCCCTGCTTGATGCCAAACAGCCCTATGTCTTTATGATCTATCACAATCCAGCCTTTTGCAATCTACAAGCTGCTCACAATCAAAATCTTATCTTAAACAAACAGACGCTGATAGGGCGCGCTGGCCGGTGGCTGACGATGGCAGGCGGCGGGGGATTGAACCGGTCTTCATCGAGGGGGCAGCTGCCTCCCCAAGAGCTGCTTGACGATCTCTGCAGGTATTTCCCTAACCCCCAAACCCCATCTCTCAAGTTCTTTTCGGATTTGCTTAGATCAATCTAGAGTAAATCAATCTGAGCTGAATCACCTCTGCAGCCGGTTCATTCTGAATGTGCCCAAGGAGGAGCTGGAGTCGTTCGAGCGGATCCTGTTCCTGCTGGAGCAGGCACACTGGTTCTACGAGGACAACTCTGTCGAGCACAACCCCAACCTCAAGTCCCTCTCCTTCAAGGACTTCACCTCCCTCAGTAAGCCCGCCTGTGCATGGATGCATAGGAGATTATGGTTGGATTGGTCGCTGATGCCAGTTCCGTTGCGTTGATATGGTGGATTGGATTGGTGGTGTGTGCAGTGTTCAAGAGTTGCACTGCTCTCAGGCCCTACATCGCGCACCTGGATGATATCTACAAGGACTTCAACAACTACAAGTTCCGTGTCCCCGTGTCCGGCGCCATCATCCTAGATGACACTTATGAGAGGGTAATTTACTGATTTTTTTTGCCCCAACTATTGCATTTTAGGAGTTCCCTGATTGGGATTTGTGAATTAGGAGTCTGAATGTAGGTTGCACCAATAGCATTTTCCTTACATTTGAAATCGGTAGGCATACATTATCCTCTGAGTTATAGTTGGCCTTATATATTGAAGGAAAAACTGTGACTTCTGATGCTAGGATGTGGTGTTTTCACTGCAAATCTCCTATATATTTTCTTACACATACAATTTCACACGATATTCTGCAATAAAATTATAAACATACATGAATTCTAGATTTTTTTTCTGATCCTTTGGAGCTCAATTTTGTTTGGGTGGGGGTGGGGTGGGGTTGTGTTGCTTCTCAAGACCAATTAACTTCTTCCCCTTCTGTACAGTGCTTGCTTGTTAAGGGATGGAAGGCTGGGGCCAGCTGGAGCTTTCCTCGTGGAAAGAGGAATAAAGATGAGGAAGATCACACATGTGCCGTTAGAGAAGTAAACTTCTGCCTGTATCATCTTCCTGCCTGCAGTTTAATTTCCTTTCTGAGTGCACCCTGCAATTTCTTTGAAGCATATTGTACTTGCAGCAATGAAATATATATTAGATACCATTCAACACCATTTGCTGCTTTTATACGATAGTATTCCCTGCTTGGTTTGAGTTTACAAATTGCAATTTTCATATCGCTAGATCTTTGAATACTTTCATCTCTTCTTCGCGGCAAATGTCTGTTTGGTTAAACATGTATACATTTCATTCGCAGAGGGCATCCTTGTGGTCTGCAGGAGCAATCTTTGTCCTTTATGCTATCAGCAAAATGTATCAATGTTAAAGATAACAAGTGAATCACCTGTCTAACATTTTTTTCCACATGAAGGAAAAAAGTTGATTAAAATATTTAGTTTGTTAAAGGCATTTCCTCTTGAATAGTAGAGTGGGTTTTCATATGATAAAGCCAATACTTTGCATGAGGTACTCGAAGATCCGTGTTGATAATATTTCATCCTTTCTCCAATCTGGAGCACTTCTAATGCTTATATTCGTTAGTTCCTCCTGTTCAGCATATAGTAGTTTTTTGCTAACTAACATCTACTTGAATAACAATGCAGGTTCTAGAGGAAACTGGGTGTGATGTTTCTACATTTTTAAATTTGGATGATTACATTGAAGTTTCAATTGGACAACAAAGGGTTCGTCTCTACATCATAACAGGGGTTAAAAGAGATACTGTGTTTGCACCTCAAACCAAGAAGGAAATCAGTGTATGCATAGTTCTGAATCTTGTTCGCATCGCTTTTATTGGCAGTGATGCACCTTTACTTTGCAAGGCTTATTGCTGCTCTCCTTGGCCGATTGTCCTTCATTGTACCTTTTCTGTTTCTGTTGTTTTCTTTTCCCTTTTAAAAAGGTATGAAATGATCCACTGAGCTATCTTCCTCTGCAAATTTGTTAGGAAATCTCATGGCACAGAATTGATGAACTCTTACCAGCTAGTGATGACGCAGTATCTCGGGCAGTGAATGGAATGAAGCTGTACATGGTTGCTCCATTTTTGACGTAAGTACCTTGTGATCCACGTTCTACTTTATTTGTTGGGGGAAGATGCTGTTATGGGGGCATTGCCATTATTATAGATGCTCTCAAAAAAGAAGGAAACCAAAAATGTGCTTTTTTTATTCTGTGGCTTGATCTACTTCTAATTTTCCAAAGCGTAAAATTGTTGCTTAAACATTGTTGTCTCCTGCCTTGTTCTCTTTCCAGGGGTCTTAAGGCTTGGATTGCCACGCATCCTCCACCACTGCATCAGAAACCAGAGACATCTGCTAGAGGTTTCTTCTGCTCCCCTTTAGGGCACGTTTGGTTTCCAGGTATTCAAGGCCTGGAACGGATCCGGCCAGGAATACTATTGAATTTTATATGGCCATGCAGCAGCATCACCGGGATACGTTCCGGCCAGGAATGGCCTCAACCGAACGGGCCCTTACCCATTCTGGCCAAGATTACAAAAATGGAAAAAAAAACTTCGAATTATTCGTAATAGTTCTTGCTACAAATTCGCCTAGTTTTGATGTCAGAAGTCAGTCAGTTGACGTCTTACTTCAGACTAGCCTAGGTTTTCTCCCTAAAGTCGTGGCATTCATTTGGGCCTTTTTTAGATTGCAAGTTTTTTCACTCTCTCTCCATCACATCAAATCTTTGAACACATGCATGGAGTATTAAATATAGATAAAAAAAATTACTAATTACACAGTTTGATTGTAAATTACAAGACGAATCTTTTGAGCCTAGTTAGACCATGATTGGACAATAATTGTCAAATACAAACGAAAGTGCTACAGTGCCCAATACTGATTCCTAACCCCAATCTAAACAAGGCCTGGGTTATTACGTGGTGTCCGACAGGTACTGTGTGGAAGGCGAAGAATTCGTCAAGTGGCAGTACCCCAGTGGAGAACCCTGTTGCTAAAGCAGGATCTGACGTGCAGGCGCATCATGTTGACAACCGCCCCGGTCGCAGCTTCAGAAACTTCAGGTTTGACACGGCAAGCATCCTGCAGTCCATGGAGGCTTCCTTCCAACGCACCTAGGATCCTGACGAAGCATGATGAACCCTGCATCCTTGATGTGTTTCATCATCCTTGATGTGTATAAACTGAGGACCAGCGCTATCGGTGTTGTCAATCTGTCTTCGTTTCGTCTCTCACTCGTTTGTTGCACCTGTAATCTTCCACAGCAACAGATGTTTCGTCTTGCATGTGGAGTGTGGTACATATATGTGGTGTCCTGCCAGACGGTTGAATCTGAATTTTTTCTGCTGCCCGGTTTCGTGTTGGTTGTCCATAAAGTTCTTTTTTTTTTGAGAAACCGGGAAAACTATATTACATAAACTTCTTAATGTTTACACCAAATCTTACAAAGACCCTCTCAAGAAAAATGAAACTACAATCCAGTCCTTGCAAGATCATGGTCCTCCCGGTTGACTTCGTCGCCGGTGGTCGGAGCAATCTGCAGCTTGAAGCCAACCCCCTTCCGGACGATAGCTCTTCACAATTTTTCGATGCCACCATGAGTTGCATATCGAGAGCATCGACATGTTGTAAGCTCGTTCAACGTCTCGCCGGTAAAACAAGGAATCTGGCACCTCAAAGGCCACCAGCAGCCCTGACTCACTGGAGAAAGATATAACCCGAAGGGAAGCAAAACCACTAAAGAAGGTGGGATCCAAAACCAACCCGGTTTCTCTACAAGTTGTTAGACAAACCTTCAAAATTTCTCCATATATCCATTGCCGTATTCTGGATTACAGGTACAGCACTATCATTGGCACCATGGGCACCAACGGCACCAAGAAAATCACAGAAAACCAAACACCAATGTAGAAGATAAAATCGATGACATACCCATCGATGTTGAGATCCTCGCAAAAGATATCACCATCAATCACCACATGCACCTCAGACAGCACCAGGACTCGCTCATCACGAACACAGGCAATAGTAGAGAAACTCTTGGAAGGGACAAAAGCTTACCAACGACATCTCCACCGGTAAGAAATCCAACCTTATTCTAGGTAAAACTTCTATTAGAAGAGGATATGTACATCCAACGGATCCGCCGTTCCAAGCACATCGGCGCCAAAAAGGCCACCGACGGCGAGGAAAAGCAGCGAATCCGGCGCAGAGTCGAGAAATCGCAGGCGCGTCGCCTCTGTCTACTCTTGGGGAACAGACGCTTCGAGAGAAGCCGAGTGCGTTTACGACCTTCCCCATAAAGTTCTTTCGATGGTGCTGCCTGTGGCTTAAATGCAAAGTCTGGAACAGGCCCAGTTGCTATCTTCGTGCATCATGGATTGGCTCAATCCATTGGGCCGTTGGAGACCTGGAGCCACGACCCTGCTGTGTTCTTCTACAAGTTATACTCAAGTTGTGTCCTCGCAGTTGACACGGAAAGGATAAAGCTGCAAGATGTGTCTCAGTTTGGCACTCGAAGGGAGCTAGGTGGTGTTTTTTTTTTTTTTTTGCCATGGCAGCGTCGTCGCGTCGTCTCTAAGGAATCCCGCGGTTTCTCCAGGTAGTTTGTTTAATAGCGTTATGCCACTAAGTTGCAATGGTTTTGTGCCATCATAGTGTAGCTTCTCAAAAAAAGATGTCAATTAACTTCGAGGAGTATACTAGTTGGTTGTGCAGTGGCCGTTAGAGATTTTGTGGTCCATTGCCAGCTATCACCATGTTCGCTTGATCGTATCAGCTATGCTTATCAGTTAATATTTTTCTCTCACAATAAAACAGCATCAGCCGGCTTATAAGCTACAGAAACGATCAAGCGAACAGGGTTTCATACTAGTATAACTCTCACAGTCTCGCTATACTTGTTAACAGAGACATGATACCCATCAAAATTCTTATATGATTATATCCTGATTGAATTTAGTGGCATATCTGAGATAGAGTAAAGTCCAATTCAATTTGGCCTCTGAACTTATTGCTGAATTTAAAAGACATCTTTGAACTCGAATATCGGACAGTTTATACCCCCACCCTTAATTTTAAAATTAAGATAAATTATTCTACTTAAATAGTTTAGAGTGCTTTCGATGGTGGTTTTGGCTGATGTGGCATGTGGGACCCACATATCTTCAATTTTTTAGTCATGCTATCTTTTATTAAATATTTAGGTTCCTAAATAATTCCAAATGAAAAAAATCAACTAGAAATTTTTAGATCTCTTTAAGCACTAAAAATTTGGTATAGAGCGTGTCTCCATCCCACCGAGAATTTAAAAATTTTGAATTTCATAAGTAGAGAACTTAAGACTAGTACACTGGGGTTTGAAGTTTTGGCAGTATTCTATGAGGATTCAAGTAGTGTTGAATTGCTCGATTCAGTTGGAATCAGAATGATTGTTTGCATGAATGGCCCTGTTCGCTTCGCTGAAAAAACAAGCCGAAACATTGTTCCGGCTGATTTGTTGTGAGAGAAAAACACTGTTCCGGCTGAAAAAACAAGATAAAAAGTACGGATTATAAGACAAGTGAACATGGTCATATAATGTTGCTTCGTTGGATATTCTTTTGCAGAAGCTCTTTGTCCTAAAATATAAAGAATTTAAGTCTGTCCTAAGTTAAACTATGTAAAGTTTGATTAAGTTTATAGAGAAAAGTATTAATATCTACCATATCAAAGATGTAAATTATGAAAAAAAAATAATTTGTAATGTGTCAATAATACCAATTTAATGTCATAACTATTATTCTTTTTTCTTATTTTGGTCAAACTTAACACAATTTGACTTAGGACAGACTTGAATCCCTTGTATTACATGTGGAGTATAAGTTTGTGCAAAAAAAAGGCCAATATATGCAATCGGTCCATTTGGCTTCAAAGTATCACTGTACTAATTCTGATGACCTTGCCTGCAGTGAGCTCCAATGTTGAACGGGATGTAAGAAAAATCCAGCCCGAAAGCGACCCAGCTAGCGGTTTTGCATAAAAGAAAAAAGAAAACAAAAATAAGAGGCGGTCATCAAGAAAGCAAATCCACTGCAGTACGGTGGAGGAGGGGAAAAAATCAGTTAGAATGGTTCTCTTGGAGTAGCCATAGGTTGGGAGCAAGGGGCACAGGATCGGAGTAGAAGACAACATGCCTTTGGGCCGTATCATATTAAGATTCCAGTGTTTACACTATGTACCTAAGGATCCCTTCCTACTCTCTCTCTCTCTCTCTCTAATCATTTTTATATACATATACGTTTCCGCCAAATTAAGTGTAAACTAACGCCAAAAGTGTGGCATGAATGTAAATGTAAGTTTGTCAATATAAGCTGTCAGTTTCCTCTTGAAATATATATGCAACACTCTCCCGGTGGGCTTGTCGTTGAGCCTAGTGAAGCGGTGAGCACTCTGGATGACCTGCGGGGAGGCTTGTTTCGTCGGCGTTGCGAGCAGCCCCTACCTCTGCTCTATGGCCCCAACATCCCCATGCACTACAAGAACGTACACTCGACAACGAAGCAAAATCTATATCTTGCTGGCAGACGTATACATCCATCGATCTTGCAGACTTTCGTGCATGAAATCAACTAGCTAGTAACTTGTGTTCAGGGAATTGGCAAGGATCTGTTTAGTTTTGGATGTAATTAACAGGCTGTTGTTGTCTTGAGCGCTTGCACTGTTGAGGCTGAATGGCTGATGTCGATCGTTGCCATGATCACCACCTACTAGTTCTCCCTGTTCGATCTGGGTCAAGTTCGTTTTAGGCTCTTCTTGAGGTGTTTCCTTAGTTTCGTTCTCCTTGTTGTCATTCCGGAGCCTTGGCTGGCGACCGACTCTACGACTCAACCTTGGCGCAGTCTAATCAAAATTCCAACTCTACGTGACACAGGTTTTATAACTTGTGTGATAATAAGTAGTAGTAGAACTCTCTATATGTCAACAAAAAGTTATCAAAAAGAAGCCCATGGACCCTATTCAATAGCCCTTCTCTTCCCCTCCGGGCTGTAGGAAAGTTACACAAATAAATTGCAGCCAAGGTCTGTGCATCTAATACCTTTGATCGGGCACCAAATCTTCCCCAAAGTCTGAGCAATGCCGTTTGCATGGCCTGGTTTCTCCGCGGATAGCTTCCCCACCACCTGGAGTTCTTTATCCTTGAAGGTGGCTGGACCTGAGGACATAGTCAGGAACATTCCCCACACGGCCGTGCAGCCCGATATGCGCCGGCTTGGAGCCACCACAAGATAAGCCAGGTGCAGCCTAACCTTTTTTTTTTTTTAGATCCGCCTAATCTTTTTCTTGCCCAGTTTAAGAACCTGCGTAGAATGCCATGTCGGGGCAAAAAAACAACCCTGGGTTGTCGACAGAGAAACTGTCCTGCTTCAAAGAGTCCATCCTGATAAAGAGTTTCAAGATTATTCTTTTAAGAATCTTCATACGACAGTCTAATTTTATGGTATTCCTTCTTTTGTGAGATCCACAAAACACCTAGAGAATCTGCTATATGAGGTTGGTGCCATTTAATTTAGACCCGATTTCACCAAATCACCGGCCGACATCTATGGGTTTTTGAGCAATTTTTGTATGTTCAAGCCAAACTTGACATCACCAAGAAGGCCGTCGATAGAGTCCAGGTTGAAAGTCTCAAGCAACACAGTGCGAGATGAAGCTCCCCACCCGATTCGTCTGGATCAAATCCCTCAACAAGTGCTCAACAGGGATTTGCTCCTGACGAGTCAACGAGAGGCTTATAGGCGGAGCGTGGTTGACACAGATTCCGCGCAGTTGTAAACCGACTACGTTACCGGCTGCCCATCAAACAGGCAACTGTTTCCACATTCTAACATTAGACCATTGATGTCGAATACTTTCGGCGAACCATTTCACGTCGTAACACATTGTCTTTAATACACATCCCTGAGGGGTGCCTACCAAGTATACAATCACAAAACCATTTTCCACAATGTGCCCTGAAACACACATACACTCTGCATTTCACCCCAAATGGTACCCTACAAACTGCAGAATAATGGGTTTTGACCCTACTAACAACTACAATCGAAAGCTCCGGTATCTGTTTGATCGTCATCCCCTGGTTCCTTCTTGGCACGTGCAACTTCATAGCATCTGGCTTTGTCATCATCAGTCAAGTAAAGAGCTGAGTAGAACAGAATGATCTTGTGATGGCCAGCTATGATGGAGGGCTCACTGAAGGTCTGATCCTCGCAGGCATGCTGCTGAACTCACTGTTTGTAGCCAGTGGATGGTAGAAAGTGCGGAGCGGTGTTATGGACATCTTATTCATCGAATACTCAATGTCATCGTCATCGTTAAAATCTATTTCAAAGTGATCATCCAAGCTGCCCACATTCATTCCGGGTGCGTCAATGTCGGCAAGCTCGTCGTCGTCCTCGTCGCTGTTGTTGTTACTGTATGTCGTCTTGACCAAGGACCAGAACTCAAAATTTGGGCGTATATATCTGCAAGGATACAATGGATCATCAGGCAGGAAACACTAATATACTACCTCCGTCCCCCAAAAGAATGCAATTCTAGCACAGTGTCGCGTTTTAGTACCTGAAGTTTGATCAATTATAGATAAACAAATATCCATGTTTATGATACCAAATAAATACCATCAGATTAATTATGAAATGTATTTTTTATAATAAATTAATTTAAAGACATAACTGTGAATATTATTTACTAAAAACTTGGTCAAACGTGAACCATTTTTTGTGGCACGCAACACATAGTTGCATTCTTTTTTGGACGGAGGTAGTACACTAATTACAAGGACAATTAGCTTCTGAATTAAAACACCATTCTGCCGATGCTGGTTGAGCTCATAATAAGGAGAAAAAAGAGGACCCAGCAATAGGAATTAAAATTTCTAGCAATTTCTGGTATAGATGTTATAGCAATGGTATGACAACAGTTTTATAAAGTTCAGGATTGAATGATATGCAAATAACTATCCTCCAAGAGCACGCACTAGAAGTAGAACATAATGACACTACAACTGGCTAAAAAGGCACTCTTATTGATATTCAAACCTGTCAGACTCTTTAAGCAGATATGGGTCAAATGGGAAGAACATGTCAAGCCTATTAAGTCCTCCAAATGCCTTCGATAGATCAGATTCAACCGCATCTTCATGTGTTGAATTCACAGATGCATGGAACAGACTTGCAGCCCTAGCCTGTCTCAAGAACTCAATCACTATTGAAGGCAAGCACACCTATAGCATCAAAAGGCATACCAGTTACCACTATGTATTTATATAAAGGCAAAACACAAGTGCGTGGCTGCTAAAAGATACAGTGAAAGTGGTAGGGAGTGTGATCCAGACCTTTAATGGCTCCAATGGGTGGGCCAAGATATTCTGGATTCGCATTTGAAAAAGTTGTAGTTTAAGATTTGGGTACTCCATAATAGATCTTAACCGAAAGCATAGGACATACATCACAGCCTGCAGGTTAAGAAACATGGCAGATAAAACATTCAGAAAGCATATGATGCTAGAACAGGAACAGGGGTGATTGAGTAATAACATGCATTTGACCAACTTCTTCTCTTGCTTAGTTAAATATACATAAAGATTATGGCATAACAAACCTGGCAGCTAGCATAAAATAGTTGATGTTTTATAGGATTGGCTGTCACCCCTTTGTCCAGCTGACAGCCACAATAGTCCCCACACCACTCCACTAACCTAAGCACATAACGTAACATAAATCTCAGATGTACAAATGCATAAAATGTAGATACTGTGTGAGGTGTTCAAAACAAATATTTTGCAAGTTCAGAGTGTAGCCACCTTTTGAGTACAGCAACAACTTTATTTACGGAAATGAACCTTGCCCGGGACAGATAGCTTCCAACATATGAAACTGCAGACATTCTGCACATAGAGAAACAAATGTGGTCATTGGCATTTCTTTAATCGTCAATTCACACACGTTGTGTATTAGGTTAGCAACAAATCGATCTCAGAACAAAATATGCTAGTTATTTCGATCACTGAATCTCCTCCAATGATTATATTTGTAAGCCCAGACCTTTTTACCACAGTGCAGTAAACTTTAGTGAAGATAGTATGTCTATAATAAATTATTCACACAGCTACGATGCCAAAATCTCCTAACTCTGTAAGGCAAAGTGTCAAAACAGAGCAAATAGTCAAGGCATGATTACAAGTTTACAACATGCAATGGTCATTAGAGAGGTAAGGTTCAAACACTGGTGCCTCCAATCACCTAGATACACGACAGAAAGTTTCCTTACTGGATGTACTCGTTGCATAGCAAACAAGAGGCTTACCTAGTTATTGCATCCTCCTTTTTGTCCTTGTCAATAAAAATATCGGCAAGAAAAACAGCAAACCCATCACCGCAGATCTCTGGATACAGGGAACAAGCATAAAACATGATAAACTGCAAAAGTCAAAATAAATGTGTCAATCCAAGAGGGCAAGGCAGAAAGCAGCTGAAAATACAAGTTGGGTACTAAACATTGTGAATCTACTTTACAGAAGGTTAATCCTTAACCTGTGCAAATTTGGATTTGTGCACCCTTAGCACATGTGATTTAAATATAGCCTTCAAAGTGTTAAATTCCTGTCCAAGTCAAGATAAAACATGAGCAATATCAAGACAGAAGTGCTTATATGTGTTTACTTATCATTCACTCGTAAGTCATGAACTACCACAAAATAGAACATTTCTCAGACAGCATTAGATGAGTTGCAATTGACAATTATAAAAACACAATCTCGAAAGAATCAACCCTAAGGATAGAGCACAAAGTTAAATGGCTGTACACAGCTCAGCTCTACAGCGTGCCTTTGTTTTGCATCCCAATCTGCATACCTTTACCTGGTTAGGGCCTTGGTTCCACTCAGGATGGTGCCTCTTGGATTATCTTGTGGGGTTGGGTTGGTCTGGTGGTCCTGACAGTTTCTACTAGCCAGGTTAAGTCAAATACAGGACCAAGACAAAGATCAAATTCCTCAGGGCCTGTTTGTTTCTGCTTTATATTGAGGATTCTGGTTCAAAAAGCTGAAGCTAAATAAATGGGTGCTTTCTAAATGCAGATGTTAGAATCCAACCACATTTACACCACAATCCACAAGTGCATCCCACCAGCTTACAACTTTTAACAACCCACATCTACAGCTAACTTTTAAGAATCCAAAGCTTAAAGACCTTGGATCACACCATATTAAGACTAATAATCCTTAGTGAAAGAAGCTTTGGGTCAACAAACAAAGGCAGCAAAGGGAAGAGAAGCTTGAGCACAAAACACGATACATCAATAAGCTAGAAAAGGAGAGAAAGCTAAACAAAACTTTGAACGGTTATGAAATACATCTCGTCAACAAGGTGATGGCTGTTGCCGGTCACAGGATAGCCAGTGTGTTAAGCTTCAAGCTGTCAGAGAAGCACATCCTGAGATGTCATGAAGCTACTGGCCATTGTCGAAGAAGACAACCATCCAGGAAGCCAACATCTAATACCCCTGAAGGAGAAGCTACCAGCCATACCCTTGAGGCCTTGTTTGGTTTGGTGGGGATTGGAGGGGATTGAAGGGGGTTGAGGGCGACACCGAACAAAACTGAAGAAGCTGCCGCCAATGCAGTCCATGCCACAAAGTAGCTGATGTCCCACTTTCTTTCTCCAATAACACTTTATATGGGATTGAGGGTCTCCTTCCACTGGACTCCTCAGATGGGTTTGGCGGTTTATAACCACATCTAAATAAATTGATGGGTTTGGCGGTTTATAACCACATCTAAATAAATTATAGCATCTCTTTCTCAAATTGGATCAGCCCTGTGTTGTAACTGCATACGCATGTTAATTTTGGTTTGGGTTTGGTGAGGGTAGCCAGGTTAACCTGAGGTCCTGAACCATGAACAGTCATACAAAATATTTTGTGGCAAATTTACAAGGGGGGAAACAAAGAAACCATGCATACCTACATGGACATATTCATATATTTAACTAAAATTGCCATTAATAAATGACTGTAGTCCTTATTAACTTTTTGTGGCGATGTATCTATCAGTATTATAATTATGTTTTCATATTCCCAAATAGCGTAAGTTATACAAAAAAAGATGACAAATGAAGGTTCAGTTTTTGAAGTTAAGATTCCAGCCATGTGCTCACCTTAATTAGGCGATCAGGTTCTTCTGCGCGTGACTTGAGGTGCTCGCACACAACCACCATTAAACCATCAAGTTTCTCGGCACACACATTTCCTCCAAAAAAGACCTAGCCAATCAAAGTAGGCCTTAATTTACTCACAGTTAATTATGTAATAAAGTGCAGACATTTCCTATTAGAAGTACTCAATTAGTAACGCAAAGAACATTCTAAATATGACAAACCTTTGTTCCTTCTTGACCAAGGTTATCTTCATCCTCATCCAAATCCTCAAGCTCCATGTCAAATATACCTTTGTTGTGTTCATCTTGAAGAATATCTTCCCATGTTATATTAACCTGCATAATTCCAATCAATCAATAAGAGAAAAAACCAGTTCCAAGATAGATTACCTAACCATACAAAAGGAAAGGAGCATACATCCAATTCCGTAAGTAGATAAACAACTTTCTCCAACAATGATGGTCCAATGATGTCCCAAACGTCAGCATCAAGACCCAACATGCACTCGACAAATGATACCATCTTCTGCAAAGACAATCCCAGAAGGTAAGATTGATTGCTCATGAGCAGTGTAAGTGGTGTATGTGTAAAAACTGCAGAGCAGGAGTGTATGGACATGGTATTATTAAACAAACAGGCCCTCAGCAAGAAGACAAGTTTGTAAGATAGCAGACTGAAGAAAACATGTTAAGTACTAAAAACTGCATAAAGGCATCAAATCAAATAGCTATAACAGCACATAACTTTACACTATGTTCAAACCGGGCGACTTTAGTTTGCATCCAATTTTTAGTTACCCCCTCCCAACCCAATAAAGCATCAGAGGAAAGAAAGGAGCCAAGGACAAAAACAGAGACATGGAGAGAGGTTATAGTTTTTGTGAACCATACGCATGTCAATTGTCTATCAAGAATTCAAGTAAGTTGGGACTATCTGTAAACAGACATAGCAGCTAATGAAAAATTAGAATAGCCTACAGAAATAACACTTACAGCTTTGTTATCAAACAACTTTGGCATACTCCTATCTATTATATCCTTTAACATCCTTGGTGCTAAGGGCACAGTGTCAGAAATCTTTTTCAAACTCGCTTGCAACTGAGAGTAGATTTCTTCCTTCTTTGCAAGCCACCTTGGCTCCTCAATGTAACGAATAAGTGGTCCAGGTGGAGTGAAATTATTCACAAGCATCTGCAAACATTCGCTGAGGTACTGGTCTGCCACAGCAGCCTACACAAACACAGATCAATTAAACACACACACACAAATGCAGAAAACTCTGGATATACAACTGAGGAAGTATACCAATCTGGTTATTAAATCCAAAAGCGCAGCCCTTGTGTAGCTGTTTAAGTACCAGATGCACATGGTAAATATCTGAAAAAGAATAATTTTAGTAACATTTCATTCACTCGACAAAAATAAAGGAATGAGCACTATGGATTACATTACATTGTGTAGAAGTGCGTGATGATACATGGTGTCTATCTTGGATACTCCTTCTGATAGTGCCTTCAAAGTAGTCTGGAAAAAAGTAGGGCATAAGCATGAAACAGACCTAACGAATCAAGTGCGGAAAGGTGGACAAGCTAAAATAGGGTTAAGAGTTAAGAACTTACAACAAACATAGCCTCCTCATCACTACTACGTTTCTTGGTAGGGTCTACAAGGCCTAGCAGGAAATCATATCGATCTTTGTCCCTTAGGTCAATTAAAATGGATCCTAAATGATAGATCGACATGTTAATACATTTACATTGTACTATTCTATAAGTAACTCGGGAATTCATTAAAGTAGACAATAGAATTTTGCTCTGAAGTTCTCATAAATCCTTGTTTGGATGACATCAATAGCAAAATGAGAAATGGAATGAATTCCTTAATGTAGGGGACTGAGTAAAGGCAGTGTACTCAAATCAGCAGACTGAGCTCAGACAAGGAAAATTTTACACGACATACACTGTTGCTAAATAATTTATGTATTTTGGGTTCTATTTTTTTAAATGACAAGGCATTACTCCAGTCTCCAAGAAGTACATAGCTACAAGAAGCAAAAAGAACACGACTATTACCTACTCTCTAAGAAAGGCAAATAAACACTGCAGGTACTTTCATTTGTCCACCTGTTAAAACATGTATTGTGTACAAGCTTCCTTAATATAGTGGTTTTGAGGTGTAAAAAGCAGAAGAATCCTGCATTTGCTAATTAAACACTCGCAATTTGAAAATGATCACCTTTCAATTTCCCTAACTCCACACCTCACATGCATCTGGCAAATTTGGCCATGCCTTCACCAGCAAGCTTTAGTTTCGAACTTGAAAGCAGGAATATAAAGTTCACTGCAAGTCTCGGCTTTGTTCTGGAGAATATGTTTTCCATAACACGATAAGTGAATGCATTATTGCTCTTGTTATTCAGACCGCAAAACTTTAATGTTTAACAAATCTATCAACAGAAACTGGCAAAAGATGTATGTCATTTAATTAGTTGTTAACTTCTAGCAGATAGGAGCAATTTAGACCTGAGATCTACAGAACTGATACACAGGGGCGGAGGCTCATGAAGGGGAAACTGGGCCTCCCCTCCCTCCTCTGGGAGGGCAGTAACTCTGACATTAACTATGACATCCTATAATCCTCATGGATGCTTTGTAGGACTGCACCTATAGTCAAGATTTGAGAAATTTGATAGGTAATACAGTAGTAGCTTTTGTAATTGCCCCTCCTTGCTTTTGGTCACCCTCCGCCACTGCTGATACGAAACAAAAGCAGAGCCAGAGGGCAACAATTGGTGAATTTCTGGACTTGATAACAAACATACCAAATCCTCACTTGGTTCTGCTTTAGTGTGGTTATCCAGGGGATGATTAGAAATTCTGAAGATCATGCCCTCCTTTCAAATTTGCAGGAGATACAATCGAGTCAGAAACTGCATCAGTAGTTTTTTTGGGGGTGCTTTCTCAATACAAGGTTTGGATACTGCACTTCTCTATATCACATTCTAACGTCCTAAATCCTAAGAAACCTTGGTGGGAGCACAAGCAGAGCTAGCATATTGCATTTGAATTTATAGTCCAAGTTCAGGGGGTGCAGGTGCACCAATTTACTTGCCAAGCTCCAAAATGAATGCTCAATAATTGAAGCAATGAAGTAAAGTATTGAAAGATTGAAGCTACAGAGTCTTAAGTACTCCCAACTTCCAAGCCCAACGAGAATACTGATCGTCCAAAAGCAAATAAGTCATATTGCACGGCGACGAGCTAAGGATGGAAGGCCCGCACCTTCCGCACGGACTGCAGCACCCCCCCGACATAGTTGAACGCCTCAGAGTCGCTGGTCACCTCCATATCGTCGTAGCCCTGTTCCGCCCCCATCGCCAGCTACCCCCAACACCTCCTCACAGGAAGAATCTCAGCGATGGAACCTACAGAAAACACAGACCGAATCAAGACGAATCCGGGGAAGGAGTGGAAGAAATTCGAGAGGAAGCGATCGGGGACACCCACCGTCTGTCTGTGAGGAGGGAGGCGGCGGCTGGAGGCGGCGTGGCGGGAGGTCTAGGGTTTTTTGTCGGAGCGAGTGAGAGGGGGAGCGCGTGTGGAAGGGGACGCAAAGTTTATCCGCGGCCAGTGAAACGCCGTGTCAGGGCTCGGGGGCGGTTCCGCCTCGCGGATCCTGGACGGGTTACGGATAATTGCTCGTGATCCCTTACCCGATTTGCTTAATTATGGGCCGGGCGAACAGCGGTCCGGACCAAACCGGCCCATCACGTAATGGAACGAGACAGTCTATTTGGTCGGAAAGGCGATGTGAGCTTAACGGTTTTTCTTTGGAACTCCGTGCAGTGTGATGAACTGATAATTATGGAACGCCAGATGATGTTCAGGCCCATGAACGGGACAACTACTTATCAGGGTTCCTCGATCAGAAAGAAACTTTAAGATTGTTCCCGGGGGTGCTTTATCTCATGACTAAACTTTAGCCTATGTCACGTCGCATGTTTAGATATTAATTAGGAGAATTAAATATGAGCTAATTATAAAACTAATTACATAAGTTTAGCTAATTCGCGAGACGAATCTATTAAGCCTAATCAAGCATTGATTAACACATGTTTACTGTAGCATCACATGAGTTAATCATGGGTTAATTAGGTTTATCGATTCGTCTCACGAATTAGCCACACTTATGCAATTGGCGGTTGTGGACTGGTGAGGTTGTCGACGATCTCTAAAGTCTGAACTTGTTTGACTCGAGCGGGTTGGGTTGGTTCGCCGCCTCGCTGGAGGTGATAAATATCCTAGCATGCCAATGCCATGTAGACCCACACCACGTAGAGGCTTGTACTTTTTAAGAATATGGAAAAATATTGTTTTTCATCACAGAATCAGACTAAAATTATTACAAGAGTCACCATCATCCTCACTCAGCTCAATCACGATCAAGAATGGATATATAATTTTGCAGGGCAACCCATAAAATTAAACCTCTATACGGATTTGTAGGCTATCCCACTTACCTCCCTACTTCTGATTCAACCCACGTCCTCGTTTGCTTTATTTAAAAAATAAATAAAGATTAGAGGTACAAAAGGATATTCATTGAGAGCTTACAAGTGCATCGCACATAAAATTTGGTTTATTTATTTTAAAATAAAGATTAAAGGTATAAAAAGAATATTCATTGAGAGATTACAACTGCATCGCACATAAAATAGATTAGAAGCTCTAAAGCATCACAATAACAAGGGCAAGACATAATTTCCCTAAAAAAAACAAGGACAAGACATAAAGATGTAGATGTAGCGCTCCCAACAAAAGAACATATGTAATTGATGATGATTTGTAGTCATGGATGGACAAAACATAAATACAATCGAGGATTTAATCAATCTTATGTTCCATCAAATATATACAGAACACTAATATTTACGATGTGTAATAAGTATTATTAGATTAATCATGAAATGTATATTTCTTTAATAAACCTATTTTGGGGATACATATGTTGAAATTGGTTTCAATAAACTTAGTATAACTTGAGATTGATTTACTACTCGAAAAACAAGATTTGTATTTTTTGGATGGAGGGAATATGTATGCTAGTCTGTGATGAGCCTTGAATTTGGTGAGATTACGTACTCCATTCCTTATACTAATATTAATTATTAGCTTGTTAGGAATACCATGGTGATGAATCAAAGTATAAATAAAAAATGAGTGGGAAAATGATGAAGATGGACTAAACCGTGCTCACGTTAAAAAAAGAGAGAGAACCCACAGACGATTGATGTATAGTCAAAGCTCAAACAACTACTTAGTACATAACCGTTCCTTGCATTACCCCTCGCAAATGAGCTAAGTTTATTTATTTAATTTATGTTACATATGGTATTATCTCACTCACAAAATAGAGTATATATAAGTGTATTTACTACACAAAGCCTTATTGATATCTTTTTTATGTTTGTATACGTACACACCATGTACCCGCGGGGCAAAATATGCCAAGTGTAGATTTGATATTCCACAATCAACAATTCAACACCAGCGTCAACTAGTGTATCAGGCAATTAATAGCAAGGGCATTTCACATATGACGTGGATGACCTGCATGTTTACGCCAGAACCATCTCTAGCTCCAGCACAGACTGTGCAGTCCTGTCCGCCCCGGGGCGATTCTTGACCGGGTAGTAGGTATCCAAGGCGATGCCGCACTTGCCCGTGGGCGCGGCCACGTTGCGCCTCATGCGGATGTAGCCGGCCTCGCCCCAGTAGGTGCCCCACGAGTTCTTCATGATCCAGTAATCCTTGTCATTCTCGCTGCCATAGCCCACCGCTGTGACGCCGTGGGTCTAGCTTCGTCCCACATACGCCGTCGAAGACACCCTGTTGTGTGAGCGTGCGAGGGTAGAAATAAAGTTGAGGGCAGGGAAGGGGCAAAGTTGCTAGGCTGTTTCGAATGAGTTTCCCAAAATACATTTTTAAATAAATAAACAAATGGCCTATATGCATGCATGTTGTTTCCCTAGTCGTGGCATGCATTATAAGCGACGTTTTTTATTTTTACCGATTTATAGAGCTGGAACGAACGGCCGCCAGCCTCGATGGCGACGCTAACAGGCTGATTGGCCACCGCCGCCTGTAACGCCTTCTCATTGTTGGCTGGCAACACCCTCTTGTACGAACTTATGGACACAACCTTCTTCTTTATCTACATAACAAAACATGTACAAATATCCATCACCATCGACGCAGTGAGCAGGTTAGGTGTTCACGCAAATTTACTGCAGAAACAGAAACTTAATTACTTATCATGACAGTACCGTACCGACCTTGTTGGCATCACAAGTGCCGTCACGTCCGGTGAAGGGGTAGTCGGCCTCGGTGTCGATCCCGCCATTGCTGATAACCCACTGGAAAGCGTAATCCATGCGTCCGCCGCTGCAGCCATGGCTCTTGTGATCGCAGTCGATCAGCTCCTGCTCCGACAACTCCACGAGCTTACCTGTCACGATCTTGCTGATGCCCTCCATTGCCGCCACTGCCGAGAATGCCCAGCACCCACCTGCGCGCATCTCTCAGGGACGCAAAGATCATCCATCAGTCAAATACATACCTAGCTCCATATTCTTACCGGAGATGAGAACTTCATAGCTCGATCGAGCTATGGAGCAACGACGAGCCGACGATCGTACGTGTTTACGGACCGCATGCGACTGGGTTCCTGACGGTGGTGACGGCGCCGCTCTTGCGCCAGTCGACGGCGGCTGGGACTGCCTGCGGCTCGCCAGCGCTGTGCAGGTCGAAGCGGATGCTCCGCCCGTCGGCGGCGTCGTCTGCCGTCGTGTCGTTGCGGCGGCTCTGCTGGAAGCCGAGGACGCGGCCGCGGAACTCCTCCAGGGTGAGGTCGGCGAAGGGGGTGAGGCCGAGGCGGAAGCCGTGGAGCCCCAGGTCGGCCTCGGCGTTGTGGGCGTCGATGTAGCGGAGGTTGTCGCGGAACACCTCCAGACGCAGGAGGTCATCGTCGTTGCCGCGCGGCGGCCACGGCGGGTGCTTTGACTTCCACGCCTCGTACAGCTGCCGCACCTCCTCGTCCACCCGCTCCCACGGCGCCGCCGAGTGGATGCTGCGGGGCGCAGCCGAGACGTCGACGGCGGCCAGTGCCACGGCCAATGCCACCGCGAGCATTGTGGCCGCCATCGCCGTGGGCGCAGGGGAGCGTGCTGGATGCATGGGATGCATGGGCGCTCGAGAGCCGGACTGGTCTCAACTCTCAAGTCTCGAGACAAGTGCTCTCAACTCTCAAGTCGAGACAAGTGCTCTCAACTCTCAAGTCTCGAGACAAGTGCTCTCAACTCTCAAGTCTCGGTGCCTCAGCCTGTGAAGCGAAAGGGTCAATTTATAGCCACGCGGGACGCCAAGTGGACCATCCGGGCCCACCCACGGCGCCAACCAACAACCGTTGACGCGATTTGTAGAGATAAGCACCACTAGAGCTACGAGTCTACGCCGATGCTTGTTTTGGCACGGTTTCTAGTTAGTTTTTTTAAGTAAAAATAAATTACACTATCATTTTCTAAAATATTAAACAATTTTTATCTAGATCCCAAACTATAAAATTGCATATCTAGGTCCTAAACTATTTAAGTATATCATCCAGGTCCAAAACAGCCACGTCACAGTCCATTAATTAACGTGACGCTCGCATGAAATTGACATGTGGGTCCATAGCTTATAATTACAGGGACAGTGCCTAAACTATCATGCGATCCTCACATAGATCCTAAACTATAAAATTATCCATTTCGGTCCTTAATCTGCCAATATAGTTGGATCAAGGGACGCGCCAGGGCAGGCATTGTTGTCAAGTGTGTGCTAAAACACCTCACTCACTCATCGTGAATTGGTGACATGGAACAACCGGTCAGCAACAAGTTCGCGGGTATGTTGGGCAGTTTTTCCATGTCACCGTAGCGAGTGATGTGTCTTACCACACACTTGACGATAGCGCGTGTCAGTATGTCGCCCGGTCCAACCATATTGGCAGATGGCATCAATACATTTCTCTCCAAGATAAGATGAAAAGCAGACAATAAGAAGTTCAATGGAAAGCAAAGGCTCGGAAACCTGTCCGGCAATTCACACGACGATGAATGAAGCGTGAAGAGGTTTCTTTAGACAAGGACTATATTAGTTTAATAGATTATGAGGGACCCAAATGAGTAATTTTATAGTTTGGGACCTAGATGAGAATCACATGATAGTTTACACCATCCCTATAATTATGAGTTATGGACCCACATGTAGATTCCACGTTGGAGCGCCATGTCAGCTAATGGATTGTGACATGGCTGTTTTACACAAATCCTTACGGACATCTTATTTACGTCCGTACACATCACACGTGGGATAAAAGGTGCAAAGTCTAAACTTGATATTCCACGGTCAACACCAGCATCAACTAGTGTATCAGGCTATCAATAGCAAGAGCGAATCCATATATGATGTGGATGGCCTGCATATCTACGCAAGGACCACATATGTAGTTCCAGCACAGATCGACTGTGCGGTCCTGTTTGCCCTGGGGCGATTCTTGCTCGGGTAGTACGTATCCATGGTGATGCCGCACTTGCCCATGGCCATGGGCACGTTGCGCCTCATGCAGATGTAGCTGGCCTCACCCCAGCTAGCGCTCCACGAGTTCTTCACGATCCAGTAGTCCTTGCTGTTCTCGTTATAGTATAGCCCACCGCTATGACGCCGTGGTCTAGCTTCATCCCGGATACGTCGTCGAAGACACCCTGTTGTGTGTGTGTGTGTGAGCGTACAAATGAAGTGTGGGGGTGGGGGCAAAGTTCTTCTGTTGTTTTGAATGAGATTTAAAAAATGCATTTTTTAAATAAATGGCCCAGATGAGTAATTTTATAGTTTGGTAAAAATCACATGATAGTTTAGACGGTTCCTATAATTATGAGCTATGGACCCACATGTTGGTTTCACGCTGGAACGCCACGTCGGCTAATGAACAGTGACATGACTATTTTGCACCCGGATGACATACTTAAGTAGTTTAGCAACTTAATCTGTAATTTCATGGTTTGAGGACCTGGATGAGAATCGTGTAATACTTTATGGACCACCGGTGTAATTTACTCTTAATTTTAGTTGCAATAGAGAAAAGACAGGGATCTATGTCAAACTTAAAGAATATTTATATAGAAGATATAACTGGATAACTCGCTCGAATGCCAAACCAAGTCCAGATCCAAAGTATCATTCTGTCTGATCTTCAATTATCATTCATATATATTCCATGTGATAGTAAAATAATAACAATAATAAGATCTTTTCTATCTCTCGTGAGTGACAGGCAATCACCCGACTTCTATTGGAGTCCTATAGCATAGCAATCTACACGATCCTGTCATACTAGTAAGAATCATATATATATATATACACACACACACACACACAAGTGGGTTTCATTAAATTCCTTTAACTTAATGCACAAGCATAAATTAAAGTGCAGAATAATAGGGGTTATGAACCGGGCCTTGCTTGGGTAAGATATAACCAAAAGTTAGCATCCCATTGTGGCGACACGATCACCAATGCACCATCTTTTCTGCTACTCCTATCGTCTTCATGGTCCATCATTGTTCCTATTAGGATATACGTGGATGCAACGTATAGATGTAAATAATCAACGACAACCGAAACTCTTAGAAATTCGATCACGCCTAACAAGCTAACGAGATAGCCCTAGCGTGCTAGTCTATGTATCCATGTCGTCAAGTAAGGCTCATTCCTGAAAAATGTTTTCGTTCTACAAACCCCCTAATTAGTTTTGATATTTGATTGATTAAATATATATTTTCGTATAAGTGCTCATTTAGTTACCTTAACAAACTAAATCCTATGGAGCTACAAAAATTATAGTGAGCACCTAATATTGCTAGGAATCTACTGTAAAAATTTCAGAGCCAACACTATCACCAATTTATCACAACAATTCCTATAAGTTTATATTTTGATAATATTAAGTATCTCAAATTAATTATATAGCTTCTAAGAATATTATAAAACTATGCGAACAAAATATACTGGCAGATAGATCATGATTTTAGGATCCTAACAAAATTTGTTTTACTATTTTTAGACGTCAATGCGATTTTATAATATTTACCAGAGATCCGCTCAGAAATAACATTAACAATCTATTTCTAATTCCTTCAAAAAAAAGAAAAGCCAAACCCACGGCGGAGACCGGTGGCCCACCAGGCACGCCCGCGGCCGGCTACGGCCCACGTGGAGCCGAGGGCCCAAGCGGCCGGAGCACCGGCCAACAGCCCAAGTGGCCCAGCAGACCCCCGCTCCCCATGCACTTTTTGCGAAACCACCCCTGAACTTTCTCGAAACTAACCCACAGTATAAGAAAACTATTCATGTGAGTCACAGTTTTGCATTGGGAACCCTAGACTTGTTTCTATTCTCACCCGAGGTCCTTCTCTTGAATCAGAGCAGAGCAGCGAGCAGGGGAGGCAGTGCGCCGGCCGATTCCCGGCTGAAGGGGTGGCTCGCCGGCGGGCGGTGTTGTCACGGAGGCCGCGGTAGCCACCCGCACGCGCCTAGGTAGGATGTCGCTCGCCTAGAGGTGGCCCGCGGTGGCGTGGCCGCGCGCACGCATAGGAGAGGCGGTGGCGGCAATCTCCGACTCGGCCAAGGTGCGCTAGGCGGAGAGGAGGAATAGGCGGAGGCGGTGGTGGTGGCGGCTTGGCTGGGCGTAGCCGGCAATGGCCTGGCCACGCGCGCGGTGGCTACGGCAAGCGGCTACACGACGGCGGTGCACAATCGGCGGCCCCCGGCCGACAGCAGCGCGGCTATGGCGGGGACAGCGGCACGGCTCAGCAAGGACCGGCCGGAGGCACGGGAGTGGCGGCAAGAGCAGGGGAAGGAGGTGGCTGTGGGAGCCTCCTGGCCATGGCGGCCATGCCATGCTATGGGTGGCAGAGCAAGGGAGAACGCGAGGGGAGGCAGAGAGGAAAGTAGGCAGCAGCGGCACAATCCTCTCCTCATTAACGCGTGCGTCGGACAGGGACGAGGTAGGTGAGATGAGTGGCTGAGAGCGAGCGCTGCCATGACCGAACGGCAACGGACAAGAGCACCTCCCTGCACGCGCGCTCGGACGGCATTACGATCGACAGCAGCCACGCATGTTTTTAAAGCGAACGAAAAACTGCTAACGATCACGATTAAGGTTCAACTAATTCCACGACTCTAAAGTTGATCTTATCAGCCATCTAACGGAGCAATCCGCACAACAAAAGGACCACCCGAGAGGAAGATAGGAGGATGCCAAGATGGGTTCGTCAAGCTGGGCGCTGGTTCGTGAACCCAACAGTAATTCACGGTCCGCAGCACGTTCTAACGAAGTTAGGCAATTTCTACGAGTGCGTGACACCCATCGCCACCTCGGCCTATACCGTTCTCAAGTGCTCATTTCGACGCAACTGACGGTGCAAAAACATGGAGTTGGTGTTTAGGAAATTTTGTGGATATTTAAATGTCGAAGTAGCATTGTCTATCATCTTTTCAGACTTCAAAGGAATTCAAGGTCCAGATAGAACTAAGACTCCCTAGCACTTTGCCGTAATTTTTGCAAGGTCTAAACCTCGACGATTTCAACTAACAAACATTGCATGACATAGCCCATACTCCATACTAACCCACGGGAGCAAAACATTTGAACACCTCTTAATTATTTTGCTTAATATAAATAGTTAAAAATAGCATCCTAACTAAAATTTCAACTTCCTACTGATTCACGAAAGGTCTAGTTTAAATGTCGGATTCAATTTCTGAGCTATCAGATATACTATTGAACAACTTTTATTCACCAAAACAAGAGTTGCATTTTCATCTATTAAACTTGTGCTCCAAATTTTATCCAAGTACTAAATACAAGTTATATTTTATTTTGTTTATAAAAATTGCTTTCGTGCGGATGTTTAAAACTATTTATTCTACTCTTCGCGTTAGGATTTTTTATTAACACATATAGGTATTTACGTAACTAACCCACTATTGTCGGATACCATAAAAAGGGGTACCCTAAGCAAGAACCAAAAAAAATTGCTTAGACTTTGTAAATATCAAAGCTAAGAGACAACTACGAGGCCTCGGTCGATTCTCCGATTCGCCCGAGGCCCACGCCGAAAGGCCTCGGACGAGGTACCAACTCTCTGCCTCACCCGAGGCCCCCTCGCCCGAGGCCTCGGACGAGGTACCGATTCTCCGCCTCGCCCGAGGCCCCGCCCGAAAGGCCTCAGACGAGGTATCGATTCCCCGATTCGCTCGAGGCCCCACACCACGAGGCCTCAGACGAACTCTCAGTTACCGACTCGCTCGAGGCCGGCTCGGCATCGACCCCATCACCGCCACCTTAACCAATTTCCCTGATAAGATGTCCCATCCAACCAACACGTCCAACCACTCCCACAACGTCAGCCGCACGACAGCGCAGTACAGCAGAGTGGCCGACGGAACGGGAGTCACATCAGCGCCCTGCCATCCGAGACAGGATGGGGCAGGGGTTACCGGCCACTGTGCTCGGCACTGTGCCCACGACTGACACCCATGTGGCACTGTGCTACCTAACCCCACCTGCTCCAAGGACAGCGCGGCGTGGAGAGTCAAGTACAGGTCCCTGTAGCCTCGGAATCAACAAACAAGACCAACCGCTCCCTCCGAGCCTCGGCTATCCGTTTCTAGGCTCCTGTAGCCTCGGTACTGGTGCCTGCCGAGCCCCCCACGACGGTTCAGCCTCTGCATCGACTGGGCCTCGGTTCTCTACGTTGTCAACACTCTGGCCTCGGCACGTCGCCCACAGAACGCACCATACCCTACGTCATGTTGTAGGAGCTCCCACGTCGCGCATAGGGCCGAGCTCCTGTGTCCTCGGAGTCAGCACACCCATGCCATCGCATCAACCCGGCCTCGGGACTCTGCGCCGGTCCGACATACAGCGACCAGCACGCCTCCAACAGAAGAAGGTACACCTGCCACCATAGGAGCTCCCACGTTGCGCAAAACCAGGCGTGATCGGCGCGTCGCTCCAGAGTACCAAGGACAGGACCGCTCCATCGACCATACCACCATAGTAACGAGCTGCAGGGCTCGGACATACCGCCTCCGCCCACAAAACACCATGTAGCGAACACATGTATCCCCCCTGTCCCCCCTTCAACTATAAAAGGGAGTGACCGGGGCCGTTTCTAGGGGGGCACACACCCAACACACTCACGGAGACATCGCTTAGATAGACACACATGCAAGCAACGAGCAACACTCTGTAATATGCACGCTCCCTCCTTGCAAGAGATCAACATCTCAAGCAACCCATGCCGCTCTACGCAGAGACCTGGGACTAACTCCCTCTCTCGCCCTGCTTGTAAACCCCTACTACAAGCACCTCGGTGCAAGGAATACGAGATCGCTCTCCCATACTGAACGTAGGGCACCTATTGCCTGAACCAGTATAAACCTTGTGTCTCTTTGCATCACCATCCGGGATAGGAACACTTAGTATATTTTCACTCGTTGGTTGAGGACCCGCCGGTCCAAAACACCGATAGTTGGCGCGCCAGGTAGGGGACATACTGTGTGTTAGCTTAATCATCCCAACAAGTTCCGGATGGCAGACCCCGTGCGACCACTGCGTCTCGGCATGGTGATTTGGTTCGGGAGCCTAGAGTTCATATCTCTAGGACACAAGTACGACCTAGTACTCCTCCCATGCAGAGCCCCGTTGATCGACGATGGCATCACGCACCAGCAGCCCAGGCGCGGGCGGCGCTCGGGCCGCCGCTCTCGTCGCGCTCGCCAAGCACGACGTGAGCAGAACCACCCTAACACCGCGCAAGTTCAGGGCAACGCTCTGCCCCACCAGTTTCCCACACCCGGCTGTTGGTACGCCGCCTAGAAGACAAGTTCGATGGCCTCGAGTTCAACCACATTGCGCGAATATTCAACGAGGACACGGACAAACTGGCAAAGATGGCATCGGCACGGGCTCCGCTCCCCCCGAACATCTTCGCCAGAGACCTCCACAAGCCCTTGGTCAGCTACGCCTCAGCGGCAGAGGAGGGCCCACCGGCCGAGCCCACCATAGGGCCCGAGGCCCCCTCTACCACCGAGACCCCGGTAGCCGAGCCCGAGGCCATGGAAATCGATGTAGGGCCTCCCGTGGCTGACCAGGGTATGGACTGACGGGTCCCACTCCTTGATTGCCTCATTCGAGGAGTGCTTCCTGTGGACAAGACCGAGGTCCAATGGCTTGCGCGACGAGCCAAAGCTTACGTCCTCAACAACAGCGAGTTGTACAAGTGAAGCCCATCTGGTGTGCTCTAGCGGTGCATCACCACCGAGGCAGGCCAAGCCCTACTTTAGGACTTGCACGCAGGAGCCTACGGGCACCATGCTGTGCCTCAAACACTCGTCGGAAACGCCTTCCGCCAAGGATTCTACTGGCCAACGGCGGTTGCTGACGCCACAAAGCTGGTACGCTCCTATGAGGGATGCCAGTACTATGCATGACAGACGCACCTCCCGGCCCAAGCCCTCCAAACCATCCCCATCACGTGGCTGTTCGCCGTGTGGGGACTGGACATGGTTGGGCCTCTGCAGAAAGCCCTCGGGGGCTACACCCACTTGTTGGTAGCTATTGATGAGTTCTCCATGTGGATCGAGGCTCGTCCGATCACCCGAATCAAATCCGAGCAAGCAGTGTTGTTCTTCACTGATATCATCCACAGGTTCGGGTTTCGAATACCATCATCACCGACAATGGGACACAATTCACCAGCCACAAGTTCCTGACGTTCTGCGACGACCACCACATCCGTGTGGTCTGGTCAGCCATAGGACACCCTAGGACAAACAGCCAAGTAGAACGTGCCAACGGCATGATCCTACAGGGCCTCAAGCCAAGAATACACAACCAATTGAAGAAATTTGGCAAGAAATGGCTTGCCGAACTCCCATCAGTCATCTGGAGCCTAAGGAACACTCCGAGCCAAGCCACGGGGTTCACACCGTTCTTCCTGGTCTATGGAGCCAAGGCCATCCTCCCCACGGACTTGGAGTACGGTTCCCCAAGGCTACATGCCTACAACGAGCAAAGCAACCGCACTGCCCGCGAGGACACCCTCGACCAACTGGAGGAAGCCCGAGATGTTGCGCTGCTACATTCGGCCAAGTACCAGCAAGCCCTACGACGCTATCAAGCCCGGCGCATTTGGAGCTGAGACATGAAGGTGGGTGACCTGGTGCTGAGACTAAGGCAGAGCAACAAGGGCCGCCACAAGCTGACCCCGCCATGGGAAGGGCCGTACTTTGTCACCCAAGTGCTAAAACCCGGGACCTACAAGCTAGCCAACAAGAAGGCCAAAATCCTCACCAACACTTGGAACATAGAACAGCTACGTCGTTTGTACCCTTAAATTTCCAAGCATTATATACATTGTTTCTCAAAATACATTAAAGAAAGCGTTCTTTAGTTCTAATTTTTCGAGAAATCCCCCGAGCTCATCGATGGGGGATCGGCGTTACGATAACGCTATAAGGGAGACTCGGCTCCACCTCGGCGAGAGGTGCCAGCCATGAGGCTTGAACAAGACTTAGCTCTGCCTCTGCAGAACCGAGCCTCCCTCGAGGGCTAAAATGGGGGGGACCCCCTAAGTCCTAGGATCCATTTTTCAATCGTTTTTTGAAAAAATTTCTACGCCAAACTCTCTCGCGTACTCTGACAAGTCGATTGTAAAAAACCTAAGGACCGAAAGTTCGCCTCGAGGCCAAAAGGTCGGCCGAGCCGTGAGACTGCCTACGCCTCTAGGCTACGGCAACTCCCTCACCACCTTTCGCCCGTAGGGCAGCTTAGGCTCCGAGGAAGTTTTTGCAAAGGACTTGTCTAGAAACGAGACAGAGGGCAGAGGCTCGGAAATACAATAAAAAACGATTAAAAAAGTGTATACACACGAGTACTTTAAAAGGCCTCGATGGCCACAAGCGTTATGATACGGTAACATAAGTCCTAATCTGTTTACATGACCCCTTTGGCCCAGGTCAAAACTCAGGGTCGCCAGCGTCGGCGGACGGCGTGGGAGGAACCACCTCCTCTTCAAACAAACTAGCCAACACCGTGCCAGGGGCCTCAGCCACCTCCTCCAGCTTCATGACCTCCTCATTGGCCTCCTCATCATCCTCAGCCACGACGTAACCGTCACTGACGGCCGTGAGGTCGATGCCGGCATAGCGCGAGGAGACGACGGCCAGGGCGCGCTTGACGCCCGTATGCAGCGCCCCCCAAAGCCGCTCCCAGACTCGGCTGCTCAGCACGGTCAGGCGGCTCCTGAGGGAGCTGCCCGGATCGACCCCCCGACCTCTAGGGCCTCGCAGGCGGTACGGATGGCGCTTTGCAGCGCGTTGTGCTCCCGGACCTCAGCCTCGAGCACCGACTACACTTCAACAGAGGCCTCGACTGCCCGGGAGACCTCCTTCTCTAGCTCTATGCCCAGATAGGTGGGATGGGGTTAAGAACGAAAGAAAAACAAATAAAATAAGGGGCGCGGTTTAACAGGACTCGCCCTCGGACGTTTTCTTCCAGGATAAGGCCTCGACCCAGGAGGCCTCGGCAACCTTGAGGGCCTCTGCCAGGGCACCCTTCGTTAGCAGATGCGCGCCCTGCTCCGCACCCAGCTGCCCAATAGTGGCCTTGGCGGAGGCCATCGCTTCTTCAGCCCGAGACCTGAAGGAGTCCCGCTCGTCGGCCACCCGGGTCAGCTCCTCCTCCAACTCCTGAATCCACGCCGACAAAGGGGCTACCTGCTCCCGAGCCATGGCCGCCTCGGCCTTCATATCAACACAGTGAAGGCGGAGGTCCTCCACCTCCGCGCTCCACGCCGATAGGAGCTCATTGGCACCGGCAAGCAGATCCGTCTATTGCCAGAGCTGGTCCCAGACATCCCTCTCCTACCGGAGGAATATCGACTTTCCGAGGGACCGGGCCTCGAGCTCCTAGGTAGGCAAAACAGGGGTCTAAGTACCGCAAGAAAACTCGGAAAAAGATGACACAGCACCGGGAAAGAAATCGCGCACCTGGGCAACCCCGGGCAGATCCTCAGCCATGACGGACAGCGCTGTCCGCAGCGACCGCTCCGCCAGCTTGCAAAATTGCTCGAAGGAGCCCCATCACCCCCTCGACCGTGTCCTCAAGGGCGAACAGAGGCTCCCCCTCAGGGTTGTCCTAGCTCCACCACCAGACACGCGAGTGATCCCACCCAGGGCTCGGGTCAGACCCAGACAAGGGCTGAGCTCCCCTCGGCAGGAGTCGGGACTGGTTGCTCCGCGGTGCTGGCCGCCTCGGCATCCGCCACCCCCTTCCCCCGGGAAGTATCGGCGAAGGAGATTGTCTGAACCGCCTGGGCGCTCTCCTGCCATGGCGGCAGGTCTTGGACTAGGGGCGGTACCGAGGCTTGCTCCGCCTCCACCGCCGCATCCTAGGCCGCCTGCTCTGCCGCGCTCGTCTCCACCACCTCGGCCTCGGTGGTCCCGAGAGCCCTGGCGTTCGCCACCTCGACTTCAGGAGCCCTGGCCTCGGCCACCTTGGCCTCAGAGGTCCTGGGTGCACCTCCACCGCCTGCTCCGTGGCCGCCTCGGAAGACTCTCCTTGGGCGACTGGCTCCGTCGGGTCGGCCCTCGCCGACGCCGCGCCACGCTGTATGGCGGCCTGTGCCTCCACCACCCATTGAGCGAGGGAGCTGGTGCTCACCTTGAGCGCCTTACGTGGCGCCAGGGCAGGCGCCTCTGCCTAACGCTTCCGACTGAACGCAAGAGCACTCGCAAGGTCAGCATACGACCAAGGGGCAAGCGGGAGACGCTACAAATTCCACTGACAAAACACTCACCTCGAACGGGGACACAACCGCTTCGGCACTGCGCCCCTCGTCCTCTGCAATGGTGGTGGCGGCGGCTGTGGTACGACCTCCGTGTCCGCCGGTGCCGGTCGGTCCTTGCTCAACTCCAACGCTCCCTCGTTCCTTTGTGGAGGCGGTTGAATCGCCCCCGCCGTCGCCCACTCCGCCTCCTCCATCAGGTCCCTCGGGCTGACGGCACGCTTCCCCGACGCCCGTGCCTCGGGCGTGTTGGCCTCGGCCCCAGGGCGGGCAGTCGCTAGCCCCGAGACACACTCTCGTCCTCCTCCTAGAGACATCAGGCCGCTTGCTGACGCCCCAGGCACCACTTCCCTGACATCGGGGAGGTGGTCTAGGGGACCCCACCCCACCTCGACCTCATCGTCATCATCGCTCGAAGGGTCCAGCGACGACGATGACGGAGATGGCTCTTCCGGGAGACCGTCGCACCTCTATTGCCGGCGACGTTTCTCTAGCTCCTCGCTCTCAAGGATCTTCCTGTTGCGCCTTGCCTCCTTGGCGTCCTTCCACTTCTTGCACACCTCAGCGTATGCCCTATTCTTGGCTCGCCGCCCCGCGCCCTTTGGAATGGGCGGCGGGGAGGCTCGCACATCCCTCATCCCCTACTAGGATGGCAAACGCAATAAGGGAACAGGAAAATGCAAGGAGCAAGAAGGCCTCAGAGGCTGCAGCAGCGCGTGACTCACCAGAGCGATGTACCCCCACGATGGGCGCATTAGGAATGGGGACAGACCACCGCTCTTCATCCACCCATCCACCGTCTCTTTCACCCGACGTAGAATCTCCTCGTCGGAGAGGGCGACGGCGAACAACTAGATGCCATCGATCGGCTCGTCCGTTGTCATCTCGAATAGGAGCCGCTGCCGAGCCATCAGCGGCAGCACCCTCCGGTGATGGAAGGCCTCCACGACACACGGCCAGAAGGCCGTGGTGCAGTGACCTCTCCAAGCGCCTCGAGAAGCGGTCTGCGGCTTGGGCTGGTCACCAACAGACGCCGCATACCTCCTTCTCTCTACTGGCTCTCCACGATTTCGCCTGCAGATAGGGGGAAACCCGCCGTCATCATTGCGGAGGTAGAACCAGCTGTTGTACCAGCCATGGTTGGATGATGCGAGCTAGGCCGGGATGTAGAGGTGCTGCCGGTCTTGGCGCACTTGGAGAGTGCAGCCGCCGGCCCTCATCGCCTTTCTTGTGCCTGTCATGCCCGTCGGCTTGGTGGTGAGCCCCACGGAAGAGGTGGAGCCACAGCTCCTAGTGGGGGGCAATGCCCAGGTATCCCTCGCAGACGACGACGAAGATGGCCACCTGCACAATGGAGTTGGGGTTGAAGTTGTGAAGCTCCATGCCGTAGTAATGCGGGAGCGCCCGCGTGAACCGGTCCGCCGGCATGCCGAGGCCATGCTCATAGAAGGACACGAAGCTCACAATGTAGCCATCACGTGGCCTCGGCTCCAGCTCGCTCCCCGGAGCAATCCACTCCGGCCTGATGGGGTCAGTGACCGAGCGAAGGAGACCATCGTCGACGAGCGACTGCAGCATCTCCTCTGACACGTTAGATGGACCCCAAGGATCCGCCCCATGGACAACAACGCCGCCAGCCATGAGTGCAGTGGAGAACGCGACTACAATGGTAACACGTGCTCTCTATCTCTCTCTCTTCTCCTCCCCCTTCTCCCTTCTTCTCCCCGGCACTCTCTTCCGCTGTCCTAGACAACCGCTCGAGTGCAGAAAGCGCGAGTGTAGGCGGAAAAGGTAAGGAGGGGCAGGGGCGTGGCTCGTCACATATTTATAAGGGAGGGAAGAGGGTGAAACGGTCGGGCGACGAAACCGGGAAAGGTAATTTTCCTAGATCTAGCGCAGTTAATGCGGATCCGATTAAACCGCCCACGCGTCCATCTTTTTCTCATTAACCGCGCGCGCACAGTAACATCCCATCCGCAGACATCACGTCGCATCCGACCACAGCAACGACAAGCGCCGTTCCGTCTCCCCGAGAAACCGCCTCAAAAGGCACACCTACCGTTGTCAGCCGATGGGAGGAGAATGTCCCCCAACCGATTCCTTTTAGGCTAAGGAACTGGGCACCGAGCCCGCTACGGTCCAGGGGTTTGAAGGCTGGGGCCCCGAGGGTCTCGACAGCCGCCCCAGGACAAACAGAGTCAGGGATGACTATGGGTGAGCCCGTACATGGCCAAGGCCCAAGCAAGCGATTACTTAGGATGCCCTAAGTCGTGTCCGAGACCAGCAGGGAGGTCTCTGAATGGGATCCCACCGTAGGGAGGCACCGAGCCCCTGGGGCCAATCGAGCGGCCCTGGGACCCACTAGAGAAGCCCTCTAGTACTTTTGGAGCGCGTCTCTAGACCGCTAGCTGACCCCTATCGAATGGGGCACGGGCCTCCACTTGGACTTACCCGATAACAGCTCGCCGGAGGTGTCACTACTCGCGCCCACCGAGGGTAGCCTGGCATACTCCACCCCTCCTTCCGAACAAAAAGGATGCGTGAGGCCACACAAAAAAGACAGGGAAACTCTTGATCGCCCTCTTGCTCCGACCAGATGCTCGAGGGCTCCTCCTGCAACCAAACCGATTCCTTTCAGGCTAAGGAATTGGGCATCGAGCCCGCTACGGTCTAGGGGTTCGAAGGCTGGGCCCCCGAGGGTCTCAACAGCCGCCCCAGGACAAACAGAGTCAGTGATGACTATGGGCGAGCCCATACATGGCCGAGGCCCAAGCAAGCAATTGCTTGGGATGCCCTAAGTCGTGTCCGAGACCGGTAGGGAGGTCTCTGAATGGAATCCCATCGTAGGAAGGCACCGAGCCCCCGGGGCCAATCGAGTGGCCCTAGGACCCACTAGAGAAGCCCTATGGTACTTTTGGAGGGTGTCTCTGGACCACTAGCCGACCCCTATCGAATGGGGCACGGGCTCCACTTGGACTTACCCGATAACAGCTCGCCAGAGGTGTCACTGCTCGCGCCCATCGAGGGTAGCCTGGCATACTCCACCCCTCCTTCTGAATGAAAAGGATGCGCGAGGGCCGCACAAAAAAGACAGGGAAACTTCTGATCGCCCTCTTGCTCCGACCAGAGGCTCGGGGGCTCCTCCTGCAACCAAACCGATTCCTTTCATGCTAAAGAACTAGGCACCGAGCCCGCTACGGTCTAGGGGTTCGAAGGCTGGGCCCCCAAGGGTCTCGACAGCCGCCCTAGGACAAACAGAGTTAGGGATGACTATGGGCGAGCTTGTACATGGCCGAGGCCCAAGCAAACAATTGCTTGGGATGCCCTAAGTCGTGTCCGAGACCGGTAGGGAGGTCTCTGAATGGGATCCCACCGTAGGGAGGCACCGAGCCCCCGGGGCCAATCGAGTGGCCCTGGGACCCACTAGAGAAGCCCTCTGGTACTTTTGGAGCATGTCTCTGGAGCGCTAGCCGACCCCTATCGAATGGGGCATGGGCCTCCACTTGGACTTACCCGATAACAGCTCGTCGGAGGTGTCACTGCTCGCGCCCACCGAGGGTAGCCTGGCATACTCCACCCTTCCTTCTGAACGAAAAGGATGCGCGAGGGCTACACAAAAAAGACAGGGAAACTTCTGATCGCTCTCTTGCTCCGACCAGAGGCTCGGGGGCTCCTCCTACAACCAAACCAATTCCTTTCAGGCTAAGGAACTGGGCACCGAGCCCACTACGGTCCAGGGGTTCAAGGGCTGGGCCCCCGAGGGTCTCGATAGCCGCCCTAGGACAAATAGAGTCAGGGATGACTATGGGCGAGCCCGTACATGGCCGAGGCCCAAGCAAGCAATTGCTTGGGATGCCCTAAGTCGTGTCCGAGACCGACAGGGAGGTCTCTGAATGGGATCCCACCGTAGGGAGGCACCGAGCCCCCGGGGCCAATCGAGCGGCCCTGGGACCTACTAGAGAAGTCCTCTGGTACTTTTGGAGCGCGTCTCTGGACAGCCAGCCGACCCCTATTGAATGGGGCACGGGCCTCCACTTGGACTTACCCGATAATAGCTCACCGGAGGTGTCACTGCTCGCGCCCACCAAGGGTAGCCTGGCATACTCGACCCCTCCTTCCGAACAAAAAGGATGCGCGAGGGTCGCCCAAAAAAGACAGGGAAACTCCTGATCGCCCTCTTGCTCCGCGCAGAGGCTCGGGGGCTCTTCCTGCAACCAAGCCGAGACCCAGCGACCCAAACTCGCACTCGGGGGCTCGGCAAACACGATAAAAGCCCTCACTCAACAGTGAAAAAGCCCTTGGAGGAGTAAATCCACTCCTCCAGGGCCTCGGGGGCTACACCCGGTGGGTGCGCTCGCGCGCACCCACCGAGGCCTCGAGCACAAAACACAATCCCGATGGGAGTTGCTGCGAGCCAAGTCTCATCAAAACCTTAGGGAGAGTGCCCGCACTCCCCCTGAGGCTCGGGGGCTACTATCGGATACCATAAGAAGGGGTACCCTAAGCAAGAACAAAAAAATTGCTTAGACCTTGTAAATATCAAAGCCAAGAGACAACCACGAGGCATCGGCCGATTCTTTGATTCGCCTGAGGCCCCCTCGCCCGAGGCCTCGGACGAGGTATCGATTCTCCGCCTTGCCCGAGGCCCCGCCCGAAAGGCCTCGGACAAGATTCCGATTCCCCGATTCGCTCGAGGCCCCGCGCCACGAGTCCTCAGACGAACTCTCAGTTACCGACTCGCTCGAGGCCGGCTCGGCATCGACCCCATCACTGCCTCCTTGACCAATTTCCCTGACAGGATGTCCCATCCAACCAACACGTCCATCCACTCCCGCAACGTCAGTCGCACGACGGCGCAGTACAGCAGAGTGGCCGACGGAACGGGAGTCACATCAGCGCCCTGCCATCCGGGATAGGACGGGGCAGGGGTTACCAGCCGCTGTGCTTGGCACTGTGCCCACGACTGACACCCATGCAGCACTGTGCTACCTAACCCCACCTGCTCCAAGGACAGCGCGGCGTGGAGAGTCAAGTATAGGTCCCTGTAGCCTCGGAATCAACGGACAAGACCAACCGCTCCCTCCGAGCCTCGGCTATCCGCTTCCGGGCTCCTGTAGCCTCGGATCTGGTGCCTGCCGAGCCCCCCACGATGGTTCAGCCTCTGCATCGACTAGGCCTCGGTTCTCTATGTTGTCAACACTCTGGCCTCGGCACGTCGCCCGCAGAACGCACCATACCCTACGTCAGGCTGCAGGAGCTCCCACGTCGCGCATAGGGCCGAGCTCCTGTGTCCTGGGAGTCAGCACACCGTGCCATCGCATCAACCCGGCCTCAGCACTCCGCGCCGGTCAAACATACAACGACCAGCATGCCTCCAACAGAAGAAGGTACGCCTGCCACCACAGGAGCTCCCACGTCGCGCAAGACGAGGCGTGATCGGCGCGTCGCTCCAGAGTACCAAGGACAGGACCGCTCCATTGACCATACCGCCATAGTAACGACCTGCAGGGCTCGGACATACCGCCTCCACCCACAAAATGCCATGTAGCGAACATATGTATCGCCCCTGTCCCCCCTTCAACTATAAAAGGTAGTGACCGGGGCCGTTTCTTGGGGGCACACACCCAACACACTCACGGAGACATCGCTCAGATAGACACACATGCAAGCAACGAGCAACACTCTGTAATACGCACGCTCCGACCTTGCAAGAGATCAACATCTCAAGCAACCCACGCCGCTCTACGCAGAGACCTGGGACTAACTCCCTCTCTCGCCCTGCTTGTAAACCCCTACTACAAGCACCTCGGTGCAAGGAATACGAGATCGCTCTCCCAGACTGGACGTAGGGCACCTATTGCCTGAACCAGTATAAACCTTGTGTGTCTTTGCATCACCATCCGGGATAGGGACACGCAGTATATTTTCACTCGTTGGTTGAGGACCAGCCGGTCCGAAACACCGACAACTATATTTATAGATCTATCGCTCAGGCCATTATCTCCGTGCTTAGCGAGCTCGTAACACTAGAGGTGTTATAACCAACCCCCTAAAAAGAATCTCGTCCCGAGATTCGAAGTAAGAATCAGAAGAGGGGAAACATGATTGTATTTCGTAAATCTGGACTTACACAAAAGATTACACGACGTCGAACGCTAAATTACACTAGGATTTAAAGTTACATGGTTAAAAGCAACCTAGTACAACCAAAGCTTAATCTAGAAGTCGAGAAACAACAAGATAATGATTATCCAAAACATGGCGTATGACCAACATATCTAGAAACAGGAGACTGAGAAATCAAACATCGTGAACCCTAAGACCAAACTAACCAACGGTAGACTTGAACTTCCTCGAAAACCAGATCCCTTCTTCCTCTCAGATTACACAATCACCTCTGACTGGCAAACCTAGTTCCACAATGATGACTGGATCTCGTAGCTCTGCTTTGGATTCGAGGGGATGGGGATGAAGAAGAAGGGCAAGGTCCATGGGTATCTTATAGTGGTGAACGGAGGTGGGACGCAACGCACCGAAAGTGGAGGCGGCATGAATGGGATACACAGACGGTTCATGCTGTGGGGGATAAAGTCGGCCATGGTGCGCTTTCTGCGCGAGCGGCAGAGGGAGGATAAGGAGAGGAGAGGAGAAGGGTTCGTTCGACGAGGAAGGCGTGCGGCGGCCGTGTCCCCAAGAGAAGAAAAGGAGAGGGGAGGGGGGGTCCGGTACGGGAACGAGGATGTGGGATCGAGAGCCGACATGATGCCGAGAGAAAGGGGAAGCGCACAGTACACAAGGACGGCTTGTGATGAGCCTTGAATTTGGTGAAACTATACTAATATTAATTATTAGCTTGTTAGGAATACCATGGTGATGAATCAAAGTATAAATAAAAAATGAGTGGGAAAATGATGAAGATGGACTAACACATACTCACGTTAAAAAAAGAGAGAGAACCCACAGACGATTGATGTATAGTCAAAGCTCAAACAACTACTTAGTACATAACCGTTCCTTGCATTACCCCTCGCAAAAGAGCTAAGTTTATTTATTTAATTTATGTTACATATGGTATTATCTCACTCACAAAATAGAGTATATATAAGTGTATTTACTACGCAAAGCCTTATTGATATCTTTTTTATGTTCGTATACGTACACACCCATGTACACGCGGGGCAAAAGATGCCAAGTGTAGATTTGATATTCCACGATCAAGGATTCAACACCAGCGTCAACTAGTGTATCAGGCAATTAATAGCAAGGGGCATTTCACATATGACGTGGATGACCTGCATGTTTACGCCAGAACCATCTCTAGCTCCAGCACAGACTGTGCAGTCCTGTACGCCCTGGGGCGATTCTTGACCGGGTAGTAGGTATCCATGGCGATGCCGCACTTGCCCGTGGGCGTGGCCACGTTGCGCCTCATGCGGATGTAGCCGGCCTCGCCCCATCTGGTACCCCACGAGTTCTTCACGATCCAGTAATCCTTGTCATTCTCGCTGCCATAGCCCACCGCTGTGACGTCGTGGTCTAGCTTCGTCCCGCATACGCCGTCGAAGACACCCTGTTGTGTGAAAGTGCGAGGGTAGAAATAAAGTTGAGGGCCGGGGAAGGGGCAAAGTTGCTAGGCTGTTTCGAATGAGTTTCCCAAAATACATTTTTTGAATAAATAAACAAATGGCCTATATGCATGCATGTTGTTTCCCTAGTCGTGGCATGCATTATAAGCGACGTTTTATTTTTTTTATTTTTACCGATTTATAGAGCTGGAACGAACGGCCGCCGGCCTCGATGGCGACGCTGACAGGCTGATTGGCCACCGCCGCCTGTAACGCCTTCTCATTGTTGGCTGGCAACACCCTCTTGTACGAACTTATGGACACAACCTTCTTCTTTATCTACATAACAAAACATGTACAAATATCCGTCACCATCGACGCAGCGAGCAGGTTAGGTGTTCATGCAAATTTACTGCAGAAACCGAAACTTAATTACTTATCATGACAGTACCGTACCGACCTTGTTGGCATCACAAGTGCCGTCACGTCCGGTGAAGGGGTAGTCGGCCTCGGTGTCGATCCCGCCATTGCTGATAACCCACTGGAAAGCGTAATCCATGCGTCCGCCGCTGCAGCCATGGCTCTTGTGATCGCAGTCGATCAGCTCCTGCTCCGACAACTCCACGAGCTTACCTGTCACGATCTTGCTGATGCCCTCCATTGCCGCCACTGCCGAGAATGCCCAGCACCCACCTGCGCGCATCTCCCAGGGGCGCAAAGATCATCCATCAGTCAAATACATACCTAGCTCCATATTCTTACCGGAGATGAGAACTTCATAGCTCGATCGAGCTATGGAGCAACGACGAGCCGACGATCGTGTTTACGGACCGCATGTGCTTTGGTTCCTGACGCGGGTGACGGCGCCGCTCTTGCGCCAGTCGACGGCGGCTGGGACGGGCTGCGGCTCGCCAGCGCTGTTCAGGTCGAAGCGGGTGCTCCGCCCGTCGGCGGCGTCGTCTGCCGTCGTGTCGTTGCGGCGGCTCTGCTGGAAGCCGAGGACGCGGCCGCGGAACTCCTCCAGGGTGAGGTCGGCGAAGGGGGTGAGGCCGAGGCGGAAGCCGTGGAGCCCCAGGTCGGCCTCGGCGTTGTGGGCGTCGATGTAGCGGAGGTTGTCGCGGAACACCTCCAGCCGCAGGAGGTCGTCGTCGTTGCCGCGCGGCGGCCACGGCGGGTGCTTTGACTTCCACGCCTCGTACAGCTGCCGCACCTCCTCGTCCACCCGCTCCCACGGCGCCGCCGAGTGGATGCTGCGGGGCGCAGCCGAGACGTCGACGGCGGCCAGTGCCACGGCCAATGCCACCGCGAGCATTGTGGCCGCCATCGCCGTGGGCGCAGGGGAGCGTGCCGGATGCATGGGATGCATGGGCGCTCGAGAGCCGGACTGGTCTCAACTCTCAAGTCTCAAGACAAGTGCTGTCGTACGGTCGCGTGGGTCGGCTCGGTGCCTCAGCCTGTGAAGCGAAAGGGTCAATTTATAGCCACGCGGGACGACAAGTGGACCATCCGGGCCCACCCACGGCGCCAACCAGCAACCGTTGACGCGATTTGTAGAGATAAGCACCACTAGAGCTACGAGTCTACGGCGATGCTTGTTTTGGCACGGTTTCTAGTTAGTTTTTTTAAGTAAAAATAAATTACACTATCATTTCCTAAAATACTAGACAATTCTTATCTACATCCCCAAACTATGAAATTGCATATCTAGGTCCTGAACTATTTAAGTATGTCATCCAGGTCCAAAACAGCCACGTCACGGTCCATTAATTAACGTGACGCTCGCATGAAATTGACATGTGGGTCCATAGCTTATAATTACAGGGACGGTGCCTAAACTATCATGCGATCCCCACATAGGTCCTAAACCATAAAATTACCCATCTCGGTCCCTAATCTGCCAATATAGTTGGATCATGGGACGCGCCAGGGCAGGCATTGTTGTCAAGTGTGTGCTAAAACACCTCACTCACTCATTGTGAATTGGTGACATGGAACAACCGGTCAGCAACAACTTCGCGGGTATGTTGGCCAGTTGTTCCATGTCACCGTAGCGAGTGATGTATGTGTCTTACCACACACTTGACAACAGTGCGTGTCAGTATGTCGCCCGGTCCAACCTTATTGGTAGATGGCATCAATACATTTCTCTCCAAGATAAGATGAAAAGCAGACAATAAGAAGTCCAATGGCAAGCAAAGGCTCGGAAACCTGTTTGGCAATTCACACGACGATGAATGAAGCGTGAAGAGGTTTCTTCAGACAAGGACTACATTAGTTTAATAGATTATCAGGGACCAAAATGAGTAATTTTATATTTTGCGACCTAGGTGAGAATCACATGATAGTTTACACCATCCCTATAATTATGAGTTATGGACCCACATGTAGATTCCACGTTGGAGCGCCATGTCAGCTAACGGACTGTGACATGGCTGTTTTACACAAAGCCTTACTGACATCTTATTTACATCCGTACACATCACACGTGGGATAAAAGGTGCAAAGTCTAAACTTGATATTCCACAATCAACACCAGCGTCAACTAGTGTATCAGGCTATCAATAGCAAGAGGGAATCCATATATGATGTGGATGGCCTGCATACCTACGCTAGGACCACATATGTAGTTCCAGCACAGATCGACTGTGCGGTCCTATTCGCCCTGGGGCGATTCTTGCTCGGGTAGTACATATCCATGGTGATGCCGCACTTGCCCGTGGCCATGTGCACGTTGGGCCTCATGCAGATGTAGCCGGCCTCACCCCAGCTAGCGCTCCACGAGTTCTTCATGATCCAGTAGTCCTTGCTGTTCTCGCTATAGTATAGCCCACCGTTGTGACGCCGTGGTCTAGCTTCATCCCGCATACGTCGTCGAAGACACCCTGTTGTGTGTGTGTGTGTGTGAGCGTACAAATGAAGTGTGGGGGTGGGGGCAAAGTTCTTCGGTTGTTTTGAATGAGATTCGAAAAATGTATTTTTTAAATAAATGGCCCAGATGAGTAATTTTATAGTTTGGCACCTACATAAGAATCACATGATAGTTTAGACGGTTCCTATAATTATGAGCTATGGACCCACATGTTCGTTTCACGCTGGAACGCCACGTCGGCTAATGAACTGTGACGTGGCTATTTTGCACCCGGATGACATACTTAAGTAGTTTAGGAACCTAATCTGTAATTTCATGGTTTGAGGACCTGGATGAGAATCGTGTAATACTTTAGGGACCACCGGTGTAATTTACTCTTAATTTTAGTTGCAATAGAGAAAAGACAGGGATCTATGTCAAACTTAAAGAATATTTATATAGAAGATATAACTGGATAACTGAGAAGCGGATCATGTTGTTTTGCTTCTTTTGGAATTTGACATAGCGTAATTGTTTTGACCCCGGCTTCTGCTACATTTTGTTTAAGTGAAGTACCGTCATTGTCGTAGTTGCATAAAATTGTGATTATATATATATAGGAGCTGACTTTGTGCAAAAACAAAAGGTGGCCAAATGATGAAAGCATATATAATAGTGAATTTAAGCCTTTCTGCTTTCAGAAACCAAACATCTTCGATTGGATGGAACCGGATTGCAAGATATGTTAATGGGATCGGTGATGTAATCTTCAACTTTTGTATTATGCATTTGCATGTTTGCTTATTGGAGAAGATTAAGGAGGCGAGGCGATCAACCAGCCAGTATCGCATTCCTTCTAAGATGTGCATGTAGCCAAAATCTCTAGAAGCCCTGTTCGTTTCGCTGAAATTCGGCTTATGCTGCTGTTTATACTGATTTATTGTGAGAGAAAAACACTGTTCGTTCGCTGAAAAGTACTGCTGAAGTAGCATAAGCAACATCATCCACTAGCGATGTGTCTCAACATGCAAACTGTCCACTTTAGCAATACACTATCACATGCAATTAAAATCCACTAGCACATGTAATTGTGATATCCACATCAGCTAAGACACACAAAGCATTTTGTTGTCCTTGTCAACATGCCACGCAATCCACTAGCATTAATTTAAAATAGTTTATTTCTTCGTATAAGTAATTACATATCTAGTTTGTTATATATATATATATATAGGACTGCGCTAATTAGCACCTAGGATACTAAATATTATTCAGTAACCGAGGCCATCCCGCTGCCCACGTTCGCGCAGATAGGAGGGCGCTGGTCGATTTTTTTTTCCTTCTGTGCTCGTTTCCGACCGGTTTTATTTGCTTCCGTCTTTTTTTTTGCCTGTTTTTTTCAGCCAATTTTTTTCCGAGTTTATGGCCGATTTTTTTTTCTTTCGCGTCTATTGCCCTCTCGCGCTGGTTACGGCAATTTTTTTTCTATTTCCGATCAATTTCTTTTTGTTTCTGGCCGATTTTTTTTTGTTATCATTTTTTTCGCTAGGCCTCCCGGGATGCATATATTTGGCCATATTTTATTGCTATATACCAGGTTCCCTATAATGAATTACTTGTCAAAAATAACAATTCATTATGTAAACTATAAATAGTATTTCAATTTGATCAATACAAACATATCTTGTCAACAATAATAGTCTATGCTGCAAATCAAAAATAGTACTATTTCGTCTATCATAGTTACAAAGAATCTGTAGGCCTACTCTTTGGGACAACTTGAACAAAAAATCTATAGCAAAGAGGCAAGAAAGGAGATGCTTTATGAATTCCACAGCTTGATTCATATAAAAAAAAAAAAAAAAACTCCACAGCTTGATCATGTCGAGGACACCTCTGGACGAGGGAGCCGGACAGATGAATAACTCTCAGTGGTAAGTCGCAGAGTGGATTCTAGTTCCTTGAGAAATTTAATTCCTTAACTCCTATGTCACTAACATCCACCTTTGTGTCCCGCACTTCACTATACCATGTCGCCTGCTCGCGTGACCGACTGTTAGTTGAGGGAGGGCTGCTGCATGTCCTCCGCTACACTTCCCTGCTTCATTCGATCCTCCGCCCTGTTGAGTCCTGACCGATTTCCTCCATCATCCTACCAACCGCTATGTTGTCTATTTTCCCACCAAATTTGTATGACTGGCCAAGAGGAAACACAGGTTATGTTACAACATATATGTTCATTGAAATATACTCAAATTTAAAAGTCAGATACATGAGCACATTTAATTTGGGTATACAGAAAGCTCAATGGGAGATACTAAAATGCTAGGCAAGATTAAGACGAAGGCATAATTTGCATGTAAATAAGCTGCTAATCTGACTCAGTGGAATATGATAGATAGTTGCAAGGAAAAATAGCTTTGAATTTGCAAGTATTATTCAAGTGGCACCTCAGGTTTAGTTCTGAAAAAAAATATGTAGCAAATTAGCAATTGTCAGCACAGAAATCTTCTCTAGCCTCTGGATCAAGAACAATAAAATACACGCAGAGTCAGTATAAACCAAAAAGCTAAAAGGTTCATAAGATCGTGACTTGCAAGGAAACATCTTGAATCAGTGAAAAATAATGTTGAGTACCCATTGGCTTGGAAGTGAAGCGAGCACTTCAACTACGGTTGGCCACAAAATTTGGGCAAGCAAAATTTGAAATACATGTATGTTAATTTGTTCTCTAATTCTGTGTCAAGACATCAGTTCATATACATATAATTTTTAGAAAAAAAACCATACTCAAGCTTAGATTAGCTGTAAATGAATGTCTATAATTTTGTCAGGTCATTTTGAAAATACTAATTCCAGATTGCAAGAGATTAACATTATAGTACAGCCATAATCCCCTTTGCACCTCTGTTCTGTGGAGCCGGCGCAGAAGGTCGACCTGGTTAGGAGGGTAACCTCTGGTTGTAAAGGAACCTCGTACCTAAATGCGGAATCATCACATTAACATTCTAGACCTAGAGAGGAAAGCAGCTCCTAAACATAAAAAAGGCCACTAAAAATTGCAATCATGTACTGAACATTGTTATATGCTCTCAAATACAACCCTTTTTGGGTTGTTAGGCATCTTATCGACCAACTCCAACCTGAAACTGAAGGCATTGAGTAAGAATCTATTTAGAATACCGCATTTCAACTATCAATAGCTTAAATTTACAATATGCACGAGAAATGGATTAAGGCTAGCTTAAATTTACAAGATGCACGAGAAAGGGATTAAGGCGGGTATAGGGGACCTGACGTACCGGAGGACTCCATCTGAGTAAGGCAAGCTTGGCATTCGACGTGTGTGCAATCAAGATGTGGCAGCCCAGCAACCGGGCATTGCGCGTCCAAAAACAGAGCATAAAAAGTGAAAATAGAGGGTAAGTACCATTAGGGTACCACAAATTGTACAAATAAGGAAAAAAAGGAATTATCTTCAATACAACAAGAACACAGGGCGCATATAGATTACACACCAATGTTTCCGAAATAGTTGTCCCAAACAACAACCAGTCCACCACTGAAGGCTCTAACACCACATGCATACACAGAAATGGCTTCTAGATATTCGGCATTGCATATAGAAAAAGAAAGGCGTTGAAAGAACATGATAAATCAAAATTGGAGGGAGCCGAAAGGAAAAGTAGTGATGAACAAATGAAGGCTAACTATTATATTTGCATGACAAAGGTAAGTTCAGATTTATTTATAACCTTTCCTATCATTACAGTGCTGCTTAAGCAATAATTCCATGGCTCTGAGATGTTTACTTATTTTAGAAAGATTAGTGAACTGGATTGATTAAAGAGCAAATTACTATTGTATGTATGATTCTTTATTCTAAAAATAGAAAGCGCGAGAAAACAGAGGATAGTTAGGAGATAACAACAACATGAATAACACACTAGCAACCCATTAGATTAAACAAGCAAAAGAAGAATAGAAAACTGGACAGGTGGACAGGTGTCAGAAATGTTGACTGTGAAAATAAAAAACGAGTAAGATGCATAACTGAACTGGTAAGAAAAATATTAGGCAAAAAGGTCCCTTACAGTAATCTGTAAATGATAGACACAAATAAGCTATATCTAGTAAGCTAAACAGCCGTCAGGCTCAATTCGTGCAACAAGGAAGAAAGAGAATTACCCAGGGGAGCAGATCATAGATCCATTTAATGGCAGATGAGATAATGCCGTGTTGCTGCAGCAGTGCTATACTGCTGTTTTGCATTGCATCTTCATGCAAATATATTCCAGATCCATGAGCAAAAATATGAGAATCAGACAATCTTCTTTAGGGTCTTCGATCTACACACAAAAGGGTAAAGTCAGATCCCCATCCCCAACATTAAAAGGGACCAAAATTGGGGCATCGAATGTGAGTCTGGATGGATGGGTACCATACCAGGGAATGGTTGGGGTGAGCGATTCTGCTCGTACGATCGTCGCGTTGCACGCCTGAAGGAGATGATGCCGATGGCGTCGCCTGAAATTGATCCACCATGGGCAGCGTTCTATGAGGCTGCGGATTAGGTGAGGCCGCCGCCGCCGCCACCGAATCAAAGCAGAGGGGCTCTGTCGACGGACGCTGTGGATGCCGTGGATACGACGCCGAATCCTCAAGTATGGCGAGGACGCCGCCGACGCCGAATCCCTCAGGCATGGTAGCTGCGGATAAGGCGCTACCACCGCCGCAGATTCACTCAACATAGGGATTGGAACAAGGTGAAGAGGTGGAGACGAGAAGACACTGCTGCCAGCTCGAGGCAACAAGATGGGTAGCAACCGCGGGCCCAGGTGTAGCGGGCTCACCGGCGCCGAACAAGGGAGCAGGGGCGGCGGCGAGCTGAGGTCGTGCGGCGGGGACGGGGATGGGGACGGGGGCGGGGGCGAGCTCAGGCCGTGCGGCGGCGAGCTGGGCTCGTGCTGCTGCGGTGGTGGCGATCTAGGTTTGTGCGAAGAAACCGGCGTCTCCCACGATCTAAAAGTGGAACCAAAAAATAAAATTATTATTAATTAATAAATAAAAAACGGAGGTGGGTGCAGTACAAGAAAAAAAAAAAAGGGGGATGACGGACCAGCGCCCACCGATTGGGTGGCTCGGGGTCGGAGCGGGTGCGTCGGGCGGGCTAGGGTACTGATTATTATTCAGCATCCAGGGCAATATATATCATAGCTATATATATATATATATATATTTGGATATACATTGATAATAAAATCTCTAATTTATGGAATTCCTTGAACACTTGAACCTCAGAAGCAATCCAAACCATCTCATTTAATTCCAACTTCACTCTTGAACGCCAGCCAGCAATCCAGGATCAATCTACATCGATCCAAACTTTTGTTGCTTGTTTGCGACTGCATGAATGAGAAGTGTACGCCCACTCCATTGCAAAAATATTAAGTGTATTTTAGTTTTATCATATATCATATTTATAACAGATTTGTTCTAACTTTGACAGAGTCTATTAAAAAAATACTGGCGTGCACTATGTCAAATAAATGCACTATTGAGGTATATTTCGTAGTGATTTAATGAAACTAATTTGGTGGTGTCCAAGACTCCAAGTTGATGGATTTTTTAGTTAAAGTTAAACAAAATTTAAGTTAAAACACCTTACACTTTTTTGAAGGAGCGGAGTAGGCGAGTACTCACGTGCATGCGTGATCCGAACATTGTTTGGGTTCAGTCGATCCAGCGGCGGTGCATGCCGGTTGGCTTCAAGTCTGACGGCGATTTGTCCACCTCTTCTGACCCAGTGTTGTTCTGTTGGAGAAGCTACCCGAGAGGAGACCATCTCTCCGCAGTCCGCACCGCAGATGTGAGCTAGTTCAGCGAGGGCAGGGCGTCATGGGCTCATGGCTGATTGGTTGCATTCACATTCTTCTTTTTCTGGGTGCATCATACACACAATCTAATCTAATTGGAAACAGTCGTGGAAGGTGGAACTGAAAAAATTGTTTAGTTGTACTCTCTGGCTAGGCAGAGCAGAGCAGAGTTTCCTTTTGGTTGTCCTATGAGAGGGCTGAATGCATTTCAGAACTCTTAAAGCTTTTTTGTTTATTTTTTCTTCATTTCACAACAACAAGATGTGAGCTTAATATATTTCCATAAAAGGCAAGTACTAACCTCAAAAGTTAATTAAATCATGTTCTATCTTATGGTGCCTACCTTAAAATTGTTTGAATATTTATATACTCATTTTGGTGCTTATTTGCATGCGAAAGCTCTTGTTATCTATTATAATTAGTTGATACTGATCATTCGAACTACATAGAAGAGTTAGTGGAGCATTGCCACGACCATAGTGGGTGTTGGTCCCCTGCCCTAGCTCTTGTCGCACATATGCATGCTCTCATTTGTCTATTATAATTGGTCTACGTTAATGACCAAGTAACTTTGATGACAAACAAGTCATGTAACCACGTCATACTCAATACTATTTAGTAGTTATGCGGCAGGGTTCATGCAACCACGTAGGTTAGCACATCTACTTTAAAAATTTATCTAAGATAGGAAACTGTGGCAGAACCACCCGAAATAGCACGTTTCCGGATGCGCTCGTCTTCCACCAGACACTAAGCACTCCGAAAGCTGGCTACATCAGACGGTTCCGTCGAGCACAACCTAAGGAAGAACTCGAACAATCTACGTTTTTCCTGCAGGATCCAATAATGAGAACAAATTTATAATACTTAGTCTATTTCATACATCAAGAGTTCTCAAAAATACATTATTACAATACCAAGTTCAGAGTGCGGAATTTAAACAGCGGAATTTAAAATAAACATCAATCGATAAGATACAAGGATCCGTCTATGCCTACCAGAAGAATCCTCCACACAACAGCTACTCCTCAAAATGCACCTGCAACAGGGGTAAATAAAACCCGAGTACACAATGTACTCACAAGACTTACCCGACTAGTGGGAATAATTTCCCGACTCCAAAGGATATGATAAGTTTTATGGTTTGCTGGGTTTCCTTTTTGCGAAAAAACATTACTAGTAGTGAATCCTTATGTATGTTTTTTATTAGCAGGCATGATTAGATCATTAGCTAACCATTCTATGTAAGCATCCGTTCTATTTTCAAGTAAGAGTTGAGCAATCAGATCCATTCCACCATCTTTTATCTTCCAGTTCTTACTACGGTGCTAGATCGTACATAATTCGTACCGTATTACACGGCGATTCGCGAATCAATGTAGCTCAGCTAGGTACCCCAAAACACACGCCCCGCTTGTACCCCAGGCATAAGTAAGACCAACCCACCACTCTCCTGTCAAGGGGTCTAGGTCCTCGTCCAAACTTGGACTCCAAGCCTCCACTTCTGAGTCTCGGACTCAGTGTGGTGCTTTGACCTTCACCATCCCCGCCTCCAATCAGTCGGTCCAGAAAGAGCTGGAACCCACGACAAGAGAGCAACGAGCCTTCCCGCTCCCATAAGCAAGTATGTGCTCAGGATAAGAAGTTTGTGCCTGACTAGAATACAATGTAACAGTTGGTCCTTAACCTTCACGAACAGGGGAAACAGTGTAACAAAGCTATGCCCCGTTGGCCGTGGGACACAACCTATTACACCTACCAATACCCATACCATATCTCTACCCGGTCTCCATTTTCTTTCACCATTTTATCATGAGAGTAATAATAATAATCACATATTGCGAGTAACGGCAGGTTACTCATACTACCGAAAAACCTAAGCATAGCAGCTACTCGCACCTGTACTAGTAGGACTCATATAACAGATATATTTATGCACGTGGTTTCTATAAAATGCCTGTAACATAAATGCACATCACACACACACACACACACATATATATATATATATTCAGAGATTATTCAAAATAAGGGTTATGCATCGGGGCTTGTCTTGGGCAGGCGCGGTGTCAGCTCAGTTAGTTAGTGGCGGCTCTGGGACCTCCTCCTGCACGAGGATCTCCTCCTCGTACTCCTCGATCACCTCCTCAAACTCGTGATCTCCGATGGCCACGATCTTCGCCAACTCGTTCTCTACATACATGCGATGATGATGCAACACTTAGCATTTTGGCAACAACAACTCTTAAAATAAGAATACACATGGTAAACTACTAAGCTAGCTCTAATGACTAAGATACTAAGCTAACTATCATCTTCATCAAGTAAACTGTTGGGTTCAACAAACAAACACCTAGCTTTACAAATGAAGGATATATCTTTATTTCTACTAATGATTTAATGTAAATTTGAAACAAAGAGCATTTAACTACCCTTATGTTAAGTCTATTCTAATGATTCCATGACGGCAGGCACCCTGTGGCAATGGCGACGGCGTCCTGGTGAGCCGCCGCAACAATAAGGCGGTAGGGTAGCGGGTGAGCAACCACAAATCACCAGTGACCTTACCGAGAAGTTGACTCAGCCAGAGACGACCCGAGCGAGGCTGGCTACATGCGCGCTGCGAGGCGAACGGCGGACCGCAAAGGCACGGCCGCATCAGCGGCGAGGAGGCGGCCCTAGAGCTGCGACTAGCATGCGTACGACAAAGAGGGAGCCAAGGTGAGCTAGTGGTGCAGAGGAATTGGCGCGTGGTGAAGTGGTGGAGGCTGGCCATGGCGCGGGCAGTGACGGGCCTTAACGGCACGGCGGCGGGCAAAGCTCCAAAATTGGAGCTTGGCGTGACGCGAGTCAAGGCGGGGTGGGGACGGCTGGAGAGGGGGCGTGAAGGCGGAGACGCAAGCACGAGGAATTCATGAGAGGTGCTCGCTCTCTGGCTTCACCGTGACGCAACACGACGGTGGCGAAAAGCAGAGAGAGAAGAGAGAAAAAAGAGAGAGACGACGAGGCAGGTGGGCTTGGCTCATCCACGCCTTGGTGGGATGCGAGCGACAAGAACAGGAGACCCACGCGCTGGTGCTATGGATAACGTGCGTGCACGTCTGACCGACGTGGCCCGTGCGATGCAGTGCCATAAATGGCATGACGACGGCGGCTCACCCACGTGCACACGACAGAGGCGACACACACAGGGCCGACAACAGCGTAGAGGTGTAGCAGATCAGCGCAGATGCGACGACGATGCGACGGCAGCGGTAGCGTCGCGACGCGAGTAGTGTCAGTAGTGTGGACACGACGACAGCGCGGCGTGGCTGCGGCGGCACCCAAGATGGCAATGTGAGGCAGAGCAGCAGGGCGCGGGGCCAGCGGCTCGCTGCGGCCGACCTCGGCCAAGCCCATGTGGCTCAACCGGCCAAGCGCGGCGGCACGGTTGACCGCGCGGGATGCTGCCATGTGCGTGGCGTGAGAAGGCCGCGCGGTGACCGCGCACCCGGCGCCAACCAACCCGAGATAGTGACACGCACGAATTTTTAAGTGTTCAACACGACCAAATGATTGCTTTAGGACCTAAACCATCTTCGCCATGCTCAAGATGGCACATGAGACTACCAAATCGAGCTATAACACTACCCCACTCCTTAACCCAATATGTCACAATAAATTGCTAAACATAGCAGTGTCTAAATGTTGGTAGACTTGAAAATTCCTAACGTTTTGAGCTGAATTTGATTTCCATTTGCGATTTCTAAGCTAGTGGAAATATTAGCTAGTAATATCATTTTTCGACCGCAAGTATTTCATTGTCATCTACCAAGTTTGTACTTCAAACTTTATTTAAGTACCACATACATGTTCTATAGCATTTTTGCTTAATAAAAATTGGTCTTAAACCCTAAGTGATATAACATGTCTATCGAATCAACTTTCGTTTCTCATTCTAGTTGATCGTTTCGAGTTACAGAAATTGATCTACACACTTTATCACATGCATTAACACATAAACATGATGCTCATGGCATATTTTAGTAAATGATTTACGGTGTAACACCGAGGGTGTTACAGGAACCGATCAGTAGCGTCCAATACAGTCTTGATGACGCTCTGTCGGCGCTTCTATGTGGCCCGAATGGTCAACATCGATTAGATATAATAGATAACGAGAGCTTCTACTAGCAAATAAGCATCAAAATAAGTTTCATAAATATTCAAACAATTTCAAGCTTGAGAGAGATAAATTGGACCTTTTTCATATAGGGAGCGAGTATCAACTAATTGCATTGTTTCAAACTCTCATTATCTATTACAATTAGTTGATATCATAAGATAGAGCATGATTTTAGAAAATATCTTTAACTAGTTTCATAATTTTCTATGGCAAAGGAAATTTTCTATTGATTTTATTAAATTAGATTTTAGGATTTTCAGTTGCATTGTTTTCCATGTAAAAGTATTTGGGTAACTTCTTGAAAATATATTTATGAATTTTTGGATAGTGTCGGGTTCATAAACCCGGGGTCCCTCATGGGTCTGCTTTCCAGCAAAAGCTCGGCCCAGCAGACGGTGTTGCGAACGACGCGCAACTCCTGGGCCGACCCAAAAAACTAACGACAGGCCAGAAGGGCGATCCAGTCTTCGACCGAAAGGCCTGGTAAAGGGGGAACGACGCTCGCTTCCGTCACTTTCGACTCTGGCCCACCTCTCCGACCGGAAGGCCTGGCCAAGAAGGAACGACGCTCGCTTCCATCGCTTCTGACTCCGGCCTGCCTCTCCGACCGAAAGGCCTGGCCAAGGAGGAACGGCGCTCGCTTTCGTCGCTTCTGACTCTGGCCCGCTGCCTCTCCGACCAGAAGGCCTAGCCAAGGAGGAACGACGCTCGCTTTCGTCGCTTCTGACTCTGGCCCACCTCTCCGACCGAAAGGCCTAGCCAAGGAGGAACGGCACTCGCTTCCATCGCTTCCGACTTTGGCCCGCCTCTCTGATTGGAAGGCCTGGCCAAGGAGGAACGACACTCACTTCCGTCACTTTTGACTCCGGCCCGCCTCTCCGACTAGAAGGGCCAAGGAGGACCGACACTCACCTCCGACTCTGGCCTGCCTCTCTGACTGGAAGGTCTGGCCGAGGAGGAACGACGCTCGCTTTTGACTCCGACCTGCCTCTCCGATTGGGAACACACGGAACCTCTGCTTACAGCTCTTCTCCGACCAGGTGGCCAGAGCCGACTGGGGAAAGACCGACCGGGGACGCCCGCTCAGTGAAGACCCAGGAAATGGATAGAGCATGTAAGGTGGGAAGTTCTAGTCAACCACAATACCAAGGATCGTACCCTGCACACCTACAGGACAGTACTATCAGGTCATGTTGGAAGGGTAATTTATAACCTTCCAGACATGTCAGAACATAAACAGTGTTGTAGGCGCCGACATTTGTCCTATAGTATGGTAGGCGCCGACATTGGCCATACCAGAAGAACGCAGTAGAACCGACCATATGCATCCAGACATCAACAGTGTTGTGGGCGCAGACAAACCACCTTGTACCCGATGGCGTAGGCAACAAGACTAGGTAGCACACACACTCTCTTTCTCTCACACTCTCTCTTGTAACGCCATCCGCTTCATCTATAAAAGGAGATGCGCTCTCTCCAAATAGAACGATCGATTCACATAGACGATGAGTCGGACGTTCGATTCGGATCGAGTCAAACAACCAACGATTCCAACGAACAACATATGGATCATTCTGATTCTCTCTGCTCGGCTCTAGAACTCTAGAGCCAAACAGAGCAACACTTAGCACACGTTGGAACTCCCATCACTCTCGGCCCTTCGGTCCAGAGTCCGACCAGACCTCTGATACCCCCATCTTACTCCTTCTCGTTTGTAACCCCACAACAAACTTTGAGCACCTAGGATCAGGAATAAAGTCACTGACCGACTCAAACTGGACATAGGGCATGTTACCTAAACTAGTATAAACCCTATGTCATTGAGTGCTAAACTACATCCGATCACAACGTATGGCAAAACTACAAATATTTACGTGTTGGTCACTTTTCGCACCGATAGTTGGTGCCGGCCGTGGGGAAGACACCGTATGTTCACGCTTTTGGTCATCGGATGGCCCACCTTTCCGCCATCTTCGGCATGGCGGGCTCAAGTGATACGACTCGCTTCAGCTCGCTGGAGTTTCCCATGCTCCAACCTGTTGGGATTTGGGTTCCTCCCGTCTTCGAGTCATCCTAGGCCTTCCTCTTCGGAAGCTTGGACATCTTCGCCGACCGGCTCAGCGTGCTTCGCCTCTGTGAGGAGGCACTTGTCCCGGTGCCTGACGAAGGAGGAGCGTCCCCTGTCGACTCCGGGACACCCAGTGACTTCAACGACGAGGTGCCCGCGCTTCGCTCCGAGCCTACGCTGGGTTCAAACCCCACTGCGAGTAACATACATACTATTCTTCACTCGCTTCTTTACATTTACCGCTGACTCTTTGGAGGAACCCTATCATCCCTGCCGCGACCGCCACATGACCAGTTCCTCTATGGCCTCACGTCATCCGTAGATGCGTACGCACGGGGGCTTCGAAAGATGCTAGTGTCGCCCCCTCTCACATCTGAATTTGTGGGGATGGCAAGTTATGCTCTTGCCCTATCCACGACCTTCTAGATGACGATGTCGAGAGCAACGGCTCTAGCATCGGTGACATCGTGGCACCTAGCCACCCTCTATCCTGGGAGTGTGCTATGGCATATGCCCTGATATAGCCGCCGGTGGTAGCGGAGTCTCTACAGACCCACACCCCTCTGGACCCTTGCACGGAGGCTGTCGCGTGTGCGCAGGAGCACGGTGAGGAGCTACGATAAAGGCAGCAGAACTGGCCACCACCTGCGCCAGCGCGCTCGGCACACCACGTTGCACCGCACGCGCGTAACTCAGCGAGCGGCGCCCGGGGTCACGCCCGCTAGGTTCAGCGCAACATCATTGATGGGGGGAACGATCCCCCACAGTTTGCTCGGGCTGGGCAGAACATCGTCGCGGGGGCGATGCTTCTGCGTGGCCTTCCCGAGCCTATCGACCCATAGGAGTAGGCGGTCCACCAGAACCTCCGGGTGCTGGTGGAGACCACCGCCATTCAAGAGGTGGAGAGCTCCACGTCGCGACACCGACTCATGGCCTCTCAACCCACCAGGGGAGTGGGGACGCACCAGACGAATCACTCCATCTGCTCACCACTATAGTCGGCGGGCGTGGAACAGGAGGCCGCAGCGGCACCACGGCCTGACCCGGCGCCCGCTCCACACCGACCCCCTATGCGCGAGTGGCTCAGGTCGAACCGAGATGCTCGTAGCATCGTCAGCAACCGGTGACGGTGAGATGCTCAGGCCGCAGCGGCATGATGATGATGTCCATCGAGTGACGGTGAGAAGCGGTGACATGGGCCCCGGCTAGACCATCGAGGAGAGCGGTGAAATGCGCCCTAGGCATGGTCGCTGACCCGATGACTAGAGTCCCAGCCCGGATGGCCCGGGCCATAGGCCTTTGGCCGGTGCATCCAAAGAGCACCGTTCCCACAGCGCTTTTGACCGCCTACCAACATCGCCAAGTATACCGGGGAGACGAATCCCGGTATATGGCTCGAAGACTTCCTACTCACCTACTGAGCTAGAGGAGTGGATGATGACCACTTCATCATTCATTACCTCCCCATCTATGTGGGGGAACATGTTCGAGCGTGGCTCGAATTCCTCCCGCATGATAGCATCCATGACTGGGAACTCCTGGGACCTCAAGAGCTGCCAGCAGGAGCCCAATGTGTCCCTATAGGATTACATCCGTATGTTCTCAAAACGATGCAACTCCCTTCCTGATGTCATCGATGTGGACGTCATCAGCGCATTCCTCTTCGGGACAACCTGTGAGTCCCTGATCCACAAGCTTGGCTGCCTGAAGCCCCGTACCACCCGTGACCTGCTCAATGTCACCACAAACCATGCCTTCGGCGAGGAGGTGATCGGAGTGGTCTTCAATGGAGGCTGGGACAAGGGCAAGGCCAAGCGCGAGGACCAAGACGAGGGCCCCTCCATGCAGAGGGGCAAAAAGAACAAGGAGGATCGGCGCCGACCGGCCAACTCCGTGTTGGTCGCCGTAGCTGATCCGCCGGCAAGCAGCCCCAGCAGGGCCAGCCTGACCACTTCGACAAGCTCATGGATAGCCCATGCACCAACCACGCCTACCCCATCAAACACCTCTATAAGGACTGCGAGCTCCTCAAACGCTTCCTACAATAGGCCGGTGGGCCGAAAGAAGGAAAAGGCAAGGAGGCAGTAGACAAGAAAGGAGGCGCAGCGGGCAAGGATGGGGATAGCTTTCCTGACCCCGAGGAATGCATCATGATCTTTGGGGGAGCCGATGCCATCTACTCTAAGCGCCACCACAAAGTGCGCTACAGAGAGGCATGCGTCGCCAAAATGGCCGTCCCCTCCTTCCTTCGTTGGTTAGAATCTTTGATCATTTTTTATCAGAGGGACCATCCATCCCACATCGCCAGACTGGGTCGCTACCTGCTCATCGTTGACCCCATCGTCCGCAAGAAGCGCCTCACAAAGGTGCTAATGAATGGAGGCAGCGGCCTCAATATTCTCTATGTCGACACCCTCGACGCCATGCGCATCCCCCGGTCGGAGCCCCGTCCGGCGAGCTCTCCCTTCCATGGTGTGATCCCAGGAGCATTGGCATACCTACTCAGGCAGATTGACCTACCCATCACATTTGGCGACTGAGCCAACTTCCGCTCAAAGGTACTTACCTTTGAGGTGGTGGACTTCTCGGGGCCTTACCACGCCATCTTGGGGCGCCCATGCTACGCCAAGTTCATGGCGGTTCCCAACTACACCTACCTGAAGTTGAGGATGCCAGGACCAAATGGCGTCATCACTGTGGGTAGCACCTTTTTGCACACCTACACGTGCGACCGTGAGAATTACGAGCTCACCACTGTCATCATCAACTCTTTCGAGCTCCCGCGGCTCAGGGAGTTATCGACCCTAGCAGTTCTGGACCACAATAAGCCAACCTCCATGACTGCCTTCCGCCCACTCGAGGAAACTAAGGTGGTGGGGATCGACCCCACTGACGCTACCAAGATGGTGCGGATCGGGACCCAGCTCTCGGCCAAATAGGAATGTGAGCTCATCGACTTTCTAAGTGCCAACCGTGATGTCTTCACATGGAAACCTTCTGACATGCCAGGCATACCACGGGAGGTCGCTGAGCACGCACTATGCCTCGTCCTAGGCTTGAAGCCCACCAAGAAATGCCTGCGTCGCTTTGATGACGAGAGGCATAGGGCCATAGGTGAGGAGGTCGCCAAACTCCAGACAGCCGGATTCATCAAAGAGGTATACCACTCCTACTGGCTTGCCAATCCTGTTTTTGTTAAAAACAAGACTGGGAAATGGAGAATGTGCATTGATTATACTGGCCTCAACAAGTGTGGCAGAACCTCCAAAATTATAGGGCCCACATGCACATGTCACTGTCCAATGACCTCTGACGACTATGCATATGTTCCCGGTAACTTAAGAAGCCTGTCGGGTGTCCTCGGAGAACCCCGAATCATCCACGATTTTTCTGAGCAGGATCCCATTATAGAGTCATTGCAGTATTACAACAGTTTATTCATTAATACATCAGAGTGAAATAGCGGAAGTCTTACAATAACTTAGTTACAAAACAGTTGTTTCAAACCTTACAAACTAAGTGCGGTTATTATTACAAACCATAGTAGTGGAGTGGCATTAGTAACATAATACAAAACACACAATTAAAGTACCCTGCCCTAGGGCTACACATTTACTTGTCGTCATCGATTTGAAAAACCGTCATGCAACATCGTCCAAAATAGACCTGCTCTTGAGGCTCACCTGCAACAAGGGTTAACAAACCCTTAGTACAAAAGTACTCAACAAGACTTAACCGAAGTAAAACTAATAAGACTCAGGAATGCAGGCTCAGAGATTCAAGGTATGGCTTTAGCAATAATCAAAATTCTTTTACGTAAAAGCTCTCTAACAAGATTCTTTCATTCAACATTTAAATCTTTCTCAAAATCATATATGAATCTGCCATGATCTGTATTGAGATCATGAACTTCATATCAAACTCTTTCTCAAAACCAACTCAAGTTTCATTTGTTAACTATGATGATGAACAGTGAGTTGAGTCTCCATAACCGAGGAGCAACGACGATTCGAACCGATTTATAACCTAGCTGGGAATTCCCGACCACATGACATATGTAGGTCCCTAACCTACATATACCAACCTACCCTCAGGTCCTCTAAAACAAGAATGGGTCCGTGCCACCCGAGAGCACAGTACTCCACCAATCCAGCCCATTGCCACGTGGGTACACGCTACTCCCGCCATCTCTCCACTCCCAGTGTGCGAGTAGCCATTCTCGTAATAGAATAGCCAAGTTAAGGCTTACCGGAGTATGTGGCTAGTACTACAAAGTCTCACCTCATGCAATTCAACAACGGACGGTTCTTAATCGACACAGGTGGAAAGAACCCGCTCACAAGACATCCATGTCTTGTGGCTCTCACACACCGAGTCCGCCCGGTCTAGATTTATTACTCCACATGCTCATATCTCATGATCACATAAATAACCAAACGTATCCAAAATCCATTTATATCTCGCAGGTGATAGGTAATCACCCGACTCTTTATCGTTCTAAGCATGGCTAAGCATATTTAGGCATTCTCGGATTAAAACGGTTAACAAGGTTGATATGGAAAAACAAGGTTGGTAATGCACCAATTAGGTTTCCATTTAACTCCTAATCACTTAATGCAGTATTTAAAACAAAAGCGATATAAATTTGAAAAACACAAGGTAGGTTTAAATGCATCCGGGGCTTACCTTGATTGTCGAAAAAGTCAGGTTCCGGAGATGTTGAATAGATATCAAACCCGACCTCAACAACTTGGTTGACTACCACATTCTCACTTTCGTTCACTACACGAAGTAACAATGTCATGTTTAATATGATGCGAGATATAAAACATGATGCTTGACGATGGATGCAAAAGTTAAAAACTTGAATACAACTTTCCTTCGCGGTACAGTTGCAAACCAACACTAATTAAACCTTTTCGTAAACTCAAACACTTACTTTAAGTACCAAGGATCATTTTATTCTAATGACCCAAGGTCATCACTCAATCCAAAATTCAAACAAAACCTAAGTCATTAAAGTTTACTATTTGTTTTTTATGAATTAATCATTTAATTCAAAATTATGAAATAAATCAACTTTTTCCAAATGAGCTCAAAATTTTTGTGAAGACTCATCACATGATAACTAAGTGTAAAAATAATTTTCATAATTTTTTGATAATTATTTAAGCCTAGAAAAATCATGGAAACCCATTTATTAATTAATTTGAGCAATTTTATCACATTCAAAATGTACTGAAAAGTAACATTTAATATTTTTCCTAAATATTTTATACAATAAAGAGATCATAGAAAAATTTTCATAATTTTTGGAGCTCTATTTAATTCTACACAAAATAAACAAAAACTTACACTATTCATTAATTTCTGAAAAAGAAAAAAATTCCATTTCTAAATCAAATCGTCACTGACAGCGGGGTCCCACTCGTCAGTGAGAGCAACGCGACGACGAGGCTCTGACCCGTGATTTCTCGCCGTCGGCGAGGTCTCCGGCCACAACCGAGGCACTACCTTGTTCCCCACATCACAACGCGTCGATTGGTGGTACTAGCTGAACTGAAAATGGCGGGGTTCGAGCTCGACGCCAGCCATGGCGGCTCGGCCGTGAAGTGCACGGCGGTGCCACGGGATTCTAGCTACTAGAGCTCACTAGAGCTCCCTACAACTATTCGAATAGCATCAGCGGCTCACCTAGATCGGGCTAGAGCACTTGGTTGACTGCGAGCAGCAAAGGGCGCTTCTGTCGACGTTGATGGCGACGGCGGCAATGGCAAGCACGATGTTCCTGTGGCTGCAGTGGACGAATGGATCAATCAACAAGGCACATAGCATCATGGCAACACGGAGAAGCTGGAGCTAGGCATAGCAAGGGCAGAGACGCACCGTAGAGTGCTGGCCACGGTGAAACGAGCTCGACGGTGTTGCGGCCGGCCGCGAGGAAGAACTACGGCTTGCAGCGTTTCTCAGCGAAATCAGGTGCCTAGGACGAGTCTGCTAGGTTCGCAAGGAGTAGGCAGAGCTGGGGTATGCTTTGCTGAGACTGGGAGGGTGCTATGACGATGGCACAAGCTCGACAGAGCTGAGCGGCGACGACGGGAAAAACAGAGGAGAGAAAACGGAGGAGAACGGCGACGACGTTGGCTTTATAGCGTTGCCAAGAAGCATGGAGAAGCCACACCGCAGCCTTTCCATGCCAGCGCGAAGCCGGAAGTGGCCACGGGCGCGACTAGAAGTCGATGGAAGCTCGCCGTCGGTGAGGTGTCGCCTGCTGGCACTGTTCCCACTAATTACCGAATTGCCACTCAATCCATTTTTCAAATTACTCTCAATTTTGTATGGTAACTAAAAAATCTCCAAAAATAAAAGTTGTTCCAAATTCAAAGTTCTACAACTTTGCTTTAATAACCATACTTAAATAATGTCTACATTTTGAAATGCAAGTTTAAAATCAAAAGGGTACACTTTAAGAATTTATCCCCTTTCAAATTACTTCAAATTTTTCATAACAAATTTGAAAACTCTAAAACCAACTTTGCACACATTGACAAGCTCTACAATTTCTCTTTTAGGTTTAACCCCAAAATGTGCTTAGATTTTGAATTAGGTTTTCCAGGGTAAAATTTAAATGCTGGAAATTAGGGTTTCGGAATCCAATTCAATACAAAGGTTTTTAACATGATTTAACCCATACAAGTCAACACATATTATCATAAAAATAAACTTGTTTTAGTGAATGCATATCAAAGTTTTCATTAACACAAAAATGATGTACAATGCATATGATGACATGACATATTTTAGGGTTTAAAACACCCGAGGTGTTACAACAAGGCGTGTCCGAAGGACCATTTTCCTTTACCACGCATAGACCAGATAGTCGACTCCATCTCAGGATGCAAAATCCTCTCCTTTCTAGATGCCTATTTAGGCTATCACTAGATCACGATGAAAGAGTCTGACCAGCTCGCGACTTCGTTCATCACCCCATATGGTTCGTACTATTACGTAACCATGCCTTTTGGTCTGAAGAACGCTGGTGCCACCTATCAACGGTGCATGCAGCAATGCTTCGCCGATCAAATCGACCCACTCGATCAGCCCGACCAAGTCAAGCGGCCAAAAGCAACAATCGTCGTCTATGTTGATGACATAGTGGTCAAAACGGCTCAAGCTTGCGACCTGATCGCAAACCTAGCTGTGACGTTCACGAACCTCTGAAGGTTCAACATCAAATTGAATCCCGAAAAATGTGTTTTCGGGATTTCGAAGGGGAAGCTACATGGATAGATCGTGTCCGAATGTGGCATCGAGGCCAACCCCAAAAAATCATGGCCATCTCCAACATGGGCCCTATACGCAATGTCAAGGGCGTACAGAGGTTCATCGACTGTTTGGCCACCCTAAGTTGATTCATCTCCCGGCTTGGCGAACGGGGGATGCCTCTCTACAAGCTTCTCAAAAAGACAGACGCTTTCGTCTAGACTGAGGAAGCACAGCAGGCTTTGGAGAGCCTCAAATCGTCACTGACATCGGCCCCAATCCTTGTCGCTCCCGAACAGGGAGAACCCCTCCTCCTCTATGTCACGGCAAGCAACCACATGGTGAGCGCTGCCCTAGTCGTCGAAAGGGAAGAGCCAGGACACCACCTTAAGGTCCAATGACCAATATACTTCATCAGGGAGGTACTCACCGACCCCAAGGTCTGGTACCCCTAGGTGCAAAAACTCCTATTAGCTGTGTTGATGGCGACCCAGAAGCTCCTGCACTACTTCACCGACCACAAAGTCTCGGTCATCACTTCATACCCGCTCGAAGACATCATTCGCAACCGTGACACCACAGGACGAATCTCCAAGTATTTACTCGAGCTAATGGGCATCAACATCAGGTATATCCCCCGTACTACTATTAAGTCTTAGACTCTCGTAGACTTTGAAGCTGAATGGACGGAGGTCCAGCTCCCAACCCCAGACGTCACCTATGAGTATTGGACGATGTACTTCGACGGGTCCGTAATGGCGCCCGACTCAGGGGCCGGAGTGGTTCTAATCTCCCCGAATGGGAGTAGGGTCCGCTATGCAATCCACCTCCACTTTTTGGCCTCAAACAACGCCATGAAATAAGAGGCCCTCATCAATGGACTGCGCATCGCCATTGAGCTCAGCGCTACGTGGCTCTACGTCCGCGGCGACTCAGAGCTGGTCGTCGACCAGGTCATGAAGGAATCCTCTCACAAAACCCCCTCATGACAGCATACTACCAGGAGGTGCGCAAGCTCAAGGACAAATTCTAGGGGATCGAGCTACACCATGTCCCCCGAAAGGACAACAATGCCACCGATTTTCTCGCAAAATTGGCTGCCAGGAGGGTTCCGTCTCCGGATGGGATCTTCATCAAGGACCTTCATGAACCATCTGCCATCATCCTGGAAGGTCCGATCCAAACACACCCTGATGTTGACCCCATGCTCAGGGGCTCTAACCCCAGTGCCTCCGTGACGACGTCGCCCACCAACGTCGCCGTGGTGGCACTCGATCAAGCTGACTGGCGAGTGCCGCTACTCTCCTACCTCGTCGAGGAGGTTCTCCCACCCAAAAGGACTATTGCACGATGGATCACTCGACGCACCAAGACATACGTCATGATCGGTAACGAACTCTACAAACGAAGTCCGTCGGGAGTACTCATGAAGTGCGTCCCTACCGACCAAGGCAAGCAGCTCCTCCTCAAGGTCCATGTCGGAATCTATGGACATAACGCGGCCCTGAGGTCGCTGGTTGGAAAAGCCTTTCGCCAAAGTTTTTACTGGTCCACCGCGCTATAAGATGCAAAGCAGGTCATCCATAGGTGTGAGGGATGCTAGTTCTACGCTCTACAAACACACTTGCCGGCACAGGAGCTTCAAACCATCCCCATCACCTGTCCGTTCACGGTCTGGGGCCTCGACATGGTAGGACCCCTCAAAAAGGGCTTGGGCGACTTCACTCACCTACTCGTAGCGGTCGACAAATTTATGAAGTGGATAGAGGCCAAGCCCATCACCAACATTCACTCGGAAGAGGCGATCGGATTCTTCCTCGACATCATCTACCGGTTTGTAAATCCTAACTGTATCATCACTGACCACGGAACTAACTTCACTGGGAAGAAGTTCCAAGGACTTAAGCCACGCATCTTTGACCGACTCAACATTGGTCCTCCAAGGACTTAAGCCACGCATCTTTGACCGACTCAACAAGTATGCCAAGCGATGGGTCGTAGAGGTCCTAGCGATCCACGAGAGCCTGAGAACGACCCCGAATCGATCCATAGGGTTCACACCTTTCTTCCTGGCCTACGAAGCTAAAGCAGTGCTGCCCTCCGACCTCGACCATGGCGCCCCAAGAGTGAAGGCCTTCGACCGCGACCGAGCCACAGAGGCTCAACAAGACACAGTCGACCTGCTCGAAGAGGCCCACGAGACGACCATCATCTACTCCGCTCGCTACCAACAGACTCTCCGTAGGTACCACGAAAGAAAAATCAGAGGGAGAATCCTCGAGGTCGAAGACCTCATGCTTCGAAGGACTCAATCAACCAAAGAGAAACACAAACTCTCTCCACCTTGGGAAGGACCCTATACGGTGACCAAAGTGATCCGACCGGGTGCCTACCGACTGAAGGATGACAACGTCGACGTTCTCACCAAATCTTGGAACATTGAACAGTTACGTTGTTTCTTTCCCTAAAAATTTGGTCTTACCTCTTTCTTTCATTCAAACGTTTACTCCTACAGAGCACCCTAGCCCGAACACTTTTGGCCCGGGTCGCTCAGGGTCTCCACGGTGGTGCGATACCACCTCTCTTTTTTACTATCACATGGTAAATGCTTTTTTACCTGAACGAAAGGGTAGTCCGTTCCTTTAATTACCTTACGTGACTTTGCTTTAAACATTCCGACCGATCGCACCCCGCCACTACCTACGGTTAAGAGCAGCGGAGCCTCGTGGGCCACGCTTGGACTCTTAAGGTTGCAGCCTATGGGATGAACGGGTAGGTGCAAAAAAGAAAAAATAAAAATAGAGCTATGCTAGGGTAAAAACAAGGAATGGATGGGACAAGCTTCCCCGAACGAAGTGATTCATCACAAAAATAAAGTTACTGTATTCATGGATACACAAAAATGTTTACACAGGGGGCTCCCCCATGAACTTATCCTTTACATATGCAAACTACTTCTACTCTAATTTCTACTGTGGCTGCCCGGTGGCATCAGCTACCGGCTCGACCAGCAAAGATAGGGGCTGCTCGGTCTCTGACAGGACGACATTTGGCTCGGTCGGAGGCAGGGCAACGTTCGCTTCCAACCTAGGCTCCACTCCATCTACAGGTTGGGCGACATCCTCCTAGTGTGTACCTTCAGCCATGCTCGCACCATTGTTCCTTCACCCATTGCGTGGAGACTTGCTCTGCCACCATCTGTGCGCATGGCAGCAAGCTCTCCTCGAGCGCATGGATGGCGTCCGGGCTCCAACCGTCGGCGTACCAGCTACAGATGGTAGTGAAGTCTAGGTCCGAGTGGTGCATCGCCACCGAAGTCAGCACCCCCGACATCCCATAGAACATCCCGTTAGAGATGAGGGCCTAAACCTCATCCAGGACCTCTGCCAGTCGGATGGCGGGCGTGCTGGTGCTCGGCGCCGGCCCGAACACCTCCACGACGATGACCTAGACGACGTTGCGGATCTGGTCAAGCTCCTCCTTGAGAGCACATCGCTCTACAAGGGACTTGGCCAGTGCCTCCGCATTCCGACCAATTGTCGCCTTGGCCGTCTCCAGGTCTCGCTCTAGTGACCCAACCCTTCTGCCCAACTCTAGAAGAAGGATGACGGGCTCAGAAACAAGGGAAAGGAAAAGCCAAGACATCAAACAAAAGCAGAATAGGTACATATTGAGGTGGGTGTTCTCGAGGATGGAGAGTCCTTCCTCCTGTCGAATCACCTGCTCGTGCAGCCGAGCGTTCGACTCCTCCGCCCCAAGCATCTGGCCCTAGAGCACGAGCACTTTCTGGTTGACCTCTGACCGGGCCTTTCGCTCTGACTCTAGGGCCTCTAGGGAACTCTGGAGCACCGCCTCGGTCTTCGCTAGGGGCTTCTGGAGTGCCGCCTCGGTCTCCACCTGGCGGACCTTTGCTACCTCAAGTCCCCGCTCAGCGGCGGTCGCCCGCTCCACCGTGAGCAGTTCCGCCGCCCGCGCCTCCGTCACCTCGGCCACCCGGTCTTGAGACTCACAGTAGGCAGACTCCAACTGGAGCTCGAGCTCGGCGACCTGCCATGACGCCGTGGCCTCCTGTTCCATCCGAGCATGCTCCTCCCGGAGGAAACGGGACTTACGGCTTGACATCTCCTCCAAGCCCTATAGAGCAAGAAGCCAACGTGCTGAAGCAACCAGCGAGAGACTAAGGAGTCAAGGACAAACGTAGAAAACTTACCTCTATGACTCGAGGTAGGTCGACCATAACCGCCTGGTGGACGGACTTGACCCACTCCAGGGCCTCCTCGAGCCTCGCCCTAGTTTGGGCGAGATCGGACTCCATCGCGAGTCCTCTCCCCCCAAGTACGTCCTAGAGCTGCACCTCCTCCTCATCGCAAAGGATGAACTGCACCTTCCTCGGGTCACCAAGACAGGGCCACACCAGGTTGGTGGTCGCCCCCAACCCGCCGGAAGGCCCAACCGACGACCGAACCACCGCCAGCTCCTACGACGGTGGGATGGGCGGTGGCTCCACCCTGGTTCCTACCTTGTCGAGGTAGGGGATCTCCACCTCCTCGACCTCATGGCCCACCGGCGATTGTTCTACCTCTGGTTTGGCCACGTCTCCTCCCGACCCCGACAGCTCCGACCAGGAGGGCGAGCCATGCGTCTCTCCGCCAGGCGAGGTAGGGAGCCCAGTCTCCTCCCTCTCTTTTGTGACTACCGATGCAGGAGGGATCACGAGGGTCACCTCCGACCCGGCCTCTGCCATTGGCGCTGGAATCGCCGCCATCAAATTCGTTGTCGCTGCCGCCATACTTGCGACTGGCCAGGAAGGCACCACCCCCGGAGGGGAAGGACGCACCACCACCACCCTGCTCTCACCACCGCTCATCGCAATGCGCTGCAAGGTGGGCCTCCACTCCTCCCGCACGGGAGGTAGGGCGATGCTCAACCCTATCAGTATCTGGCCACTGTCGAAAAAATACAGGTTAGTCGCACCCTAAAAACTCAACTATGAGATTGAAAAGAAACAAAGAGAGCGTACCGAGATGCAAGCGGCAGGGCTCTGAAGCCCCGACCCACTAGCAATGGGCCCGCCAGACCAGGGCCGCTCACAGGTCGTGAGCCATGCCCCCTCACTTTGACCGAGGGGGGAGTCGACCCAGCCGGCTCCCGATCAGCCCGCACGTCAGCCCTGATGATGAGCTGGTGCGAGCCCGCTCCTTCGATTGCCTGGCCTCCCACCCACCACCGGTGGATGCAGCCGCAGGCTCACGACGCTCTACCGAGGTCGCGATGACCTCTTGGCCTCCCTCATCCTCGGAGAAGATCACGTCGTCACCCATCTCTATGGGGTCCTCCGACTTGAGCTCCGCCTTTACGTCGCTCCTGTTTTCCCCAGCCCGCACGCACCGGGTGATGTCCTGCTCCTTCTGGTGCTTCCTTTGAGCCTTCTTAGCTCTCTTCTTCTTCCGGCCGTCTGCCACCTCCTTCAGGGCAGCTTGCCAAGCCATGCCCTCTGGCCCCTTCGAAAGGTGCGGCTGGGATTTATAACCGGTAAGTCCCTGTGAAACGGACGACTTAAAGTCAAATTACAGGAAAATGAGATCGAAAGGGACACGGAATATGGAAAGGAGAACATACCAGATTGGGCAACTTCCAGGCATGTAGAGGTCTGGGCTTTCCTTCAAGGGTCTCCCGGGCCTTCAGTTGCAGCACCCGGTCGAGTTGGCTCTAGACTTCATCCTTCGCCAACTCCACCGGCGACGCGCGGTCAGGTTCTGTCGGGCCGGAGTACAGCGACATCGGCCGTGTCCTTTCTGCCAACGGGGTGACCCAATGGTGGAAGAAGGTGTGGAACACCTGCACCCTATTGAGGCCATGCTGCAATAGCTTCTAGAGCTCCACCCCAATGATCTCTAGCTTGTTCTATCGGTTGGAGGGGCCCCATGACCAGCTTTCCTGCCTCTTCGGTCTCCTTCCGGTGAATGGCGGGAACGGTGCCTCCACCGGGTTCTGGATGTAGAACCACTCCCCATGCCACCCCTGATTGGAGTTGTAGGGGGTGTACATGGGGTAGGAGCCCGATGAGCTCGGCTTCTTCTGTAGGGCAAAGCCACCAACCGGCGCAGTCCTGGTTGGCTTCCCCTCAGACAAAGCTCGCCCGGTGAAGATCCGCTAGAAGAAGTCCACGTGTGGCTCTATCCCGAGGAAGGCCTCGCACACAGTGACGAAGCCGATGACGTGCAGCACCCTAGTCGGATTGAGGTGCTGTAGCTCCAGGCTCCACTCATTGAGGAGCCCACGCAGGAACCAGTGCGTGGGGTATCCTAGCCCGCGCTCACGGAAGGCGAGGAAGGAGACGACCTCGCCGACCCGAGGTTGTGGGAAATCCTCCCCCGCAGGAGCACTCCAGTGCTCCACCTCCTTCGGCGGAAGCAACCCCTTCCCAGCGAAGGCGGCCAGCACCGACTCATCCACATTAGATGGCCTCTAGCTCGACATTGCGCTCCGGATTCACGAAACAGATCTGTGAGTTCTCCTCTCCCTCGCTCTACCCTCTCTCACTTAGAAACCGCCGCGGCACGAACGCACTTGGTGAGAAAGAAGGAGGAGAGGCGGTGGATGGAGAATAGGCGAAGGAACAGGACAAAAGCCCTCACCCTTCCCCTATTTAAGGAGAAGACATAGCATTTGGAGAAAGGCGAAGGATTAGGGCGAAAAACCCTCTCCCTTCCCCTATTCAATGCGGATGGGAATGCGACGGGATGCACCCTGACTAATGGGATGCGCCTAGCTCGACGAGATGGTGCCTAGTCAGACGGGACGTGGCTTGGGCATGGCCCACCACTACCACACACCGGGCATGAGAAACAAGGCACAACCACACGCAGGTGGCCCTCCACCTTCCCAGTCAAGACTTGGAAGGGCCCAACAACGGGATCTCCGCCCAGGAGAGACCAACAGGCTTCCTAAGTCGATTGGACGGCTCAAGCGAATGCCAAGAGATAGGTAAGGAGCAGAGGGGCACCCCATGTGGGCCATGATGACTCCATGATGAACGACGAGCACAGATCCCATTCGGACATATCTGATAAAAACTCCTCAAGCCTGTCACTCGGGTCATCAAGGTAACTCTACCAATCCCTATTACTTTATTTTTCATGATGCATGATCATTCATTCATCCATTCGCATATAGGCATTCGCAAATTCATTCACGCATTCATTCATTCATCCCATACATCCGAAGCATCGCATATGCAGTTAAATGCACCCCAACGCTCCGTGTTGCGTCACGAAGCAGAAGTTGCCTCATTCGACATGAGCAAATGATAGACCGAGGTTCCAAGGCTGGCCCACGAAGGGCTCGAGGCCGCCTCGCATCAAACAGAGCTAGGGGAGAAAACGCAGATGAGCCCCAACGGCCCTCGCCCACTCTACTCTAAAGCAGACAGGGTCATCTCAACCTTCTTGTTCGATCCTAACCTTGAGCCATGCCCATAGAATCTCCATCGAGCGGAGGCCAGCGGGCCACCTGAGTCAGTCTCTGGAATGACCCGGGCATCTGCCGAGATGCGGGTTAAGGAGCAGTGGAATGCCACATGAGGGCTATGTCGACAACGTCACGAACGACAGACCTGAATTCCACTCAAACATGCCCGTTAGCGAGCTCACCGAGCACGTCGCTTGAGCCATCGAGGCAAGCAACGTTAGCTCAACCCCTCCGGTTACAGAAACCACGGACGGGGTAATGCACGGAACTAGACCAACCCCTACCAAGCCCAACGGGGCTCAGAGGCTCAGGTCGCCTGACACCGACTTAGGAAATCAACCGACCGCGTAGGTCATGAATGGGACAAACATGGGTGAACACCCCGAACAATAGTCTGTGGCCCTAGGAAAGAGTACCAAGATGCTCAGCCTCCTACTGACTCATCAGTCGGACGCTGGCTCGGGGGCTACACCCGCGGGTGCGCTCGCGCGCACCCGCTATCAAAACAAAAATTCCCCCCCTGGCAAAATGAAAAACCCCTAGACGATTCTACCCAAATTGTCCGCGGGCTCAGGGGCTACACCCATGGGTGCGCTCACGTGCACCCACCGTCAAGATGAAAAATCCCCCAGATGATTCTACCCGAATCGCTTGGGGGCTCGGGGGCTCCTGTCGGGTTCATAAACTCGGGGTCCCTCATGGACCTGCTTCCCAGCAAAAGCTTAGCCCAGCAGACGACGTTGCGAACGACGCGCAACTCCTAGGCCGGCCCAAAAACCTAACGATAGGCCAAAAGGGTGATCCAGTCTCTGACTGGAAGGCCTGGCCAAGAAGGAACGACGCTTGCTTCCGTCACTTCCGACTCCGACCCGCCTCTCCGACCGGAAGGCCTGGCCAAGGAGGAACAACGCTCGCTTCCATCACTTCCGACTTCGGCCCGCCGCCTCTCCGACTGGAAGGCCTAGCCAAATAGGAACGACGCTCGCTTACATCGCTTCCGACTTCGGCCCACCTCTCCGACCGAAAGGCCTGGCCAAGGAGGAATGTCGCTCGCTTCCGTTGCTTTCGACTCTGGCCCACCTCTCTGACCGGAAGGCCTGGCCAAGGAGGAACGACGCTCGCTTCCGTCCCTTCCAACTCCGGCCCGCCTCTCCGACCGGAAGGTCCAAGGAGGACCGACGCTCGCCTCCGACTTCGGCCCGCCTCTCCGACCGGAAGGCCTAGCCGAGAAGGAACGACGCTCGCTTCTGACTCTGGCCCGCCTCTCTGACCGGAAGGCCTGGCCGAGGAGGAACGACGCTCGCTTCCGACTCCGGCCCGCCTCTCCGACCGGAAGGCCTGGCCGAGGAGAAACGACGCTCGCTTCCGACTCCGACCCGCCTCTCCGACCGGGAACACACCGAACCTCTGCTTACAGCTCTTCTCCAACCGGGAGGTTGGAGCCGACTGGGGAAAGACCGACCGGGGACGGCCGCTCGGTGAAGACCCAGGAAACGGATAGAGCAAGTAAGGCAGGGCGCTCCAGTCAACCGCAATACCAAGGACCGTACCTTGCACACCTGCAGGACAGTACTGTCAGGTCATGTCAGAAGGGTACTTTATAACCTTCCAGACATGTCAGAATATGAACAGTGTTATAGGCACCGACATTTATCCTACAGTATGATAGGCGCCGACATTGGCCATACCAGAAGAACGCAGCAGAACTGACCACGTGCATCCAGACATCAACAGTGTTGTGGGCGTCGACAAACCGCTTTGTACCCGACGGCGTAGGCAACAAGACTAGGTAGCACACACACTCTCTTTCTCTCACACTCTCTCTTGTAAAGTCGTCCCCTTCATCTATAAAAGGGGATGCGCTCTCTCCAAATAGAACGATCTATTCACATAGATGACAAGTCGGACGATCGATTCGGATCGAGTCAAACAACCAACGATTCCAACGAACAACATATGGATCATTCCGATTCTCTCTGCTCGGCTCTAGAACTCTAAAGCCGAACAGAGCAACACTTAGCACACGTCCGAACTCCCGTCACTCTCGGCCCTTCGGTCCGGAGTCCGACCGGACCTCTGATACCCCCCATCTTATTACTTCTGGTTTGTAACCCCACAACAAACTTCGAGCACCTGGGCTCAGGAATAAAGTCACCGACCGACTCAAACTGGACGTAGAGCAAGTTGCCTGAACCAGTATAAACCCTGTGTCATTGAGTGCTAGGCCACATCCGATCACAACGTACGGCAAAATTATAAATATTTACGTGTTGGTCACTTTTCGTATCGACAGATAATTTTTTAAAAGATTTCTTTTCGATTTTATCTCCCAGAACTTCCAATTAGTTCGATTTACACTTTTTGGCGTGACGCCACATCAGCAAAACCATCATTAATAAAGTCACCTAAGATGCAAAAAAAAACAGTTGACGATAGAGGGTACAAAAACTGGTTCAGACGACTTGAGAGAGATAAATTGGATCTTTTTTTATTAATGATAAGGAAGTAAGTTTATTTTTTAGCAGAGGATAAGGAAGTACTCCCTATCGCCTCTCTTTCCTTCGGCCCAATCTAGGAACGCAGTCCAACCCGCACAGCACGAGGAGGAATCTTTGTCCTTGCGGATTGCCGTCTCCAAATCCTAGCTCGGATTTGGACTTGGAGCGGTTCCGACTGAACCCACGTCACGAAGCTACCAGCCCAATACTGTGTGCTTTCCTTCCAACAGAGGAACTTCTCTGAAGCAAGCAAGCAAGCAAGCGAAGACGACTAACGAGAAACTGTCGGTGCTGGAAAACAAGATTCTTTGTTTTGCAAAACTAGAAGAAACCAGGCAGCGCCGCGGCGGGGCAGGAAGGAAAACCGCTTTTGCAAAACCAGAGCATGGACGGGGACATGCCATCTCGCCGTCTACCCTTTAACGGCCACCAACCCCCAGGCAGCAAACAGCGTGACCATCGTCATGCTAGGTCTGCTTGGTTCGTGATTAAAATTTGTCATAATAAAAATTTAGCAGTCAAAAGTTGATCATAAAAAGTTATCAAAGATTTGACAAGCCAATTATAAAAAAATAGAAAATTTAAATAGTCAATCAAATACTAGTTAAAATCATAGCTCCTTATTTTTAGCTCTAAATTTTGGACGTGAACTAAGCGGCTCGCTGTCTTCGTGGTAGACTGGCAGGCTGTGGTTTTTTTTCCCGGAGAAATTGGGAGGTGGGGACGAACACCACCGCCTTTGCCGCGGGGTCCACCTCCTCACGGGACCCTCCCGTCTGGCTGCCCTTCTCCGCCGCCTCACAAGTCCCTCCCGTGTATAAATCGGCACCCTCCCCAGGCAGTCGTTTCCTGATATATTCCAATCCCTAATCCCCAATCACCTCGAAGGAGTTCTCCCCCCACGACTCCGCGAGCGAAGCAAAGGAGCGTCCCTCGATCCTCCCAAGGTATGCGAGTTCTCGACCCCTCTCCTATGATTCCCCTATTCGTGCTCGTCGCAGGGGTCTGGTTCGGTCGTGAGGCGACAGGCTACGCCTTTAACTCTCTCACGCCCTGTGATCTGTAGTCGGTTTACGGGTAGAGGTGTAGATCTACGGGCTGTGATAGGTTATTTGGTGTCGATCCGTGCTCGTGTGATTTCACATATTGATTGAGTTCGAGCAGATATGACATGGTCGTACAGTTTGGTTTGCTCTCCGTGCTAGGTTGGGTTGATGTTGGCACGCGTGTGATCCCGCTGCCGGAGCGGCTGGACCTGCGCTTTATTGTTGGATTCACGTTACTGTCATGTGAATTGGTTTAGATTGTTGGTTAGCTAGATTCGTCTAGATAACTCTCTTCAGAGGGATACTTGATTCATGTTTGCTCTTTGTTAATATTCTCATCAAGATTTATTAATAATTTCATCTAGATTAGTTTATAGGCGTGATATGACTTCTACTCGTATGCCTGATGATGATCACAGATTGATACTTGTCGATATTGCTGCACAGCTGCACAATTGCTAATTTGCATTCTGAAATGTTTTTTTAATGAGGCGCAAGCCTCTATTGGACATCCTGAATATGTTACTCATTTAGATTAGGTTTTGCTGAATTGTTGTACCCGATAAGGCAATATATATCATGTGTTGCCAAATTTGTATCTGGTAGTTTAAAATTCAAATGCTAATGATTCTGCTACTGCTTATTATTATGATAAGCTTTAAATTTAGTTGTCAACTCTAACCTAGAGTGTATGATGCTGGGCAGCTAATATCCGTGGGATATTTTTTCTGTCCAGATTTGACCGGTTTCCGTATAGCAATTTTCTGTGTATTCTGTAGTTCTGTTTTTATGTTGGCTAACCCTCCTTATTTTTCTTGACGTTTGCAGATGCAGATCTTTGTTAAGACCCTCACCGGCAAGACCATCACCCTCGAGGTTGAGTCCTCGGACACCATTGACAACGTCAAGGCTAAGATCCAGGACAAGGAAGGCATTCCTCCGGATCAGCAGAGGCTCATCTTCGCTGGCAAGCAGCTTGAGGACGGCCGTACCCTTGCGGACTACAACATCCAGAAGGAGTCCACCCTCCATCTGGTGCTACGGCTCAGGGGAGGCATGCAGATCTTCGTCAAGACCCTCACTGGCAAGACCATCACGCTTGAGGTCGAGTCTTCTGACACGATCGACAACGTGAAGGCCAAGATCTAGGACAAGGAGGGCATCCCCCCGGACCAGCAGCGCCTCATCTTCGCTGGCAAGCAGCTTGAGGATGGTCGTACCCTTGCCGACTACAACATCCAGAAGGAATCGACACTCCACCTTGTGCTCAGGCTCAGGGGTGGTATGCAGATCTTCGTCAAGACCCTCACTGGCAAGACCATCACGCTCGAGGTTGAGTCCTCAGACACGATTGACAATGTGAAGGCCAAGATTCAGGACAAGGAGAGCATCCCCCGGACCAGCAGCGTCTCATCTTTGCTGGCAAGCAGCTCGAGGATGGTCGTACCCTTGCTGATTATAACATCCAGAAGGAGTTGACCCTTCACTTGGTGCTCCGCCTGCATGGTGGTATGCAGATCTTTGTCAAGACCCTCATCGGCAAGACCATCACCCTGGAGGTGGAGTCTTCTGACACAATTGACAATGTTAAGGTGAAGATCCAGGACAAGGAGGGCATCCCCCAGATCAGCAGCGTCTGATCTTTGCTGGCAAGCAGCTGGAGGAAACATTTGAGAAGTGTGGAGCTGAGGAAACATACCAAGGATGCTAGTACACTATTTTAGTGATCTCCACTTGCATAGTGCTTAGTGATTCATTAGGTGATTAGCGTAGGTGCTTTGCGAAGTGCTGAGGTTAATTAGACCACCGCTTATGCGCTTGTTCTAGGTTTAGGCCAAGTGCTTAGTGAGGTTTGCATACTTCTTACCACTCGGTGCTTGCGCGCATCATTGTTGTGCATCAAAGGGGCTTGTAGTCTTGCGAGATCACACCAACCGCGTTTATAGTGTGGCCGCCACCGTGTACCGGAGGGAACAAGGCCCACGGCGTTTCGGCCGGAAGCTTGATAGTGAAGACGGCGGGGAGCGGTCCGGGAGAGGCTTGCCGAAAGGCACACCGGAGATCCAATTGCATGTGGGGAAGGCCCGGGGCTATCCACGGAGTTACCCGATCGAGAGCTTGGCCCTTGCGGGGGGCTCCAACGAGGACTAGGGAGAAGCCTGCGCGCTTCTCGATACCTTGGTAAAAATACCGGAGTCATCGACGAAAGTTTGCATATCTCTCTACCTTGCTCTTTAACTTCCGTATTTACATTGTTTACATTACTACTTTTGCGGTAGAGATAGCAGCACACTAGAAAAACCGTAGTTGCACATTTAGATAGTTTATCTTTTGTATAGGTTTTGCTAATGTTAGAAAAAGAGGTCATAGTTTAGAGTTAAAATTTTAAGTTGCCTAATTCACCCCCCCCCTCTTAGGCGTCACGGTCCCTTACAAGTGGTATCGGAGCCGGTTGGCTCAATTTGGATCTTTGGCTTAACCGCCGTTGAGCCAACGCTATTTAGAGTGGTTGGGATGGATACCTCTAGGCCTCTGCACTTTGACGGCACTAACTTCCCCTACTATAAAGCTAGAATGGATTGTCACTTTGAGGCGGTAGATTTGGGTGTTTGAAGAGTCACTCGTGATGGGATGAAACCCATTAAGAATCCCGATAAACCCACAAAGAGTGAAGAAAAGAAAATTCATTTCAATGATAGAGATAAAAATTGCTTGTTTGAATCTTTTAGCATGGATGTGTTTAACCAAGTGTTCACTTTAAATATGGCACATAAAATTTGGTTAAAACTCCAAGAGCTCCATGACGGCACAACTAATATCCATGAGCAAAAGCATTGTCTAGCTAAATAAAATTATGATTTCTTTAAAATGAACGTTGATGAGCTTGTTCGTGATATGTATTCTCGTTTGAATCTTATTATCAATGAGCTCCATTCAATAGGATTAACAAAGTCAGATGATGCGAACATTGTGAGGAAGATCATCTCCGTGCTACCATAAAAGAAATATGCAAGCATCATCATCATCCTTCACAATATGAAGGACTTGAGCACTATGACCTTGGCCATAGTCATTGGCAAGATAGTGACATTTGAAATATCACGCAAGATGGGTCAAGAAGAAGCCTCTTCATCAAGCAAATGCAAAGCTCATGCATGTAGTAAGAAAAAGAAGATGAAGGGCAAGCGAGCTGAGACAAGCTCAAGCTCAAGCTCCTCAGGTGAAAATGAAGAAGAAGATGATGAGGATGATGATGATGATGATTCAAGTGATGATGATCAATCTTTCTCCTCCATCTCCGACCTTGATGAAGAATCTATCAAGCTTATCAACAAGGTGGAGAAGATGATCCGAGTACTCAATATCAAGGGTGTGTCCATTCAAATTCAAGATTTCATCTTCACCAATCAAAGAAATGAGCAAAGAAAGAGAGGATGCTATGGATGCGGCGAGTTGGGGCACTTTGTGGAAGTTTGTCCAAACAAGCCCACACCCAAGACAAAGAAGAAGGTGTGCAAGGACAAAGCCCTCACATCAATAAGGTCATGGGATGATTCTTCAAGTGAAGAAGAAGACCATCATAAGAGACGAGGGCACAAACACTCATCATCAAGCACCTCACGTGTGTGCCTTATGGCATGAGGTAAAAAAAATCTATCCCTAGTGATAGTGACAATGATAGTGATAGTGATGATGAGCTATCTTCTTATGATAAAATTATGCAAGAAAATCTTAACTTTGCTAAAGTTTGCACTAGTTAACAAAAGAAGCTTGAAAAATTAATAGAAAAACTAGATAGCTCACAACAAACTTATACTACTTTACTTGAACAATATGAAACTTTTACCAATCTTAATATGGAGCTATTTACTAAAATTGAGCAACTTGAGACTAGTGCAAACATAAATAATTGCACAATCAATGATGAGCAACTTGTAAAGAAAAATGAAAAATTAAAGAAAAACTTAGCTAGCTCACAAGATGCTTATAAAAGTTTGCTTGCTAAAATGGAAACTATATGCAACCATTGTGATGAGCTAACTAATAAAGTTGTTAATCTTGAAGCCGTTGGTACTACCCCCACCGAGGCACCTAAAAAGAAAAGTTCTATCTTTGACATGACTAAAAAGGATGCCTCTACTTCTTGCAATTTTAGGATGCCTCTACTTCTTGCAATGATTTATGTTTAGGCCCACCCTTGTGCAACCAAGTTTGTGTTGAGAAAGTTGTTGTAGATACATGCACACAAGAGGTTGCAATGGAGAATGACCAACTCAAGCAAGAAGTGGCTCGCCTCACCAAGGACTTGACTCAAGTGAAAGGCAAGACAAAGCAAGTCCAACTTCATCATGATAACACCGTCAAGGGAGTGAAGAAGCTTGGTGAAGGACAAACCATGGTTTGCTACGTGTATCACAAGGAAGGCCACAAATCCAATGAGTGCAACGTGAAGAATGGGGGAGGAGCAAAGAAGAAAGAGAAAAAGCAAGCAAGCAAGCTCTCCAACACCTACACCAACAAGGTGGACAAGAAGACATCCACACCTTATCTCTTGAAGAAGAAGAAGAATAACAAGGTGGTGACCATCAAGGTGAACAAGCAAGCCAACAATGGGGTCAAACGCTTTTGGGTGCCAAAGGACATCATTTCCAACATGAAGAGCACAAGAAGGTTTGGATCCCGAAAGAGAAGTGAGAAGTCCGATGGACTTCGGGGAATTTGGAGACTTGGCAAAGTATGGGTGTATTTCATGGGGTGCATCACATTGGATCATGTCAATTGCCAAGTGGGTTAATGAATATTATGGAGCCAAATTCCCCTTTCCATGTTAGGTAACTAGATGTAATTTCTTTGAATTGGTATTTCTTACGATTGGTATCTAGATTCAAATTCTTGTAATTAGCATCTAGTTTCTTACAATTGGCAGCAAATCGACAGGACACAGGAACTGCAACGTTCGATCGAGTACAGAAAGGTTCCAGAGCGGCGAAGTTGTGGCCGGACGTGTCCGGTGGCATGTGACCGGACGCCATCAGCGTTCGATCATTTGATCACGGCTCTAACGGTCGGGACGACCGAACGCATTCGGTCAGGATGAAAGCAGCGTCCAGTCAGTAGCAGAAAAGCAAAATTTCGTCCCCAACGAGGACTTTCTTAGTGGGGCTTATAAATAGACCTCCAACCGGCCATTTAAGAAGTGTGGAGCTAAGGAAACATACCAAGGGTGCTAGTACACCATTTTAGTGATCTTTACTTGCATTGTGTTTAGTGATTCATTAGGTGATTAGCGTAGGTGCTTTACGAAGTGCTTAGGTTGATTAGACCACCGCTTATACGCTTGTTCTAGGTTTAGGCCTAGTGTTTAGTGAGGTTTGCATATCTCTTACCACTCTGTGATTGCGCGCACCATTGTTGTAAATCGGAGGGGCTTGTAGTCTTGCGAGATCACACCAACTGCGTTTGTGGTGTGGCCGCTACCGTGTACCGGGGGAAACAAGGCCCGCGACGTTTCGGTCGGAAGCTTGATAGTGAAGACGGCGGGGAGCGGTCCGGGAGAAGCGGTCCGGGAGAGGCTTGTCGGAAGGCACACCGGAGACCCACTTGCGCGTGGGGAAGGCCCAGGGCTATCTACGGAGTTACCCGACCGAGAGCTTGACCCTTGCTTGGGATTCCTTGCGAGGGGTTCCAACGAGGACTTAGGGGAAGCTTGCGCGCTTCTTGATACCTCGGTAAAAATATCGGAGTCGTCAACGGGAGTTTATATATTTCTACCTTGCTCTTTGGTTTTCGCATTTATATTGTTTACATTACTCCTTTTGCGGTAGAGATAACAACACACTAGAAAAATTGTAGCTGCACATTTAGATAGTTTATCTTTTACATATGCTAAGATAAGAAAAAAAGACTATAGTTTAGAGTTAGAATTTTAAGTTACCTAATTCATCCCCTCTTAGGCGTCGCGGTACTCTGCATACCGCTAGAGTGATGGTGTATAATCATCATTCCATCAATATCAGCCATTCACCCTAGAGCAGATAAAACTAAAGAGAAGACAGACTGCGATGCGAGTCAAGAGAGATCTCAACCGGTCAACCCAGAATTGCAAATCGAACAGACAGGTCATCTGATCATGGATAACATTGTCCGAGTTGACGTTTTCCTTGGGTAACATGGGCCGCACAGGGGCTTCGGGCCCTATTGTGCTGGGCCCATTTGAAAGGGTGTCGACAAGATCGCTACGATTAAAAGCCAAGTTACGTACATAACGCACTCCGCCAGAAAAATTGATCAAACTTTTGTATATAGTTTGATTTAGGATAAGTTTGGATTCCTCGGATTTTACTTCCTTGGTCGTACTGTACAAAGATTTTAGAGTACAAAATTTGTATCAAAATATAGGGTATTCTAGATCATCAACCCCCTTTTTCTGTTTTTTTTAGAAAATATTGAGATTCCTTTTAAGCTTAGCATCGGCTAAGACAACCTGCACTAAATAAGGAAAATAACAACTGAACTATACTTCCTCTATTTTAAATATTGAGATTTTCTACTTCATCCGTTTCAAATTATAAGATGTTTTAGCATTTCTATATTCGTAACTTTAATCATGCATCTAGACGTAACGGCCCCGTTCGGCTGCTCGAATTGGTGGCTGAAATCGACTGGAGCTGATTGGGCCTTCTGGCCCAGGCGAACACTAGGCCTAGTGCAGCCATTCGGCTGCTCTAGAAGAACCAGCTACCGCCATCCTCACTCTCCCGTCTCGCATTCGCTAGCGCGCTTAGGATTCCGCCGCTCCCAGCTGTTGGTGCCGCTACCGCCGAGGTGACTTTTTCGCCCGCGCCCCCAATCCCGCATCTTCGCCAGCCGCCCTTCGTCCTTATCCACTCTCGTCCCTTGGGCCTGAGAAGTAAGGCGACATCCACACGGGGTGTCTCGCTGGATTTGGTTCGGCGTCGCCGTCCCTGAGCCGCCGCTTCGTCATTGCCGTCTTGCCAAGTAGATCTAGCCCCTTCGTCGCCAGATCTGCCCTTTCGGGTATGTAGTCCACTCCACGCCTTCCCCTTAATCATTGGTCGGTGACCATCCCTGCTGTTAGGGTTTACAAATCCTTGCATCCCTACTTCTATTTCAGCTGGCTCCGTCGGTTCCGACCTCGACGCCACCGTTGCTTCCACGTGCAGCCGATCCGGGCCCACCCACGGCGCCAACCAACAACCATTGACGTGATTTGTAGAGATAAGCACCACTAGAGCTACGAGTCTACGCCGATGCTTGTTTTGGCATGGTTTCTAGTTAGTTTTTTTAAGTAAAAATAAATTAAACTATCATTTTCTAAAATATTAAACAATTCTTATCTAGATCCCCAAACTATGAAATTGCATATCTAGGTCCTAAACTATTTAAGTATGTCATCTAGGTCAAAAAAACAACGTCACGGTCCATTAATTAACGTGACGCTCGCATGAAATTGACATGTGGGTCCATAGCTTATAATTACAGGGACGGTGCCTAAACTATCATGAGATCCTCACATAGGTCCTAAACTATAAAATTACCCATCTCGGTCCCTAATCTGCCAATATAGTTGGATCAAGGGACACGCCAAGACAGGCATTGTTGTCAAGTGTGTGCTAAAACACCTCACTCGCTCAATGTGAATTGGTGACATGGAACAATCGGTCAGCAACAACTTTGCGGGTATGTTGGCCAGTTGTTCCATGTCACCGTAGCGAGTGATGTGTCTTACCACACACTTGACGATAGGGCGTGTCAGTATGTCGCCCAGTCCAACCATATTGGCAGATGGCATCGATACATTTCTCTCCAAGATAAGATGAAAAGCAGACAATAAGAAGTTCAATGGCAAGCAAAGGCTCGAAAACCTGTTTGGCAATTCACATGACGATGAATGAAGCGTGATGAGGTTTCTTCAGACAAGGACTACATTAGTTTAATAGATTATCAGGGACCAAAATGAGTAATTTTATATTTTGCGACCTAGGTGAGAATCACATGATAGTTTACACCATCCCTATAATTATGAGTTATGGACCCACATGTAGATTCCACGTTGGAGCGCCATGTCAGCTAACGGATTGTGACATGGCTGTTTTACACAAAGCCTTACTGACATCTTATTTACATCCGTACACATCACACGTGGGATAAAAGGTGCAAAGTCTAAACTTGATATTCCACAATCAACACCAGCGTCAACTAGTGTATCAGGCTATCAATAGCAAGAGGGAATCCATATATGATGTGGATGGCCTGCATACCTACGCTAGGACCACATATGTAGTTCCAGCACAGATCGACTGTGCGGTCCTATTCGCCCTGGGGCGATTCTTGCTCGGGTAGTACATATCCATGGTGATGCCGCACTTGCCCGTGGCCATGTGCACATTGGGCCTCATGCAGATGTAGCCGGCCTCACCCCAGCTAGCGCTCCACGAGTTCTTCATGATCCAAAGAGTCCTTGCTGTTCTCGCTATAGTATAGCCCACCGTTGTGACGCCGTGGTCTAGCTTCATCCCGCATACGTCGTCGAAGACACCCTGTTGTGTGTGTGTGTGTGTGTGAGCGTACAAATGAAGTGTGGGGGTGGGGGCAAAGTTCTTCGGTTGTTTTGAATGAGATTCGAAAAATGTATTTTTTAAATAAATGGCCCAGATGAGTAATTTTATAGTTTGGCACCTACATAAGAATCACATGATAGTTTAGACGGTTCCTATAATTATGAGCTATGGACCCACATGTTCGTTTCACGCTGGAACGCCACGTCGGCTAATGAACTGTGACGTGGCTATTTTGCACCCGGATGACATACTTAAGTAGTTTAGGAACCTAATCTGTAATTTCATGGTTTGAGGACCTGGATGAGAATCGTGTAATACTTTAGGGACCACCGGTGTAATTTACTCTTAATTTTAGTTGCAATAGAGAAAAGACAGGGATCTATGTCAAACTTAAAGAATATTTATATAGAAGATATAACTGGATAACTGAGAAGCGGATCATGTTGTTTTGCTTCTTTTGGAATTTGACATAGCGTAATTGTTTTGACCCCGGCTTCTGCTACATTTTGTTTAAGTGAAGTACCGTCATTGTCGTAGTTGCATAAAATTGTGATTATATATATATAGGAGCTGACTTTGTGCAAAAACAAAAGGTGGCCAAATGATGAAAGCATATATAATAGTGAATTTAAGCCTTTCTGCTTTCAGAAACCAAACATCTTCGATTGGATGGAACCGGATTGCAAGATATGTTAATGGGATCGGTGATGTAATCTTCAACTTTTGTATTATGCATTTGCATGTTTGCTTATTGGAGAAGATTAAGGAGGCGAGGCGATCAACCAGCCAGTATCGCATTCCTTCTAAGATGTGCATGTAGCCAAAATCTCTAGAAGCCCTGTTCGTTTCGCTGAAATTCGGCTTATGCTGCTGTTTATGCTGATTTATTGTGAGAGAAAAACACTGTTCGTTCGCTGAAAAGTACTGCTGAAGTAGCATAAGCAACATCATCCACTAGCGATGTGTCTCAACATGCAAACTGTCCACTTTAGCACATGTAATTGTGATATCCACATCAGCAAGACACACAAAGCATTTTGTTGTCCTTGTCAACATGCCACGCAATCCACTAGCATTAATTTAAAATAGTTTATTTCTTCGTATAAGTAATTACATATCTAGTTTGTTATATATATATATATATATATATTTGGATATACATTGATAATAAAATCTCTAATTTATGGAATTCCTTGAACAGTTGAACCTCAGAAGCAATCCAAACCATCTCATTTAATTCCAACTTCACTCTTGAACGCCAGCCAGCAATCCAGGATCAATCTACATCGATCCAAACTTTTGTTGCTTGTTTGCGACTGCATGAATGAGAAGTGTACGCCCACTCCATTGCAAAAATATTAAGTGTATTTTAGTTTTATCATATATCATATTTATAACAGATTTGTTCTAACTTTGACAGAGTCTATTAAAAAAATACTGGCGTGCACTATGTCAAATAAATGCACTATTGAGGTATATTTCGTAGTGATTTAATGAAACTAATTTGGTGGTGTCCAAGACTCCAAGTTGATGGATTTTTTAGTTAAAGTTAAACAAAATTTAAGTTAAAACACCTTACACTTTTTTGAAGGAGCGGAGTAGGCGAGTACTCACGTGCATGCGTGATCCGAACATTGTTTGGGTTCAGTCGATCCAGCGGCGGTGCATGCCGGTTGGCTTCAAGTCTGACGGCGATTTGTCCACCTCTTCTGACCCAGTGTTGTTCTGTTGGAGAAGCTACCCGAGAGGAGACCATCTCTCCGCAGTCCGCACCGCAGATGTGAGCTAGTTCAGCGAGGGCAGGGCGTCATGGGCTCATGGCTGATTGGTTGCATTCACATTCTTCTTTTTCTGGGTGCATCATACACACAATCTAATCTAATTGGAAACAGTCGTGGAAGGTGGAACTGAAAAAATTGTTTAGTTGTACTCTCTGGCTAGGCAGAGCAGAGCAGAGTTTCCTTTTGGTTGTCCTATGAGAGGGCTGAATGCATTTCAGAACTCTTAAAGCTTTTTTGTTTTTGTTTTGTGTTTATTTTATCTTCATTTCACAACAACAAGATGCGAGCTTAATATATTTCCATAAAAGGCAAGTACTAACCTGGAGTGTTACCTATTTTTCCTGATTTTGGATTTATCCACAGTATGCATTAAAAAAATTAGAAGGAAAAAACAGCGCATAAAAAGTCCGCAATGTTCCATCTTAAATTTCTGGATGCCTATGATAGTCTGTAGATTTTTTCACATGTTATCAGGGTTATGAACAATTTAATTTAACAGCGAAATATAAACATGCGATCAGAGTTACAGCGGAAATAAATATATATTCATGACATGATGAAGTATTGATATATAAACTATGACAACAGATTATGAAACTTTTATTTATAAAAACATTTAGCGAGAGTTATCAATAAAAACTATGATCGCAGCGTAAAGGAATCCTCTCTGAGCCCATCAGTAGGGATCCACACACAAGAGTCAACTCTAGCATTCGCCTGTCACCTGCATCAGGGGGGAAATAAAACCCTGAGTACTCAATTGTATTCAGCAAGACTTACCCGCCATGAGAAATAAAAGACTCCAATGATATGCAAGGCTATCTGGCTTGTGGATTTATTGCATCTGCTGGGTCATTACTAAACGTGCGGCCTTATATTCAATTTTATTAGCAGTCAGCATTAGTTCATTAACCAACAATTCTATGTAAGCACCCGTGCTACTTTTAAGCAAGTGGTAAGCAATCAGAATTATTTTACCATCTTTCATCTTTAAGTTCTTACTACGGTGCTAGACTATAGACAAATCATAGCGGATCACCTGCCGATTCGTGAACCATTGCATCCTAGCTAGGTACCCTGAAACGCACGTCCCGCTTGTACCCCAGGCACAAGCAAGACCAAGCCACTACCCTCCAGTCACGGAGTCTAGGTCCCCATCTAAACTTGGACTCTAAGCCTCCGCTCCTGAGTCCCGGACTCAGTGCGGTGCTTAGACCTCCACCATCCCCGTCTCTAATTAGTCGGTCCGGAAAGAGCCAGAACCCATGACAAGAGGACAATGAGCCTTCCTGCGCCCATATACAAGTATGTGTTCAGGATAATAAGTCTGTGACCTGACTATCATCCATTGCAACGGTCGGTCCTTAACCGACACAGGGAGAACAAGTGCAACCCGAGCCTCGCTCGAATGCCAAACCAAGTCCAGATCCAAAGTACCATTCTGTCCGGTCTTCAATTATCATTCATATATATTCCATGTGATAGTAATATAATAACAATAATAAGATCTTTTCTATCTCTCATGAGTGACAGGCAATCACTCGACTTCTACTGGAGTCCTATAGCATAGCAATCTACACGATCCTGTCATACTAGTAAGAATCATAGAGTAAGGATATATATTTAATATATATATATATACACACACAAGTGGGTTTTATTCAACTCCTTTAACTTAATGCACAAGCATAAATTAAAGTGCAGAATAATAGGGGTTATGAACCGGGCCTTACCTAGGTAAGATATAACCAAAAGTTAGCATCCCAACGTGGCGACACGATCACCAATGCACCATCTTTTCTGCTACTCCTGTCGTCTCCATGATCCATCGTTGTTCCTATTAGGATATACGTGGATGCAACGTATAGATGTAAATAATCAACGACAGCCGAAACTCTTAGAAATTCGATCACGCCTCATAAGCTAACGAGATAGCTCTAACGCTAGTCTATGTATCCACGTCGTCAAGTAAGGCTCGTTCTTGAAAAATGTTTTGGTTCTACAAACCCCCTAATTAATTTCGACATTTGATTGATTAAATATATATTTTCGTACTAGTGCTCATTGAGTTATCTTAACAAACTAATTCCTATGGAGCTACAAAATTATAGTGAGCACCTAATATTGCTAGGAATCTCTTTGTCAGAAAATTTTTGAGCCAACACTGTCACCAATTTATCACAATAATTCCTACAAGTTTATATTTTGATAATATTAAGTATCTCAAATTAATTATATAGCTTCTAAGAATATTATAAAACTATGTGAACAAAATATACTAGCAGATAGATCATGATTTTAGGATCCTAATAAAATTTGTTTTACTATTTTTGGACGTCAATGTGATTTTATAATATTTACCAGATATCCGCTAAGAAATAACATGAACAATCTATTTCTAATTCCTTCAAAAAAAGAAAAGCCAAAACCAGCCCCAACATGGCCCAACTTGGCGCTGCCCCGCTGGCGTCTTGTGTGTGTGACGCGACCCACGGCAGAGGCCGGTGGCCCACCAGGAGCGCCCGCGGCCGGCTGCGGCCCATGTGGAGCCGAGGGCCCAAGCGGCCGGAGCGCCGGCCAACAGCCCTAGTGGCCCAGTAGACCCCCACTCCCCACACACTTTTTGCGAAACCACCCCTAAACTTTCTCGAAACTAACCCGCAATATAAGAAAAATATTCATGTGAGTCACGGTTTTGCATTGGGAACCCTAGACTTGTTTCTATTCTCACCCGTGGTCCTTCTCTTGAATCAGAGCAGAGCAGCGAGCAGGGGAGGCAGTGCGCCGGCCGATTCCCGGCTGAAGGGTTGGCTCGCCGGCGGGCGGTGTTGTCGCAGAGGCTGCGGTAGCCACCCGCACGTGCCTAGGTAGGATGTGGCTCGCCTGGAGGTGGTGTGCATTTGGCGTGGTGGTCGCTGACGCATAGGGAGAGGAGGCGGCGGCAATCTCCAACTCGGCCAAGGTGCGCCAGGCGGAGAGGATGAATAGGCGAAGGTGGTGGTGGTGGCGGCTTGGTGGGCATAGCGGCGAGGGCCCGCCATGCTGCGCGCTGTGGTGGTCGCGGCAAGTGGCTACACGACGTCGGTGCACAATCGGCGGCTCCCGGCCGACAGCAGCGCGGCTACGGCGGGGACAGCGGCACGGCTCAGCAAGGACCGACCGGGGGCACGGGAGTGGCGGCACGAGCAGGGGAAGGAGGTGGCTGCGGGAGCCTCCCTGGCCATGGCGGCCATGCCATGCTATGGGCGGCAGAGCAAGGGAGAACACGAGGGGAGGCAGAGAGGAAAGTAGGCAGCAGCGGCACAATCCTCTCCTCATTAATGCATGCGCGTCGGACAGGACGAGGTAGGTGAGATGAGTGGTGAGAGCGAAGCGCCGCCATGACCGAACGGCAACGGACAAGAGCACCTCCCTACACGCGCGCGCGGACGGCATTACGATCGACAGCAGCCACGCATGATTTTTAAAGCGAACGAAAAACTGCTAACGATCACGATTGAGGTTCAACTAATTCCACGACTCTAAAGTTGATCTTATCAGCCATCTAATGGAGCAATCCGCAAAACAAAAGGGACCACCCGAGAGGAAGATAGGAGGATGCCAAGATGGGTTCGTCTAAGTGGTATTTGGTTCGCGAACCGAGCGATAATTCATGGTCCGCAGGCCAGCGTTCTAACGGTTAGGCAATTTCTACTGAGTGCGTGACACCCATCGCCACCTCGACCTACACCGTTCTCAAGTGCTCATTTCGGACGCATGGAATCGACGGTGCAAAAACATGGAGTCGGTGTTTAGGAAATTTTGTGGATATTTAAATGTCGAAGTAGCATTGTCTATCATCTTTTCAGACTTCAAAGGAATTCAAGGTTCCATATAGAACTAACACTCCCTAGCACTTTGCCGTAATTTTGCAAGGTCTAAACCTCGACCATTTCAACTAACAAACATAGCATGACATAGCCCATACTCCATACTAACCCATGGGAGCAAAACATTTGAACACCTCTTAATTATTTTGCTTAATATAAATAGTTAAAAATAGCATCCTAACTAAAATTTCAACTTCCCGCCGATTCACGAAAGGTCTAGTTTAAATGTCGGATTCGATTTCGAACTATCGATATACTATTGAACAACTTTTATTCACCAAAACAAGAGTTGCATTTTCATCTATTAAACTTGGGCTCCAAATTTTATCCAAGTACTAAATACAAGTTATATTTTATTTTGTTTATAAAAATTGCTTTTAAATGGATGTTTAAAACTATTTATTCTACTCTTCGCGTTAGGAATTTTTATTAACACATATAGGCATTTACGTAACTAACCCACTATATTTATAGATCTATCGCTCAGGCCATTATCTCTGTGCTTAGCGAGCTCGTAAGTGTTATAACCAACCCCCTAAAAAGAATCTCGTCCCGAGATCGGAGTAAGAATCAAGAGGGAAACATTGTATTGTATTTCGTAAATCTAGACTTACATGAAAGATTACACGACGTCGAACGCTAAATTACATTGGGATTTAAAGTTACATGGTTAAAAGCAACCTGTACAACCAAAGCTTAATCCAGAAGTCGAGAAACAACAAGATAATGATTATCCAAAACATGGCGTATGACCAACAGATCCAGAAACAGGAGACTGAGAAATCAAACATCGTGAACCCTAAGACCAAACTAACCAACGGTAGACTTGAACTTCCTCGAAAACCAGATCCCTTCTTCCTCTCAGATTACACAATCACCTCTGACTGACGAACCTAGTTCCACAATGATGACTGGATCTCGTAGCTCTGCTTCGGATTCGAGGGGATGGGGATGAAGAAGAAGGGCAAGGTCCATGGGTATCTTATAGTGGTGAACGGAGGTGGGACGCAACGCACCGAAAGTGGAGACGGCATGAATGGGATACACAGACGGTTCATGCTGTGGGGATAAAGTCGGCCATGGTGCGCTTCTCTCATGAGAAATGCAGAGGGAGGATAAGGAGAGGAGAGGAGAAGGGTTCGCTCGACGAGGAAGGCGTGCGGCGGCCGTGTCCCCAAGAGAAGAAAAGGAGAGGGGAAGGGGGGGGGGTCCGGTACGAGAACGAGGATGTGGGATCGAGAGCCAACAGGATGCCGAGAAAAAGGGGAAGCACACAGCACACAAGGACGGCTTGTGATGAGCCTTGAATTTGGTGAAATTACGTACTCCATTCCTTATACTAATATTAATTATTAGCTCGTGAAGAATACGATGGTGATGAATCAAAGTATAAATAAAAAATGAGTGGGAAAATGATGAAGATGGACTAACACATACTCACGTTAAAAAAAGAGAGAGAACCCACAGACGATTGATGTATAGTCAAAGCTCAAACAACTACTTAGTACATAACCGTTCCTTGCATTACCCCTCGCAAATGAGCTAAGTTTATTTATTTAATTTATGTTACATATCTCACTCACAAAATAGAGTATATATAAGTGTATTTACTACGCAAAGCCTTATTGATATCTTTTTTATGTTCGTATACGTACACACCCATGTACACGCGGGGCAAAAGATGCCAAGTGTAGATTTGATATTCCACAATCAACGATTCAACACCAGCGTCAACTAGTGTATCAGGCAATTAATAGCAAGGGGCATTTCACGTATGACGTGGATGACCTGCATGTTTACGCCAGAACCATCTCTAGCTCCAGCGCAGACTGTGCAGTCCTGTATGCCCTGGGGCGATTCTTGACCGGGTAGTAGGTATCCATGGCGATGCCGCACTTGCCCGTGGGCGCGGCCACGTTGCGCCTCATGCGGATGTAGCCGGCCTCGCCCCATCTGGTACCCCACGAGTTCTTCACGATCCAGTAATCCTTGCCATTCTCGCTGCCATAGCCCACCGCTGTGACGCCGTGGTCTAGCTTCGTCCCGCATACGCCGTCGAAGACACCCTGTTGTGTGAGCGTGCGAGGGTATAAATAAAGTTGAGGGCCGGGGAAGGGGCAAAGTTGCTAGGCTGTTTCGAATGAGTTTCCCAAAATACATTTTTTGAATAAATAAACAAAATGGCCTATATGCGTGCATGTTGTTTCCCTAGTCGTGGCATGCATTATAAGCGACGTTTTTTATTTTTTATTTTTACCGATTTATAGTGCTGGAACGAACGGCCGCCAGCCTCGATGGCGACGCTAACAGGCTGATGGGCCACCGCCGCCTGTAACGCCTTCTCATTGTTGGCTGGCAACACCCTCTTGTACGAACTTATGGACACAACCTTCTTCTTTATCTACATAACAAAACATGTACAAATATCCGTCACCATCGACGCAGCGAGCAGGTTAGGTGTTCATGCAAATTTACTGCAGAAACCGAAACTTAATTACTTATCATGACAGTACCGTACCGACCTTGTTGGCATCACAAGTGCCGTCACGTCCGGTGAAGGGGTAGTCGGCCTCGGTGTCGATCCCGCCATTGCTGATAACCCACTGGAAAGCGTAATCCATGCGTCCGCCGCTGCAGCCATGGCTCTTGTGATCGCAGTCGATCAGCTCCTGCTCCGACAACTCCACGAGCTTACCTGTCACGATCTTGTTGATGCCCTCCATTGCCGCCACTGCCGAGAATGCCCAGCACCCACCTGCGCGCATCTCCCAGGGGCGCAAAGATCATCCATCAGTCAAATACATACCTAGCTCCATATTCTTACCGGAGATGAGAACTTCATAGCTCGATCGAGCTATGGAGCAACGACGACGAGCCGACGATCGTGTTTACGGACCGCATGTGCTTTGGTTCCTGACGCGGGTGACGGCGCCGCTCTTTTGCGCCAGTCGACGGCGGCTGGGACGGGCTGCGGCTCGCCAGCGCTGTTCAGGTCGAAGCGGGTGCTCCGCCCGTCGGTGGCGTCGTCTGCCGTCGTGTCGTTGCGGCGGCTCTGCTGGAAGCCGAGGACGCGGCCGCGGAACTCCTCCAGGGTGAGGTCGGCGAAGGGGGTGAGGCCGAGGCGGAAGCCGTGGAGCCCCAGGTCGGCCTCGGCGTTGTGGGCGTCAATGTAGCGGAGATTGTCGCAGAACACCTCCAACCGCAGGAGGTCGTCGTCGTCGTTGCCGCGCAGCAGCCACGGCGGGTGCTTTGACTTCCACGCCTCGTACAGCTGCCGCACCTCCTCATCCACCCGCTCCCACGGCGCCGCCGAGTGGATGTTGCGGGCACAGCGGAGACGTCGACAGCGGCCAGTGCCATGACCAATGCCACCGCGAGCATTATGGCCGCCATCGCCGTGGGCACAGGGGAGCGTGCTGGATGCATGGGATGTAGGGCGCTCGAGAGCCGGACTGGTCTCAACTCTCAAGTCTCAAGACAAGTGCTATCATACGGTCGTGTTGGTCGGCTCGGTGCCTCAACCTGTGAAGCGAAAGGGTCAATTTATAGCCACGCGGGACGCCAAGTGGACCATCCGGGCCCACCCACGGCGCCAACCAGCAACCGTTGACGCGATTTGTAGAGATAAGCACCACTAGAGCTACGAGTCTACGCCGATGCTTGTTTTGGCACGGTTTCTAGTTAGTTTTTCTAAGTAAAAATAAATTACACTATCATTTCCTAAAATACTAGACAATTCTTATCTAGATCCCCAAATTATGAAATTGCATATCTAGGTCCTGAACTATTTAAGTATGTCATCCATGTCCAAAACAGCCACGTCACGGTCCATTAATTAACGTGACGCTCGCATGAAATTGACATGTGGGTCCATAGCTTATAATTACAGGGGACGGTGCCTAAACTATCATGGGATCCTCACATAGGTCCTAAACTATAAAATTACCCATCTCGGTCCCTAATCGCCAATATAGTTGGATCATGGGACGCGCCCACGGCGAGCATTGTTGTCAAGTTTGTGCTAAAACACCTCACTCACTCATTGTGAATTGGTGACATGGAACAACCGCCAGCAACAACTTGGCGGGTATGTTGGCCAGTTGTTCCATGTCACCGTAGCGTAGTGATGATATATGTGTCTTACCACACACTTTGACGACAAATTGATGTCAAGATGTCGCCGGTCCAACCATATTGGCAGATGGCATCAATACATTTATCTCCAAGATAAGATGAAAAGTAGACAATAAGAAGTCCAATGGCAAGCAAAGGCTCGGAAACCTGTTTGGCAATTCACACGACGATGAATGAAGCGTGAAGAGGTTTCTTGAGACAAGGACTACATTAGTTTAATAGATTATCGGGGACCAAAATGAGTAATTTTATAGTTTCCGACCTAGGTGAGAATCACATGATAGTTTACACCATCCCTATAATTATGAGTTATGGACCCACATGTAGATTCCACGTTGGAGCGCCATGTCGCCTAACGGATTGTGTGATGAGGACATCCTTCCATTGATACAACCACACTGCTTTGCACAACAAGGTCCGATGACAAGAGCTCGAGCACGACAACTTAATTATCGGGTAAAGTCGTTCCTCATTGTTCATACAAACTCGTCTCATAATTGGATGCTACTAAATCATGGTGATGATTGTCTTATTCTTAGGAATGTTGGTCAAGACTCCATTGCCTCATGTTTAGACCCCATGATGAGGATGGAGCAGCCGAACAAGTGGGAATCATCATTAATGGGGCGCGCACTCATCTCGAGACAGCAGGGACACTCCATCAAAAGTACCATAACTCCTTGATACGAGATCCAATGAAGCTGGTTTTTGACTTGTTGGAAAGAGCGCGTCGTCCTCTTTCACATGGGTCCAACCCCACTATCAGAATCTACCAAAGCTGTGTGCAGCAAGCCAAAGGACGCAGAGACCTACAGCTTGGGCCTAGGCCTTGTACTAACTACAACCCTTTGAGGGACGCCTTGATTAGGGTTTCCCACTCCCCTTGTGCTCTCCTCCTTATAAATAGAGCCGGTGAGCCATCAGAATGAGGTTGGGTTTTGTTTAGATGCAAGATAGCTGCTGCTTCTTCCTTGTAAACGCGCGTGTGTCGGCTAGACCACCCGATTTGCTTGTTTCAAGACCCCAACTTGTGATTCAGATTCAGCCTTTGGCTTAAATCCGTGAGTTATTTGCTTGTTCATCTTGTTCTTGCTTGTTCTCGGTTGCTTGCAGGTTCTTGGTGTTCTTGGCACGGCAAGAACATCACAATCGAGCCGGTGTACTGCTGCTAAGGCGCAGACAACCTTGTGGTCGTTGTAGTCGGACGACCAACGTCGAATCCACCCCAAATCGAGTTTATCCACACTCACCAAAAGATCAGGAACAACCCCTAGTCCCATCATGTGGTAATCAGAGCAAGGTTCTTTGGTAAGTGATTTACTGTTCATTACTTTACCTATAGTCCGAAATATAAAAATAGGATAGAACTGAAATTCCAAACACAAGTTTGAGCCTTGTCGATCTGCTTAGTTCTTTGCTTGTTGAGTTTGTGCTTTACATCGTGGTGTCAAGTGCTGGTTCTTAGGTTCTAATCCTTTAGAGTTTTGAGTTCTTGTCACGTTTTAGTCACCACACAATCCGTTGTTGCCTTCCCCCCCCCCCCACTTCAGCCGCTGCAATCTCCACCAATACCACCACCACCACCACCACCAAAAGCACCATTGCTCTCTCCACCTTTTATTTGAAACCCTCACCACCATCACCTTCACCGCGCGCCTACACAAACACTACCTTATGCACCTGTCCTTTTGGTGCAAATCTGAGTACACTCAGTTCTAAAAATAAGAGAGTTCAAATTGCATATTTGTACTACTTGTTGCAATCCTTATCCCTAGTAAAAGAAAGTCTATGCTACTTGCTACATTCTTGTTATAATCATATTGCAAAAGTTCAGTTTGTGCGCTACTTGTCGAAAAGAAAAGAAAAGAAAAGAAAAGAAAAAAGAAAAGAAAAGAAAGGAAAAGGAGGAAAGAAAGAAAGAAAGAAAGAAAGAAAAGAAGGGTTAAGTTGATGCTATTTACTCTCATCATTTCCATTGTTTGCTCTTGTCCGGTGACAACATTTGTGTCTAGGCTCGTGTCTCTAGCACGGGTTAGCCTAGGACCAACCACGATACTATCTTTGAACACTTATTCAACTTGCATTGACTAACGTGGTTCCAGTTGTACCTTGATTTTTTTAAGCCACCCACAGCTCCACAAATTATCTACAACGTCACACGGTGGTTCTACTTGCTACTACTTGTGTTGTTCTTGTCGTCGCCAACACCATCTCGCATAGCAAGGTAAGGACATGTAAGAACTCGGTTGCACATCTTTGAGAGAATGAAAATTGTTGCCACCTAATTCAGTTAGTTGGTAGGACATATTTTCTTGTGATTCCCTTGCTACATATGAAACATGGCGGGGAGAAGGTGAAAGGACCCTCCACAATCACCTCGATCAAAAGCCTTCTTTGCAACACTTTGAACGCAAAGTGAGGCTCCATCTGTGAACACCTTGATGAGGATGTTCGTGTCACCAATGAGCGCCTTGGTCAATTGGAGACGGCTCAGATTGAGACCAACACCAAGTTGGCTTCCTTGGAAGGCACTCTTGGTTCTCATTAATACATCTCTTGTAGGTGTCTTGGAGCGATTGGAGAGGATGGAAGCAGAATCATTTGTGATGGTTTCGAACGACGCAATCACAACAACAACAACACCATGGGCGAGTCGCTTGGTCATGATGAAGAAGAATATGCAATGGACATCGAGCTTGATGAGGAGCTGAATGGTCATCGACGCATCGAACAACATCGCCGCCGCCATGAGACGTGTCCTCGCCGACCACGGCAAGAGGTGCGATGCCGATGACTCATTTGGCAAGATTAAATTCACCATACCTACTTTTGATGGGAGGTATAATCTCGATATGTACCTTTGTTGGGAATTAGTGTTGATCGAAATTTACTTGCCATGATTTTCACGAGGACAAACGTGTTAGGGCTGCAACTAGTGAGTTTCTTGACTTTGCCTCTGTTTGGTGGTCCGAATACCATCGTAAGAACCCAAATAACACACCAACTTGGGATGCTTTGAAACGGGTTATGCGGGCCGATTTGTTCCTTCTTATTATGCCCGTGATATTTTACATAAGTTGCAACAATTGAGGCAAGGATCCAAATCAGAGAAGAGTACTATCAAGAGCTACAAATGGGTATGCTTTGCGGGCTAGAGGAAAATGAGGATGGTGCCATAGCTAGATTTATGGGTGGGCTGAACCAGGAGATTCAGGACATTCTAGCTTATAAGGAATATAATTACATCAATCGTTTATTTCACCTTGCTTGTAAAGTTGAACGAGAAGTCTTGGACGACGAGCTAGCATGAGGGCTAACATTCCTGCAGGTCGTGCTAGCCCATGGACACCCTCCAATCTTTCTTTGCACCGTCAACGCGTGCACCCCCACAATCTTCCTTGACCATCAAGCCACGCTCCTCTACAACAAATTACTGTACCATGCCCAAGTGAACCAACTAGAGGAGCAATGGCTACATCTCGCCAAGAGTTCATCCTCGGTGGTATCCACGGGAGAACAAGGGATATTCAGTGCCTCACGCTGCAAAGGATATGGCCACATACGCAAGGGGCGCCCAAGCACACGTGTGATGATTGTGCGAGAGCTGATGGTGGGTATTCTCTCCGCTAGTGATTTTGATGAAGAAACATATGCTTTGCTTGTTGCTAACAATGTAGCGGAAGGAGATGATTTCCAACAAGACAAAGAGCACATTAGGGCTGAAGTGCTTTGAGCACTATGAGAGCCTCATGGTGCGGCGGGTGCTAAGTGCCCAAATGGAGAGGGCTAAACAAAATCAGCGCCACACTTTGTTTCAAACCAAGTGTGTGATCAAGGAACGCTCTTGCTTGTGTGATCATAGATGGAGGAAGCTGCAACAACTTGGCAAGTCTTTGAAATGGTGGAGAAGCTTTCATTGAGAACAAAACCACACCATGACCTTACTACATTCGGTGGCTTAACAAAGAGCGGCAAGGTGAAGGTAACCCGATTGGTAAGGGTAGAGTTTGCCATTGGTTCTTATCATGATTCCATTGATTGCGATGTTGTGCCTATGCAAGCATGCTCTATGTTGTTAGGTAGACCATGGCAGTTTGATAAAGATTCCTTGCACTCTGGTAAAACAAATCAACACTCTTTTGTGCATAATGACAAGAAGATTGTGTTGCACCCCATGTCCCCGAGTCTATTCTAAGAGATGAACTTGCTAGATCTAGCAAACTTAAGAATCAGTTTGTTGCTAGTGAAAATCAGATTGTCGCTAATGAACTTGAGAAACATAAGAAGAAGTCTAGCAAATCTGTTCATCATAATAAAAATGAGATCAAATTTGAAAGGCTCTTGTTACTTTGCCACCAAATCTGATTTGGATGAGATTGATGCTAGTACTCTCTGTTTTGCTATGCTTTGGTTTGCAAAGAAACTTTATTTTCACTCGAAGATACATCTATTTCTTTGCCTCCTCGCCGTCACTAATCTTTTGCAGGAGTATGCCGATGTTTTTCCAAAGGAGGTACCACCGGGCTGCCACCAATTCGAGGGATTGAACACCAGATTGACCTCATCCCTAGGGCTTCCTTGCCTAATAAATGCTGTGAGTATAGGACCAACCCGAACGAGACAAAAGAGATTCGAGAGACAAGTACAAGAATTGCTCAACAAAAGGTTATGTGCGTGAGTCTCTTAGCCCTTGTGCCGTTCCCTGCTTTTTAGTTCCTAAGAAGGATGGATCATGGCGCATGTGTGTTGATTGTAGAGCGATAAACAACATCACAATCAGATATCGTCATCCTATTCCAAGGTTAGATGATATGCTTGATGAATTGAGTGGCTCAATTGTGTTCTCTAAAATTGATTTGCGTAGTGGTTACCACCAGATTCGTATGAAGCTAGGAGATGAATGGAAAACAGCGTTTAAAACTAAGTTTGGTTTATATGAATGACTTGTCATGCCCTTTGGATATGACTAATGCACCCAAAGACTTTCATGAGATTAATGAACGAGGTTTTACGCTCTTTTATTGGCAGATTTGTAGTGGTATACTTTGATGACATCTTGATATATAGTAGATCATTAGAGGAACATCTTGATCATTTGCGTGCCATTTTCAATGCTCTTCGGGATGCACACTTGTTTGGCAATCTTGAGAAGTGCACCTTTTGCATGAGATCGAGTCTCTTTTCTTGGATATGTTGTGACACCGCAGGAATCGAAGTTGATCAAGCCAAGGTTGAGGCCATACATTAGCTGGCCTGTTCCCTACACGGTCACACAAGTGCGGAGTTTTCTAGGACTTGCTGGTTTCTACCGTCGATTTGTGAAGGACTTCAGCACCATTGCAGCCCCCATTGCATGAACTCACCAAGAAGGGTGCAACCTTCACTTGGGCTGCACCCAACAGGATGCTTTCAACACGCTCAAAGATAAGTTAACTCATGCACCTTTACTCCAACTTCCGATTTCAACAAAACCTTTGAGCTTGAATGTGATGCTAGTGGAATTGGGTTGGGTGGTGTCTTTGTTACAAGAGGGAAAACATGTGGCGTATTTCGGTGAAAAGTTGAGTGGCCCTAGTTTGAACTATTCTACTTATGATAAGGAATTGCTTGCTCTAGTTCGGACTTTGGAAACATGGCAGCATTATTTGTGGCCCAAAGAGTTTGTCATACATTCGATCATGAATCATTGAAACACATCCGTAGTCAAGCAAAACTGAACCGTAGACATGCCAAGTGGGTTGAATTCATCGAGTCCTTTCCTTATGTCATCAAACACAAAAGGGAAGGAAAATATAATTGTTGATGCTTTGTCTAGACGTTACACCATGCTTTCACAACTTGACTTTAAAATCTTTGGTTTGGAAACTATTAAGGAACAATATGCACATGACAATGATTTCAAAGATGTATTGCTGAATTGCCAAGAGGGGAAAACATGTTACAGATTCGTCCTCACCGACGGGTTTGTCTTTAGAGCCAACAAGCTATGCATTCCAGCTAGCTCCGTGCGTTTGTTATTGTTGTTGCAGGAAGCGCATGGAGGAGGACTCATGGGACATTTTGGTGTGAAAAAGACAGAGGACATCCTTGCTGGTCATTTCTTTTGGCCCAAGATGAGGAGAGACGTGGGAGAGGTTCGTTGCTCGCTGCACAACATGCCGAAACTAAGTCACGCCTTAATCCTCATGGTTTATACATGCCTCTTCCTGTTCCAAGTGCACCATGGGAAGATATTTCAATGGACTTTGTTTTAGGACTGCCTAGAACAAAGAAGGGAGGGATAGTGTGTTTGTTGTTGTGGACAGATTTTCTAAAATGGCACATTTCATACCATGTCATAAGAGCGATGATGCTACACATGTTGCTGATTTGTTCTTTCGTGAGATTGTTCGATTGTACGGTGTGCCTAACACCATTGTTTTCGATCGGGATACAAAATTTCTTAGTCATTTTGGAGAACTTTGTGGGCTAAGCTAGGGACTAAGCTTTTATTTTCCACTACTTGTCATCCCCAAACTGATGGACAAACTGAGGTTGTCAATAGAACCTTATCTACATTGCTTAGGGCTGTTTTGAAAAAGAACATAAAAATGTGGGAAGAGTGTTTGCCTCATGTTGAGTTTGCTTATAATCGTTCACAGCATTCTACCACTAAGAAAAGCCCTTTTGAGATAGTTTATGGGTTTGTGCCACGTGCTCCTATTGATTTGTTACCTCTTCCGATAGTTTATGAGTTTGCTTATATATATATTTGGATATACATCGATAATAAAATCTCTAATTTATGGAATTCCTTGAACAGTTGAACCTCAGAAGCAATCCAAGCCATCTCATTTAATTCCAACTTCACTCTTGAACGCCAGCCAGCAATCCAGCATCAATCTACATCGATCCAAAGTTTTGTTGCTTGTTTGCGACTGCATGAATGAGAAGTGTACGCCCACTCCATTGCAAAAATATTAAGTGTATTTTAGTTTTATCATATATCATATTTATAACAGATTTGTTCTAACTTTGACAGAGTCTATTAAAAAAATACTGGCGTGCACTATGTCAAATAAATGCACTATTGAGGTATATTTCGTAGTGATTTAATGAAACTAATTTGGTGGTGTCCAAGACTCCAAGTTGATGGATTTTTTAGTTAAAGTTAAACAAAATTTAAGTTAAAACACCTTACACTTTTTTGAAGGAGCGGAGTAGGCGAGTACTCACGTGCATGCGTGATCCGAACATTGTTTGGGTTCAGTCGATCCAGCGGCGGTGCATGCCGGTTGGCTTCAAGTCTGACGGCGATTTGTCCACCTCTCTCTGACCCTGTGTTGTTCTGTTGGAGACGCTACCCGAGAGGAGACCATCTCTCCGCAGTCCGCACCGCAGATGTGAGCTAGTTCAGCGAGGGCAGGGCGTCATGGGCTCATGGCTGATTGGTTGCATTCACATTCTTCTTTTTCTGGGTGCATCATACACACAATCTAATCTAATTGGAAACAGTCGTGGAAGGTGGAACTGAAAAAATTGTTTAGTTGTACTCTCTGGCTAGGCAGAGCAGAGCAGAGTTTCCTTTTGGTTGTCCTATGAGAGGGCTGAATGCATTTCAGAACTCTTAAAGCTTTTTTGTTTTTGTTTTGTGTTTATTTTATCTTCATTTCACAACAACAAGATGCGAGCTTAATATATTTCCATAAAAGGCAAGTACTAACCTGGAGTGTTACCTATTTTTTCCTGATTTTGGATTTATCCACAGTATGCATTAAAAAAATTAGAAGGAAAAAACAGCGCATAAAAAGTCCGCAATGTTCCATCTTAAATTTCTGGATGCCTATGATAGTCTGTAGATTTTTTCACATGTTATCAGAGTTATGAACAATTTAATTTAACAGCGAAATATAAACATGCGATCAGAGTTACAGCGGAAATAAATATATATTCATGACATGATGAAGTATTGATATATAAACTATGACAACAGATTATGAAACTTTTATTTATAAAAACATTTAGCGAGAGTTATCAATAAAAACTATGATCGCAGCGTAAAGGAATCCTCTCTGAGCCCATCAGTAGGGATCCACACACAAGAGTCAACTCTAGCATTCGCCTGTCACCTGCATCAGGGGGGAAATAAAACCCTGAGTACTCAATTGTATTCAGCAAGACTTACCCGCCATGAGAAATAAAAGACTCCAATGATATGCAAGGCTATCTGGCTTGTGGATTTATTGCATCTGCTAGGTCATTACTAAACGTGCGGCCTTATATTCAATTTTATTAGCAGTCAGCATTAGTTCATTAACCAACAATTCTATGTAAGCACCCGTGCTACTTTTAAGCAAGTGGTAAGCAATCAGAATTATTTTACCATCTTTTATCTTTAAGTTCTTACTATGGTGCTAGACTATAGACAAATCATACCGGATCACCTGCCGATTCGTGAACCATTGCATCCTAGCTAGGTACCCTGAAACGCACGCCCCGCTTGTACCCCAGGCACAAGCAAGACCAAGCCACTACCCTCTAGTCACGGAGTCTAGGTCCCCATCTAAACTTGGACTCCAAGCCCCCGCTCCTGAGTCCCGGACTAAGTGCGGTGCTTAGACCTCCACCATCCCCGTCTCTAATTAGTCGGTCCGGAAAGAGCCAGAACCCATGACAAGAGGACAATGAGCCTTCCTGCGCCCATATACAAGTATGTGTTCAGGATAATAAGTCTGTGACCTGACTATCATCCATTGCAACGGTCGGTCCTTAACCGACACAGGGAGAACAAGTGCAACCCGAGCCTCGCTCGAATGCCAAACCAAGTCCAGATCCAAAGTACCATTCTGCCCGGTCTTCAATTATCATTCATATATATTCCATGTGATAGTAATATAATAACAATAATAAGATCTTTTCTATCTCTCATGAGTGACAGGCAATCACTCGACTTCTACTGGAGTCCTATAGCATAGCAATCTACACGATCATGTCATACTAGTAAGAATCATAGAGTAAGGATATATATTTATATATATATATATATACACAAGTGGGTTTTATTCAACTCCTTTAACTTAATGCACAAGCATAAATTAAAGTGCAGAATAATAGGGGTTATGAACCGGGCCTTACCTGGGTAAGATATAACCAAAAGTTAGCATCCCAACGTGGCGACACGATCACCAATGCACCATCTTTTCTGCTACTCCTGTCGTCTCCATGATCCATCGTTGTTCCTATTAGGATATACGTGGATGCAACGTATAGATGTAAATAATCAACGACAGCCGAAACTCTTAGAAATTCGATTACGCCTCACAAGCTAACGAGATAGCTCTAACGCGCTAGTCTATGTATCCACGTCGTCAAGTAAGGCTCGTTCTTGAAAAATGTTTTGGTTCTACAAACCCCCTAATTAATTTCGACATTTGATTGATTAAATATATATTTTCGTACTAGTGCTCATTGAGTTATCTTAACAAACTAATTCCTATGGAGCTACAAAAATTATAGTGAGCACCTAATATTGCTAGGAATCTACTGTAAAATTTTCAGAGCCAACACTGTCACCAATTTATCACAATAATTCCTACAAGTTTATATTTTGATAATATTAAGTATCTCAAATTAATTATATAGCTTCTAAGAATATTATAAAACTATGTGAACAAAATATACTAGCAGATAGATCATGATTTTAGGATCCTAATAAAATTTGTTTTACTATTTTTGGACGTCAATGTGATTTTATAATATTTACCAGATATCCGCTAAGAAATAACATGAACAATCTATTTCTAATTCCTTCAAAAAAAGAAAAGCCAAAACCAGCCCAGTAGCAAGCCCAACTCTGGCGCTTGCCCACGCGTCTTGTTGTGTGCCTGACCTGGCGAGGAGGCCGGTGGCCCACCAGAGCGCCATGCATGGCTGGGTCATGCCCATGTGGAGCCGAGGGCCCAAGCGGCCGGGCGGCGGCCAATGACCCTAGTGGCCCAGAGACCCCCCTCTCCCCACATTTTTTTTGCGAAACCACCCCTAAACTTTCTCGAAACTAACCCGCAATATAAGAAAAATATTCATGTGAGTCACGGTTTTGCATTGGGAACCCTAGACTTGTTTCTATTCTCACCCGTGGTCCTTCTCTTGAATCAGAGCAGAGCAGCGAGCAGGGGAGGCAGTGCGCCGGCCGATTCCCGGCTGAAGGGTTGGCTCGCCGGCGGGCGGTGTTGTCGCAGAGGCTGCGGTAGCCACCCGCACGTGCCTAGGTAGGATGTGGCTCGCCTGGAGGTGGCCCGCGCTGGCGTGGTCGCGCGCACGCATAGGAGAGGAGGCGGCGGCAATCTCCAACTCGGCCAAGGTGTGCCAGGCGGATAGGATGAATAGGCGAAGGTGGTGGTGGTGGCGGCTTGGCTGGGCATAGCCGGCAGTGGCCCCGCCATGCGCGCGGTGGTCGCGGCAAGTGGCTACACGACGTCGGTGCACAATCGGCGGCTCCCGGCCGACAGCAAGAAGGCAGCTCTGGCGGGGGGACGGCATGCACGGCTCAAGCAAGGACCGCCCTGGGGCACGGGAGTGGCGGCACGAGCGGGGAAGGAGGTGGCTGCGGAGCCTCCTCAGCCATGGCGGCCATGCCATGCTATGGGCGGCGAGCAAGCAAGGAGAACACGAGGGGAGGCGAGAGAGGAAAGTAGGCAGCGGCGCGGCACAATCCTCTCCTCATTAATGCATGCGTCCGGACAGGGACGAGGTAGGTGAGATGAGTGGTCGAGAGCGAAGCGCCGCCATGACCGAACGGCAACGGACAAGAGCACCTCCCTACACGCCTGCGGACGGCATTACGATCGACAAAGCAGCCACGCATGATTTTTAAAGCGAGCTAAAAAACTGCTAACGATCACGATTGAGGTTCAACTAATTCCACGACTCTAAAGTTGATCTTATCAGCCATCTAATGGAGCAATCCGCACAACAAAAGGACCACCCGAGAGGAAGATAGGAGGATGCCAAGATGGGTTCGTCAAAGTTGGCACCGGTTCGCTGAACCGAGCAAGATAATTCACGGTCCGCAGCGCGTTCTAACGAAGTTAGGCAATTTCTACGAGTGCGTGACACCCATCGCCACCTCGACCTACACCGTTCTGAAGTGCTCATTTCGACGCAACTGACGGTGCAAAAACATGGAGTTGGTGTTTAGGAAATTTTGTGGATATTTAAATGTCGAAGTAGCATTGTCTATCATCTTTTCAGACTTCAAAGGAATTCAAGGTTCCATATAGAACTAACACTCCCTAGCACTTTGCCGTAATTTTTGCAAGGTCTAAACCTCGACCATTTCAACTAACAAACATAGCATGACATAGCCCATACTCCATACTAACCCATGGAGCAAAACATTTGAACACCTCTTAATTATTTTGCTTAATATAAATAGTTAAAAATAGCATCCTAACTAAAATTTCAACTTCCTGCCGATTCACGAAAGGTCTAGTTTAAATGTCGGATTCGATTTCTGAACTATCAGATATACTATTGAACAACTTTTATTCACCAAAACAAGAGTTGCATTTTCATCTATTAAACTTGGGCTCCAAATTTTATCCAAGTACTAAATACAAGTTATATTTTATTTTGTTTATAAAAATTGCTTTCGTGCGGATGTTTAAAACTATTTATTCTACTCTTCGCGTTAGGATTTTTTATTAACACATATAGGCATTTACGTAACTAACCCACTATATTTATAGATCTATCGCTCAGGCCATTATCTCTGTGCTTAGCGAGCTCGTAAGTGTTATAACCAACCCCCTAAAAAGAATCTCGTCCCGAGATTCGGAGTAAGAATCAGAAGAGGGGAAACACGATTGTATTTCGTAAATCTAGACTTACATGAAAGATTACACGACGTCGAACGCTAAATTACATTGGGATTTAAAGTTACATGGTTAAAAGCAACCTGTACAACCAAAGCTTAATCCAGAAGTCGAGAAACAACAAGATAATGATTATCCAAAACATGGCGTATGACCAACAGATCCAGAAACAGGAGACTGAGAAATCAAACATCGTGAACCCTAAGACCAAACTAACCAACGGTAGACTTGAACTTCCTCGAAAACCAGATCCCTTCTTCCTCTCAGATTACACAATCACCTCTGACTGACGAACCTAGTTCCACAATGATGACTGGATCTCGTAGCTCTGCTTCGGATTCGAGGGGATGGGGATGAAGAAGAAGGGCAAGGTCCATGGGTATCTTATAGTGGTGAACGGAGGTGGGACGCAACGCACCGAAAGTGGAGACGGCATGAATGGGATGCACAGACGGTTCATGCTGTGGGGATAAAGTCGGCCATGGTGCGCTTCCTGCGCGAGCGGCAGAGGGAGGATAAGGAGAGGAGAGGAGAAGGGTTCGCTCGACGAGGAAGGCGTGCGGCGGCCGTGTCCCCAAGAGAAGAAAAGGAGAGGGGAAGGGGGGGGGTCCGGTACGAGAACGAGGATGTGGGATCGAGAGCCAACAGGATCTTTGAGAAAAGGGAAGCACACAACACACAAGGACGGCTTGTGATGAGCCTTGAATTTGGTGAAATTACGTACTCCATTCCTTATACTAATATTAATTATTAGCTCGTGAAGAATACGATGGTGATGAATCAAAGTATAAATAAAAAATGAGTGGGAAAATGATGAAGATGGACTAACACATACTCACGTTAAAAAAAGAGAGAGAACCCACAGACGATTGATGTATAGTCAAAGCTCAAACAACTACTTAGTACATAACCGTTCCTTGCATTACCCTCGCAAATGAGCTAAGTTTATTTATTTAATTTATGTTACATATCTCACTCACAAAATAGAGTATATATAAGTGTATTTACTACGCAAAGCCTTATTGATATCTTTTTTATGTTCGTATACGTACACACCCATGTACACGCGGGGCAAAAGATGCCAAGTGTAGATTTGATATTCCACAATCAACGATTCAACACCAGCGTCAACTAGTGTATCAGGCAATTAATAGCAAGGGGCATTTCACGTATGACGTGGATGACCTGCATGTTTACGCCAGAACCATCTCTAGCTCCAGCGCAGACTGTGCAGTCCTGTATGCCCTGGGGCGATTCTTGACCGGGTAGTAGGTATCCATGGCGATGCCGCACTTGCCCGTGGGCGCGGCCACGTTGCGCCTCATGCGGATGTAGCCGGCCTCGCCCCATCTGGTACCCCACGAGTTCTTCACGATCCAGTAATCCTTGCCATTCTCGCTGCCATAGCCCACCGCTGTGACGCCGTGGTCTAGCTTCGTCCCGCATACGCCGTCGAAGACACCCTGTTGTGTGAGCGTGCGAGGGTATAAATAAAGTTGAGGGCCGGGGGAAGGGCAAAGTTGCTAGGCTGTTTCGAATGAGTTTCCCAAAATACATTTTTGAATAAATAAACAAAATGGCCTATATGCGTGCATGTTGTTTCCCTAGTCGTGGCATGCATTATAAGCGACGTTTTTATTTTTTATTTTACCGATTTATAGTGCTGGAACGAACGGCCGCCAGCCTCGATGGCGACGCTAACAGGCTGATGGGCCACCGCCGCCTGTAACGCCTTCTCATTGTTGGCTGGCAACACCCTCTTGTACGAACTTATGGACACAACCTTCTTCTTTATCTACATAACAAAACATGTACAAATATCCGTCACCATCGACGCAGCGAGCAGGTTAGGTGTTCATGCAAATTTACTGCAGAAACCGAAACTTAATTACTTATCATGACAGTACCGTACCGACCTTGTTGGCATCACAAGTGCCGTCACGTCCGGTGAAGGGGTAGTCGGCCTCGGTGTCGATCCCGCCATTGCTGATAACCCACTGGAAAGCGTAATCCATGCGTCCGCCGCTGCAGCCATGGCTCTTGTGATCGCAGTCGATCAGCTCCTGCTCCGACAACTCCACGAGCTTACCTGTCACGATCTTGTTGATGCCCTCCATTGCCGCCACTGCCGAGAATGCCCAGCACCCACCTGCGCGCATCTCCCAGGGGCGCAAAGATCATCCATCAGTCAAATACATACCTAGCTCCATATTCTTACCGGAGATGAGAACTTCATAGCTCGATCGAGCTATGGAGCAACGACGACGAGCCGACGATCGTGTTTACGGACCGCATGTGCTTTGGTTCCTGACGCGGGTGACGGCGCCGCTCTTGCGCCAGTCGACGGCGGCTGGGACGGGCTGCGGCTCGCCAGCGCTGTTCAGGTCGAAGCGGGTGCTCCGCCCGTCGGTGGCGTCGTCTGCCGTCGTGTCGTTGCGGCGGCTCTGCTGGAAGCCGAGGACGCGGCCGCGGAACTCCTCCAGGGTGAGGTCGGCGAAGGGGGTGAGGCCGAGGCGGAAGCCGTGGAGCCCCAGGTCGGCCTCGGCGTTGTGGGTGTCGATGTAGCGGAGGTTGTCGCGGAACACCTCCAGCCGCAGGAGGTCGTCGTCGTTGCCGCGCGGCGGCCACGGCGGGTGCTTTGACTTCCACGCCTCGTACAGCTGCCGCACCTCCTCGTCCACCCGCTCCCACGGCGCCGCCGAGTGGATGCTGCGGGGCGCAGCCGAGACGTCGACGGCGGCCAGTGCCACGGCCAATGCCACCGCGAGCATTGTGGCCGCCATCGCCGTGGGCGCAGGGGAGCGTGCCGGATGCATGGGATGCATGGGCGCTCGAGAGCCGGACTGGTTTCAACTCTCAAGTCTCAAGACAAGTGCTGTCGTACGGTCGCGTGGGTCGGCTCGGTGCCTCAGCCTGTGAAGCGAAAGGGTCAATTTATAGCCACGCGGGACGACAAGTGGACCATCCGGGCCCACCCACGGCGCCAACCAGCAACCGTTGACGCGATTTGTAGAGATAAGCACCACTAGAGCTACGAGTCTACGCCGATGCTTGTTTTGGCACGGTTTCTAGTTAGTTTTTCTAAGTAAAAATAAATTACACTATCATTTCCTAAAATACTAGACAATTCTTATCTAGATCCCCAAACTATGAAATTGCATATCTAGGTCCTGAACTATTTAAGTATGTCATCCATGTCCAAAACAGCCACGTCACGGTCCATTAATTAACGTGGACTTTTCGATGAAATTGACATGTGGGTCCATAGCTTATAATTACAGGGACGGTGCCTAAACTATCATGGGATCCTCACATAGGTCCTAAACTATAAAATTACCCATCTAGGTCCTTTAATCTGCCAATATAGTTGGATCATGGGGCGCGCCACGGCAGAGCATTGTTGTCAAGTTTGTGCTAAAACACCTCACTCACTCATTGTGAATTGGTGACATGGAACAACCGCCAGCAACAACTTCAGCGGGTATGTTGGCCAGTTGTTCCATGTCACCAGAAGCGTAGTGATGTATGTGTCTTACCACACACTTGACGACGAGCATGATGTCGAAGATGTCGCCCGGTCCAACCATATTGGCAGATGGCATCAATACATTTATCTCCAAGATAAGATGAAAAGTAGACAATAAGAAGTCCAATGGCAAGCAAAGGCTCGGAAACCTGTTTGGCAATTCACACGACGATGAATGAAGCGTGAAGAGGTTTCTTGAGATAAGGACTACATTAGTTTAATAGATTATCGGGGACCAAAATGAGTAATTTTATAGTTTCCGACCTAGGTGAGAATCACATGATAGTTTACACCATCCCTATAATTATGAGTTATGGACCCACATGTAGATTCCACGTTGGAGCGCCATGTCGCCTAACGGATTGTGTGATGAGGACATCCTTCCATTGATACAACCACACCTGCTGCACAACAAGGTCCGATGACAAGAGCTCGAGCACGACAACTTAATTATCGGGTAAAGTCGTTCCTCATTTGTTCATACAAACTCGTCTCAGAATTGGATGCTACTAAATCATGGTGATGATTGTCTTATTCTTAGGAATGTTGGTCAAGACTCCATTGCCTCATGTTTAGACCCCATGATGAGGATGGAGCAGCCGAACAAGTGGGAATCATCATTAATGGGGCGTGCAGCTCATCTCGAGACAGCAGGGACACTCCATCAAAAGTACCATAACTCCTTGATACGAGATCCAATGAAGCTAGTTTTTGACTTGTTGGAAAGAGCGCGTCGTCCTCTTTCACATGGGTCCAACCCCACTATCAGAATCCATCAAGCTGTGTGCAGCAAGCCAAAGGGACGCAGAGACCTACAGCTTGGGGCCTGGGCCTTGTACTAACTACAACCCTTTGAGGGACGCCCAGATTAGGGTTTCCCACTCCCCTTGTGCTCTCCTCCTTATAAATAGAGCCAGCAGCCATCATCGAATGAGGTTGGGTTTTGTTTAGATGCAAGATAGCTGCTGCTTCTTCCTTGTAAACGCGCGTGTGTCGGCTAGACCACCCGATTTGCTTGTTTCAAGACCCCAACTTGTGATTCAGATTCAGCCTTTGGCTTAAATCCGTGAGTTATTTGCTTGTTCATCTTGTTCTTGCTTGTTCTCGGTTGCTTGCAGGTTCTTGGTGTTCTTGGCACGGCAAGAACATCACAATCGAGCCGGTGTACTGTTGCTTAAGGCGCAGCAACCTTGTGGTCGTTGTAGTCGGACAGACCAACGTCGAATCCACCCCAAATCGAGTTTATCCACACTCACCAAAAGATCAGGAACAACCCCTAGTCCCATCATGTGGTAATCAGAGCAAGGTTCTTTGGTGAGTGATTTACCGCTCATTACTTTACCTATAGTCCAGAAATATAAAAATAGGATAGAACTGAAATTCCAAACACAAGTTTGAGCCTTTGTCGATCTGCTTAGTTCTTTGCTTGTTGAGTTTGTGCTTTACATCGTGGTGTCAAGTGCTGGTTCTTAGGTTCTAATCCTTTAGAGTTTTGAGTTCTTGTCACGTTTTAGTCACCACACAATCCTCTGTTGCCTTCCCCCCCACTTCAAACCGCTGCAATCTCCACCAATACCACCACCACCACCACCACCAAAAGCACCATTTGCTCTCTCCACCTTTTCAATGAAACCCTCACCACCATCACCTTCAGCCGCGCCTACACAAACACTACCTTATGCACCTGTCCTTTTGGTGCAAATCTGAAAGTACACTCAGTTCTAAAAATAAGAGAGTTCAAATTGCATATTTGTACTACTTGTTGCAATCCTTATCCCTAGTAAAAGAAAGTCTATGCTACTTGCTGCATTCTTGTTATAATCATATTGCAAAAGTTCAGTTTGTGCGCTACTTGTCTAAAAAGAAAAGAAAAGAAAAGAAAAGAAAATAGAAAAGAAAAAGAAAGGAAAGGAGGAGGAAAGAAAGAAAGAAAGAAAGAAAAGAAGGGTTAAGTTGATGCTATTTACTCTCATCATTTCCATTGTTTGCTCTTTGTCCGGTGACAACATTTTGTGTCTAGGCTCGCGTCTCTAGCACGGGTTAGCCTAGGACCAAAGACGATACTATCTTTGAACACTTATTCAACTTGCATTGACTAACGTGGTTCCAGTTGTACCTTGATTTTTTAAGCCACCCACAGCTCCACAAATTATCTACAACGTCACGGGGTTCTACTTGCTACTACTTGTGTTGTTCTTGTCGTCGCCAACACCATCTCGTGCATAGCAAGGTAAGGACATGTAAGAACTCGGTTGCACATGCTTTGAGAAAATGAAAATTGTTGCCACCTAATTCAGTTAGTTGGTAGGACATATTTTCTTGTGATTCCCTTGCTACATGAAACATGGCGGGAGAAGGTGAAAGGACCCTCCACAATCACCTCGATCAAAAGCCTTGCTTTGCAACACTTTGAAGCGCAAAGTGAGGCTCCATGTTGAACACCTTGATGAGGATGTTCGTGTCACCAATGAGCGCCTTTGGTCAATTGGAGACGGCTCAGATTGAGACCAACACCAAGTTGGCTTCCATGGAAGGCACTCTTGGTTACATTAATACATCTCTTGTAGGTGTCTTGGAGCGATTGGAGAGGATGGAACAGAATCATTGTGATGGTTTCGAACGACTTAATCACAACAACAACAACACCATGGGCAAGTTCTGCTGGTCATGATGAAGAAGAATATGCAGCGGACATCGAGCTTGATGAGGAGCTGAATGGTCATCGACGCATCGAACAACATCGCCGCCGCCATGAGGCAGGTCCTCGCCGACCACGGCAAGAGGTACGTGCCGATGACTCATTTGGCAAGATTAAATTCACCATACCTACTTTTGATGGGAGGTATAATCCTGATATGTACCTTTGTTGGGAATTAGCTGTTGATCGAAATTTACTTGCCATGATTTCCACGAGGACAAACGTGTTAGGGCTGCAACTAGTGAGTTTCTTGACTTTGCCTCTATTTGGTGGTCTGAATACCATCGTAAGAACCCAAATAACACACCAACTTGGGATGCTTTGAAACGGGTTATGCGGGCCAGATTTGTTCCTTCTTATTATGCCCGTGATATTTTACATAAGTTGCAACAATTGAGGCAAGGATCCAAATCTGTAGAAGAGTACTATCAAGAGCTACAAATGGGTATGCTTCGTATGGCTAGAGGAAAATGAGGATGGTGCCATAGCTAGATTTATGGGTGGGCTGAACCAGGAGATTCAGGACATTCTAGCTTATAAGGAATATAATTCATCAATCGTTTATTTCACCTTGCTTGTAAAGTGAACGAGAAGTGCAGTGGACGACGAGCTAGCATGAGGGCTAACATTCCTGCAGGTCGTGCTAGCCCATGGACACCCTCCAATCTTTCTTTGCTGCACCGCCAACGCGTGCACCCCCACAATCTTCCTTGACCATCAAGCCACGCTCCTCTACAACAAATTCTGTACCATGCCCAAGTGAACCAACTAGAGGAGCAACGGCTACATCCGCCAAGAGTTCATCCTCGGTGGTATCCACGGGAGAACAAGGGATATTCATGCCTACACTTTGCAAAGGATATGGCCACATACGCAAGGATCGCCCAAGCACACGTGTGATGATTGTGCGAGGTGATGGTGGGTATTCCTCCGCTAGTGATTTTGATGAAGAAACATATGCTTTGCTTGTTGCTAACAATGTAGCGGAAGGAGATGATTTCCAACAAGACAAAGAGCACATTAGGGCTGAAGCTGCTTTGAGCACTATGAGAGCCTCATGGTGCAGTGGTGCTAAGTGCCCAAATGGAGAGGGCTAAACAAAATCAGCGCCACACTTTGTTTCAAACCAAGTGTGTGATCAAGGAACGCTCTTGTGTGTGATCATAGATGGAGGAAGCTGCAACAACTTGGCAAGTGCTTTGAAATGGTGGAGAAGCTTTCATTGAGAACAAAACCACACCCATGACCTTACTACATTCGGTGGCTTAACAAACAATGGCAAGGTGAAGGTAACCCGATTGGTAAGGGTAGAGTTTGCCATTGGTTCTTATCATGATTCCATTGACTGCGATGTTGTGCCTATGCAAGCATGCTCTATGTTGTTAGGTAGACCATGGCAGTTTGATAAAGATTCCTTGCTACGGTAAAACAAATCAACACTCTTTTGTGCATAATGACAAGAAGATTGTGTTGCACCCCATGTCCCCCGAGTCTATTCTAAGAGATGAACTTGCTAGATCTAGCAAACTTAAGAATCAGAAAGGTGTTGCTAGTGAAAATCAGATTGTCGCTAATGAACTTGAGAAACATAAGAAGAAGTCTAGCAAATCTGTTCATCATAATAAAAATGAGATCAATTTGAAAGGCTCTTGTTACTTTGCCACCAAATCTGATTTGGATGAGATTGATGCTAGTACTACTGTTTGCTATGCTTTGGTTTGCAAAGAAACTTTATTTTCACTCGAAGATACATCTATTTCTTTGCCTCCTCTATTGTCACTAATCTTTTTGCAGGAGTATGCCGATGTTTTTCCAAAGGAGGTACCACCGGGCTGCCACCAATTCGAGGGATTGAACACCAGATTGACCTCATCCCTAGGGCTTCCTTGCCTAATCGTATGCCAGTATAGGACCAACCCGAACGAGACAAAAGAGATTCAGAGACAAGTACAAGAATTGCTCAACAAAGGTTATGTGCGTGAGTCTCTTAGCCCTTGTGCCTGTTCCGTGCTTTTTTAGTTCCTAAGAAGGATGGATCATGGCGCATGTGTGTTGATTGTAGAGCGATAAACAACATCACAATCAGATATCGTCATCCTATTCCAAGGTTAGATGATATGCTTGATGAATTGAGTGGCTCAATTGTGTTCTCTAAAATTGATTTATGAGTGGTTACCACAGATTCGTATGAAGCTAGGAGATGAATGGAAAACAGCGTTTAAAACTAAGTTTGGTTTATATGAATGACTTGTCATGCCCTTTGGATATGACTAATGCACCCAAAGACTTTCATGAGATTAATGAACGAGGTTTTACGCTCTTTTATTGGCAGATTTGTAGTGGTATACTTTGATGACATCTTGATATATAGTAGATCATTAGAGGAACATCTTGATCATTTGCGTGCCATTTTCAATGCTCTTCGGGATGCACACTTGTTTGGCAATCTTGAGAAGTGCACCTTTTGCACTGATCGAGTCTCTTTTCTTGGATATGTTGTGACACGCAGAGGAATCGAAGTTGATCAAGCCAAGGTTGAGGCCATACACAGCTGGCCTGTTCCCTACACGGTCACACAAGTGCGGAGTTTTCTAGGACTTGCTGGTTTCTACCGTCGATTTGTGAAGGACTTCAGCACCATTGCAGCCCCATTGCATGAACTCACCAAGAAGGTGCAACCTTCACTTGGGCTGCAGCCCAACAGGATGCTTTCAACACGCTCAAAGATAAGTTAACTCATGCACCTTTACTCCAACTTCACGATTTCAACAAAACCTTTGAGCTTGAATGTGATGCTAGTGGAATTGGGTTGGGTGGTGTGCTGTTACAAGAGGGAAAACATGTGGCGTATTTCAGTGAAAAGTTGAGTGGCCCTAGTTTGAACTATTCTACTTATGATAAGGAATTGCTTGCTCTAGTTCGGACTTTGGAAACATGGCAGCATTATTTGTGGCCCAAAGAGTTTGTCATACATTCTGATCATGAATCATTGAAACACATCCGTAGTCAAGCAAAACTGAACCGTAGACATGCCAAGTGGGTTGAATTCATCGAGTCCTTTCCTTATGTCATCAAACACAAAAAGGGGAAGGAAAATATAATTGTTGATGCTTTGTCTAGACGTTACACCATGCTTTCACAACTTGACTTTAAAATCTTTGGTTTGGAAACTATTAAGGAACAATATGCACATGACAATGATTTCAAAGATGTATTGCTGAATTGCCAAGAGGGGAAAACATGTTACAGATTCGTCCTCACCGACGGGTTTGTCTTTAGAGCCAACAAGCTATGCATTCCAGCTAGCTCCGTGCGTTTGTTATTGTTGCGAGAAGCGCATGGAGGAGGACTCATGGGACATTTTGGTGTGAAAAGACAGAGGACATCCTTGCTTGGTCATTTCTTTTGGCCCAAGATGAGGAGAGACGTGGAGAGGTTCGTTGCTCATTGCACAACATGCCGTAAAGCTAAGTCACGCCTTAATCCTCATGGTTTATACATGCCTCTTCCTGTTCCAAGTGCACCATGGGAAGATATTTCAATGGACTTTGTTTTAGGACCGCCTAGAACAAAGAAGGGAGGGATAGTGTGTTTGTTGTTGTGGATGATTTTCTAAAATGGCACATTTCATACCATGTCATAAGAGCGATGATGCTACACATGTTGTTGATTTGTTCTTTCGTGAGATTGTTCGATTGCACGGTGTGCCTAACACCATTGTTTTCGATCAGGATACAAAATTTCTTAGTCATTTTGGAGAACTTTGTGGGCTAAGCTAGGGACTAAGCTTTTATTTTCCACTACTTGTCATCCCCAAACCGATGGACAAACCGAGGTTGTCAATAGAACCTTATCTACATTGCTTAGGGCTGTTTTGAAAAAGAACATAAAAATGTGGGAAGAGTGTTTGCCTCATGTTGAGTTTGCTTATAATCGTTCACACATTCTACCACTAAGAAAAGCCCTTTTGAGATAGTTTATGGGTTTGTGCCACGTGCTCCTATTGATTTGTTACCTCTTCCGACCTCGGAGCGAGTGAACTTTGATGCTAAACAACGGTTGAACGATCTTAAAATTGCATGAAACCACTAAAGAGAAAATAGAGTGCATGAATGCAAAGTATAAACTAGCTGGTAGCAAAGGGAAGAAACATGTCATTTTTGAACACTGGTGATCTAGCTTGGCTCCATTTGAGAAAAGATAGGTTCCCGATTTGCGAAAAGTCTAAGTTGTTGCCTAGAGCCGATGGTCCTTTTAAAGTGTTAGAAAGGATTAATGATAATGCATACAAACTTGAGCTACCAGCAGCTTTTGGGGTTAGCCCCACATTTAACATTGCAGATTTGAAGCCATATTTGGGAGAAGAGGATGAACTAGAGTCGAGGATGACTCAAATGCAAGAAGGGGAGGATGATGAGGACATCCCTTCCATTGATACAACCACACCTCTTTTGCACAACAAGGTCCGATGACAAGAGCTCGAGCACGACAACTTAATTATCAGTAAAGTTGTTCCTCATTGTTCATACAAACTCGTCTCGTAATTGGATGCTACTAAATCATGGTGATGATTGTCTTATTCTTAGGAATGTTGGTCAAGACTCCATTGCCTCTGTTTAGACCCCATGATGAGGATGGAGCAGCCAAACAAGTGGGAATCATCATTAATGGGGCGCCAGAGCTCATCTCGAGACAGCAGGGACACTCCATCAAAAGTACCATAACTCCTTGATACGAGATCCAATGAAGCTAGTTTTTGACTTGTTGGAAAGAGCGTCGTCCTCTTTCACATGGGTCCAACCCCACTATCGAGAATCCACCGAAGTGTGCAGCAAGCCAAAGGACGCAGAGACCTATAGCTTGGGCTGGGCCTTGTACTAACTACAACCCTTTGAGGGACGCCTTGATTAGGGTTTCCCACTCCCCTTGTGCTCTCCTCCTTATAAATAGAGCCAGCAGCCATCAGAATGAGGTTGGGTTTTGTTTAGATGCAAGATAGCTGCTGCTTCTTCCTTGTAAACGCGTGTGTCGGCTAGACCACCCGATTTGCTTGTTTCAAGACCCCAACTTGTGATTCAGATTCAGCCTTTGGCTTAAATCCGTGAGTTATTTGCTTGTTCATCTTGTTCTTGCTTGTTCTCGGTTGCTTGCAGGTTCTTGGTGTTCTTGGCACGGCAAGAACATCACAATCGGAGCCGGTGTACCTGTTGCTAAGGCGCAGCAACCTTGTGGTCGTTGTAGTCGGACAGCCAACGTCGAATCCACCCCAAATCGAGTTTATCCACACTCACCAAAAGATCAGGAACAACCCCTAGTCCCATCATTGTGACATGGCTGTTTTACACAAAGCCTTACTGACATCTTATTTACTTCCATACACATCACACGTGGGATAAAAGGTGCAAAGTCTAAACTTGATATTCCACAATCAACACCAGCGTCAACTAGTGTATCAGGCTATCAATAGCAAGAGGGAATCCATATATTGTGTGGATGGCCTGCATACCTACGCTAGGACCACATATGTAGTTCCAGCACAGATCGACTGTGCGGTCCTATTCGCCCTGGGACGATTCTTGCTCGGGTAGTACATATCCATGGTGATGTCGCACTTGCCCGTGGCCATGTGCACGTTGGGCCTCATGCAGATGTAGCCGGCCTCACCCCAGCTAGCGCTCCACGAGTTCTTCATGATCCAGTAGTCCTTGCTGTTCTCGCTATAGTATAGCCCACCGCTGTGACGCCGTGGTCTAGCTTCATCCCGCATACGTCGTCGAAGACACCCTGTTGTGTTTGTGTGTGTTTGAGCGTACAAATGAAGTGTGGGGGTGGGGGCAAAGTTCTTCGGTTGTTTTGAATGAGATTCGAAAAATGCATTTTTTAAATAAATGGCCTAGATGAGTAATTTTATAGTTTGGCACCTATATAAGAATCACATGATAGTTTAGACGGTTCCTATAATTATGAGCTATGGACCCACATGTTGGTTTCACGCTGGAACGCCAAGTCGGCTAATGAACTGTGATGTGGCTATTTTGCATCCGGATGACATACTTAAGTAGTTTAGGAACCTAATCTGCAATTTCATGGTTTGAGGACCTGGATGAGAATCGTGTAATACTTTAGGGACCACCGGTGTAATTTACTCTTAATTTTAGTTGCAATAGAGAAAAGACAGGGATCTACGTCAAACTTAAAGAATATTTTTATAGAAGATATAACTGGATAACTGAGAAGGGGATGATGTTGTTTTGCTTCTTTTGGAATTTGACATAGCGTAATTGTTTTGACCCCGGCTTCTGCTGCATTTTGTTTAAGTGAAGTACTGTCATTGTCGTAGTTGCATAAAATTGTGATTATATATATATAGGAGCTGACTTTGTGCAAAAACAAAAGGTGGCCAAATGATGAAAGCATATATAATAGTGAATTTAAGCCTAACATCTTCGATTGGATGGAACCGGATTGCAAGATATGTTAATGGGATCGGTGATGTAATCTTCAACTTTTGTATTATGCATTTGCATGTTTGCTTAATGGAGAAGATTAAGGAGGCGAGGTGATCAAACAGCCAGTATCGCATTCCTTCTAAGACGTGCATATAGCCAAAATCTCTAGAAGCCCTGTTCGTTTCGCTGAAATTTGGCTTATGCTGCTTGTTTATCTTGATTTATTGTGAGAAAACACTGTTCGTTCGCTGAAAAGTACTGCTGAAGTAGCATAAGCAACAACATCCACTAGCGATGTGTCTCAACATGCAAACTGTCCACTTTAGCAATGCACTATCACATGCAATTAAAATCCACTAGCACATGCAATTGTGATATCCACATCAGCAAGACACACAAAGCATTTTGTTGTCCATGTCAACATGCCACGCAATCCACTAGCATTAATTTAAAATGGTTTACTTCTTCGTATAAGTAATTATATATAGTCTAATTTTATTCTAAATTATCCACAATTTATGCAGCAACGAGTGGGCTATGCTTCTAGTTTGTTATATATATATATATATATATATATATATATATATATATATATATTTGGATATACATCGATAATAAAATCTCTAATTTATGGAATTCCTTGAACAGTTGAACCTCAGAAGCAATCCAAGCCATCTCATTTAATTCCAACTTCACTCTTGAACGCCAGCCAGCAATCCAGCATCAATCTACATCGATCCAAAGTTTTGTTGCTTGTTTGCGACTGCATGAATGAGAAGTGTACGCCCACTCCATTGCAAAAATATTAAGTGTATTTTAGTTTTATCATATATCATATTTATAACAGATTTGTTCTAACTTTGACAGAGTCTATTAAAAAAATACTGGCGTGGACTATGTCAAATAAATGCACTATTGAGGTATATTTCGTAGTGATTTAATGAAACTAATTTGGTGGTGTCCAAGACTCCAAGTTGATGGATTTTTTAGTTAAAGTTAAACAAAATTTAAGTTAAAACACCTTACACTTTTTTGAAGGAGCGGAGTAGGCGAGTACTCACGTGCATGCGTGATCCGAACATTGTTTGGGTTCAGTCGATCCAGCGGCGGTGCATGCCGGTTGGCTTCAAGTCTGACGGCGATTTGTCCACCTCTCTCTGACCCTGTGTTGTTCTGTTGGAGACGCTACCCGAGAGGAGACCATCTCTCCGCAGTCCGCACCGCAGATGTGAGCTAGTTCAGCGAGGGCAGGGCGTCATGGGCTCATGGCTGATTGGTTGCATTCACATTCTTCTTTTTCTGGGTGCATCATACACACAATCTAATCTAATTGGAAACAGTCGTGGAAGGTGGAACTGAAAAAATTGTTTAGTTGTACTCTCTGGCTAGGCAGAGCAGAGCAGAGTTTCCTTTTGGTTGTCCTATGAGAGGGCTGAATGCATTTCAGAACTCTTAAAGCTTTTTTGTTTTTGTTTTGTGTTTATTTTATCTTCATTTCACAACAACAAGATGCGAGCTTAATATATTTCCATAAAAGGCAAGTACTAACCTGGAGTGTTACCTATTTTTTCCTGATTTTGGATTTATCCACAGTATGCATTAAAAAAATTAGAAGGAAAAAACAGCGCATAAAAAGTCCGCAATGTTCCATCTTAAATTTCTGGATGCCTATGATAGTCTGTAGATTTTTTCACATGTTATCAGAGTTATGAACAATTTAATTTAACAGCGAAATATAAACATGCGATCAGAGTTACAGCGGAAATAAATATATATTCATGACATGATGAAGTATTGATATATAAACTATGACAACAGATTATGAAACTTTTATTTATAAAAACATTTAGCGAGAGTTATCAATAAAAACTATGATCGCAGCGTAAAGGAATCCTCTCTGAGCCCATCAGTAGGGATCCACACACAAGAGTCAACTCTAGCATTCGCCTGTCACCTGCATCAGGGGGGAAATAAAACCCTGAGTACTCAATTGTACTCAGCAAGACTTACCCGTCATGAGAAATAAAAGACTCCAATGATATGCAAGGCTATCTGGCTTGTGGATTTATTGCATCTGCTGGGTCATTACTAAACGTGCGGCCTTATATTCAATTTTATTAGCAGTCAGCATTAGTTCATTAACCAACAATTCTATGTAAAGCACCCGTGCTACTTTTAAGCAAGTGGTAAGCAATCAGAACTATTTTACCATCTTTCATCTTTAAGTTCTTACTACGGTGCTAGACTATAGACAAATCATACCGGATCACCTGGTGATTCGTGAACCATTGTATCCTAGCTAGGTACCCTGAAACGCACGCCCCGCTTGTATCCCAGGCACAAGCAAGACCAACCCACTACCCTCCAGTCACGGAGTCTAGGTCCCTTGGGCCTGAGAAGTAAGGCGACATCCACACGGGGTGTCTCGTCAGATTTGGTTCGGCGTCGCCGTCCCTGAGCCGCCGCTTCGTCATCGCCGTCTTGCCAAGTAGATCCAGCCCCTTCGTCGCCAGATCTGCCCTTTCGGGTACGTAGTCCACTCCACACCTTCCCCTTAATCATTGGTCGGTGACCATCCCTGCTGTTAGGGTTTACAAATCCTTGCATCCCTACTTCTATTTCAGCTGGCTCCGTCGGTTCCGACCTCGACGCCACCGTTGCTTCCACGTGCAGCCGATCCGGGCCCACCCACGGCGCCAACCAACAACCGTTGACGTGATTTGTAGAGATAAGCACCACTAGAGCTACGAGTCTACGCCGATGCTTGTTTTGGCATGGTTTCTAGTTAGTTTTTTTAAGTAAAAATAAATTAAACTATCATTTTCTAAAATATTAAACAATTCTTATCTAGATCCCCAAACTATGAAATTGCATATCTAGGTCCTAAACTATTTAAGTATGTCATCTAGGTCAAAAAAACAACGTCACGGTCCATTAATTAACGTGACGCTCGCATGAAATTGACATGTGGGTCCATAGCTTATAATTACAGGGACGGTGCCTAAACTATCATGAGATCCTCACATAGGTCCTAAACTATAAAATTACCCATCTCGGTCCCTAATCTGCCAATATAGTTGGATCAAGGGACACGCCAAGACAGACATTGTTGTCAAGTGTGTGCTAAAACACCTCACTCGCTCAATGTGAATTGGTGACATGGAACAATCGGTCAGCAACAACTTTGCGGGTATGTTGGCCAGTTGTTCCATGTCACCGTAGCGAGTGATGTGTCTTACCACACACTTGACGATAGGGCGTGTCAGTATGTCGCCCAGTCCAACCATATTGGCAGATGGCATCGATACATTTCTCTCCAAGATAAGATGAAAAGCAGACAATAAGAAGTTCAATGGCAAGCAAAGGCTCGAAAACCTGTTTGGCAATTCACATGACGATGAATGAAGCGTGATGAGGTTTCTTCAGACAAGGACTACATTAGTTTAATAGATTATCAGGGACCAAAATGAGTAATTTTATAGTTTGCGACCTAGGTGAGAATCACATGATAGTTTACACCATCCCTATAATTTTGAGTTATGGACCCACATGTAGATTCCACGTTGAAGCGCCATGTCAGCTAACGGATTGTGACATGGCTGTTTTACACAAAGCCTTACTGACATCTTATTAACATCCGTACACATCACACGTGGGATAAAAGGTGCAAAGTCTAAACTTGATATTCCACAATCAACACCAGCGTCAACTAGTGTATCAGGCTATCAATAGCAAGAGGGAATCCATATATGATGTGGATGGCCTGCATATCTATGCAAGGACCACATATGTAGTTCCAGCACAGATCGACTGTGCGGTCCTGTTTGCCCTGGGGTGACTCTTGCTCAGGTAGTACGTATCCATGGTGATGCCGCACTTGCCCGTGGCCATGGGCACGTTGCGCCTCATGCAGATGTAGCCGGCCTCACCCCAGCTAGCGCTCCACGAGTTCTTCACGATCCAGTAGTCCTTGCTGTTCTCGCTATAGTATAGCCCACCGCTGTGACGCCGTGGTCTAGCTTCATCCCGCATACGTCGTTGAAGACACCCTGTTGTGTGTGTGTGTGAGCGTACAAATGAAATGTGGGGGTGGGGGCAAAGTTCTTCGGTTGTTTTGAATGAGATTCAAAAAATGTATTTTTTAAATAAATGGCCCAGATGAGTAATTTTATAGTTTGGCACCTATATAAGAATCACATGATAGTTTAGACGGTTCCTATAATTATGAGCTATGGACCCACATGTTGGTTTCACGCTGGAACGCCACATCGGCTAATGAACTGTGACGTGGCTATTTTGCACCCGGATGACATACTTAAGTAGTTTAGGAACCTAATATGCAATTTCATGGTTTGAGGACCTGGATGAGAATCGTGTAATACTTTAGGGACCACCGGTGTAATTTACTCTTAATTTTAGTTGCAATAGAGAAAAGACAGGGATCTACGTCAAACTTAAAGAATATTTATATAGAAGATATAACTGGATAACTGAGAAGCAGATGATGTTGTTTTGCTTCTTTTGGAATTTGACATAGCGTAATTGTTTTGACCCCGGCTTCTGCTACATTTTGTTTAAGTGAAGTACCGTCATTGTCGTAGTTGCATAAAATTGTGATTATATATATATAGGAGCTGACTTTGTGCAAAAACAAAAGGTGGCCAAATGATGAAAGCATATATAATAGTGAATTTAAGCCTAACATCTTCGATTGGATGGAACCGGATTATAAGATATGTTAATGGGATCGGTGATGTAATCTTCAACTTTTGTATTATGCATTTGCATGTTTGCTTAATGGAGAAGATTAAGGAGGCGAGGCGATCAACCAGCCAGTATCGCATTCCTTCTAAGACGTGCATATAGCCAAAATCTCTAGAAGCCCTGTTCGTTTTGCTGAAATTTGGCTTATACTGCTGTTTATGCTGATTTATTGTGAGAGAAAAACACTGTTCGTTCGCTGAAAAGTACTGCTGAAGTAGCATAAGCAACAGTATCCACTAGCGATGTGTCTCAACATGCAAACTGTCCACTTTAGCAATGCACTATCACATGCAATTAAAATCCACTAGCACATGCAATTGTGATATCCACATCAGCAAGACACAAAGCATTTTGTTGTCCATGTCAACATGCCACGCAATCCACTAGCATTAATTTAAAATGGTTTACTTCTTCGTATAAGTAATTATATATAGTCTAATTTTATTCTAAATTATCCACAATTTATGCAGCAACGAGCGGGCTATGCTTCTAGTTTGTTATATATATATATATATATATATATATATATATATATATATATATATATATATATATTTGGATATACATCGATAATAAAATCTCTAATTTATGGAATTCCTTGAACAGTTGAACCTCAGAAGCAATCCAAGCCATCTCATTTAATTCCAACTTCACTCTTGAACGCCAGCCAGCAATCCAGCATCAATCTACATCGATCCAAAGTTTTGTTGCTTGTTTGCGACTGCATGAATGAGAAGTGTACGCCCACTCCATTGCAAAAATATTAAGTGTATTTTAGTTTTATCATATATCATATTTATAACAGATTTGTTCTAACTTTGACAGAGTCTATTAAAAAAATACTGGCGTGCACTATGTCAAATAAATGCACTATTGAGGTATATTTCGTAGTGATTTAATGAAACTAATTTGGTGGTGTCCAAGACTCCAAGTTGATGGATTTTTTAGTTAAAGTTAAACAAAATTTAAGTTAAAACACCTTACACTTTTTTGAAGGAGCGGAGTAGGCGAGTACTCACGTGCATGCGTGATCCGAACATTGTTTGGGTTCAGTCGATCCAGCGGCGGTGCATGCCGGTTGGCTTCAAGTCTGACGGCGATTTGTCCACCTCTTCTGACCCAGTGTTGTTCTGTTGGAGAAGCTACCCGAGAGGAGACCATCTCTCCGCAGTCCGCACCGCAGATGTGAGCTAGTTCAGCGAGGGCAGGGCGTCATGGGCTCATGGCTGATTGGTTGCATTCACATTCTTCTTTTTCTGGGTGCATCATACACACAATCTAATCTAATTGGAAACAGTCGTGGAAGGTGGAACTGAAAAAATTGTTTAGTTGTACTCTCTGGCTAGGCAGAGCAGAGCAGAGTTTCCTTTTGGTTGTCCTATGAGAGGGCTGAATGCATTTCAGAACTCTTAAAGCTTTTTTGTTTTTGTTTTGTGTTTATTTTATCTTCATTTCACAACAACAAGATGCGAGCTTAATATATTTCCATAAAAGGCAAGTACTAACCTGGAGTGTTACCTATTTTTTCCTGATTTTGGATTTATCCATAGTATGCATTAAAAAAATTAGAAGGAAAAAACAGCGCATAAAAAGTCCTCAATGTTCCATCTTAAATTTCTGGATGCCTATGATAGTCTGTAGATTTTTTCACATGTTATCAGAGTTATGAACAATTTAATTTAACAACGGAATATAAACATGCGATCGAGTTACAAATGAAATAAATATCTATTCATGACATTATGAAGCATTGATATATAAACTATGACAACAGATTATGAAACTTTTATTTATAAAAACATTTAGCGAGAGTTATCAATAAAAACTATGATCGCAGCGTAAAGGAATCCTCTCTGAGCCCATCAGTAGGGATCCACACACAAGAGTCAACTCTAGCATTCGCCTGTCACCTGCATCAGGGGGGAAATAAAACCCTGAGTACTCAATTGTATTTAGCAAGACTTACCCGCCATAAGAAATAAAAGACTCCAATGATATGCAAGGCTATCTGGCTTGTGGATTTATTGCATCTGCTGGGTCATTACTAAACGTGCGGCCTTATATTCAATTTTATTAGCAGTCAGCATTAGTTCATTAACCAACAATTCTATGTAAGCACCCGTGCTACTTTTAAGCAAGTGGTAAGCAATCAGAATTATTTTACCATCTTTCATCTTTAAGTTCTTACTACGGTGCTAGACTATAGACAAATCATACCGGATCACCTGGCGATTCGTGAACCATTGTATCCTAGCTAGGTACCCTGAAACGCACGCCCCGCTTGTACCCCAGGCACAAGCAAGACCAAGCCACTACCCTCCAGTCACGGAGTCTAGGTCCCCATCTAAACTTGGACTCCAAGCCCCCGCTCCTGAGTCCCGGACTCAGTGCGGTGTTTAGACCTCCACCATCCCCGTCTCTAATTAGTCGGTCCGGAAAGAGCCAGAACCCATGACAAGAGGACAATGAGCCTTCCTGCGCCCATATACAAGTATGTGTTCAGGATAATAAGTCTGTGACCTGACTATCATCCATTGCAACGGTCGGTCCTTAACCGACACAGGGAGAACAAGTGCAACCCGAGCCTCGCTCGAATGCCAAACCAAGTTCAGATCCAAAGTACCATTCTGCCCGGTCTTCAATTATCATTCATATATATTCCATGTGATAGTAATATAATAACAATAATAAGATCTTTTCTATCTCTCATGAGTGACAGGCAATCACTCGACTTCTACTGGAGTCCTATAGCATAGCAATCTACACGATCCTGTCATACTAGTAAGAATCATAGAGTAAGGATATATATTTATATATATATATATATACACAAGTGGGTTTTATTAAACTCCTTTAACTTAATGCACAAGCATAAATTAAAGTGCAGAATAATAGGGGTTATGAACCGGGCCTTACCTGGGTAAGATATAACCAAAAGTTAGCATCCCAACGTGGCGACACGATCACCAATGCACCATCTTTTCTGCTACTCCTGTCGTCTCCATGATCCATCGTTGTTCCTATTAGGATATACGTGGATGCAACGTATAGATGTAAATAATCAACGACAACCGAAACTCTTAGAAATTCGATTACGCCTCACATGCTAACGTGATAGCTCTAACGTGCTAGCCTATGTATCCACGTCGTCAAGTAAGGCTCGTTCTTGAAAAATGTTTTGGTTCTACAAACCCCCTAATTAATTTCGACATTTGATTGATTAAATATATATTTTTGTACTAGTGCTCATTGAGTTATCTTAACAAACTAATTCCTATGGAGCTACAAAAATTATAGTGAGCACCTAATATTGCTAGGAATCTACTGTAAAATTTTCAGAGCCAACACTGTCACCAATTTATCACAATAATTCCTACAAGTTTATATTTTGATAATATTAAGTATCTCAAATTAATTATATAGCTTCTAAGAATATTATAAAACTATGTGAACAAAATATACTAGCAGATAGATCATGATTTTAGGATCCTAATAAAATTTGTTTTACTATTTTTGGACGTCAATGTGATTTTATAATATTTACTAGATATCCGCTAAGAAATAACATGAACAATCTATTTCTAATTCCTTCAAAAAAAGAAAAGCCAAAACCAGCCCAGCGCGGCCCAACCTGGGCGCGGCCCACGCGTGCGGCGCGCTGACGCGACCCACGGCAGAGGCCGGTGGCCCACCAGGAGCGCCCGCGGCCGGCTGCGGCCCATGTGGAGCCGAGGGCCCAAGCGGCCGGAGCGCCGGCCAACAGCCCTAGTGGCCCAGTAGACCCCCACTCCCCACACACTTTTTGCGAAACCACCCCTAAACTTTCTCGAAACTAACCCGCAATATAAGAAAAATATTCATGTGAGTCACGGTTTTGCATTGGGAACCCTAGACTTGTTTCTATTCTCACCCGAGGTCCTTCTCTTGAATCAGAGCAGAGCAGCGAGCAGGGGAGGCAGTGAGCCGGCCGATTCCTGGCTGAAGGGTTGGCTCGCCGACGGGCGGTGTTGCCGCAGAGGCCGCGGTAGCCACCCGCACGTGCCTAGGTAGGATGTGGCTCGCCTGGAGGTGGCCCTATTTGGCGTGGTCGCTGCGCATAGGGAGAGAGGCGGCGGCAATCTCCAACTCGGCCAAGGTGCGCCAGGCGGAGAGGAGGAATAGGCGGAGGTGGTGGTGGTGGCGGCTTGGCTGGGCATAGCCGGCAGTGGCCCCGCCATGCGCGCGGTGGTCGCGGCAAGCGGCTACACGACGTCGGTGCACAATCGGCGGCTCCCGGCCGACAGCAGCGCGGCTACGGCGGGGACAGCGGCATGGCTCAGCAAGGACCGACCGGGGGCACGGGAGTGGCGGCACGAGCAGGGGAAGGAGGTGGCTGCGGGAGCCTCCCTGGCCATGGCGGCCATGCCATGCTATGGGCGGCAGAGCAAGGGAGAACACGAGGGGAGGCAGAGAGGAAAGTAGGCAGCAGCGGCACAATCCTCTCCTCATTAATGCATGCGCCGGACGGGGACGAGGTAGGTGAGATGAGTGGTCGAGAGCGAAGCGCCGCCATGACCGAACGGCAACGGACAAGAGCACTCTCCTACACGCGCGCGGACGGCATTACGATCGACAGCAGCCACGCATGATTTTTAAAGCGAACGAAAAACTGCTAACGATCACGATTGAGGTTCAACTAATTCCACGACTCTGAAGTTGATCTTATCAGCCATCTAATGGAGCAATCCGCACAACAAAAGGACCACCCGAGAGGAAGATAGGAGGATGCCAAGATGGGTTCGTCAAGCTGGGCGCTGGTTCGCAAACCGAGCAGTAATTCACGGTCCGCAGCGCGCTCTAACGAAGTTAGGCAATTTCTACGAGTGCGTGACACCCATCGCCACCTCGACCTACACCATTCTGAAGTGCTCATTTCGACGCAACTGACGGTGCAAAAACATGGAGTTGGTGTTTAGGAAATTTTGTGGATATTTAAATGTCGAAGTAGCATTGTCTATCATCTTTTCAGACTTCAAAGGAATTCAAGGTTCCATATAGAACTAACACTCCCTAGCACTTTGCGTAGTAATTTTTGCAAGGTCTAAACCTCGACCATTTCAACTAACAAACATAGCATGACATAGCCCATACTCCATACTAACCCACGGGAGCAAAACATTTGAACACCTCTGAATTATTTTGCTTAATATAAATAGTTAAAAATAGCATCCTAACTAAAATTTCAACTTCCTGCCGATTCACGAAAGGTCTAGTTTAAATGTCGGATTCGATTTCTGAACTATCAGATATACTATTGAACAACTTTTATTCACCAAAACAAGAGTTGCATTTTCATCTATTAAACTTGGGCTCCAAATTTTATCCAAGTACTAAATACAAGTTATATTTTATTTTGTTTATAAAAATTGCTTTCGTGCGGATGTTTAAAACTATTTATTCTACTCTTCGCGTTAGGATTTTTTATTAACACATATAGGCATTTACGTAACTAACCCACTATATTTATAGATCTATCGCTCAGGCCATTATCTCTGTGCTTAGCGAGCTCGTAAGTGTTATAACCAACCCCCTAAAAAGAATCTCGTCCCGAGATTCGGAGTAAGAATCAGAAGAGGGGAAACACGATTGTATTTCGTAAATCTAGACTTACATGAAAGATTACACGACGTCGAACGCTAAATTACATTGGGATTTAAAGTTACATGGTTAAAAGCAACCTGTACAACCAAAGCTTAATCCAGAAGTCGAGAAACAACAAGATAATGATTATCCAAAACATGGCGTATGACCAACAGATCCAGAAACAGGAGACTGAGAAATCAAACATCGTGAACCCTAAGACCAAACTAACCAACGGTAGACTTGAACTTCCTCGAAAACCAGATCCCTTCTTCCTCTCAGATTACACAATCACCTCTGACTGACGAACCTAGTTCCACAATGATGACTGGATCTTGTAGCTCTGCTTCGGATTCGAGGGGATGGGGATGAAGAAGAAGGGCAAGGTCCATGGGTATCTTATAGTGGTGAACGGAGGTGGGACGCAACGCACCGAAAGTGGAGACGGCATGAATGGGATACACAGACGGTTCATGCTGTGGGGATAAAGTCGGCCATGGTGCGCTTCCTGCGCGAGCGGCAGAGGGAGGATAAGGAGAGGAGAGGAGAAGGGTTCGCTCGACGAGGAAGGCGTGCGGCGGCCGTGTCCCCAAGAGAAGAAAAGGAGAGGGAAGGGGGGGTCCGGTACGGAACGAGGATGTGGGATCGAGAGCCAACAGGATGCCGAGAAAAAGGGGAAGCACACAGCACACAAGGACGGCTTGTGATGAGCCTTGAATTTGGTGAAATTACGTACTCCATTCCTTATACTAATATTAATTATTAGCTCGTGAAGAATACGATGGTGATGAATCAAAGTATAAATAAAAAATGAGTGGGAAAATGATGAAGATGGACTAACACATACTCACGTTAAAAAAAGAGAGAGAACCCACAGACGATTGATGTATAGTCAAAGCTCAAACAACTACTTAGTACATAACCGTTCCTTGCATTACCCCTCGCAAATGAGCTAAGTTTATTTATTTAATTTATGTTACATATCTCACTCACAAAATAGAGTATATATAAGTGTATTTACTACGCAAAGCCTTATTGATATCTTTTTTATGTTCGTATACGTACACACCCATGTACACGCGGGGCAAAAGATGCCAAGTGTAGATTTGATATTCCACAATCAACGATTCAACACCAGCGTCAACTAGTGTATCAGGCAATTAATAGCAAGGGGCATTTCACGTATGACGTGGATGACCTGCATGTTTACGCCAGAACCATCTCTAGCTCCAGCGCAGACTGTGCAGTCCTGTATGCCCTGGGGCGATTCTTGACCGGGTAGTAGGTATCCATGGCGATGCCGCACTTGCCCGTGGGCGCGGCCACGTTGCGCCTCATGCGGATGTAGCCGGCCTCGCCCCATCTGGTACCCCACGAGTTCTTCACGATCCAGTAATCCTTGCCATTCTCGCTGCCATAGCCCACCGCTGTGACGCCGTGGTCTAGCTTCGTCCCGCATACGCCGTCGAAGACACCCTGTTGTGTGAGCGTGCGAGGGTATAAATAAAGTTGAGGGCCGGGGAAGGGGCAAAGTTGCTAGGCTGTTTCGAATGAGTTTCCCAAAATACATTTTTTGAATAAATAAACAAAATGGCCTATATGCGTGCATGTTGTTTCCCTAGTCGTGGCATGCATTATAAGCGACGTTTTTTATTTTTTTATTTTTACCGATTTATAGTGCTGGAACGAACGGCCGCCAGCCTCGATGGCGACGCTAACAGGCTGATGGGCCACCGCCGCCTGTAACGCCTTCTCATTGTTGGCTGGCAACACCCTCTTGTACGAACTTATGGACACAACCTTCTTCTTTATCTACATAACAAAACATGTACAAATATCCGTCACCATCGACGCAGCGAGCAGGTTAGGTGTTCATGCAAATTTACTGCAGAAACCGAAACTTAATTACTTATCATGACAGTACCGTACCGACCTTGTTGGCATCACAAGTGCCGTCACGTCCGGTGAAGGGGTAGTCGGCCTCGGTGTCGATCCCGCCATTGCTGATAACCCACTGGAAAGCGTAATCCATGCGTCCGCCGCTGCAGCCATGGCTCTTGTGATCGCAGTCGATCAGCTCCTGCTCCGACAACTCCACGAGCTTACCTGTCACGATCTTGTTGATGCCCTCCATTGCCGCCACTGCCGAGAATGCCCAGCACCCACCTGCGCGCATCTCCCAGGGGCGCAAAGATCATCCATCAGTCAAATACATACCTAGCTCCATATTCTTACCGGAGATGAGAACTTCATAGCTCGATCGAGCTATGGAGCAACGACGACGACGAGCCGACGATCGTGTTTACGGACCGCATGTGCTTTGGTTCCTGACGCGGGTGACGGCGCCGCTCTTGCGCCAGTCGACGGCGGCTGGGACGGGCTGCGGCTCGCCAGCGCTGTTCAGGTCGAAGCGGGTGCTCCGCCCGTCGGTGGCGTCGTCTGCCGTCGTGTCGTTGCGGCGGCTCTGCTGGAAGCCGAGGACGCGGCCGCGGAACTCCTCCAGGGTGAGGTCGGCGAAGGGGGTGAGGCCGAGGCGGAAGCCGTGGAGCCCCAGGTCGGCCTCGGCGTTGTGGGTGTCGATGTAGCGGAGGTTGTCGCGGAACACCTCCAGCCGCAGGAGGTCGTCGTCGTTGCCGCGCGCGGCGGCCACGGCGGGTGCTTTGACTTCCACGCCTCGTACAGCTGCCGCACCTCCTCGTCCACCCGCGCCCCACGGCGCCGCCGAGTGGATGCTGCGGGGCGCAGCCGAGACGTCGACGGCGGCCAGTGCCACGGCCAATGCCACGCGCGAGCATTGTGGCCGCCATCGCCGTGGGCGCAGGGGAGCGTGCCGGATGCATGGGATGCATGGGCGCTCGAGAGCCGGACTGGTTTCAACTCTCAAGTCTCAAGACAAGTGCTGTCGTACGGTCGCGTGGGTCGGCTCGGTGCCTCAGCCTGTGAAGCGAAAGGGTCAATTTATAGCCACGCGGGACGACAAGTGGACCATCCGGGCCCACCCACGGCGCCAACCAGCAACCGTTGACGCGATTTGTAGAGATAAGCACCACTAGAGCTACGAGTCTACGCCGATGCTTGTTTTGGCACGGTTTCTAGTTAGTTTTTCTAAGTAAAAATAAATTACACTATCATTTCCTAAAATACTAGACAATTCTTATCTAGATCCCCAAACTATGAAATTGCATATCTAGGTCCTGAACTATTTAAGTATGTCATCCATGTCCAAAACAGCCACGTCACGGTCCATTAATTAACGTGACGCTCGCATGAAATTGACATGTGGGTCCATAGCTTATAATTACAGGGACGGTGCCTAAACTATCATGGGATCCTCACATAGGTCCTAAACTATAAAATTACCCATCTCGGTCCCTAATCTGCCAATATAGTTGGATCATGGGACGCGCCACGGCAGGCATTGTTGTCAAGTTTGTGCTAAAACACCTCACTCACTCATTGTGAATTGGTGACATGGAACAACCGGCCAGCAACAACTTCGCGGGTATGTTGGCCAGTTGTTCCATGTCACCGTAGCGAGTGATGTATGTGTCTTACCACACACTTGACGACAGTGCGTGTCAGTATGTCGCCCGGTCCAACCATATTGGCAGATGGCATCAATACATTTATCTCCAAGATAAGATGAAAAGTAGACAATAAGAAGTCCAATGGCAAGCAAAGGCTCGGAAACCTGTTTGGCAATTCACACGACGATGAATGAAGCGTGAAGAGGTTTCTTCAGACAAGGACTACATTAGTTTAATAGATTATCAGGGACCAAAATGAGTAATTTTATAGTTTCCGACCTAGGTGAGAATCACATGATAGTTTACACCATCCCTATAATTATGAGTTATGGACCCACATGTAGATTCCACGTTGGAGCGCCATGTCAGCTAACGGATTGTGTGATGAGGACATCCCTTCCATTGATACAACCACACCTGCTGCACAACAAGGTCCGATGACAAGAGCTCGAGCACGACAACTTAATTATCAGGTAAAGTCGTTCCTCGCTGTTCATACAAACTCGTCTCAGAATTGGATGCTACTAAATCATGGTGATGATTGTCTTATTCTTAGGAATGTTGGTCAAGACTCCATTGCCTCATGTTTAGACCCCATGATGAGGATGGAGCAGCCGAACAAGTGGGAATCATCATTAATGGGGCGCGCAGCTCATCTCGAGACAGCAGGGGACACTCCATCAAAAGTACCATAACTCCTTGATACGAGATCCAATGAAGCTGGTTTTTGACTTGTTGGAAAGAGCGCGTCGTCCTCTTTCACATGGGTCCAACCCCACTATCAGAATCTACCGAAGCTGTGTGCAGCAAGCCAAAGGACGCAGAGACCTACAGCTTGGGCCTGGGCCTTGTACTAACTACAACCCTTTGAGGGACGCCCAGATTAGGGTTTCCCACTCCCCTTGTGCTCTCCTCCTTATAAATAGAGCCAAAGAGCCATCGAATGAGGTTGGGTTTTGTTTAGATGCAAGATAGCTGCTGCTTGCTTCTTCCTTGTAAACGCGTGTGTCGGCTAGACCACCCGATTTGCTTGTTTCAAGACCCCAACTTGTGATTCAGATTCAGCCTTTGGCTTAAATCCGTGAGTTATTTGCTTGTTCATCTTGTTCTTGCTTGTTCTCGGTTGCTTGCAGGTTCTTGGTGTTCTTGGCACGGCAAGAACATCACAATCGAGCCGGTGTACCTGTTGCTAAGGCGCATGACAACCTTGTGGTCGTTGTAGTCGGACAGCCAACGTCGAATCCACCCCAAATCGAGTTTATCCACACTCACCAAAAGATCAGGAACAACCCCTAGTCCCATCATGTGGTAATCAGAGCAAGGTTCTTTGGTGAGTGATTTACCGTTCATTACTTTACCTATAGTCCAGAAATATAAAAATAGGATAGAACTGAAATTCCAAACACAAGTTTGAGCCTTGCTGATCTGCTTAGTTCTTTGCTTGTTGAGTTTGTGCTTTACATCGTGGTGTCAAGTGCTGGTTCTTAGGTTCTAATCCTTTAGAGTTTTGAGTTCTTGTCACGTTTTAGTCACCACACAATCCTCTGTTGCCTTCCCCCCCCACTTCAGCCGCTGCAATCTCCACCAATACCACCACCACCACCACCACCAAAAGCACCGCTGCTCTCTCCACCTTTTCGCTGAAACCCTCACCACCATCACCTTCAGCCGCGCCTACACAAACACTACCTTATGCACCTGTCCTTTTGGTGCAAATCTGAGTACACTCAGTTCTAAAAATAAGAGAGTTCAAATTGCATATTTGTACTACTTGTTGCAATCCTTATCCCTAGTAAAAGAAAGTCTATGCTACTTGCTGCATTCTTGTTATAATCATATTGCAAAAGTTCAGTTTGTGCGCTACTTGTCGAAAAGAAAAGAAAAGAAAAGAAAAGAAAATAGAAAAGAAAAAGAAAGGAAAAGGAGGAAAGAAAGAAAGAAAGAAAGAAAAGAAGGGTTAAGTTGATGCTATTTACTCTCATCATTTCCATTGTTTGCTACTGTCCGGTGACAACATTTGTGTCTAGGCTCGCATCTCTAGCACGGGTTAGCCTAGGACCAGCACGATACTATCTTTGAACACTTATTCAACTTGCATTGACTAACGTGGTTCCAGTTGTACCTTGATTTTTTTAAGCCACCTACAGCTCCACAAATTATCTACAACGTCTGTGGTTCTACTTGCTACTACTTGTGTTGTTCTTGTCGTCGCCAACACCATCTCGCATAGCAAGGTAAGGACATGTAAGAACTCGGTTGCACATCTTTGAGAGAATGAAAATTGTTGCCACCTAATTCAGTTAGTTGGTAGGACATATTTTCTTGTGATTCCCTTGCTACATACTGAAACATGGCAGGAGAAGGTGAAAGGACCCTCCACAATCACCTCGATCAAAAGCCTTGCCGCAACACTTTGAAGCGCAAAGTGAGGCTCCATCTTGAACACCTTGATGAGGATGTTCGTGTCACCAATGAGCGCTTTGGTCAATTGGAGACGGCTCAGATTGAGACCAACACCAAGTTGGCTTCCTTGGAAGGCACTCTTGGTTCTGTTAATACATCTCTTGTAGGTGTCTTGGAGCGATTGGAGAGGATGGAGCAGAATCATTTGTGATGGTTTCGAACGATTTAATCACAACAACAACAACACCATGGGCAAGTCTGCTGGTCATGATGAAGAAGAATATGCAGCGGACACCGAGCTTGATGAGGAGCTGAATGGTCATCGACGCATCGAACAACATCGCCGCCGCCATGAGGCAGGTCCTCGCCGACCACGGCAAGAGGTACGTGCCGATGACTCATTTGGCAAGATTAAATTCACCATACCTACTTTTGATGGGAGGTATAATCCCGATATGTACCTTTGTTGGGAATTAGTGTTGATCGTAAATTTACTTGCCATGATTTCCCGAGGACAAACGTGTTAGGGCTGCAACTAGTGAGTTTACTTGACTTTGCCTCTATTTGGTGGTCTCGAATACCATCGTAAGAACCCAAATAACACACCAACTTGGGATGCTTTGAAACGGGTTATGCGGGCAGATTTGTTCCTTCTTATTATGCCCGTGATATTTTACATAAGTTGCAACAATTGAGGCAAGGATCCAAATCAGAGAAGAGTACTATCAAGAGCTACAAATGGGTATGCTTCGTTGCGGGCTAGAGGAAAATGAGGATGGTGCCATAGCTAGATTTATGGGTGGGCTGAACCAGGAGATTCAGGACATTCTAGCTTATAAGGAATATAATTTCATCAATCGTTTATTTCACCTTGCTTGTAAAGCTGAACGAGAAGTCTTGAGGGACGACGAGCTAGCATGAGGGCTAACATTCCTGCAGGTCGTGCTAGCCCATGGACACCCTCCAATCTTCTTTGCACCGTCAACGCATGCACCCCCACAATCTTCCTTGACCATCAAGCCACGCTCCTCTACAACAAATTATGTACCATGCCCAAGTGAACCAACTAGAGGAGCAACGGCTACATCTCGCCAAGAGTTCATCCTCGGTGGTATCCACGGGAGAACAAGGGATATTCGATTGCCTACTGTTGCAAAGGATATGGCCACATACGCAAGGGACTGCCCAAGCACACGTGTGATGATTGTGCGAAATGATGGTGGGTATTCTCTCGCTAGTGATTTTGATGAAGAAACATATGCTTTGCTTGCTTTGCTAACAATGTAGCGGAAGGAGATGATTTCCAACAAGACAAAAAGAGCACATTAGGGCTGAAGCTGCTGAGCACTATGAGAGCCTCATGGTGCGGTGGGTGCTAAGTGCCCAAATGGAGAGGGCTAAACAAAATCAGCGCCACACTTTGTTTCAAACCAAGTGTGTGATCAAGGAACGCTCTTGCCGTGTGATCATAGATGGAGGAAGCTGCAACAACTTGGCAAGTCTTTGAAATGGTGGAGAAGCTTTCATTGAGAACAAAACCACACCCATGACCTTACTACATTGGTGGCTTAACAAAGATGGCAAGGTGAAGGTAACCCGATTGGTAAGGGTAGAGTTTGCCATTGGTTCTTATCATGATTCCATTGATCTGCGATGTTGTGCCTATGCAAGCATGCTCTATGTTGTTAGGTAGACCATGGCAGTTTGATAAAGATTCCTTGCACTCTGGTAAAACAAATCAACACTCTTTTGTGCATAATGACAAGAAGATTGTGTTGCACCCCATGTCCCCTGAGTCTATTCTAAGAGATGAACTTGCTAGATCTAGCAAACTTAAGAATCAGTTGTTGCTAGTGAAAATCAGATTGTCGCTAATGAACTTGAGAAACATAAGAAGAAGTCTAGCAAATCTGTTCATCATAATAAAAATGAGATCAAGCTGAAAGGCTCTTGTTACTTTGCCACCAAATCTGATTTGGATGAGATTGATGCTAGTACTACTGTTTGCTATGCTTTGGTTTGCAAAGAAACTTTATTTTCACTCGAAGATACATCTATTTCTTTGCCTCCTCATTGTCACTAATCTTTTGCAGGAGTATGCCGATGTTTTTCCAAAGGAGGTACCACCGGGGCTGCCACCAATTCGAGGGATTGAACACCAGATTGACCTCATCCCTAGGGCTTCCTTGCCTAATCGTGCGCCGTATAGGACCAACCCGAACGAGACAAAAGAGATTCAGAGACAAGTACAAGAATTGCTCAACAAAGGTTATGTGCGTGAGTCTCTTAGCCCTTGTGCCGTTCCCGTGCTTTTAGTTCCTAAGAAGGATGGATCATGGCGCATGTGTGTTGATTGTAGAGCGATAAACAACATCACAATCAGATATCGTCATCCTATTCCAAGGTTAGATGATATGCTTGATGAATTGAGTGGCTCAATTGTGTTCTCTAAAATTGATTTGCGTAGTGGTTACCACCAGATTCGTATGAAGCTAGGAGATGAATGGAAAACAGCGTTTAAAACTAAGTTTGGTTTATATGAATGGCTTGTCATGCCCTTTGGATTGACTAATGCACCCAGCACTTTCATGAGATTAATGAACGAGGTTTTACGCTCTTTTATTGGCAGATTTGTAGTGGTATACTTTGATGACATCTTGATATATAGTAGATCATTAGAGGAACATCTTGATCATTTGCGTGCCATTTTCAATGCTCTTGGGATGCACACTTGTTTGGCAATCTTGAGAAGTGCACCTTTTACATGATCGAGTCTCTTTTCTTGGATATGTTGTGACACCGCAGGAATCGAAGTTGATCAAGCCAAGGTTGAGGCCATACACAGCTGGCCTGTTCCTACACGGTCACACAAGTGCGGAGTTTTCTAGGACTTGCTGGTTTCTACCGTCGATTTGTGAAGGACTTTCAGCACCATTGCAGCCCCTTTGCATGAACTCACCAAGAAGGTGCAACCTTCACTTGGGCTGCAGCCCAACAGGATGCTTTCAACACGCTCAAAGATAAGTTAACTCATGCACCTTTACTCCAACTTCCCGATTTCAACAAAACCTTTGAGCTTGAATGTGATGCTAGTGGAATTGGGTTGGGTGGTGTGTTGTTACAAGAGGGAAAACCTGTGGCGTATTTCGGTGAAAAGTTGAGTGGCCCTAGTTTGAACTATTCTATTTATGATAAGGAATTGCTTGCTCTAGTTCGGACTTTGGAAACATGGCAGCATTATTTGTGGCCCAAAGAGTTTGTCATACATTACGATCATGAATCATTGAAACACATCCGTAGTCAAGCAAAACTGAACCGTAGACATGCCAAGTGGGTTGAATTCATCGAGTCTTTTCCTTATGTCATCAAACACAAAAAGGGAAGGAAAATATAATTGTTGATGCTTTGTCTAGACGTTACACCATGCTTTCACAACTTGACTTTAAAATCTTTGGTTTGGAAACTATTAAGGAACAATATGCACATGACAATGATTTCAAAGATGTATTGTTGAATTGCCAAGAGGGGAAAACATGGAACAGATTCGTCCTCACCGACGGGTTTGTCTTTAGAGCCAACAAGCTATGCATTCCAGCTAGCTCCGCATGCGTTTGTTATTGTTGCAGGAAGCGCATGGAGGAGGACTCATGGGACATTTTGGTGTGAAAAGACAGAGGACATCCTTGTTGGTCATTTCTTTTGGCCCAAGATGAGGAGAGACATGGAGAGGTTCGTTGCTCATTTGCACAACATGCCGTAAAGCTAAGTCACGCCTTAATCCTCATGGTTTATACATGCCTCTTCCTGTTCCAAGTGCACCATGGGAAGATATTTCAATGGACTTTGTTTTAGGACTGCCTAGAACAAAGAAGGGAGGATAGTGTGTTTGTTGTTGTGGATGATTTTCTAAAATGGCACATTTCATACCATGTCATAAGAGCGATGATGCTACACATGTTGCTTTGATTTGTTCTTTCGTGAGATTGTTCGATTGCACGGTGTGCCTAACACCATTGTTTTCGATCAGGATACAAAATTTCTTAGTCATTTTTGGAGAACTTTGTGGGCTAAGCTAGGGACTAAGCTTTTATTTTCCACTACTTGTCATCCCCAAACCGATGGACAAACCGAGGTTGTCAATAGAACCTTATCTACATTGCTTAGGGCTGTTTTGAAAAAGAACATAAAAATGTGGGAAGAGTGTTTGCCTCATGTTGAGTTTGCTTATAATCGTTCTGACATTCTACCACTAAGAAAAGCCCTTTTGAGATAGTTTATGGGTTTGTGCCACGTGCTCCTATTGATTTGTTACCTCTTCCGACCTCGGAGCGAGTGAACTTTGATGCTAAACAACGTCTTTGAACTGATCTTAAAATTGCATGAAACCACTAAAGAGAAAATAGAGTGCATGAATGCAAAGTATAAACTAGCTGGTAGCAAAGGGAAGAAACATGTCATTTTTGAACCTGGTGATCTAGCTTGGCTCCATTTGAGAAAAGATAGGTTCCCTGATTTGCGAAAGTCTAAGTTGCTGTCTAGAGCCGATGGTCCTTTTAAAGTGTTAGAAAGGATTAATGATAATGCATACAAACTTGAGCTACCAGCAGCTTTTGGGGTTAGCCCCACATTTAACATTGCAGATTTGAAGCCATATTTGGGAGAAGAGGATGAACTAGAGTCGAGGATGACTCAAATGCAAGAAGGGAGGATGATGAGGACATCCTTCCATTGATACAACCACACCTGCTGCACAACAAGGTCCGATGACAAGAGCTCGAGTACACGACAACTTAATTATCGGTAAAGTTGTTCCTCGCTGTTCATACAAACTCGTCTCGAGAATTGGATGCTACTAAAAATCATGGTGATGATTGTCTTATTCTTAGGAATGTTGGTCAAGACTCCATTGCCTCATGTTTAGACCCCATGATGAGGATGGAGCAGCCAAACAAGTGGGAATCATCATTAATGGGGGGCGTAGCTCATCTCGAGACAATAGGGACACTCCATCAAAAGTACCATAACTCCTTGATACGAGATCCAATGAAGCTGGTTTTTGACTTGTTGGAAAGAGCGCGTCGTCCTCTTTCACATGGGTCCAACCCCACTATATCAGAATCTACCCAAGCTGTGTGCAGCAAGCCAAAGGACGCAGAGACCTATAGCTTGGGCCTGGGCCTTGTACTAACTACAACCCTTTGAGGGACGCCCAGATTAGGGTTTCCCACTCCCCTTGTGCTCTCCTCCTTATAAATAGAGCCAGCAGCCATCGAGAATGAGGTTGGGTTTTGTTTAGATGCAAGATAGCTGCTGCTTCTTCCTTGTAAACGCGTGTGTCGGCTAGACCACCCGATTTGCTTGTTTCAAGACCCCAACTTGTGATTCAGATTCAGCCTTTGGCTTAAATCCGTGAGTTATTTGCTTGTTCATCTTGTTCTTGCTTGTTCTCGGTTGCTTTGCAGGTTCTTGGTGTTCTTGGCACGGCAAGAACATCACAATCGAGCCGGTGTACTGTTGCTAAGGCGCAACAACCTTGTGGTCGTTGTAGTCGGACGCCAACGTTGAATCCACCCCAAATCGAGTTTATCCACACTCACCAAAAGATCGGGAACAACCCTAGTCCCATCATTGTGACATGGCTGTTTTACACAAAGCCTTACTGACATCTTATTTACTTCCATACACATCACACGTGGGATAAAAGGTGCAAAGTCTAAACTTGATATTCCACAATCAACACCAGCGTCAACTAGTGTATCAGGCTATCAATAGCAAGAGGGAATCCATATATTGTGTGGATGGCCTGCATACCCCACGCTTAGGACCACATATGTAGTTCCAAAGACAGATCGTATGCGGTCCTATTCATACTGGGGCGATTCTTGCTCGGGTAGTACATATCCATGGTGATGTCGCACTTGCCCATGGCCATGTGCACGTTGGGCCTCATGCAGATGTAGCCGGCCTCACCCAGCTAAGCGCTCCACGAGTTCTTCATGATCCGAAGAGTCCTTCTTTGTTCTCGCTATAGTATAGCCCACCGCTGTGACGCCGTGGTCTAGCTTCATCCCGCATACGTCGTCGAAGACACCCTGTTGTGTTTGTGTGTGTTTGAGCGTACAAATGAAGTGTGGGGGTGGGGGCAAAGTTCTTCGGTTGTTTTGAATGAGATTCGAAAAATGCATTTTTTAAATAAATGGCCTAGATGAGTAATTTTATAGTTTGGCACCTATATAAGAATCACATGATAGTTTAGACGGTTCCTATAATTATGAGCTATGGACCCACATGTTGGTTTCACGCTGGAACGCCAAGTCGGCTAATGAACTGTGACGTGGCTATTTTGCATCCGGATGACATACTTAAGTAGTTTAGGAACCTAATCTGCAATTTCATGGTTTGAGGACCTGGATGAGAATCGTGTAATACTTTAGGGACCACCGGTGTAATTTACTCTTAATTTTAGTTGCAATAGAGAAAAGACAGGGATCTACGTCAAACTTAAAGAATATTTTTATAGAAGATATAACTGGATAACTGAGAAGGGGATGATGTTGTTTTGCTTCTTTTGGAATTTGACATAGCGTAATTGTTTTGACCCCAGCTTCTGCTGCATTTTGTTTAAGTGAAGTACTGTCATTGTCGTAGTTGCATAAAATTGTGATTATATATATATAGGAGCTGACTTTGTGCAAAAACAAAAGGTGGCCAAATGATGAAAGCATATATAATAGTGAATTTAAGCCTAACATCTTCGATTGGATGGAACCGGATTGCAAGATATGTTAATGGGATCGGTGATGTAATCTTCAACTTTTGTATTATGCATTTGCATGTTTGCTTAATGGAGAAGATTAAGGAGGCGAGGCGATCAAACAGCCAGTATCGCATTCCTTCTAAGACGTGCATATAGCCAAAATCTCTAGAAGCCCTGTTCGTTTCGCTGAAATTTGGCTTATGCTGCTGTTTATGCTGATTTATTGTGAGAGAAAAACACTGTTCGTTCGCTGAAAAGTACTGCTGAAGTAGCATAAGCAACAACATCCACTAGCGATGTGTCTCAACATGCAAACTGTCCACTTTAGCAATGCACTATCACATGCAATTAAAATCCACTAGCACATGCAATTGTGATATCCACATCAGCAAGACACACAAAACATTTTGTTGTCCATGTCAACATGCCACGCAATCCACTAGCATTAATTTAAAATGGTTTACTTCTTCGTATAAGTAATTATATATAGTCTAATTTTATTCTAAATTATCCACAATTTATGCAGCAACGAGTGGGCTATGCTTCTAGTTTGTTATATATATATATATATATATATATATATATTTGGATATACATCGATAATAAAATCTCTAATTTATGGAATTCCTTGAACAGTTGAACCTCAGAAGCAATCCAAGCCATCTCATTTAATTCCAACTTCACTCTTGAACGCCAGCCAGCAATCCAGCATCAATCTACATCGATCCAAAGTTTTGTTGCTTGTTTGCGACTGCATGAATGAGAAGTGTACGCCCACTCCATTGCAAAAATATTAAGTGTATTTTAGTTTTATCATATATCATATTTATAACAGATTTGTTCTAACTTTGACAGAGTCTATTAAAAAAATACTGGCGTGGACTATGTCAAATAAATGCACTATTGAGGTATATTTCGTAGTGATTTAATGAAACTAATTTGGTGGTGTCCAAGACTCCAAGTTGATGGATTTTTTAGTTAAAGTTAAACAAAATTTAAGTTAAAACACCTTACACTTTTTTGAAGGAGCGGAGTAGGCGAGTACTCACGTGCATGCGTGATCCGAACATTGTTTGGGTTCAGTCGATCCAGCGGCGGTGCATGCCGGTTGGCTTCAAGTCTGACGGCGATTTGTCCACCTCTCTCTGACCCTGTGTTGTTCTGTTGGAGACGCTACCCGAGAGGAGACCATCTCTCCGCAGTCCGCACCGCAGATGTGAGCTAGTTCAGCGAGGGCAGGGCGTCATGGGCTCATGGCTGATTGGTTGCATTCACATTCTTCTTTTCTGGGTGCATCATACACACAATCTAATCTAATTGGAAACAGTCGTGGAAGGTGGAACTGAAAAAATTGTTTAGTTGTACTCTCTGGCTAGGCAGAGCAGAGCAGAGTTTCCTTTTGGTTGTCCTATGAGAGGGCTGAATGCATTTCAGAACTCTTAAAGCTTTTTTGTTTTTGTTTTGTGTTTATTTTATCTTCATTTCACAACAACAAGATGCGAGCTTAATATATTTCCATAAAAGGCAAGTACTAACCTGGAGTGTTACCTATTTTTTCCTGATTTTGGATTTATCCACAGTATGCATTAAAAAAATTAGAAGGAAAAAACAGCGCATAAAAAGTCCGCAATGTTCCATCTTAAATTTCTGGATGCCTATGATAGTCTGTAGATTTTTTCACATGTTATCGAGTTATGAACAATTTAATTTAACAAATGAAATATAAACATGCGATCGAGAGTTACAATGAAATAAATATATATTCATGACATGATGAAGTATTGATATATAAACTATGACAACAGATTATGAAACTTTTATTTATAAAAACATTTAGCGAGAGTTATCAATAAAAACTATGATCGCAGCGTAAAGGAATCCTCTCTGAGCCCATCAGTAGGGATCCACACACAAGAGTCAACTCTAGCATTCGCCTATCATCTGCATCAGGGGGGAAATAAAACCCTGAGTACTCAATTGTACTCAGCAAGACTTACCCGCCATGAGAAATAAAAGACTCCAATGATATGCAAGGCTATCTGGCTTGTGGATTTATTGCATCTGCTGGGTCATTACTAAACGTGCGGCCTTATATTCAATTTTATTAGCAGTCAGCATTAGTTCATTAACCAACAATTCTATGTAAGCACCCGTGCTACTTTTAAGCAAGTGGTAAGCAATCAGAATTATTTTACCATCTTTCATCTTTAAGTTCTTACTACGGTGCTAGACTATAGATAAATCATACCGGATCACCTGGCGATTCGTGAACCATTGTATCCTAGCTAGGTACCCTGAAACGCACGCCCCGCTTGTACCCCAGGCACAAGCAAGACCAACCCACTACCCTCCAGTCACGGAGTCTAGGTCCCTTGGGCCTGAGAAGTAAGGCGACATCCACACGGGGTGTCTCGTCGGATTTGGTTCGGCGTCGCCGTCCCTGAGCCGCCGCTTCGTCATCGCCGTCTTGCCAAGTAGATCCAGCCCCTTCGTCGCCAGATCTGCCCTTTCGGGTACGTAGTCCACTCCACGCCTTCCCCTTAATCATTGGTCGGTGACCATCCCTGCTGTTAGGGTTTACAAATCCTTGCATCCCTACTTCTATTTCAGCTGGCTCCGTCGGTTCCGACCTCGACGCCACCATTGCTTCCACGTGCAGCCGATCCGGGCCCACCCACGGCGCCAACCAACAACCGTTGACGTGATTTGTAGAGATAAGCACCACTAGAGCTACGAGTCTACGCCGATGCTTGTTTTGGCATGGTTTCTAGTTAGTTTTTTTAAGTAAAAATAAATTAAACTATCATTTTCTAAAATATTAAACAATTCTTATCTAGATCCCCAAACTATGAAATTGCATATCTAGGTCCTAAACTATTTAAGTATGTCATCTAGGTCAAAAAAACAACGTCACGGTCCATTAATTAACGTGACGCTCGCATGAAATTGACATGTGGGTCCATAGCTTATAATTACAGGGACGGTGCCTAAACTATCATGAGATCCTCACATAGGTCCTAAACTATAAAATTACCCATCTCGGTCCCTAATCTGCCAATATAGTTGGATCAAGGGACACGCCAAGACAGGCATTGTTGTCAAGTGTGTGCTAAAACACCTCACTCGCTCAATGTGAATTGGTGACATGGAACAATCGGTCAGCAACAACTTTGCGGGTATGTTGGCCAGTTGTTCCATGTCACCGTAGCGAGTGATGTGTCTTACCACACACTTGACGATAGGGCGTGTCAGTATGTCGCCCAGTCCAACCATATTGGCAGATGGCATCGATACATTTCTCTCCAAGATAAGATGAAAAGCAGACAATAAGAAGTTCAATGGCAAGCAAAGGCTCGAAAACCTGTTTGGCAATTCACATGACGATGAATGAAGCGTGATGAGGTTTCTTCAGACAAGGACTACATTAGTTTAATAGATTATCAGGGACCAAAATGAGTAATTTTATAGTTTGCGACCTAGGTGAGAATCACATGATAGTTTACACCATCCCTATAATTTTGAGTTATGGACCCACATGTAGATTCCACGTTGAGCGCCATGTCGCCTAACGGATTGTGACATGGCTGTTTTACACAAAGCCTTACTGACATCTTATTAACATCCGTACACATCACACGTGGGATAAAAGGTGCAAAGTCTAAACTTGATATTCCACAATCAACACCAGCGTCAACTAGTGTATCAGGCTATCAATAGCAAGAGGGAATCCATATATGATGTGGATGGCCTGCATATCTATGCAAGGACCACATATGTAGTTCCAGCACAGATCGACTGTGCGGTCCTGTTTGCCCTGGGGTGACTCTTGCTCAGGGGTAGTACGTATCCATGGTGATGCCAAGACTTGTTCGCGTGGCCATGGGCACGTTGCGCCTCATGCAGATGTAGCCGGCCTCACCCAGCTAGCGCCCACGAGTTCTTCACGATCCAGTAGTCCTTGCTGTTCTCGCTATAGTATAGCCCACCGCTGTGACGCCGTGGTCTAGCTTCATCCCAAGATACGTCGTTGAAGACACCCTGTTGTGTGTGTGTGTGAGCGTACAAATGAAATGTGGGGGGTGGGGCAAAGTTCTTTGGTTGTTTTGAATGAGATTCAAAAATGTATTTTTTAAATAAATGGCCCAGATGAGTAATTTTATAGTTTGGCACCTATATAAGAATCACATGATAGTTTAGACGGTTCCTATAATTATGAGCTATGGACCCACATGTTGGTTTCACGCTGGAACGCCACGTCGGCTAATGAACTGTGACGTGGCTATTTTGCACCCGGATGACATACTTAAGTAGTTTAGGAACCTAATATGCAATTTCATGGTTTGAGGACCTGGATGAGAATCGTGTAATACTTTAGGGACCACCGGTGTAATTTACTCCTAATTTTAGTTGCAATAGAGAAAAGACAGGGATCTACGTCAAACTTAAAGAATATTTATATAGAAGATATAACTGGATAACTGAGAAGCAGATGATGTTGTTTTGCTTCTTTTGGAATTTGACATAGCGTAATTGTTTTGACCCTGGCTTCTGCTACATTTTGTTTAAGTGAAGTACCGTCATTGTCGTAGTTGCATAAAATTGTGATTATATATATATAGGAGCTGACTTTGTGCAAAAACAAAAGGTGGCCAAATGATGAAAGCATATATAATAGTGAATTTAAGCCTAACATCTTCGATTGGATGGAACCGGATTATAAGATATGTTAATGGGATCGGTGATGTAATCTTCAACTTTTGTATTATGCATTTGCATGTTTGCTTAATGGAGAAGATTAAGGAGGCGAGGCGATCAAACCGCCAGTATCGCATTTCTTCTAAGATGTGCATATAGCCAAAATCTCTAGAAGCCCTGTTCGTTTCGCTGAAATTTGGCTTATACTGCTGTTTATGCTGATTTATTGTGAGAGAAAAACACTGTTCGTTCGCTGAAAAGTACTGCTGAAGTAGCATAAGCAACAGTATCCACTAGCGATGTGTCTCAACATGCAAACTGTCCACTTTAGCAATGCACTATCACATGCAATTAAAATCCACTAGCACATGCAATTGTGATATCCACATCAGTAAGACACACAAAGCATTTTGTTGTCCATGTCAAACATGCCACGCAATCCACTAGCATTAATTTAAAATGGTTTACTTCTTCGTATAAGTAATTATATATAGTCTAATTTTATTCTAAATTATCCACAATTTATGCAATTTAACGCAGCGGGCTAGCGGGCTATGCTTCTAGTTATATATATATATATATATATATATATATATATATATATATATATATATATATATATATATATATATATATTTGGATATACATCGATAATAAAATCTCTAATTTATGGAATTCCTTGAACAGTTGAACCTCAGAAGCAATCCAAGCCATCTCATTTAATTCCAACTTCACTCTTGAACGCCAGCCAGCAATCCAGCATCAATCTACATCGATCCAAAGTTTTGTTGCTTGTTTGCGACTGCATGAATGAGAAGTGTACGCCCACTCCATTGCAAAAATATTAAGTGTATTTTAGTTTTATCATATATCATATTTATAACAGATTTGTTCTAACTTTGACAGAGTCTATTAAAAAAATACTGGCGTGCACTATGTCAAATAAATGCACTATTGAGGTATATTTCGTAGTGATTTAATGAAACTAATTTGGTGGTGTCCAAGACTCCAAGTTGATGGATTTTTTTAAGTTAAAGTTAAACAAAATTTAAGTTAAAACACCTTACACTTTTTTGAAGGAGCGGAGTAGGCGAGTACTCACGTGCATGCGTGATCCGAACATTGTTTGGGTTCAGTCGATCCAGCGGCGGTGCATGCCGGTTGGCTTCAAGTCTGACGGCGATTTGTCCACCTCTTCTGACCCAGTGTTGTTCTGTTGGAGAAGCTACCCGAGAGGAGACCATCTCTCCGCAGTCCGCACCGCAGATGTGAGCTAGTTCAGCGAGGGCAGGGCGTCATGGGCTCATGGCTGATTGGTTGCATTCACATTCTTCTTTTTCTGGGTGCATCATACACACAATCTAATCTAATTGGAAACAGTCGTGGAAGGTGGAACTGAAAAAATTGTTTAGTTGTACTCTCTGGCTAGGCAGAGCAGAGCAGAGTTTCCTTTTGGTTGTCCTATGAGAGGGCTGAATGCATTTCAGAACTCTTAAAGCTTTTTTGTTTTTGTTTTGTGTTTATTTTATCTTCATTTCACAACAACAAGATGCGAGCTTAATATATTTCCATAAAAGGCAAGTACTAACCTGGAGTGTTACCTATTTTTTCCTGATTTTGGATTTATCCACAGTATGCATTAAAAAAATTAGAAGGAAAAAACAGCGCATAAAAAGTCCTCAATGTTCCATCTTAAATTTCTGGATGCCTATGATAGTCTGTAGATTTTTTCACATGTTATCAGAGTTATGAACAATTTAATTTAACAGCGGAATATAAACATGCGATCAGAGTTACAGCGGAAATAAATATCTATTCATGACATTATGAAGCATTGATATATAAACTATGACAACAGATTATGAAACTTTTATTTATAAAAACATTTAGCGAGAGTTATCAATAAAAACTATGATCGCAGCGTAAAGGAATCCTCTCTGAGCCCATCAGTAGGGATCCACACACAAGAGTCAACTCTAGCATTCGCCTGTCACCTGCATCAGGGGGGAAATAAAACCCTGAGTACTCAATTGTATTTAGCAAGACTTACCCGCCATAAGAAATAAAAGACTCCAATGATATGCAAGGCTATCTGGCTTGTGGATTTATTGCATCTGCTGGGTCATTACTAAACGTGCGGCCTTATATTCAATTTTATTAGCAGTCAGCATTAGTTCATTAACCAACAATTCTATGTAAGCACCCGTGCTACTTTTAAGCAAGTGGTAAGCAATCAGAATTATTTTACCATCTTTCATCTTTAAGTTCTTACTACGGTGCTAGACTATAGACAAATCATACCGGATCACCTGGCGATTCGTGAACCATTGTATCCTAGCTAGGTACCCTGAAACGCACGCCCCGCTTGTACCCCAGGCACAAGCAAGACCAAGCCACTACCCTCGAGTCCACGGAGTCTAGGTCCCCATCTAAACTTGGACTCCAGCCCCCCGCCTCCCGAGTCCCGGACTCAAGGCGGTGTTTAGACCTCCACCATCCCGTCTCTAATTAGTCGGTTAGGAAGAGCCGAACCCATGACAAGAGGACAATGAGCCTTCCTGCGCCCATATACAAGTATGTGTTCGGGATAATAAGTCTATGACCTGACTATCATCCATTGCAACGGTCGGTCCTTAACCGACACAGGGAGAACAAGTGCAACCCGAGCCTCGCTCGAATGCCAAACCAAGTCCAGATCCAAAGTACCATTCTGCCCGGTCTTCAATTATCATTCATATATATTCCATGTGATAGTAATATAATAACAATAATAAGATCTTTTCTATCTCTCATGAGTGACAGGCAATCACTCGACTTCTACTGGAGTCCTATAGCATAGCAATCTACACGATCCTGTCATACTAGTAAGAATCATAGAGTAAGGATATATATATATATATATATATATATATATATATACACACATACACACAAGTGGGTTTTATTCAACTCCTTTAACTTAATGCACAAGCATAAATTAAAGTGCAGAATAATAGGGGTTATGAACCGGGCCTTACCTGGGTAAGATATAACCAAAAGTTAGCATCCCAACGTGGCGACACGATCACCAATGCACCATCTTTTCTGCTACTCCTGTCGTCTCCATGATCCATCGTTGTTCCTATTAGGATATACGTGGATGCAACGTATAGATGTAAATAATCAACGACAGCCGAAACTCTTAGAAATTCGATTACGCCTCACAAGCTAACGAGATAGCTCTAACGCGCTAGTCTATGTATCCACGTCGTCAAGTAAGGCTCGTTCTTGAAAAATGTTTTGGTTCTACAAACCCCCTAATTAATTTCGACATTTGATTGATTAAATATATATTTTCGTACTAGTGCTCATTGAGTTATCTTAACAAACTAATTCCTATGGAGCTACAAAAATTATAGTGAGCACCTAATATTGCTAGGAATCTACTGTAAAATTTTCAGAGCCAACACTGTCACCAATTTATCACAATAATTCCTACAAGTTTATATTTTGATAATATTAAGTATCTCAAATTAATTATATAGCTTCTAAGAATATTATAAAACTATGTGAACAAAATATACTAGCAGATAGATCATGATTTTAGGATCCTAATAAAATTTGTTTTACTATTTTTGGACGTCAATGTGATTTTATAATATTTACCAGATATCCGCTAAGAAATAACATGAACAATCTATTTCTAATTCCTTCAAAAAAAGAAAAGCCAAAACCAGCCCAGCGCGGCCCAACCTGGGCGCGGCCCACGCGTGCGGCGCGCTGACGCGACCCACGGCGGAGGCCGGTGGCCCACCAGGAGCGCCCGCGGCCGGCTGCGGCCCATGTGGAGCCGAGGGCCCAAGCGGCCGGAGCGCCGGCCAACAGCCCTAGTGGCCCAGTAGACCCCCACTCCCCACACACTTTTTGCGAAACCACCCCTAAACTTTCTCGAAACTAACCCGCAATATAAGAAAAATATTCATGTGAGTCACGGTTTTGCATTGGGAACCCTAGACTTGTTTCTATTCTCACCCGTGGTCCTTCTCTTGAATCAGAGCAGAGCAGCGAGCAGGGGAGGCAGTGAGCCGGCCGATTCCTGGCTGAAGGGTTGGCTCGCCGACGGGCGGTGTTGCCGCAGAGGCCGCGGTAGCCACCCGCACGTGCCTAGGTAGGATGTGGCTCGCCTGGAGGTGGCCCGCGCTGGCGTGGTCGCGCGCACGCATAGGAGAGGAGGCGGCGGCAATCTCCAACTCGGCCAAGGTGCGCCAGGCGGAGAGGATGAATAGGCGAAGGTGGTGGTGGTGGCGGCTTGGCTGGGCATAGCCGGCAGTGGCCCCGCCATGCGCGCGGTGGTCGCGGCAAGTGGCTACACGACGTCGGTGCACAATCGGCGGCTCTCGGCCGACAGCAGCGCGGCTACGGCGGGGACAGCGGCACGGCTCAGCAAGGACCGACCGGGGGCACGGGAGTGGCGGCATGAGCAGGGGAAGGAGGTGGCTGCGGGAGCCTCCCTGGCCATGGCGGCCATGCCATGCTATGGGCGGCAGAGCAAGGGAGAACACGAGGGGAGGCAGAGAGGAAAGTAGGCAGCAGCGGCACAATCCTCTCCTCATTAATGCATGCGTCGGACAGGGACGAGGTAGGTGAGATGAGTGGCTGAGAGCGAGCGCTGCCATGACCGAACGGCAACGGACAAGAGCACCTCCCTACACGCGCGCGCGGACGGCATTACGATCGACAGCAGCCACGCATGATTTTTAAAGCGAACGAAAAACTGCTAACGATCACGATTGAGGTTCAACTAATTCCACGACTCTAAAGTTGATCTTATCAGCCATCTAATGGAGCAATCCGCACAACAAAAGGACCACCCGAGAGGAAGATAGGAGGATGCCAAGATGGGTTCGTCAAGCTGGGCGCTGGTTCGCGAACCGAGCAGTAATTCACGGTCCGCAGCGCGTTCTAACGAAGTTAGGCAATTTCTACGAGTGCGTGACACCCATCGCCACCTCGACCTACACCGTTCTCAAGTGCTCATTTCGACGCAACTGACGGTGCAAAAACATGGAGTTGGTGTTTAGGAAATTTTGTGGATATTTAAATGTCGAAGTAGCATTGTCTATCATCTTTTCAGACTTCAAAGGAATTCAAGGTTCCATATAGAACTAACACTCCCTAGCACTTTGCCGTAATTTTTGCAAGGTCTAAACCTCGACCATTTCAACTAACAAACATAGCATGACATAGCCCATACTCCATACTAACCCACGGGAGCAAAACATTTGAACACCTCTTAATTATTTTGCTTAATATAAATAGTTAAAAATAGCATCCTAACTAAAATTTCAACTTCCTGCCGATTCACGAAAGGTCTAGTTTAAATGTCGGATTCGATTTCTGAACTATCAGATATACTATTGAACAACTTTTATTCACCAAAACAAGAGTTGCATTTTCATCTATTAAACTTGGGCTCCAAATTTTATCCAAGTACTAAATACAAGTTATATTTTATTTTGTTTATAAAAATTGCTTTCGTGCGGATGTTTAAAACTATTTATTCTACTCTTCGCGTTAGGATTTTTTATTAACACATATAGGCATTTACGTAACTAACCCACTATATTTATAGATCTATCGCTCAGGCCATTATCTCTGTGCTTAGCGAGCTCGTAAGTGTTATAACCAACCCCCTTAAAAGAATCTCGCCCGAGATTCGGAGTAAGAATCAGAAGAGGGGAAACACGATTGTATTTCGTAAATCTAGACTTACATGAAAGATTACACGACGTCGAACGCTAAATTACATTGGGATTTAAAGTTACATGGTTAAAAGCAACCTGTACAACCAAAGCTTAATCCAGAAGTCGAGAAACAACAAGATAATGATTATCCAAAACATGGCGTATGACCAACAGATCCAGAAACAGGAGACTGAGAAATCAAACATCGTGAACCCTAAGACCAAACTAACCAACGGTAGACTTGAACTTCCTCGAAAACCAGATCCCTTCTTCCTCTCAGATTACACAATCACCTCTGACTGACGAACCTAGTTCCACAATGATGACTGGATCTTGTAGCTCTGCTTCGGATTCGAGGGGATGGGGATGAAGAAGAAGGGCAAGGTCCATGGGTATCTTATAGTGGTGAACGGAGGTGGGACGCAACGCACCGAAAGTGGAGACGGCATGAATGGGATACACAGACGGTTCATGCTGTGGGGATAAAGTCGGCCATGGTGCGCTTCCTGCGCGAGCGGCAGAGGGAGGATAAGGAGAGGAGAGGAGAAGGGTTCGCTCGACGAGGAAGGCGTGCGGCGGCCGTGTCCCCAAGAGAAGAAAAGGAGAGGGGAAGGGGGGGGGTCCGGTACGGGAACGAGGATGTGGGATCGAGAGCCAACAGGATGCCGAGAAAAAGGGGAAGCACACAGCACACAAGGACGGCTTGTGATGAGCCTTGAATTTGGTGAAATTACGTACTCCATTCCTTATACTAATATTAATTATTAGCTCGTGAAGAATACGATGGTGATGAATCAAAGTATAAATAAAAAATGAGTGGGAAAATGATGAAGATGGACTAACACATACTCACGTTAAAAAAAGAGAGAGAACCCACAGACGATTGATGTATAGTCAAAGCTCAAACAACTACTTAGTACATAACCGTTCCTTGCATTACCCCTCGCAAATGAGCTAAGTTTATTTATTTAATTTATGTTACATATCTCACTCACAAAATAGAGTATATATAAGTGTATTTACTACGCAAAGCCTTATTGATATCTTTTTTATGTTCGTATACGTACACACCCATGTACACGCGGGGCAAAAGATGCCAAGTGTAGATTTGATATTCCACAATCAACGATTCAACACCAGCGTCAACTAGTGTATCAGGCAATTAATAGCAAGGGGCATTTCACGTATGACGTGGATGACCTGCATGTTTACGCCAGAACCATCTCTAGCTCCAGCGCAGACTGTGCAGTCCTGTATGCCCTGGGGCGATTCTTGACCGGGTAGTAGGTATCCATGGCGATGCCGCACTTGCCCGTGGGCGCGGCCACGTTGCGCCTCATGCGGATGTAGCCGGCCTCGCCCCATCTGGTACCCCACGAGTTCTTCACGATCCAGTAATCCTTGCCATTCTCGCTGCCATAGCCCACCGCTGTGACGCCGTGGTCTAGCTTCGTCCCGCATACGCCGTCGAAGACACCCTGTTGTGTGAGCGTGCGAGGGTATAAATAAAGTTGAGGGCCGGGGAAGGGGCAAAGTTGCTAGGCTGTTTCGAATGAGTTTCCCAAAATACATTTTTTGAATAAATAAACAAAATGGCCTATATGCGTGCATGTTGTTTCCCTAGTCGTGGCATGCATTATAAGCGACGTTTTTATTTTTATTTTTTACGATTTATAGTGCTGGAACGAACGGCCGCCAGCCTCGATGGCGACGCTAACAGGCTGATGGGCCACCGCCGCCTGTAACGCCTTCTCATTGTTGGCTGGCAACACCCTCTTGTACGAACTTATGGACACAACCTTCTTCTTTATCTACATAACAAAACATGTACAAATATCCGTCACCATCGACGCAGCGAGCAGGTTAGGTGTTCATGCAAATTTACTGCAGAAACCGAAACTTAATTACTTATCATGACAGTACCGTACCGACCTTGTTGGCATCACAAGTGCCGTCACGTCCGGTGAAGGGGTAGTCGGCCTCGGTGTCGATCCCGCCATTGCTGATAACCCACTGGAAAGCGTAATCCATGCGTCCGCCGCTGCAGCCATGGCTCTTGTGATCGCAGTCGATCAGCTCCTGCTCCGACAACTCCACGAGCTTACCTGTCACGATCTTGTTGATGCCCTCCATTGCCGCCACTGCCGAGAATGCCCAGCACCCACCTGCGCGCATCTCCCAGGGGCGCAAAGATCATCCATCAGTCAAATACATACCTAGCTCCATATTCTTACCGGAGATGAGAACTTCATAGCTCGATCGAGCTATGGAGCAACGACGACGAGCCGACGATCGTGTTTACGGACCGCATGTGCTTTGGTTCCTGACGCGGGTGACGGCGCCGCTCTTGCGCCAGTCGACGGCGGCTGGGACGGGCTGCGGCTCGCCAGCGCTGTTCAGGTCGAAGCGGGTGCTCCGCCCGTCGGTGGCGTCGTCTGCCGTCGTGTCGTTGCGGCGGCTCTGCTGGAAGCCGAGGACGCGGCCGCGGAACTCCTCCAGGGTGAGGTCGGCGAAGGGGGTGAGGCCGAGGCGGAAGCCGTGGAGCCCCAGGTCGGCCTCGGCGTTGTGGGTGTCGATGTAGCGGAGGTTGTCGCGGAACACCTCCAGCCGCAGGAGGTCGTCGTCGTTGCCGCGCGGCGGCCACGGCGGGTGCTTTGACTTCCACGCCTCGTACAGCTGCCGCACCTCCTCGTCCACCCGCTCCCACGGCGCCGCCGAGTGGATGCTGCGGGGCGCAGCCGAGACGTCGACGGCGGCCAGTGCCACGGCCAATGCCACCGCGAGCATTGTGGCCGCCATCGCCGTGGGCGCAGGGGAGCGTGCCGGATGCATGGGATGCATGGGCGCTCGAGAGCCGGACTGGTTTCAACTCTCAAGTCTCAAGACAAGTGCTGTCGTACGGTCGCGTGGGTCGGCTCGGTGCCTCAGCCTGTGAAGCGAAAGGGTCAATTTATAGCCACGCGGGACGACAAGTGGACCATCCGGGCCCACCCACGGCGCCAACCAGCAACCGTTGACGCGATTTGTAGAGATAAGCACCACTAGAGCTACGAGTCTACGCCGATGCTTGTTTTGGCACGGTTTCTAGTTAGTTTTTCTAAGTAAAAATAAATTACACTATCATTTCCTAAAATACTAGACAATTCTTATCTAGATCCCCAAACTATGAAATTGCATATCTAGGTCCTGAACTATTTAAGTATGTCATCCATGTCCAAAACAGCCACGTCACGGTCCATTAATTAACGTGACGCTCGCATGAAATTGACATGTGGGTCCATAGCTTATAATTACAGGGACGGTGCCTAAACTATCATGGGATCCTCACATAGGTCCTAAACTATAAAATTACCCATCTCGGTCCCTAATCTGCCAATATAGTTGGATCATGGGACGCGCCACGGCAGGCATTGTTGTCAAGTTTGTGCTAAAACACCTCACTCACTCATTGTGAATTGGTGACATGGAACAACCGGCCAGCAACAACTTCGCGGGTATGTTGGCCAGTTGTTCCATGTCACCGTAGCGAGTGATGTATGTGTCTTACCACACACTTGACGACAGTGCGTGTCAGTATGTCGCCCGGTCCAACCATATTGGCAGATGGCATCAATACATTTATCTCCAAGATAAGATGAAAAGTAGACAATAAGAAGTCCAATGGCAAGCAAAGGCTCGGAAACCTGTTTGGCAATTCACACGACGATGAATGAAGCGTGAAGAGGTTTCTTCAGACAAGGACTACATTAGTTTAATAGATTATCAGGGACCAAAATGAGTAATTTTATAGTTTCCGACCTAGGTGAGAATCACATGATAGTTTACACCATCCCTATAATTATGAGTTATGGACCCACATGTAGATTCCACGTTGGAGCGCCATGTCAGCTAACGGATTGTGTGATGAGGACATCCCTTCCATTGATACAACCACACCTGCTGCACAACAAGGTCCGATGACAAGAGCTCGAGCACGACAACTTAATTATCAGGTAAAGTCGTTCCTCGCTGTTCATACAAACTCGTCTCAGAATTGGATGCTACTAAATCATGGTGATGATTGTCTTATTCTTAGGAATGTTGGTCAAGACTCCATTGCCTCATGTTTAGACCCCATGATGAGGATGGAGCAGCCGAACAAGTGGGAATCATCATTAATGGGGGGCTGCAGCTCATCTCGAGACAGCGGGGACACTCCATCAAAAGTACCATAACTCCTTGATACGAGATCCAATGAAGCTGGTTTTTGACTTGTTGGAAAGAGCGCGTCGTCCTCTTTCACATGGGTCCAACCCCACTATCAGAATCTACCGAAGCTGTGTGCAGCAAGCCAAAGGACGCAGAGACCTACAGCTTGGGCCTGGGCCTTGTACTAACTACAACCCTTTGAGGGACGCCCAGATTAGGGTTTCCCACTCCCCCTTGTGCTCTCCTCCTTATAAATAGAGCCAGCAGCCATCAGAATGAGGTTGGGTTTTGTTTAGATGCAAGATAGCTGCTGCTTCTTCCTTGTAAACGCGTGTGTCGGCTAGACCACCCGATTTGCTTGTTTCAAGACCCCAACTTGTGATTCAGATTCAGCCTTTGGCTTAAATCCGTGAGTTATTTGCTTGTTCATCTTGTTCTTGCTTGTTCTCGGTTGCTTGCAGGTTCTTGGTGTTCTTGGCACGGCAAGAACATCACAATCGAGCCGTGTGTACTGTTGCTAAGGCGAAGACAACCTTGTGGTCGTTGTAGTCGGACAACCAACGTCGAATCCACCCCAAATCGAGTTTATCCACACTCACCAAAAGATCAGGAACAACCCCTAGTCCCATCATGTGGTAATCAGAGCAAGGTTCTTTGGTGAGTGATTTACCGTTCATTACTTTACCTATAGTCCGAAATATAAAAATAGGATAGAACTGAAATTCCAAACACAAGTTTGAGCCTTGTCGATCTGCTTAGTTCTTTGCTTGTTGAGTTTGTGCTTTACATCGTGGTGTCAAGTGCTGGTTCTTAGGTTCTAATCCTTTAGAGTTTTGAGTTCTTGTCACGTTTTAGTCACCACACAATCCTCTGTTGCCTTCCCCCCCCCACTTCAGCCGCTGCAATCTCCACCAATACCACCACCACCACCACCACCAAAAGCACGCTGCTCTCTCCACCTTTTCAATTTGAAACCCTCACCACCATCACCTTCAGCCGCGCCTACACAAACACTACCTTATGCACCTGTCCTTTTGGTGCAAATCTGAGTACACTCAGTTCTAAAAATAAGAGAGTTCAAATTGCATATTTGTACTACTTGTTGCAATCCTTATCCCTAGTAAAAGAAAGTCTATGCTATTTGCTGCATTCTTGTTATAATCATATTGCAAAAGTTCAGTTTAAGCGCTACTTGTCGAAAAAGAAAAGAAAAGAAAAGAAAAGAAAATAGAAAAAGAAAAGAAAGGAAAAGGAGGAAAGAAAGAAAGAAAGAAAGAAAGAAAAGAAGGGTTAAGTTGATGCTATTTACTCTCATCATTTCCATTGTTTGCTCTTGTCCGGTGACAACATTTGTGTCTAGGCTCGCGTCTCTAGCACGGGTTAGCCTAGGACCAAGACGATACTATCTTTGAACACTTATTCAACTTGCATTGACTAACGTGGTTCCAGTTGTACCTTGATTTTTTTTTTAAGCCCTACAGCTCCACACAAATTATCTACAACGTCACGTGGTTCTACTTGCTACTACTTGTGTTGTTCTTGTGTCGTCGCCAACACCATCTCGCATAGCAAGGTAAGGACATGTAAGAACTCGGTTGCACATCTTTGAGAGAATGAAAATTGTTGCCACCTAATTCAGTTAGTTGGTAGGACATATTTTCTTGTGATTCCCTTGCTACATACGAAACATGGCAGGAGAAGGTGAAAGGACCCCTCCACAATCACCTCGATCAAAAGCCTTGCTGCAACACTTTGAACGCAAAGTGAGGCTCCATGCTGAACACCTTGATGAGGATGTTCGTGTCACCAATGAGCGCCTTGGTCAATTGGAGACGGCTCAGATTGAGACCAACACCAAGTTGGCTTCCTTGGAAGGCACTCTTGGTTCTGTTAATACATCTCTTGTAGGTGTCTTGAGCGATTGGAGAGGATGGAACAGAATCATTTGTGATGGTTTCGAACGACGCAATAATCACAACAACAACAACACCATGGGCAAAGTCTTCTTTGGTCATGATGAAGAAGAATATGCAGCGGACATCGAGCTTGATGAGGAGCTGAATGGTCATCGACGCATCGAACAACATCGCCGCCCGCCATGAGGCAGGTCCTCGCCGACCACGGCAAGAGGTACGTGCCGATGACTCATTTGGCAAGATTAAATTCACCATACCTACTTTTGATGGGAGGTATAATCCTGATATGTACCTTTGTTGGGAATTAGCTGTTGATCGTAAATTTACTTGCCATGATTTCCCGAGGACAAACGTGTTAGGGCTGCAACTAGTGAGTTTCTTGACTTTGCCTCATTTGGTGGTCTGAATACCATCGTAAGAACCCAAATAACACACCAACTTGGGATGCTTTGAAACGGGTTATGCGGGGCGATTTGTTCCTTCTTATTATGCCCGTGATATTTTACATAAGTTGCAACAATTGAGGCAAGGATCCAAATCAGAGAAGAGTACTATCAAGAGCTACAAATGGGGTATGCTTCGTTGCGGGCTAGAGGAAAATGAGGATGGTGCCATAGCTAGATTTATGGGTGGGCTGAACCAGGAGATTCAGGACATTCTAGCTTATAAGGAATATAATTACATCAATCGTTTATTTCACCTTGCTTGTAAAGCTGAACGAGAAGTCTTGAGGGACGACGAGCTAGCATGAGGGCTAACATTCCTGCAGTCGTCGTGCTAGCCCATGGACACCCTCCAATGTCTTTGCACCATCAGCGCGTGCACCCCCACAATCTTCCTTGACCATCAAGCCACGCTCCTCTACAACAAATTATGTACCATGCCCAAGTGAACCAACTAGAGGAGCAACGGCTACATCTCGCCAAGAGTTCATCCTCGGTGGTATCCACGGGAGAACAAGGGATATTCAAAGTGCCTCACGTTTGCAAAGGATATGGCCACATACGCAAGGACTGCCCAAGCACACGTGTGATGATTGTGCGGTGATGGTGGGTATTCCTCGCTAGTGATTTTGATGAAGAAACATATGCTTTGCTTGCTGCTAACAATGTAGCGGAAGGAGATGATTTCCAACAAGACAAAGAGCACATTAGGGCTGAAGCTGCTGAGCACTATGAGAGCCTCATGGTGCAGCGGGTGCTAAGTGCCCAAATGGAGAGGGCTAAACAAAATCAGCGCCACACTTTGTTTCAAACCAAGTGTGTGATCAAGGAACGCTCTTGCCGTGTGATCATAGATGGAGGAAGCTGCAACAACTTGGCAAGTGCTGAAATGGTGGAGAAGCTTTCATTGAGAACAAAACCACACCCGCAGACCTTACTACATTGGCTTGGCTTAACAAAGAGCGGCAAGGTGAAGGTAACCCGATTGGTAAGGGTAGAGTTTGCCATTGGTTCTTATCATGATTCCATTGATCGCGATGTTGTGCCTATGCAAGCATGCTCTATGTTGTTAGGTAGACCATGGCAGTTTGATAAAGATTCCTTGCACTCTGGTAAAACAAATCAACACTCTTTTGTGCATAATGACAAGAAGATTGTGTTGCACCCCATGTCCCCCGAGTCTATTCTAAGAGATGAACTTGCTAGATCTAGCAAACTTAAGAATCAGGTGTTGCTAGTGAAAATCAGATTGTCGCTAATGAACTTGAGAAACATAAGAAGAAGTCTAGCAAATCTGTTCATCATAATAAAAATGAGATCAAGTTTGAAAGGCTCTTGTTACTTTGCCACCAAATCTGATTTGGATGAGATTGATGCTAGTACTACTGTTTGCTATGCTTTGGTTTGCAAAGAAACTTTATTTTCACTCGAAGATACATCTATTTCTTTGCCTCCTGTTGTCACTAATCTTTTGTAGGAGTATGCCGATGTTTTTCCAAAGGAGGTACCACCGGGCTGCCACCAATTCGAGGGATTGAACACCAGATTGACCTCATCCCTAGGGCTTCCTTGCCTAATCGTATGCCAGTATAGGACCAACCCGAACGAGACAAAAGAGATTCAGAGACAAGTACAAGAATTGCTCAACAAAGGTTATGTGCGTGAGTCTCTTAGCCCTTGTGCCGTTCCCTGCTTTTAGTTCCTAAGAAGGATGGATCATGGCGCATGTGTGTTGATTGTAGAGCGATAAACAACATCACAATCAGATATCGTCATCCTATTCCAAGGTTAGATGATATGCTTGATGAATTGAGTGGCTCAATTGTGTTCTCTAAAATTGATTTGCGTAGTGGTTACCACCAGATTCGTATGAAGCTAGGAGATGAATGGAAAACAGCGTTTAAAACTAAGTTTGGTTTATATGAATGGCTTGTCATGCCCTTTGGATTGACTAATGCACCCAGCACTTTCATGAGATTAATGAACGAGGTTTTACGCTCTTTTTATTGGCAGATTTGTAGTGGTATACTTTGATGACATCTTGATATATAGTAGATCATTAGAGGAACATCTTGATCATTTGCGTGCCATTTTCAATGCTCTTGGGATGCACACTTGTTTGGCAATCTTGAGAAGTGCACCTTTGCACAGATCGAGTCTCTTTTCTTGGATATGTTGTGACACCGCATGAGGGAATCGAAGTTGATCAAGCCAAGGTTGAGGCCATACACACAGCTGGCCTGTTCCCTACACGGTCACACAAGTGCGGAGTTTTCTAGGACTTGCTGGTTTCTACCGTCGATTTGTGAAGGACTTCAGCACCATTGCAGCCCCGCTGCATGAACTCACCAAGAAGGGTGCAACCTTCACTTGGGCTGCAGCCCAACAGGATGCTTTCAACACGCTCAAAGATAAGTTAACTCATGCACCTTTACTCCAACTTCCCGATTTCAACAAAACCTTTGAGCTTGAATGTGATGCTAGTGGAATTGGGTTGGGTGGTGTCTTTGTTACAAGAGGGAAAACACATGGCGTATTTCGGTGAAAAGTTGAGTGGCCCTAGTTTGAACTATTCTACTTATGATAAGGAATTGCTTGCTCTAGTTCGGACTTTGGAAACATGGCAGCATTATTTGTGGCCCAAAGAGTTTGTCATACATTCTCGATCATGAATCATTGAAACACATCCGTAGTCAAGCAAAAACTGAACCGTAGACATGCCAAGTGGGTTGAATTCATCGAGTCCTTTCCTTATGTCATCAAACACAAAAGGGAAGGAAAATATAATTGTTGATGCTTTGTCTAGACGTTACACCATGCTTTCACAACTTGACTTTAAAATCTTTGGTTTGGAAACTATTAAGGAACAATATGCACATGACAATGATTTCAAAGATGTATTGCTGAATTGCCAAGAGGGGAAAACATGGAACAGATTCGTCCTCACCGACGGGTTTGTCTTTAGAGCCAACAAGCTATGCATTCCAGCTAGCTCCGTGCGTTTGTTATTGTTGCAGAAGCGCATGGAGGAGGACTCATGGGACATTTTGGTGTGAAAAAGACAGAGGACATCCTTGTTGGTCATTTCTTTTGGCCCAAGATGAGGAGAGACGTGGAGAGGTTCGTTGCTCGCTGCACAACATGCCGAGAAAGCTAAGTCACGCCTTAATCCTCATGGTTTATACATGCCTCTTCCTGTTCCAAGTGCACCATGGGAAGATATTTCAATGGACTTTGTTTTAGGACTGCCTAGAACAAAGAAGGGGGGATAGTGTGTTTGTTGTTGTGGATGATTTTCTAAAATGGCACATTTCATACCATGTCATAAGAGCGATGATGCTACACATGTTGCTGATTTGTTCTTTCGTGAGATTGTTCGATTGCACGGTGTGCCTAACACCATTGTTTTCGATCAGGATACAAAATTTCTTAGTCATTTTGGAGAACTTTGTGGGCTAAGCTAGGGACTAAGCTTTTATTTTCCACTACTTGTCATCCCTAAACTGATGGACAAACCGAGGTTGTCAATAGAACCTTATCTACATTGCTTAGGGCTGTTTTGAAAAGAACATAAAAATGTGGGAAGAGTGTTTGCCTCATGTTGAGTTTGCTTATAATCGTTCTGACATTCTACCACTAGAAAAAGCCCTTTTGAGATAGTTTATGGGTTTGTGCCACGTGCTCCTATTGATTTGTTACCTCTTCCGACCTCGAGCGAGTGAACTTTGATGCTAAACAACGTCTTTGAACTGATCTTAAAATTGCATGAAACCACTAAAGAGAAAATAGAGTGCATGAATGCAAAGTATAAACTAGCTGGTAGCAAAGGGAAGAAACATGTCATTTTTGAACCTGGTGATCTAGCTTGGCTCCATTTGAGAAAAGATAGGTTCCTGATTTGCGAAAGTCTAAGTTCTTTGCCTAGAGCCGATGGTCCTTTTAAAGTGTTAGAAAGGATTAATGATAATGCATACAAACTTGAGCTACCAAAGAGCTTTTTGGGGTTAGCCCCACATTTAACATTGCAGATTTGAAGCCATATTTGGGAGAAGAGGATGAACTAGAGTCGAGGATGACTCAAATGCAAGAAGGGGAGGATGATGAGGACATCCTTCCATTGATACAACCACACCTGCTGCACAACAAGGTCCGATGACAAGAGCTCGAGCACGACAACTTAATTATCAGTAAAGTTGTTCCTCATTGTTCATACAAACTCGTCTCAGAATTGGATGCTACTAAATCATGGTGATGATTGTCTTATTCTTAGGAATGTTGGTCAAGACTCCATTGCCTCATGTTTAGACCCCATGATGAGGATGGAGCAGCCAAACAAGTGGGAATCATCATTAATGGGGGCGTAGCTCATCTCGAGACAAGCAGGGGACACTCCATCAAAAGTACCATAACTCCTTGATACGAGATCCAATGAAGCTGGTTTTTGACTTGTTGGAAAAAGCGCGTCGTCTCTCTTTCACATGGGTCCAACCCCACTATCAGAATCCACAAGCTGTGTGCAGCAAGCCAAAGGACGCAGAGACCTATAGCTTGGGCCTGGGCCTTGTACTAACTACAACCCTTTGAGGGACGCCTTGATTAGGGTTTCCCACTCCCCTTGTGCTCTCCTCCTTATAAATAGAGCCAGCAGACCATCGAATGAGGTTGGGTTTTGTTTAGATGCAAGATAGCTGCTGCTTCTTCCTTGTAAACGCGTGTGTCGGCTAGACCACCCGATTTGCTTGTTTCAAGACCCCAACTTGTGATTCAGATTCAGCCTTTGGCTTAAATCCGTGAGTTATTTGCTTGTTCATCTTGTTCTTGCTTGTTCTCGGTTGCTTGCAGGTTCTTGGTGTTCTTGGCACGGCAAGAACATCACAATCGGCGGTGTACTGTTGCTAAGGCGCAAGCAACCTTGTGGTCGTTGTAGTCGGACAGCCAACGTCGAATCCACCCCAAATCGAGTTTATCCACACTCACCAAAAGATCAGAACAACCCCTAGTCCCATCATTGTGACATGGCTGTTTTACACAAAGCCTTCATCGACATCTTATTTACTTCCATACACATCACGTGGGATAAAAGGTGCAAAGTCTAAACTTGATATTCCACAATCAACACCAGCGTCAACTAGTGTATCGGGCTATCAATAGCAAGAGGGAATCCATATATTGTGTGGATGGCCCGCATACCACGCTAGGACCACATATGTAGTTCCAAAGACAGATCGATCGGTATGCGGTCCTATTCGCCTGGGGCGATTCTTGCTCGGGTAGTACATATCCATGGTGATGTCGCACTTGCCCGTGGCCATGTGCACGTTGGGCCTCATGCAGATGTAGCCGGCCTCACCCAGCTAAGCGCTCCACGAGTTCTTCATGATCCGAAGAGTCCTGCTTTGTTCTCGCTATAGTATAGCCCACCGCTGTGACGCCGTGGTCTAGCTTCATCCCGCATACGTCGTCGAAGACACCCTGTTGTGTTTGTGTGTGTTTGAGCGTACAAATGAAGTGTGGGGGTGGGGGCAAAGTTCTTCGGTTGTTTTGAATGAGATTCGAAAAATGCATTTTTTAAATAAATGGCCTAGATGAGTAATTTTATAGTTTGGCACCTATATAAGAATCACATGATAGTTTAGACGGTTCCTATAATTATGAGCTATGGACCCACATGTTGGTTTCACGCTGGAACGCCAAGTCGGCTAATGAACTGTGACGTGGCTATTTTGCACCCGGATGACATACTTAAGTAGTTTAGGAACCTAATCTGCAATTTCATGGTTTGAGGACCTGGATGAGAATCGTGTAATACTTTAGGGACCACCGGTGTAATTTACTCTTAATTTTAGTTGCAATAGAGAAAAGACAGGGATCTACGTCAAACTTAAAGAATATTTTTATAGAAGATATAACTGGATAACTGAGAAGGGGATGATGTTGTTTTGCTTCTTTTGGAATTTGACATAGCGTAATTGTTTTGACCCCAGCTTCTGCTGCATTTTGTTTAAGTGAAGTACTGTCATTGTCGTAGTTGCATAAAATTGTGATTATATATATATAGGAGCTGACTTTGTGCAAAAACAAAAGGTGGCCAAATGATGAAAGCATATATAATAGTGAATTTAAGCCTAACATCTTCGATTGGATGGAACCGGATTGCAAGATATGTTAATGGGATCGGTGATGTAATCTTCAACTTTTGTATTATGCATTTGCATGTTTGCTTAATGGAGAAGATTAAGGAGGCGAGGCGATCAAACAGCCAGTATCGCATTCCTTCTAAGACGTGCATATAGCCAAAATCTCTAGAAGCCCTGTTCGTTTCGCTGAAATTTGGCTTATGCTGCTGTTTATGCTGATTTATTGTGAGAGAAAAACACTGTTCGTTCGCTGAAAAGTACTGCTGAAGTAGCATAAGCAACAACATCCACTAGCGATGTGTCTCAACATGCAAACTGTCCACTTTAGCAATGCACTATCACATGCAATTAAAATCCACTAGCACATGCAATTGTGATATCCACATCAGCAAGACACACAAAACATTTTGTTGTCCATGTCAACATGCCACGCAATCCACTAGCATTAATTTAAAATGGTTTACTTTTTCGTATAAGTAATTATATATAGTCTAATTTTATTCTAAATTATCCACAATTTATGCAGCAACGAAAGTGGGCTATGCTTCTAGTTTTTGTTATATATATATATATATATATATATATATATATATATATATATATATTTGGATATACATCGATAATAAAATCTCTAATTTATGGAATTCCTTGAACAGTTGAACCTCAGAAGCAATCCAAGCCATCTCATTTAATTCCAACTTCACTCTTGAACGCCAGCCAGCAATCCAGCATCAATCTACATCGATCCAAAGTTTTGTTGCTTGTTTGCGACTGCATGAATGAGAAGTGTACGCCCACTCCATTGCAAAAATATTAAGTGTATTTTAGTTTTATCATATATCATATTTATAACAGATTTGTTCTAACTTTGACAGAGTCTATTAAAAAAATACTGGCGTGCACTATGTCAAATAAATGCACTATTGAGGTATATTTCGTAGTGATTTAATGAAACTAATTTGGTGGTGTCCAAGACTCCAAGTTGATGGATTTTTTAGTTAAAGTTAAACAAAATTTAAGTTAAAACACCTTACACTTTTTTGAAGGAGCGGAGTAGGCGAGTACTCACGTGCATGCGTGATCCGAACATTGTTTGGGTTCAGTCGATCCAGCGGCGGTGCATGCCGGTTGGCTTCAAGTCTGACGGCGATTTGTCCACCTCTCTCTGACCCTGTGTTGTTCTGTTGGAGACGCTACCCGAGAGGAGACCATCTCTCCGCAGTCCGCACCGCAGATGTGAGCTAGTTCAGCGAGGGCAGGGCGTCATGGGCTCATGGCTGATTGGTTGCATTCACATTCTTCTTTTTTCTGGGTGCATCATACACACAATCTAATCTAATTGGAAACAGTCGTGGAAGGTGGAACTGAAAAAATTGTTTAGTTGTACTCTCTGGCTAGGCAGAGCAGAGCAGAGTTTCCTTTTGGTTGTCCTATGAGAGGGCTGAATGCATTTCAGAACTCTTAAAGCTTTTTTGTTTTTGTTTTGTGTTTATTTTATCTTCATTTCACAACAACAAGATGCGAGCTTAATATATTTCCATAAAAGGCAAGTACTAACCTGGAGTGTTACCTATTTTTTCCTGATTTTGGATTTATCCACAGTATGCATTAAAAAAATTAGAAGGAAAAAACAGCGCATAAAAAGTCCGCAATGTTCCATCTTAAATTTCTGGATGCCTATGATAGTCTGTAGATTTTTTCACATGTTATCAGAGTTATGAACAATTTAATTTAACAGCGAAATATAAACATGCGATCAGAGTTACAGCGGAAATAAATATATATTCATGACATGATGAAGTATTGATATATAAACTATGACAACAGATTATGAAACTTTTATTTATAAAAACATTTAGCGAGAGTTATCAATAAAAACTATGATCGCAGCGTAAAGGAATCCTCTCTGAGCCCATCAGTAGGGATCCACACACAAGAGTCAACTCTAGCATTCGCCTGTCACCTGCATCAGGGGGGAAATAAAACCCTGAGTACTCAATTGTACTCAGCAAGACTTACCCGCCATGAGAAATAAAAGACTCCAATGATATGCAAGGCTATCTGGCTTGTGGATTTATTGCATCTGCTGGGTCATTACTAAACGTGCGGCCTTATATTCAATTTTATTAGCAGTCAGCATTAGTTCATTAACCAACAATTCTATGTAAAGCACCCGTGCTACTTTTAAGCAAGTGGTAAGCAATCAGAATTATTTTACCATCTTTCATCTTTAAGTTCTTACTACGGTGCTAGACTATAGACAAATCATACCGGATCACCTGGCGATTCGTGAACCATTGTATCCTAGCTAGGTACCCTGAAACGCACGCCCCGCTTGTACCCCAGGCACAAGCAAGACCAACCCACTACCCTCCAGTCACGGAGTCTAGGTCCCTTGGGCCTGAGAAGTAAGGCGACATCCACACGGGGTGTCTCGTCGGATTTGGTTCGGCGTCGCCGTCCCTGAGCCGCCGCTTCGTCATCGCCGTCTTGCCAAGTAGATCCAGCCCCTTCGTCGCCAGATCTGCCCTTTCGGGTACGTAGTCCACTCCACGCCTTCCCCTTAATCATTGGTCGGTGACCATCCCTGCTGTTAGGGTTTACAAATCCTTGCATCCCTACTTCTATTTCAGCTGGCTCCGTCGGTTCCGACCTCGACGCCACCGTTGCTTCCACGTCGCAGCCGATCCGCCCCCACCCACAGCGGCGCCAACCAACAACCGTTGACGTGATTTGTAGAGATAAGCACCACTAGAGCTACGAGTCTACGCCGATGCTTGTTTTGGCATGGTTTCTAGTTAGTTTTTTTAAGTAAAAATAAATTAAACTATCATTTTCTAAAATATTAAACAATTCTTATCTAGATCCCCAAACTATGAAATTGCATATCTAGGTCCTAAACTATTTAAGTATGTCATCTAGGTCAAAAAAAACAACGCCACGGTCCATTAATTAACGTGACGCCGCAAGATGAAATTGACATGTGGGTCCATAGCTTATAATTACAGGACGGTGCCTAAACTATCATGAGATCCTCACATAGGTCCTAAACTATAAAATTACCCATCTCGGTCCCTAATCGCCAATATAGTTGGATCAAGGGACACGCCAAGACAGAGCATTGTTGTCAAGTGTGTGCTAAAACACCTCACTCGCTCAATGTGAATTGGTGACATGGAACAATCGGTCAGCAACAACTTTGCGGGTATGTTGGCCAGTTGTTCCATGTCACCGTAGCGAGTGATGTGTCTTACCACACACTTGACGATAGGGCGTGTCAGTATGTCGCCCAGTCCAACCATATTGGCAGATGGCATCGATACATTTCTCTCCAAGATAAGATGAAAAGCAGACAATAAGAAGTTCAATGGCAAGCAAAGGCTCGAAAACCTGTTTGGCAATTCACATGACGATGAATGAAGCGTGATGAGGTTTCTTCAGACAAGGACTACATTAGTTTAATAGATTATCAGGGACCAAAATGAGTAATTTTATAGTTTGCGACCTAGGTGAGAATCACATGATAGTTTACACCATCCCTATAATTTTGAGTTATGGACCCACATGTAGATTCCACGTTGAAGCGCCATGTCAGCTAACGGATTGTGACATGGCTGTTTTACACAAAGCCTTACTGACATCTTATTAACATCCGTACACATCACACGTGGGATAAAAGGTGCAAAGTCTAAACTTGATATTCCACAATCAACACCAGCGTCAACTAGTGTATCAGGCTATCAATAGCAAGAGGGAATCCATATATGATGTGGATGGCCTGCATATCTATGCAAGGACCACATATGTAGTTCCAGCACAGATCGACTGTGCGGTCCTGTTTGCCCTGGGGTGACTCTTGCTCAGGTAGTACGTATCCATGGTGATGCCGCACTTGCCCGTGGCCATGGGCACGTTGCGCCTCATGCAGATGTAGCCGGCCTCACCCCAGCTAGCGCTCCACGAGTTCTTCACGATCCAGTAGTCCTTGCTGTTCTCGCTATAGTATAGCCCACCGCTGTGACGCCGTGGTCTAGCTTCATCCCGCATACGTCGTTGAAGACACCCTGTTGTGTGTGTGTGTGAGCGTACAAATGAAATGTGGGGGTGGGGGCAAAGTTCTTCGGTTGTTTTGAATGAGATTCAAAAAATGTATTTTTTAAATAAATGGCCCAGATGAGTAATTTTATAGTTTGGCACCTATATAAGAATCACATGATAGTTTAGACGGTTCCTATAATTATGAGCTATGGACCCACATGTTGGTTTCACGCTGGAACGCCACGTCGGCTAATGAACTGTGACGTGGCTATTTTGCACCCGGATGACATACTTAAGTAGTTTAGGAACCTAATATGCAATTTCATGGTTTGAGGACCTGGATGAGAATCGTGTAATACTTTAGGGACCACCGGTGTAATTTACTCTTAATTTTAGTTGCAATAGAGAAAAGACAGGGATCTACGTCAAACTTAAAGAATATTTATATAGAAGATATAACTGGATAACTGAGAAGCAGATGATGTTGTTTTGCTTCTTTTGGAATTTGACATAGCGTAATTGTTTTGACCCCGACTTCTGCTACATTTTGTTTAAGTGAAGTACCGTCATTGTCGTAGTTGCATAAAATTGTGATTATATATATATAGGAGCTGACTTTGAGCAAAAACAAAAGGTGGCCAAATGATGAAAGCATATATAATAGTGAATTTAAGTCTAACATCTTCGATTGGATGGAACCGGATTATAAGATATGTTAATGGGATCGGTGATGTAATCTTCAACTTTTGTATTATGCATTTGCATGTTTGCTTAATGGAGAAGATTAAGGAGGCGAGGCGATCAACCAGCCAGTATCGCATTCCTTCTAAGACGTGCATATAGCCAAAATCTCTAGAAGCCCTGTTCGTTTCGCTAAAATTTGGCTTATACTGCTGTTTATGCTGATTTATTGTGAGAGAAAAATACTGTTCGTTCGCTGAAAAGTACTGCTGAAGTAGCATAAGCAACAGCATCCACTAGCGATGTGTCTCAACATGCAAACTGTCCACTTTAGCAATGCACTATCACATGCAATTAAAATCCACTAGCACATGCAATTGTGATATCCACATCAGCAAGACACACAAAGCATTTTGTTGTCCATGTCAACATGCCACGCAATCCACTAGCATTAATTTAAAATGGTTTACTTCTTCGTATAAGTAATTATATATAGTCTAATTTTATTCTAAATTATCCACAATTTATGCAGCAACGAGCGGGCTATGCTTCTAGTTTGTTATATATATATATATATATATATTTGGATATACATCGATAATAAAATCTCTAATTTATGGAATTCCTTGAACAGTTGAACCTCAGAAGCAATCCAAGCCATCTCATTTAATTCCAACTTCACTCTTGAACGCCAGCCAGCAATCCAGCATCAATCTACATCGATCCAAACTTTTGTTGCTTGTTTGCGACTGCATGAATGAGAAGTGTACGCCCACTCCATTGCAAAAATATTAAGTGTATTTTAGTTTTATCATATATCATATTTATAACAGATTTGTTCTAACTTTGACAGAGTCTATTAAAAAAATACTGGCGTGCACTATGTCAAATAAATGCACTATTGAGGTATATTTCGTAGTGATTTAATGAAACTAATTTGGTGGTGTCCAAGACTCCAAGTTGATGGATTTTTTAGTTAAAGTTAAACAAAATTTAAGTTAAAACACCTTACACTTTTTTGAAGGAGCGGAGTAGGCGAGTACTCACGTGCATGCGTGATCCGAACATTGTTTGGGTTCAGTCGATCCAGCGGCGGTGCATGCCGGTTGGCTTCAAGTCTGACGGCGATTTGTCCACCTCTTCTGACCCAGTGTTGTTCTGTTGGAGAAGCTACCCGAGAGGAGACCATCTCTCCGCAGTCCGCACCGCAGATGTGAGCTAGTTCAGCGAGGGCAGGGCGTCATGGGCTCATGGCTGATTGGTTGCATTCACATTCTTCTTTTCTGGGTGCATCATACACACAATCTAATCTAATTGGAAACAGTCGTGGAAGGTGGAACTGAAAAATTGTTTAGTTGTACTCTCTGGCTAGGCAGAGCAGAGCAGAGTTTCCTTTTGGTTGTCCTATGAGAGGGCTGAATGCATTTCAGAACTCTTAAAGCTTTTTTGTTTTTGTTTTGTGTTTATTTTATCTTCATTTCACAACAACAAGATGCGAGCTTAATATATTTCCATAAAAGGCAAGTACTAACCTGGAGTGTTACCTATTTTTTCCTGATTTTGGATTTATCCACAGTATGCATTAAAAAAATTAGAAGGAAAAAACAGCGCATAAAAAGTCCTCAATGTTCCATCTTAAATTTCTGGATGCCTATGATAGTCTGTAGATTTTTTCACATGTTATCAGAGTTATGAACAATTTAATTTAACAGCGGAATATAAACATGCGATCAGAGTTACAACGGAAATAAATATCTATTCATGACATTATGAAGCATTCATATATAAACTATGACAACAGATTATGAAACTTTTATTTATAAAAACATTTAGCGAGAGTTATCAATAAAAACTATGATCGCAGCGTAAAGGAATCCTCTTTGAGCCCATCAGTAGGGATCCACACACAAGAGTCAACTCTAGCATTCGCCTGTCACCTGCATCAGGGAGGAAATAAAACCCTGAGTACTCAATTGTATTCAGCAAGACTTACCCGCCATGAGAAATAAAAGACTCCAATGATATGCAAGGCTATCTGGCTTGTGGATTTATTGCATCTGCTGGGTCATTACTAAACATGCGGCCTTATATTCAATTTTATTAGCAGTCAGCATTAGTTCATTAACCAACAATTCTATGTAAGCACCCGTGCTACTTTTAAGCAAGTGGTAAGCAATCAGAATTATTTTACCATCTTTCATCTTTAAGTTCTTACTACGGTGCTAGACTATAGACAAATCATACCGGATCACCTGCCGATTCGTGAACCATTGCATCCTAGCTAGGTACCCTGAAACGCACGCCCCGCTTGTTCCCCAGGCACAAGCAAGACCAAGCCACTACCCTCCAGTCACGGAGTCTAGGTCTCCATCTAAACTTGGACTCCAAGCCCCGCTCCTGAGTCCCGGACTCAGTGCGGTGCTTAGACCTCCACCATCCCCGTCTCTAATTAGTCGGTCCAGAAAGAGCCAGAACCCATGACAAGAGGACAATGAGCCTTCCTGCGCCCATATACAAGTATGTGTTCAGGATAATAAGTCTATGACCTGACTATCATCCATTGCAACGGTCGGTCCTTAACCGACACAGGGAGAACAAGTGCAACCCGAGCCTCGCTCGAATGCCAAACCAAGTCTAGATCCAAAGTACCATTCTGCCCGGTCTTCAATTATCATTCATATATATTCCATGTGATAGTAATATAATAACAATAATAAGATCTTTTCTATCTCTCATGAGTGACAGGCAATCACTCGACTTCTACTGGAGTCCTATAGCATAGCAATCTACACGATCCTGTCATACTAGTAAGAATCATAGAGTAAGGATATATATTTATATATATATATATATATATATATATATACACACAAGTGGGTTTTATTCAACTCCTTTAACTTAATGCACAAGCATAAATTAAAGTGCAGAATAATAGGGGTTATGAACCGGGCCTTACCTGGGTAAGATATAACCAAAAGTTAGCATCCCAACGTGGCGACACGATCACCAATGCACCATCTTTTCTGCTACTCCTGTCGTCTCCATGATCCATCGTTGTTCCTATTAGGATATACGTGGATGCAACGATAGATGTAAATAATCAACGACGGTACCAAACTCTTAGAAATTGACACGCCTCACAAGCTAACGAGATAGCTCTAACGCGCTAGTCTATGTATCCACGCCGTCAAGTAAGGCTCGTTCTTGAAAAATGTTTTGGTTCTACAAACCCCCTAATTAATTTCGACATTTGATTGATTAAATATATATTTTCGTACTAGTGCTCATTGAGTTATCTTAACAAACTAATTCCTATGGAGCTACAAAAATTATAGTGAGCACCTAATATTGCTAGGAATCTCATCAAAATTTTCAGAGCCAACATTGTCACCAATTTATCACAATAATTCCTACAAGTTTATATTTTGATAATATTAAGTATCTCAAATTAATTATATAGCTTCTAAGAATATTATAAAACTATGTGAACAAAATATACTAGCAGATAGATTATGATTTTAGGATCCTAATAAAATTTGTTTTACTATTTTTGGACGTCAATGTGATTTTATAATATTTACCAGATATCCGCTAAGAAATAACATGAACAATCTATTTCTAATTCCTTCAAAAAAAGAAAAGCCAAAACCAGCCCATGGCATGGCCCAACTGGGCGCTGCCCATACGCAGGCGGCTTGTGTGTGACGCGACCCACGGCGGAGGCCGGTGGCCCACCAGGAGCGCCCGCGGCCGGCTGCGGCCCATGTGGAGCCGAGGGCCCAAGCGGTCGGAGCGCCGGCCAACAGCCCTAGTGGCCCAGTAGACCCCCACTCCCCACACACTTTTTGCGAAACCACCCCTAAACTTTCTCGAAACTAACCCGCAATATAAGAAAAATATTCATGTGAGTCACGGTTTTGCATTGGGAACCCTAGACTTGTTTCTATTCTCACCCGTGGTCCTTCTCTTGAATCAGAGCAGAGCAGCGAGCAGGGGAGGCAGTGCGCCGGCCGATTCCCGGCTGAAGGGTTGGCTCGCCGGCGGGCGGTGTTGTCGCAGAGGCTGCGGTAGCCACCCGCACGTGCCTAGGTAGGATGTGGCTCGCCTGGAGGTGGCCCGCGCTGGCGTGGTCGCGCGCACGCATAGGAGAGGAGGCGGCGGCAATCTCCAACTCGGCCAAGGTGCGCCAGGCGGAGAGGATGAATAGGCGAAGGTGGTGGTGGTGGCGGCTTGGCTGGGCATAGCCGGCAGTGGCCCCGCCATGCGCGCGGTGGTCGCGGCAAGTGGCTACACGACGTCGGTGCACAATCGGCGGCTCCCGGCCGACAGCAGCGCGGCTACGGCGGGGACAGCGGCATGGCTCAGCAAGGACCGACCGGGGGCACGGGAGTGGCGGCACGAGCAGGGGAAGGAGGTGGCTGCGGGAGCCTCCCTGGCCATGGCGGCCATGCCATGCTATGGGCGGCAGAGCAAGGGAGAACACGAGGGGAGGCAGAGAGGAAAGTAGGCAGCAGCGGCACAATCCTCTCCTCATTAATGCATGCGTCGGACAGGGACGAGGTAGGTGAGATGAGTGGCTGAGAGCGAGCGCTGCCATGACCGAACGGCAACGGACAAGAGCACCTCCCTACACGCGCGCGCGGACGGCATTACGATCGACAGCAGCCACGCATGATTTTTAAAGCGAACGAAAAACTGCTAACGATCACGATTGAGGTTCAACTAATTCCACGACTCTAAAGTTGATCTTATCAGCCATCTAATGGAGCAATCCGCACAACAAAAGGACCACCCGAGAGGAAGATAGGAGGATGCCAAGATGGGTTCGTCAAGCTGGGCGCTGGTTCGCGAACCGAAGCAAGTAATTCACGGTCATGGCAGCAGCGTTTCTAACGGTTAGGCAATTTCTACGAGTGCGTGACACCCATCGCCACCTCGACCTACACCGTTCTCAAGTGCTCATTTCGACGCAACTGACGGTGCAAAAACATGGAGTTGGTGTTTAGGAAATTTTGTGGATATTTAAATGTCGAAGTAGCATTGTCTATCATCTTTTCAGACTTCAAAGGAATTCAAGGTTCCATATAGAACTAACACTCCCTAGCACTTTGCCGTAATTTTTACAAGGTCTAAACCTCGACCATTTCAACTAACAAACATAGCATGACATAGCCCATACTCCATACTAACCCACGGGAGCAAAACATTTGAACACCTCTTAATTATTTTGCTTAATATAAATAGTTAAAAATAGCATCCTAACTAAAATTTCAACTTCCTGCCGATTCACGAAAGGTCTAGTTTAAATGTCGGATTCGATTTCTGAACTATCAGATATACTATTGAACAACTTTTATTCACCAAAACAAGAGTTGCATTTTCATCTATTAAACTTGGGCTCCAAATTTTATCCAAGTACTAAATACAAGTTATATTTTATTTTGTTTATAAAAATTGCTTTCGTGCGGATGTTTAAAACTATTTATTCTACTCTTCGCGTTAGGATTTTTTATTAACACATATAGGCATTTACGTAACTAACCCACTATATTTATAGATCTATCGCTCAGGCCATTATCTCTGTGCTTAGCGAGCTCGTAAGTGTTATAACCAACCCCCTAAAAAGAATCTCGTCCCGAGATTCGGAGTAAGAATCAGAAGAGGGGAAACACGATTGTATTTCGTAAATCTAGACTTACATGAAAGATTACACGACGTCGAACGCTAAATTACATTGGGATTTAAAGTTACATGGTTAAAAGCAACCTGTACAACCAAAGCTTAATCCAGAAGTCGAGAAACAACAAGATAATGATTATCCAAAACATGGCGTATGACCAACAGATCCAGAAACAGGAGACTGAGAAATCAAACATCGTGAACCCTAAGACCAAACTAACCAACGGTAGACTTGAACTTCCTCGAAAACCAGATCCCTTCTTCCTCTCAGATTACACAATCACCTCTGACTGACGAACCTAGTTCCACAATGATGACTGGATCTCGTAGCTCTGCTTCGGATTCGAGGGGATGGGGATGAAGAAGAAGGGCAAGGTCCATGGGTATCTTATAGTGGTGAACGGAGGTGGGGACTTAGCGCACCGAAAGTGGAGCGGCATGAATGGGATACACTGACGGTTCATGCTGTGGGGATAAAGTCAGCCATGGTGCGCTTCCTGCGCGAGCGGCAGAGGGAGGATAAGGAGAGGAGAGGAGAAGGGTTCGCTCGACGAGGAAGGCGTGCGGCGGCCGTGTCCCCAAGAGAAGAAAAGGAGAGGGAAGGGGGGGGTCCGGTACGGGAACGAGGATGTGGGATCGAGAGCCAACAGGATGCCGAGAAAAAGGGGAAGCACACAGCACACAAGGACGGCTTGTGATGAGCCTTGAATTTGGTGAAATTACGTACTCCATTCCTTATACTAATATTAATTATTAGCTCGTGAAGAATACGATGGTGATGAATCAAAGTATAAATAAAAAATGAGTGGGAAAATGATGAAGATGGACTAACACATACTCACGTTAAAAAAAGAGAGAGAACCCACAGACGATTGATGTATAGTCAAAGCTCAAACAACTACTTAGTACATAACCGTTCCTTGCATTACCCCTCGCAAATGAGCTAAGTTTATTTATTTAATTTATGTTACATATCTCACTCACAAAATAGAGTATATATAAGTGTATTTACTACGCAAAGCCTTATTGATATCTTTTTTATGTTCGTATACGTACACACCCATGTACACGCGGGGCAAAAGATGCCAAGTGTAGATTTGATATTCCACAATCAACGATTCAACACCAGCGTCAACTAGTGTATCAGGCAATTAATAGCAAGGGGCATTTCACGTATGACGTGGATGACCTGCATGTTTACGCCAGAACCATCTCTAGCTCCAGCGCAGACTGTGCAGTCCTGTATGCCCTGGGGTGATTCTTGACCGGGTAGTAGGTATCCATGGCGATGCCGCACTTGCCCGTGGGCGCGGCCACGTTGCGCCTCATGCGGATGTAGCCGGCCTCGCCCCAGCTGATGCCCCACGAGTTCTTCACGATCCAGTAATCCTTGTCATTCTCGCTGCCATAGCCCACCGCTGTGACGCCGTGGTCTAGCTTCGTCCCGCATACGCCGTCGAAGACACCCTGTTGTGTGAGCGTGCGAGGGTAGAAATAAAGTTGAGGGCCGGGGAAGGGTTTAAGTTGCTAGGCTGTTTCGAATGAGTTCCCCAAAATACATTTTTTGAATAAATAAACAAATGGCCTATATGCATGCATGTTGTTTCCCTAGTCGTGGCATGCATTATAAGCGACGTTTTTTATTTTTACCGATTTATAGAGCTGGAACGAACGGCCGCCAGCCTCGATGGTGACGCTAACAGGCTGATTGGCCACCACCGCCTGTAACGCCTTCTCATTGTTGGCTGGCAACACCCTCTTGTACGAACTTATGGACACAACCTTCTTCTTTATCTACATAACAAAACATGTACAAATATCCATCACCATCGACGCAGCGAGCAGGTTAGGTGTTCATGCAAATTTACTGCAGAAACAGAAACTTAATTACTTATCATGACAGTAGCGTACCGACCTTGTTGGCATCACAAGTGCCGTCACGTCCGGTGAAGCGGTAGTCGGCCTCGGTGTCGATCCCGCCATTGCTGATAACCCACTGGAAAGCGTAATCCATGCGTCCGCCTTTGCAGCCATGGCTCTTGTGATCGCAGTCGATCAGCTCCTGCTCCGACAACTCCACGAGCTTACCTGTCACGATCTTGTTGATGCCCTCCATTGCCGCCACTGCCGAGAATGCCCAGCACCCACCTGCGCGCATCTCTCAGGGGCGCAAAGATCATCCATCAGTCAAATACATACCTGGCTCCATATTCTTACCGGAGATGAGAACTTCATAGCTCGATCGAGCTATGGAGCAACGACGAGCCGACGATCGTGTTTACGGACCGCATTTGCCTTGGTTCCTGACGCTGGTGACGGCGCCGCTCTTGCGCCAGTCGACGGCGGCTGGGACGGCCTATGGCTCGCCAGCGCTGTGCAGGTCGAAGCGGGTGCTCCGCCCGTCGGCGGCGTCGTCTGCCGTCGTGTCGTTGCGGCGGCTATGCTGGAAGCCGAGGACGCGGCCGCGGAACTCCTCCAGGGTGAGGTCGGCGAAGGGGGTGAGGCCGAGGCGGAAGCCGTGGAGCCCCAGGTCGGCCTCGGCGTTGTGGGCGTCGATGTAGCGGAGGTTGTCGCGGAACACCTCCAGCCGAAGGAGGTCGTCGTCGTTGCCGCGCGGCGGCCACGGTGGGTGCTTTGACTTCCACGCCTCGTACAGCTGCCGCACCTCCTCGTCCACCCGCTCCCACGGCGCTGCCGAGTGGATGCTGCGGGGCGCAGCGGAGACGCCGACGGCGGCCAGTGCCACGGCCAATGCCACCGCGAGCATTGTGGCCGCCATCGCCGTGGGCGCAGGGGAGCGTGCCGGATGCATGGGATGCATGGGCGCTCGAGAGCCGGACTGGTCTCAACTCTCAAGTCTCAAGACAAGTGCTGTCGTACGGTCGCGTGGGTCGGCTCGGTGCCTCAGCCTGTGAAGCGAAAGGGTCAATTTATAGCCACGCGGGACGGCAAGTGGACCATCCGGGCCCACCCACGGCGCCAACCAACAACCGTTGACGCGATTTGTAGAGATAAGCACCACTAGAGCTACGAGTCTACGCCGATGCTTGTTTTGGCACGGTTTCTAGTTAGTTTTTTTTAAGTAAAAATAAATTACACTATCATTTTCTAAAATATTAAACAATTCTTATCTAGATCCCCCAACTATGAAATTGCATATCTAGGTCCTGAACTATTTAAGTATGTCATCCAGGTCCAAAACAGCCACGGTCCATTAATTAACGTGACGCTCGCATGAAATTGACATGTGGGTCCATAGCTTATAATTACAGGGACGGTGCCTAAACTATCATGCGATCCTCACATAGGTCCTAAACTATAAAATTACCCATCTCGGTCCCTAATCTGCCAATATAGTTGGATCAAGGGACGCGCCGGGGCAGGTATTGTTGTCAAGTGTGTGCCAAAACACCTCACTCACTCATTGTGAATTGGTGACATGGAACAACCGGTCAGCAACAACTTCGCGGGTACGTTGGCCAGTTATTCCATGTCACCGTAGCGAGTGATGTATGTGTCTTACCACACACTTGACGACAGTGCGTGTCAGTATGTCGCCCGATCCAACCATATTGGCAGATGGCATCAATACATTTCTCTCCGAGATAAGATGAAAAGCAGACAATAAGAAGTTCAATGGCAAGCAAAGGCTCGGAAACCTGTCTGGCAATTCACACGACGATGAATGAAGCGTGAAGAGGTTTCTTTAGACAAGGACTACATTAGTTTAATAGATTATCAGGGACCAAAATGAGTAATTTTATAGTTTGGGACCTAGGTGAGAATCACATGATAGTTTACACCATCCCTATAATTATGAGTTACGGACCCACAGTAGATTCCACGTTGGAGCGCCATGTCAGCTAACGGATTGTGACATGGCTGTTTTACACAAAGCCTTACTGACATCTTATTTACATCCGTACACATCACACTTGGGATAAAAGGTGCAAAGTCTAAACTTGATATTCCACAATCAACACCGGCGTCAACTAGTGTATCAGGCTATCAATAGCAAGAGGGAATCCATATATGATGTGGATGGTCTGCATATCTACGCTAGGACCACATATGTAGTTCCAGCACAGATCGACTGTGCGGTCCTGTTCACCCTGGGGCGATTCTTGCTCGGGTGGTACGTATCCATGGTGATGTCGCACTTGCCCGTGGCCATGTGCACGTTGTGCCTCATGCAGATGTAGCCGGCCTCACCCCAGCTGGCGCTCCACGAGTTCTTCATGATCCAGTAGTCCTTGCTGTTCTCGCTATAGTATAGCCCACCGCTGTGACGCCGTGGTCTAGCTTCAGCCCGCATACGTCGTCAAAGACACCCTGTTGTGTGTGTGTGAGCGTAAGTGTTGGGGTGGGGGCAAAGTTCTTCGGTTGTTTTGAATGAGATTCAAAAAATGCATTTTTTAAATAAATGGCCCAGATGAGTAATTTTATAGTTTGGCACCTATATAAGAATCACGTGATAGTTTAGAGAGTTCCTATAATTATGAGTTATGGACCCACATGTTGGTTTCACGCTGGAACGCCACGTCAGCTAATGAACTATGACGTGGCTATTTTGCACCCGGATGACATACTTAAGTAGTTTAGGAACCTAATCTGCAATTTCATGGTTTGAGGACCTGGATGAGAATCGTGTAATACTTTAGGGACCACCAGTGTAATTTACTCTTAATTTTAGTTGCAATAGAGAAAAGACAGGGATCTACGTCAAACTTAAAGAATATTTATATAGAAGATATAACTGGATAACTGAGAAGCGGATGACGTTGTTTCGCTTCTTCTGGAATTTGACATAGCCTAATTGTTTTGACCCCGGCTTCTGCTACATTTTGTTTAAGTGAAGTACTGTCATTGTCGTAGTTGCATAAAATTGTGATTATATATATAGGAGCTGACTTTGTGCAAAAACAAAAGGTGGCCAAATGATGAAAGCATATATAATAGTGAATTTAATCCTTTTTGCTTTCAGAAATCAAATTCGATTGGATGGAACCGGATTGCAAGATATGTTAATGGGATCGGTGATGTAATCTTCAACTTTTGTATTATGCATTTGCATGTTTTCTTATTGGAGATGATTAAGGAGGCGAGGCGATCAACCAGCCTTAATCGCATTCCTTCTAAGACGTGCATATAGCCAAAATCTCTAGAAGCCCTGTTCGTTTCACTGAAATTTGGCTTATGCTGATTTGTTATGTGAGAAAAACACTGTTCGTTCGCTGAAAAGTACTGCTGAAGTAGCATACGCAACAGCATCCACTAGCGATCTGTCTCAACATGCAAACTGTCCACTTTAGCAATGCACTATCACATGCAATTAAAATCCACTAGGACATGCAATTGTGATATCCACATCAGCAAGACACACAAAGCATTTTGTTGTCCATGTCAACATGCCACGCAATCCACTAGCATTAATTTATAATAGTTTATTTCTTCGTATAAGTATTTATATATAGTCCAATTTTATTCTATATTATCCACAATTTATGCACCAACGAGCGGGCTATGCTTCTAGTTTGTTATATATATATATATATATATATATATATATATATATATATATATATAAAATAAAATCTCTAATTTATGGAATTCCTTGAACAGTTGGACCTCAGAAGCAATCCAAACCATCTCATTTAATTCCAACTTCACTCTTGAACGCCAGCCAGCAATCCAGCATCAATCTACATCGATCCAAAGTTTTGTTGCTTGTTTGCGACTGCATGAATGAGAAGTGTACGCCCACTCCATTGCAAAAATATTAAGTGTATTTTAGTTTTATCATATATCATATTTATAACAGATTTGTTCTAACTTTGACAGAGTCTATTAAAAAAATACTGGCGTGCACTATGTCAAATAAATGCACTATTGAGGTATATTTCGTAGTGATTTAATGAAACTAATTTGGTGGTATCCAAGACTCCAAGTTGATGGATTTTTTAGTTAAAGTTAAACAAAATTTAAGTTAAAACACCTTACACTTTTTTGAAGGAGCGGAGTAGGCGAGTACTCGATCACGTGCATGCGTGATCCGAACATTGTTTGGGTTCAGTCGATCCAGCGGCGGTGCATGCCGGTTGGCTTCAAGTCTGACGGCGATTTGTCCACCTCTTCTGACCCAGTGTTGTTCTGTTGGAGAAGCTACCCGAGAGGAGACCATCTCTCCGCAGTCCGCACCGCAGATGTGAGCTAGTTCAGCGAGGGCAGGGCGTCATGGGCTCATGGCTGATTGGTTGCATTCACATTCTTTTTTTTTGTGGGTGCATCATACACACAATCTAATCTAATTGGAAACAGTCGTGGAAGGTGGAACTGAAAAAATTGTTTAGTTGTACTCTCTGGCTAGGCAGGGCAGAGCAGAGTTTCCTTTTGGTTGTCTTATGAGAGGGCTGAATGCATTTCAGAACTGTTAAAGCTTTTTTGTTTTTGTTTTGTGTTTATTTTTTCTTCATTTCACAACAACAAGATGCGAGCTTAATATATTTCCATAAAAGGCAAGTACTAACCTGGAGTGTTACCTATTTTTTCCTGATTTTGGATTTATCCACAGTATGCATTAAAAAAATTTAGAAGGAAAAAACAACGCATAAAAAGTCCTCAATGTTCCATCTTAAATTTCTGGATGCCTATGATAGTAATATAATAACAATAATAAGATCTTTCCTATCTCTCACGAGTGACAGACAATCACTCAACTTCTACCGGAGTCTTATAGCATAGCAATCTACACGATCCTGTCATACCAGTAAGAATCATAGAGTAAGCATATATATATATATATGCAAGTGAGTTTTATTCAACTCATTTAACTTAATGCACAAGCATAAATTAAAGTGCAGAATAATAGGGGTTATGCACTGGGGCTTGCCTGAGTAAGATATAACAAAAATTAGCATCCCATTGTGGCGACACGATCACCAATGCACCATCTTTTCTGCTACTCCTGTCGTCTCTATGGTCTATTGTTGTTCCTATTAGGATATACGTGGATGCAACGTATAGATGTAAATAATCAACGATAGCCGAAACTCTTAGAAATTCGATTGCACCTCACAAGCTAACGAGATAGTTCTAATGTGCTAGTCTATGTATCCACGTCGTCAAGTAAGGCTCGTTCCCAGAAAATGTTTTGGTTCTACAATCCCCCAATTAATTTGGACATTTGATTGATTAAATATATATTTTCGTACTAGTGCTCATTTAGTTATGTCGGTGTTTTGGACCGGGGGGTCCTCAACCGACTAGTGAAAGTGTACTGCGTGTTCCTAATCCCGGATGGTGATGCAAAGAGACACAAGGTTGATACTGGTTCAGGCAATAGGTGCCCTACGTCCAGTCTGAGTGAGCGATCTTGTATTCCTTGCACCGAGGTGCTTGTAGTAGGGGCTTACAAGCTGGGCGAGAGAGGGCGCTAGCCTCAGGTCTCTGTGAATTACAGTGTGTGTTGCTTGAGATGTTGATCTCTCGCGGTGAAAGAGCGTGCGTGTTACAGAGTGTTGTGCGTGGTTTGCACCGGTGTGTGTGTTATCTGATCCGATCTCTAGGAGCGGCCCTAGTCACTCCCTTTTATAGCCGAAGGGAGGCACAGGGGCGGTACATGTATTTGCTACGTGGCATTTTTTGCTTGGCGGAGGCGGCATGTCCGAGCCCTGCAGCTTGTTACTGTGGCGGTATGGTCGGTGGAGCGGTTTTGTCTTTGGTGCACTGGAGTGACGCGCCGGTCACGCCCGATCCTGTGTGACGTGGGAGCTCCTGTGGTGGCCCGGTAGGCATGCTTTCTTCTGTTGGAGACGTGCTGGTCGCTGTGGGTTTGACCGGCGCGGAGAGCCAAGGCCGGGTTGACGCGACGGCGCGGGTATCCTGACTCTGAGGCTATAGGGGCTAGGCCCCGCATACGACGTGGGAGCTCCTGCAGCCTGACGCAGGGTGTGGCGCGTACTGCGAGCGATGTGCCGAGGCCCAATCGATGCAGAGGCTGGGCCGTCGTGGGGGGCTCGGCGGGCGCGAGTCCCGAGGCTACAGGAACCCGGAAGCGGATATCCGAGGCTCGGATGGAGCAGTTGGTCTTGTTCGTCAATTCCGAGGCTACAGGGACCTGGACTTGACTCTCCACGCCGTGCTGTCCTTGGAATAGGGGTTAGGTAGCACAGTGCAGTACGGGTGTCAGCCGTGGGCACAGTGCCGAGCACTGCGGCCGGTAACCCCTGCCCCATCCTGTCTCGGACTGCGTGGCGTCGATGTGACTCCCGTCTCGTCGGCCACTCCGCTGTACTGCGCCGACGTGCGGCTGATGCCGTGGGAGTGGTTGGACGCGTTGGTTGGATGTGACATCCTATCAGAGAAATCGGTCAAGGCGGTGGTGATGGGGTTGATGTTGAGGCGGCCTCGAGCGAGTCGGTAACTGAGTGCTCGTCCGAGGCCTCGAGGCACGGGGCCTCGGGCGAATCGGAGAATCGGTACCTCATCCGAGGCCTTACGGTGTGGGGCCTTGGGTGAGTCGGAGAATCGGAACCTCATCCGAGGCCTTGCGGTTTGGTTCTGGGCCGAGTCCGCTTCGGGCGAGCCCGGATATTTGTTCGAGGTGGGCCGGGTCGGTCCAACCGGGCTTCGGATGTGGCGGGTTTGCCTGTGGTTGTATTTTGGTTTCGTTATTTACAAGGTCTAAGTAAATTTTTTCGGTTCTTGCATAGGGTACCCCTTTTTATGGTATCCGACAGTAGCCCCCGAGCCTCGGGGGGAGTGTGAGCACTCTCCCTGAGGTTTTGACGAGACTTGGCTCGCAGCAACTCCCGTCGGGATTGTGTTTTGTGCTCGAGGCTTCGGTGGGTGCGCGCGCGCACCCGCCGGGTGTAGCCCCCAAGGCCCTGGAGAAGTGGGTTTATTCCTCTAGGGGCTTTTTCCCTGTTGAGTAAGGGGTTTTATCGCGTTTGTCGAGCCCCCGAGTGCGAGTTCGGGTCGCTGGGCCTTGGTTTGGTTGTAGGAAGAGCCCCCGAGCCTCTGCTCGGAGCAAGAGGGCGATCAGGAGTTTCCCTGTATTTTTTGTGCGGCCCTCGCACATCCTTTTCGTTCGAAGGAGGGGTGGAGTGTGCCAGGCTACCCTCGGTGGGCGCGAGCAGTGACACCTCCGGTGAGCTGTTATCGGGTAAGTTCGAGTGGAGGCCCGTGCTCCATTCGATAGGGGTCAGCTAGCGGTCTAGAGACACACTCCAAAAGTACCAGAGGGCTTCTCTAGTGGGTCCTAGGGCCGTTCGATTGGCCCTGGGGGCTCGGTGCCTCCCTACGGTGGGATCCCATTCAGAGACCTCCCTGCCGGTCTTGAGACATGACTTAGGGCATCCCAAGCACTGCTTGCTTGGGCCTCGGCCATGTATGGGCTCGCCCTTAGTCATCCCTGACTCTATTTGTCCTAGGGCGGCTGTCGAGACCCTCGGGGGCCCAGCCTTCGAACCCCTAGACCGTAACGGGCTCGGTGCCCAGTTCCTTATGCTGAGCCTCCGTGTGCGAGTTTGGGTCGCTGGCCTCGGCTGGTCGTCGCAGGAAGAGCTCCCGAGCCTCTGCTCAGAGCAAGAGGGCGGTCAGGAGTTTCCCTGTCTATTTTGTGCGGCCCTCGCGCATCCTTTTCGTTTGGAAGGAGGGGTGGAGTGTGCCAGGCTACCCTCGGCGGGCGCGAGCAGTGACACCTCCGGTGAGCTGTTATCGGGTAAGTCCGAGTGGAGGCCCATGCCCCATTCGATAGGGGTCAGCTAGCGATCCAGAGACGCACTCCAAAAGTACCAGAGGGCTTCTCTAGTGGGACCCAGGGCTGTTCGATTGGCTCCGGGGGCTCGATGCCTCCCTACGGTGGGATTCCATTCAGAGACTTCCCTGCCGGTCTCGGACACGACTTAGGGCATCCCAAGTAATTGCTTGCTTGGGCCTCGGCCATGTATGGGCTCGCCCATAGTCATCCTTGACTCTGTTTGTCCTAGGGCGCTGTCGAGACCCTCGGGGGCCCAGCCTTCGAACCCCTAGACCGTAACGGGCTCGGTGCCCAGTTCCTTATGCCGAGCCTCCGTGTGCGAGTTTGGGTCGCTGGCCTCGGCTCGGTCGCAGGAAGAGCCCCCGAGCCTCTGCTCGGAGCAAGAGGGCAGTCAGGAGTTTCCCTGTCTTTTTTGTGCAGCCCTCACGCATCCTTTTCGTTCGGAAGGAGGGGTGGAGTGTGCCAGGCTACCCTCGGTGGGCGCGAGCAGTGACACCTCCGGTGAGCTGTTATCGGGTAAGTTCGAGTGGAGGCCCATGCCCCATTCGGTAGGGGACGGCTAGCGGTCCAGAGACGCACTCCAAAAGTACCAGAGGGCTTCTCTAGTGGGTCCCAGGGCCGTTCGATTGGCCCCAGGGGCTCGATGCCTCCCTACGGTGGGATCCCATTTAGAGACTTCCGTGCTGGTCTCGGACACAACTTAGGGCATCCCAAGCAATTGCTTGCTTGGGCCTCGGCCATGTACGGGCTTGCCCATAGTCATCTATGACTCTGTTTGTCCTGGGGCGGCTGTCGAGACCCTCAGGGGCCCAACCTTCTAACCCCTGGACCGTAACGGGCTCGGTGCCCAGTTCCTTAGTCTAAAAGGAATCGGGTGGGGAAAATTCCCTTCCCATCGGCTGACGACGGTGGGTGCGCCTTTTGAGGTGGTTTCTCAGGGAGATGGAATGGCACCTGCCATGATGTGGTGTCTACGGATGGGACGTTACTGTACGTGCGCAATTAAGAAAAAGGTGGACGCGTGGGCGGTTTAATCGGATCTGCAGTAACTGCGCCAGAGCTGGGAAATTATCTTCTCGGTTCCGTCGCCCGCCCATTCGCCTTCTCCCTCATAAATACATGACGAGCCACGCCCCTGCCCCTCCTTACCTTTTCTGCCTGCACTCGTGCTTTCTGCCCTCGAGCGGTTGCCAAGAACAGCGGAAGAGAGTGCCCGGGAGAAGAAGGGAGAAGGGGAGAGAGAGAGAGAGAGAGAGTAAGTGAGGGCACGTGTTACCGCCGTAGTCGCATTCCCCACCACACCCATGGCTGGTGGCGTTGTTGTCCTCTAGGCGGATCCTTGGGGTCCGTCCGACGTGTCCACGGAGACACTGCAGTCGCTCGTCGACGACAGTCTCCTCCGCCCGGTTTCCGACCCCAACAGGCCGGAGTGGATTGCTCCGGGGAGAGAGCCGGAGCCGAGGCCACGCGATGGCTACATCGTGAGCTTCGTGGCCTCCCATGAGCGCGGCCTCGGCGGACCGGTTCATGCGGGTGCTCCCACACTACTACGGCGTGGAGCTCCACAACTTCAACCCTAACTCCATCGCGTAGGTAGCCATCTTCATTGCCATCTGCGAGGGGTATCTGGGCATTGCACCCCACTGGGAGCTGTGGCTCCACCTCTTTCGGGCGGGGCTCACCACCAAGCCGGCAGGCACGATGGGCACGTGGAAGGCGTTGAGGGCCGGCGGCTGCACTCTCCAAGTGCGCCAAGACCGGCAGCCCCTCTACATCCCGGCCTAGCTCGCGTCGTCCAACCGCCGCTGGTACAATAGCTGGTTCTACCTTTGCAATGATGACGGCGGGTTTCCCCCCTATACCAGGTGGATCGTGGAGAGCCAGACGGAGAGGTGGAGGTACGGCATCCAGTTGGTTGATCAGCCCAAGCTGCAGCCGCTCTTGAGGGCCTTGGAGAGGTTGCGCAGCCACGGCCGTGGTCGTGGTGGCCTTCCACCGCCGGAGGGTGCTGCCGCTGATGGCTCGGCGGCAGCGCCTGTTTGAGATGACACCGGATGAGCCGATTGATGGCATCTGGATGTCCACCATCGCCCTCTCCGACGAGGAGATCCTACATCGGGTGAGAGAGACGGTGGAGGGGCGGCTGAGGAGCAGTGGCCTGACCCCGTTCGCGATGCGCCCGTCACAGGGGTATCTCTCCCTGGTGAGTTGCGCATTACTGCGGCCCCCAAGGCCTTCTTGCCCCTCACCTTTTTAGTCCGTTGCCTTATTGCGTTTACTGTTCCTACAGGGGATGTGGGATGTGCGAGCCTCCCCGCCACCCGTTCCCGAGGACACAGAGCGGCGAGCCAAGAATAGGGCGCATGCCGAGGTGTACAAGGAGCAAAAGGACGCCGAGGAGGCAAGGCGCAAGAGGAAGAACCTCGAGCGCGATGAGCTAGAGAAACGTCGCCGGCAACAGAGGCACGACAGTCTCTCAGAGGAGCCGTCTCCGTCAACGTCGCCGATGGACCTTTCGAGGGACGACGATGATGAGATCGAGGTGGGGCGGGGTCCCCTAGACCCCCTCCCTGACGTCAGGGAGATGGCGCTCGGGGCATCGGTGAGTGGCCCGACGTCTCTTGGAGGAGGAGGAGGGTGCCTCGAGGCTGGCGATCACCCGCCCCAGGGCCGAGGCCAACACGCCCGAGATACAAGCATCGGGGAAGCGCGCCGTCAGTCCGATGGGGTCGGCGGAGGTGGAGTGGGTGATGGCAGGGGCGATTCAAGCCTCTCCGTAGAGGGACGAGGGAGCGTCGGAGTCGGGCGAGGGCTGGCTGGTTTCGGTGGACACGGCGGCCGTGCCACTGCCACCGCCACAGCCACCGCCGAGGACGAGGGACGCGGTGCGGAAGCTATCGCTTCCCCGCTCGAGGTAAACGTTTTTTCAGCGGTTTTGCAGCAGTTCCCACTCGTTCTTTCATCATATGCTGACCTCGTGAGTGGTTTGTTTTCAGCCGGAAGCATCAGGCGGAAGCGCCCGCCCTAGCGCCACTTAAGGCGCTCAAGGTGAGCATCAGTTCCACCTCCCGATGGGTGGTGGACGCGCAGGCCGCCTTGCAGCGTGGCACGGCGTCGGCCAGGGCTGACCCAAAGTTGCCGGTCGCCCAAGGAGAGGCTGCTGAGGCGGCCACGGAGCAGGTGGGGGAGGAGGCGCCCAGGACTTCCGAGGCCGAGGTGGCCGAGGCCAGGGCTCCTGAAGTTGAGGTGGTGGACATCGAGGCTCCTAGGACCACCAAGGCTGAGGACGTAGAGGCGGGCGTGGCGGAGCCGGCGGCCCAGGATGCGGACATGGAGGCAGGGCAAGCTTTGGTACCGCCGTCGGTCCAAGACCTGCCGCCATCACAGAGAGCGCCCAGGAGGTTCAGACAATCTCCTCCGATGATACTTCCCGGGGGAAGGAGGTGGCGGACGCCGAGGCGGCCAGCACCGCGGAGCAGCCAGTCTCGACTCCTGCCGAGGGGAGCTTGGCCCTTGTCCGGGTCCGACCCGAGCCCCTGCGGGTGGGACAGCCTACGTGTTCTGTGGCGGAGCCAGGACGACCCTAAGGGGGAGCCTCTGTTCGCCCTTGAGGACATGACTGAGGGGGGGCGTTGGAGCTCTCTCGAGCAATTCCTCCAACTGGCGGAGCGGTCGCTGCGGACAGCGCTGTCCGTTGTGGCCGAGGACTTGCCCGGTGTCGCCTAGGTACGTGCTTTCCTTTCTTATGCCACGTTGTCCTTCCTCCGAGCCCTCTCGTAGTTCTTTGACATATGTTCTGCTTGTCAGGAGCTCAAGGCCTGGTCCCTCGAGAAATTGACATTCCTCCGGCGGGAGAGGGACGTCTGGGACCAGCTCCAGCAGCAGAAGGATCTGCTTGCCGGTGCCAACGAGCTTCTATCGGCGCAGAGCGTGGAGGTGGAGGACCTCCGCCTTCGCTGTGCTGACATGAAGGCCGAGGCAGCCATGGCTCGGGAGTAGCCCGCCCCTTTGGCGGCGTGGATCAAGGAGCTGGAGGAGGAGCTGACCTAGGTGGCCAGCGAGCGGGACACCTTTAGGTCCCAGGTCGAACAAGCGGCGGCCTCTGCCAAGGCCGTCGCCGGGCAGCTAGGGGCGGAGCAGAGTGCGCACCTACTAACGAAAGGTGCCCTGGTGGAGGCTGTCAAGGTGGCTGAGGCCTCCTGGGTCGAGGCCTTAGCCTAGAAGGAACCCCCTGTTTTATTTGTTTTTCTTGCGTTCGACCCCTAACTCCCCAACGTGGTGCAGAGCCGGAGAGAGAGGCTTCCAGGGCGGCCGAGGCCTCTCGGGTCGAGGTCCAAAGCTAGAAGGACAAAGTCAAGGGTGAGTCTCATAGGCCTTCGCCCCTGTTCGGCTTGTTTCCTTTTGTGCTTAACCCCATCCCGCTTGTCTTGGCGCAGGGTTGGAGAAGGAGGCCTTCTAGGTAGCCGAGGCCTCCGTCGCAGCGCAGGCGGTGCTCGAGGCCAAAATCCGGGAGCACAACGCGCTGCAGAGCGCCGCCCGTACCGCCTGCGAGGCCCTGGAGGTTGGGGGGTTGAGTCAGGCAGCTCCCTTGGGAGCCGCTTGGCCGCGTTGAGCGGTCACGTCCATGAGCGGCTCCGGGGGGCGCTGCACATGGGCGTTAAGCGCGCCCTGGCCGTCATCTCCTCGCACTATGCCGGCATTGACCTCGAGGCCATCAGCGATGGTTACGTCGTGGCCGAGGACGATGAGAAGGCCGAGGAGGAGGAGGTCCTGAAACTGGTGGAGGCGGCTGAGGCCCCTGGCGTGGTGCTGGCCCAGCTATTCGAAGAGGAGGTGGTTCTTCCTACGCCGTCCGTCGACGCTGGCGACCCTGAGTTTTGATCTGGGCCAAAGGAGTCATGTAAATAGATTAGGACTTACATCATTGTACCGTGACGCTTGTGGCCGTCGAGGCCTTTACAATACTTGTGTATATATGTTTTTTAATCATTTTCTATTATATTTCCGAGCCTCTGCCCTCTGTCTCGTTTCTAGACAAGTCCTTTGCAAAAACTTCCTCGGAGCCTAAGCTGCCCCTTGGGCGAAAGGTGGTGAGGGAGTTGCCGTAGCCTAGAGGCGTAGGCTGTCTCATGGCTCGGCCAGCCTTTTGGCCTCGAGGTGAACTTTCGGTCCTTAGGTTTTTTACAATCGATTTGTCAGAGTACGCGAGAGAGTTTGGCGTGGAAATTTTTTCGAAAAACGACTAAAAATGGTGTTTGGGACTTAGGGGGGGTGCCCCCTTCTAGCCCCCGAGGGAGGCTCGGTTCTGCAGAGGTAGAACCGAGTCTCCCTTATAGCGTTATTGTAACGCCGAGCCCCTATCGATGGGCTCGGGGGGTTTCTCGAAAAATTATAACAACTAAAGAACGCTTCTTTATTGTATTTTGAGAAACAATGTAAACAATGCTTGGGAATTTAAGGGTAGAAGCGACGTAGCTGTTCTATGTTCCAAGCGTTGGTGAGGATTTCGCCCTTCTCGTTGGCTAGCTTGTAGGTCCCGGGCTTTAGTACTTGGGCGATGATGTACGGCCCAGCTTGTGGCAGCCCTTACTGCTCTGCCTCAGTCTCAGCACCAGGTCGCCCACCTTCAGGTCTCGGCTTTGAATGCGCCGGGCTTGGTAGCGTAGTAGGGCTTGCTGGTACTTGGTCAAGTGTAGCAGCGCGACGTCTCGGGCTTCCTCCAGTTGGTCGAGGAAGTCCACGTGGGCAGTGCGGTTGCTTTGCTTGTTGTATGCCTGTAGCCTCGGGGAGCCATACTCCAAGTCAGTGGGGAGGATGGCCTCGGCTCCATAGACCAGGAAGAATGGTGTGAACCCCATGGCTCGGCTCGGTGTGTTCCTCAGGCTCTAGATGACCGACAGGAGTTCAGCAAGCCATTTTTGCCGAATTTCTTCAACCGGTTGTATATTCTCGGCTTGAGACCCTGAAGGATCATGCCGTTGGCACATTCCACTTGTCCGTTTGTCCTAGGGTGTCCTACGGCCGACCAGGCCACTCGGATGTGGTGGTCGTCGTAGAACGTCAGGAATTTGTGGGCGGTGAATTGCGTCCCATTGTCGGTGATGATGGTATTTGGAATCCCAAACCTGTGGATGATATCATTGAAGAATAGCACTGCTTGTTTGGATTTGATTCGGGTGATCGGACGAGCCTCGATCCACTTGGAGAACTTGTCAATGGCCACCAACAAATGGGTATAGCCTTCTGCAGAGGCCCAACCATGTCTAGCCCCCACACGGCGAATGGCCATGTGATGGGGATGGTTTGGAGGGCTTGGGCCAAGAGGTGCGTCTGCCGTGCATAGTACTGGCACCCCTCGTAGGAGCGCACCAGCTTCGTGGCGTCAGCAACCGCCATTGGCCAGTAGAATCCTTAGCGAAAGGCATTTCCGACGAGCGTCCGAGGCACAGCATGGTGCCCGCAGGCTCCCACGTGCAGGTCCCAAAGTAGGGCTTGGCCTGCCTCGGTGGTGATGCACCGCTGGAGGACACCTGATGGGCTTCGCCTGTACAACTCGCCGTTGCTAAGGACGTAAGCTTTGGCTCATCGTGCAAGCCGTCGGGCCTCGGTCCTGTCCGCAGGAAGCTCTCCTCGAACGAGGCAATCAAGGAACGGGACTCGCCAGTCCGTACCCTGGTCGACCTCGGGGGGCTCCGCATCGATTTCCATGGCCTCGGGCTCAGCCGCAGGGGTTTCGGTGACAGAGGGGGCCTCGGGCCCTGCGGTGGGCTTGATCGGTGGTCCCTCTTCTGCCGTCAAGGCGTAGCTGACAGAGGGCTTGTGGAGGTCTCTGGCAAAGATGTTCGGGGGGACCGAGGCCCGTGCTGACGCCATCTTTGATAGTTCGTCCGCGTCCTCGTTGAATCTTCGCGCGATGTGGTTGAGTTCGAGGCCGTCGAACTTTTCTTCTCGGCGGCGTACCAGCTTGCAGTACGCCTCCATTTTGGGGTCATGGCAGCTCGACTCCTTCATCACTTGATCGATGACGAGTTACGAATCGCCCCGTACATCGAGACACCGTACTCCAAGTTCGACGGCGATCTGTAAGCCGTTGACGAGGGCCTCGTACTCGGCCACGTTGTTGGAGGCGACGAAGTGAAGGCGGATCATGTAGCGTACGTGCACTCCGAGGGGTGAGATGAAGAGCAGACCCACACCTGCCCTGGTCTTCATCAGAGACCCATCAAAGTATATGCTCCAGCATTCCGCCTGGATTTGAGCAGGGGGCAGCTGGGTGTCGATCCACTCAGCTACGAAATTGGCCAAGACCTGTGATTTAATCCCTTTCTGAGGCGAAAAAACAGGGTTTCCCCCATGAGTTCGACGACCCATTTGGCTATTCTACCCGAGGCCTCCCGGTTCTGAATTATCTCCCCCAAAGGGAAAGACGACACCACGGTCACCGGATGGGACTCGAAGTAGTGACGCAGCTTGCGTTGAGCCAAGACTATGGCGTAGATCAGCTTCTGGATGTGGGGGTAGCATGTCTTAGTGTCGGAAAGCACCTCGCTGATGAAGTAAATAGGTCGTTGGACGGGTAGAGCATGCCCCTCTTCCTGCCTCTCGACTACTATGGCCGCGCTGACCACTTGGGTCGTTGCGGCGACGTAGAGTAAGAGGGCTTCATTCTTGGTTGGTGGTACCAGGACGAGAGGGTTGGTGAGTAGTTCCTTGAGCTTGGTGAGGGCTTCCTCGGCCTCGGGGGTCCAAGAAAAGCATTCGGATTTTCTGAAGAGATGGTACAGAGGCAAACCTTTTTTGCCAAGGCGCGAGATGAAGCGACTCAGGGCCGCAAGGCATCCCGTAACTCTCTGCACTCCCTTGAGGTCTCGGATTGGTCCCATGTTGGTCACGGCCGAGATCTTCTCCGGGTTGGCCTCGATGCCGCGCTCCGAGACTATGAATCCCAAGAGCATGCCTCGGGGGACCCGAAGACACACTTCTCGGGGTTGAGCTTGATGCCCTTTTGTTTGAGGCAATTGAAGGCTATTTCCAAATCATCAACGAGATCACTGGCCTTCCTGGACTTGACCACGATGTCATCCATGTAGGCCTCGACGGATCGCCCGATGTGCTCGCCAAAGACCTAGGTCATGCACCGTTGGTATGTGGCCCCTGCGTTTCTGAGACCGAATGGCATAGTCACATAGCAATACATGCCGAATGGGGTGATGAAAGAAGTCACGAGCTGGTCGGATTCTTTCATCTTGATTTGATGGTAACCGGAATACGCATCAAGGAAAGATAGGGTCTCGCATCCCGCAGTGGAGTTGACGATTTGGTCGATTCAAGGTAATGGAAATGGAACCTTTGGACATGCTTTATTCAAATCGGTGTAGTCTACACACATCCTACACTTTCCATTCTTCTTCTTAACTAATGCAGGATTAGCTAACCACTCTGGATGGGACACCTCCTTGATGAATCCAGCCGCCAAAAGCTTCTGCACCTCCTCGCCGATGGCCCTGCGCTTCTCCTCGTCGAATCGGCGTAGGCACTGCTTCACCAGTCTGGAGCCAGCCCGGATGTCCAAGGCGTGCTCAACAACCTCCCTCAGTATGCCCGGCATGTCCGAGGGACTCCACGTGAATATATCGACGTTCGTGCGGAGAAAGTTGATGAGCGTGGCTTCCTATTTGCTGTCGAGGGTGGCGCTGATCCTTAGCGCTCGGTCGTTAGAGAAAGTGGGTTCGACTGGGATGAGCTTGATGGCCTCTGCGGGCTCGAAAGTCCCGGCACAACGCTTGTAGTTGAGCTCCTCACTACTGAGTCGGTCGAGGTTGATGATGAGGGTCTCAGCCTCCACGAGAGCCTCGGCATACTCGATGCATTCGACGTCACAGTCGTATGTATGCTCGTATGTGGACCCGACAGTGATGACGCTGTTGGGGCCCGGCATCTTTAGCTTGAGGTAGGTGTAGTTGGGGATCGCCATGAACTTGGCATAGCACGGGCGCCCCAGGATGGCGTGATAGGTCCCCTTGAACCCAACCACCTCGAAGGTAAGGACCTCCTTGTGGTAGTTGGAAGGGGTGTCGAGGCAGACAGGCAAGTCGATGCACCCGAGGGGTCGCGTGCGCTTCCCTAGCACAACACCGTGGAATGGTGCGGCACCACCTCGGAGCTGTGACTGGTTGAGCTCTAGGGTGTTGGTGTAGAGGATGTTGAGGCCGCTGCGTCTGTCCATCAGCACCTTGGTGAGCCGGGTGTTGCCGATGATCGGGTCGACGACGAGTGGATACTGCCCGGGGTTTGGGACATAATCAGGGTGGTCATCCCGATTGAAGGTGATCGCCTCCCGAGACCAGTCGAGGTACTGGGGTGTGGCCACCTCAACCGAGAAGACCTCCCGGCGTTCCTTCTTTCGTTGTTGCGCTGTGAGGCACGCTGAAGGCCCGCCGAAGATCATAAAGGCATTGTGCACCTCGGGGAACCCGTCATCCTTGTCGTTGTCCAGGTCGCCTACGCCCCCCTTCCTAGCGTTGTCGTTGGGGAGCCCGAGCCTGGCGTAGTAACGTTGGAGCATGGTGCACTCTTTGAGGGTGTGCTTCACCGGACCCTGATGGTAAGGGCAGGGCTTCTTAAGCATGTCGTTGAAGAGCCTGGGGCCTCTGGCGGGGCCTCAGGGATTCTTGCGATTCTGGCCGCGACGAGATCGGTCTCGAGGACCTCCTGCTTCCCCTGGCAACCCTTTTTCTTTTTCTTGGTGAGGCGGGGGGGGGCGATGCCCCGGGAGTCTCGTCCCTCCGCTTCCCCTTAGTGTCGTTGTCGGGGAAGATGGCCCCGACATCCTCTTCGCCCAAGGCAAAGTTGGTGGCGATGTCGAGGAGCGCGGCCGCCGTGGTTGGTATGTTCCGTCCTAATTCTCAGACCAGGTCTCGGCAGGAGGTGCCGGAGAGGAACACCTGGACAATTTCTGAGTCGCCGACGCTGGGCAACTCAGTGCATTGCTTGGAGAAGCATCGGATGAAGTCTCAGAGAGACTCGTTCAGCTTCTGGCGACAACTCTTGAGGTCCTAGGAGTTCTGGGCGCATGTATGTGCCCTGAAATTCTCGACGAAGACCTTTACCAAGTCGCGCCAGTTGTTGATTTGCAAGGGATGGAGGTGTTTGAGCCAGGCTCGCGCCGAGTCTGATAGGAACAATGGGAGGTTGCGGATGATGAGCAGGTCATCGTCCACGCCGCCTAGCTAACAAGCCAGGCGGTAGTCGGCCAGCCACAGCTCGGGGTTGGTCTCACCATTGTACTTTGAGAGGTTGGCCGGTTGTCGAAACCGGGCCGGGAAGTGGGTGTCGCGGATGGCTTTGCTGAAGACTTGAGGCCCAGGGGGCCCAGGAGAAGGACTGCATTCCTCCCCGCTGTCGTAGCAACCGCCTCGGTGCGGGTGGTAGCTTCGGGCGGGCCCATCGTTGTCGTGGTGCTGTCACCTGCTGACCACATCATGGTCGCCTTGCGCCTTGCGTCGGTCGCTGAGGCGGTCGTGCACCGAGGGGGCCTTGTTGGCTTTTGGTGCCCGAGCGGGCTCAGGATGAACCGAGGCCTCTCTATCCTGCCGAGGCGGTGCCACAGGTAGTTCCGAGGTGCCCCCGCGCCGTCGAGAGGCAGAACTTTCAGCCTGCTGTACCGCGGCGGTCTCGAGGAGGTCTCGGAGCTTGTCGTGGACCCGTCGCCCCTCCAAGGTAGAGGGCTCGGGCATTGTCCGGAGTAGCATCGCTGCTACCGTGATATTCTGGCTAGCGCGATTGAAAATAGGGGGTTGCTCGCCCCCTTCATCGTTGTTGATGCGGTGGTTGACGTCGCGAGCCCTCCGCCGGGCTGCTCCACCCTCACCGTGACCCTGCTGCTCTCGCTCGAGAGTGTCTCGGAGCTGTTGTAGAAGGAGTCAGTCTTGTTCAACCTTGGCCTAAAGCTCACGGAGCTGCTCTAGGTCTAGGCGTCGAAGTTCCTTGGGGGTGGGGACATCATCCCACACTGGCGGGGTCTCGGCGCGTGGCGGTGTGGCATTGCCTACCCCTACACGGGATGGGGAGCGATTGCCTGCCCCCTCATCCTCATTGCCCGTGTTTGGCATCCCGAGCTCGACGTTGAAGCACTCACGAGTCAGGTCATAAGCATCTTCATCCTCACAGTCGGAGTAGCCAAAGCAGTAGTCGCTCGCGACCATGAAGCGGCGTATGGCTTTAGGGTCGTGAAGCCTTGAGAAGTCCGCTCCGGCCCATGCCTCGTCCTCCTCCGAGGAGTCAGCATGGGTGTGGGTCGGGGTTGCGACGATGAGGTCGAGGGTAGGATGTTGGTGGCGTCCTAGGAGCTCGGCGTGAGCGGAAGCGTAGGCCGCAGCGGCATTGCTCAACCCAAAGAGGTACGAGAATTGTGTCGTCGCCGGGCCTCGCTCCGCTAGAGTTGGATCCTCAGGAGGTGGTGGGGCAGAGCTTGATGGCAGGGCGTCGCTGCGCGCCACCGGCGCCTTTCCCTTGCCGAGGCTTAAGCTAGATAAGTCCCCAGCCAGGGACTCTGCGCCAACAGTCGGGCATGGGATACTGGCGGAGCGCGGATCGTCGCCGTGAACTTGCGGGGTGTCGGGGTGGTCCCACCCATGTCGCGCCTGGCGAGCGTGACGAGAGCTGCGGCCCGGGCGCCGCCTGCGCCTGGGCTGCTGGTGCGTGATGTCATCATCGATCGATGGGGCTCTGGGTGGGAGGAGTACCATGTCGTACTCATATCCTAGAGACATGAACTCTAGGCTCCCGAACTAGATCATCGTGTCGAGACGCAGTGGTCGCACGGGGTCTGCCATCCGAAATCTGTTGGGATGACTAAGCTGACACGCAGTAGCTCCCCTACCTGGCGCGCCAACTGTCAGTGTTTTGGACCGGGGGGTCCTCAACCGACTAGTGAAAGTGTACTGCATGTTCCTAATCCCGGATGATGATGCAAAGAGACACAAGGTTTATACTGGTTTAGGCAATAGGTGCCCTACGTCCAGTCTGAGAGAGCGATCTTATATTTCTTGAACAGAGGTGCTTGTAGTAGGGGCTTACAAGCTGGGCAAGAGAGGGCGCTAGCCTCAGGTCTCTGTGAATTGCAGTGTGTGTTGCTTGAGATGTTGATCTCTCGCGGTGAAGGAGCATGCGTGTTACAGAGTGTTGTGCGTGGTTTGCACCGGTGTGTGTGTTATCTGATCCAATCTCTAGGAGCGACCCTGGTCACTCCCTTTTATAGCCGAAGGGAGGCACAGGGGGCGGTACATGTATTTGCTATGTCACATTTTCTGCTTGGTGAAGGCGGCATGTCCGAGCCCTGCAGCTTGTTACTGTGGCGGTATGGTCGGTGGAGCGGTTTTGTCTTTGGTGCACTGGAGCGACGCGCCGGTCATGCCCGATCCTATGCGACGTGGGAGCTCCTGTGGTGGCCCGGCAGGCGTGCCTTCTTCTGTTGGAGACATGCTGGTCACTGTGGGTTTGACCGGCGTGGAGAGCCGAGGCCGAGTTGACGCGATGGCTTGGGTACGCTGACTCCAAGGCTACAGGGGCTAGGCCCCACGTACGACGTGGGAGCTCCTGCAGCCTGACGCAGGGCGTGGCGCGTACTGTGGGCGACGTGTCGGTCCCAGCGCGTCGGTGACGAGAGAGCCGAGGCCCAGTCGATGCAAAGGCTGGGCCATCGTGGGGGGCTCGGTGGGCACGAGTCCCGAGGCTACAGGAACCCGGAAGCGGATTGCCGAGGCTCGGAGGGAGCAGTTGGTCTTGTTCATCAATTCTGAGGCTATAGGGACCTGGACTTGACTCTCCACGCCGCGCTGTCCTTGGAGCAGGGGTTAGGCAGCACAGTGCAGTACGGGTGTCAGTCGTGGGCACAGTGCCAAGAACAGCGGCTGGTAACCCCTGCCCCGTCCTATCCCGGACTGCGTGGCGTCGATGTGACTCCCGTCTCGTCGGTCACTCCGCTGTACTGCGCCGACGTGCGGATGCCGCGGGAGTGGTTGGACGCGTTGGTTGGATGTGACATCCTGTCAAAGAAATCGGTCAAGGCGGCGGTGATGGGGTTGATGCTGAGGCGGCCTCGAGCGAGTCGGTAACTGAGTGCTCATCCGAGGCCTCGAGGCACGAGGCCTCGGGCGAATCGGAGAATCGGTACCTCATCCGGGGCTTGCGGTGTGGGGCCTTGGGCGAGTCGGAGAATTGGAATCTCGTCCGAGGCCTTGCGGTTTGGTTCTAGGCCGAGTCCGCTTCGGGCGAGCCCAGATATTTGTTCGAGGTGGGCCGGGTCGGTCCAGCCGGGCCTCGGATGTGGCGGGTTTGCCTGCGGTTGTATTTTGGTTTCATTATTTACAAGGTCTAAGCAATTTTTTTTGGTTCTTGCTTAGGGTACCCCTTTTTATGGTATCCGACAAGTTACCTTAACAAACTAATTCCTATGGAGCTACAAAAATTACAGTGAGCACCAAACATTGCTAGGAATCTACTGTAAAAATTTCAGAGCCAACACTATCAACAATTTATCAAAACAATTTCTACAAGTTTATATTTTGACAATATTAAGTATCTCAAATTAATTATATAGCTTCTAAGAATATTATAAAACTATGTGAATAAAATATAGTGGCAGATAGATCATAATTTTAGGATCCTAACAAAATTGGTTTTACTATTTTTGGACGTCAATGCGATTTTATAATATTTACCAGAGATCCGCTCAGAAATAACATTAACAATCTATTTCTAATTCCTTCAAAAAAAGAAAAGCCGAAACCAGCCCAGCGCGGCCCAACCTGGGCGCGCCCCACGCACGCGGTGCACGGACGCGACCCACGGCGGAGACCGGTGGCCCACCAGGCGCGCCCGTGGTCGGTTGCGGCCCACGTGGAGCCGAGGGCCCAAGCGACCGAAGCGCCGGCCAACGGCCCAAGTGGCCCAGCAGATGCCCGCTCCCCACACACTTTTTTGCGAAACCACCCCTGAACTTTCCCAAAACTCACCCGCGGTATAAGAAAACTATTCATGTGAGTCACGGTTTTGCATTGGGAACCCTAGACTTGTTTCTATTCTCACCCGAGGTCCTTCTCTTGAATCAGAGTAGAGCCGCGAGGAGGGGAGGCAGTGCGCCGGCCGATTCCCGACTGAAGGGGCAGCTCGCCGATGGGCGGTGTTGTCACGAGGGCCGCTGTAGCCACCCGCGCGCGCCTAGGCAGGATGTGGCTTGCCTGGAGGCGGCCCGCAGTGGCGTAGCTGCGCGCATGCATAGCAGAGGTGGCGATGGCCGGACGCCGGGGCGGCGGCGGCAATCTCTGACTCAGCCAAAGTGCGCCAGGCGGAGAGGAGGAATAGGTGGAGGCCGTGGTGGTGGCGGCTTGGCTAGGCGTAGCCGGCAGTGGCCCGGCCACGCGCGGGGTGGCGGCGGCGGGCGGCTACACGATGGCGCCGCGCAATCGGCGCCTCCTAGCCAGCAGCAGCGCGGCTATGGCGGGGACAGTGGCATGGCTCAGCAAGGACCGGCCGGGGGCGCGGGAGTGGCGGCGTGAGCAGGGGAAGGCGGTGGCCGTAGGAGCCTCCCTGGCCATGGTGGCAGAGCATGGGAGAACACGAGGGGAGGCAGAGAGGAAAGTAGGCAGCATCGGCACAGTCCTCTCCTCATTAACGCACGCATCGGACAGGGACGAGGTAGGTGAGATGAGTGGCTGAGAGCGAGCGCTGCCATGATCGAACGGCAACGGACAAGAGCACCTCCCTACACGCGCGCGCGGACGGCATTACGATCGACAGCAGGTATGCATGAGTTTTAAAGTGAACGAAAATCTACTAACGATCACGATTGAGGTTCAACTAATTCCACGACTCTAAAGTTGATCTTATTAGCTATGTAACGGAGCAATCCGCACAACAGAAGGACCACCCGAGAGGAAGATAGGAGGATGCCAAGATGGGTTCGCCAAGCTAGGCGCTGGTTCATGAACCGAGCAGTAATTCAAGGTCCGCAACGCGTTCTAACGAAGATAAGCAATTTCTACGAGTGCGTGACACCCATCGCCACCTCGACCTACACCGTCTCAAGTGCTCATTTCGACGCAACTGACGGTGCAAAAACATAGAGTTGGTGTTTAGGAAATTTTGTGGATATTTAAATATCGAAGTAGCATTGTCTATCATCTTTTCAGACTTAAAAGGAATTCAAGGTTCCAGATAGAACTAACACTCCCTAGCACTTTCCCGTAATTTTTGCAAGGTCTAAACCTTGACGATTTCAACTAACAAACATAGCATTGACATAGCCCAAAGTCCATACTAACCCATAGGAGCAAAACATTTGAACACCTCTTAAATATTTTGCTTAATATAAATAGTCAAAAATAGCATCCTAACTAAAATTTCAACTTCTTGCCGATTCACGAAAGGTCTAGTTTAAATGTCGGATTCGATTTCTGAGCTATCAGATATACTATTGAACAACTTTTATTCACCAAAACAAGAGTTGCATTTTCATCTATTAAACTTGGGCTCCAAATTTTATTCAAGTACTAAATACAAGTTATATTTTATTTTGTTTATAAAAATTGCTTTCGTGCTAATGTTTAAAACTACTTATTCTACTCTTCGTGTTAGGAATTTTATTAACACATATAGGCATTTACGTAACTAACCCACTATATTTATAGATCTATCGCTCAGGCCATAATCTTTGTGCTTAGCGAGCTCGTAACACTAGAGGTGTTACAACCAACCCCCTAAAAAGAATCTCGTCCCGAGAGTCGGAGTAAGAATAAGAAGAGCGAAACACGATTACATTTCGTAAATCTGGACTTACACGAAAGATTACACGACGTCAAACACTAAATTACACTGGGATTTAAGATTACGTACTCCATTCCTTATACTAATATTAATTATTAGTTTGTTAGGAATACGATGGTGATGAATCAAAGAATAAATAAAAATGAGTGGGAAAATGATGAAGATGGTCTAACACATACTCACGTTAAAAAAGAGAGAACCCACAGACGATTGATGTATAGTCAAAGCTCAAACAACTACTTAGTACATAACCGTTCCTTGCATTACCCCTCGCAGATGAGCTAAGTTTATTTATTTAATTTATGTTACATATGGTATTATCTCACTCACAAAATAGAGTATATATAAGTGTATTTACTACACAAAGCCTTATTGATATCTTTTTTATGTTCGTATATGTACACACCATGTACACGCGGGGCAAAAGATGCACTACAGCAGACGCGTGCTTTGCCGAGTGCAATTGCACTCGGCAAAGAAGGCTTTGCACTCGGCAAAGAGCTGTCGGCAAATCCCTTCACGGCAAAAGCTTCTTTGCCGAGTGCCGCATGTCGGGCACTCGGCAAAGGATTTCCCGAGTGCCACGATGGTACTCAGCAAAGAAAAGCCGCCTTGACGGCCAGGTCACGGTGACGGCCCCATTGCCGAGTGCCACGCGTCGGCACTCGGCAAAGAAGTGTGTTTTTTATTTTTGAAATGCTTTGCCAAGTGCCTGCATCTGGCACTCGGGAAAGCTTGTTTTTTTTGGATTTTCTTTGTTGAGTGCTGTAGGTAGGCACTCGGCAAAGCAGTTTTTTTTTAATTTTTTTTGCCGAGTGCCTTGACCATGGCACTCGGCAAAGCTGGGAAGCTTAGTGTCCCAGATTCCCAGCTTTGCTGAGTGTCACGCTCATGACACTCGGCAAAGAAGTGAAAAAATTCAATTGTTTTTTGTTTTTAGTCTTTCATCGTTGCAAACAAGATATACATCATATATATATAACACAACTATATATCACACAAATATATATATATAATACAAATGTATATCACAATCCACCACAAACACAAACATAGCATACAAGTATCACAATCTCGACTCCCAAGTCCAAAGTCTAAACACACAAGCATAGTTCACAAAGTTCACAAGTGCATTATATCACAATGGCTGCCATTTGAAGCTCACGGCGACGGTCCGGGTTGGGATGGCCCAACGTGCGATCCCGGCGACCCTCCGAGGTGGTTCGACGCCGCCCCCAATTGATGCTTTTACAAAATAGAAGAGATTGCACGTGAGCGACAAGAGAAGAGATAAATATGCAAGATAAATATCCGCCACTACCACCACCACCACCACACCAACAACACTTCACCACCAACACTTCACCACCACCACCACCACACCACTACCACCATGACCACCACACCACCATGACCACCACACCACCACCACCACCACCGCTAGGTTTCACTAGGTTTCTCTAAGTTTCAGCATAGAAAGTAAAACTTCGTACTTATACTCACCGGGGTAGAATCAGGACGTTGTGGAGGTGGATCTGGAGCAAGTAGCGTTTGTGGGATCGCCCAACCTTGTTGCTGGCCAATTTTCTGCATGAACTTGATCATCTCGGCCATCTGCCGCTGATCTTGCTCCCGCTGGGCCTCCAAAGCCTATAGCGTCTACCGCTTGGCCTGTAGTTCCTGCACCTGGGCCTGCAGCATTTGACCCCAATGTTTCAATAATGCATAGGTAAGGTATGTAAAAGTCAAAGAACGACGAATGAAACATGAATGCTTACCTAGAGTGCCGACACCACGGTCGGCCATTGGCGTATGGGCACGCTTGAGCTTGTGCTCGCTGCTCGGAGCTGGTGGAGAGGAGGAGTAGAGACCATGTCGAGGACGCCGTCACCAATCTAGAACCGCCCATGCTTCTTGCCTTGCCCCACCCTCATCACGAGCTGAGGATCAAGGCGCTCCTCGGTTCTCGGATCGTAGCCCAGCCCATGGACTGACCTTGTCGCCTCTGTGTATGAAGAGAGACGGGTGTGGATGTTGGAGTTGGTGTACGCCTCAAGCGGGGCATCTGGGTCGTACTTGATGTCGGCTGTCGCCTTGCCCATGTGAGCCAGAGCATATGCCTTGAGTTGACCAACTGGGTGGCCACCGTGTGCATCTGACTACGAGAAAGACAACAACATGTGGTTAGAAATGATGCAAAATTGAGCGCGGCTAGATTAGAGCAATGGCGGAGACTTACATATGCCATTGCATATTTGCTGAGGCTGCGGCTGCCCTGATGGTGAGGTACACCTGGCATCTGCAAACGCCTATCGTGGGCCTCCTCGTGCTTCTTCTGCCAGTCCCTGTCCAACCAGGTGTCCACAATATATTCCCAGCAATCAGGGTGGGTGGCGCACCAGCTTGGAATCGCCTACAGGACATCAAGTAGACGACATATCAGAAGATCAAATTAGGCATACTTAATCTCAAAAGAAATAAATATTGAAATAAATATTCATGTTTTGTACTTACCTATATGTATTGCTCCCTTGTCAGCGTCATCCGTCTTGCCTCCTCTTTGTTGACACGCCTGAGTAGGAACTTGGCATTGTAGTCTATGTGGGCCTGCAGGCGGGACTCGTAGTGCAAGTCCGTGACACACCTTTTACAGGAAGCGTAAGCCACCTGATACGCACTTTCCTCCTGTCCCTACTGGATTCTGAAGAAGTCCTGCATAAAGACACGAGGTATCGATTATTTTATTTCAAGAATGTCCAATGAATGTGAGGAATTGAGGAATGTAGTGCAAGAAAGACTTACCCACAACTCCCTAATCGAAGCAGAACATGGAAACTACCCCATCTACACATCCGCGGGCTGTCCAAAAAAGTGGACAATCTGAAACAGATACGGTCTTAGATATGCGAAGATCCGCATACCTCCAACCATATCTGTTTCGAACGGGAGACACCTCACTGGGTTACAACGATCTACAACAACGATAAGGAAGAGAGGTTATTTATACCTAGGGTGGTGGCAGAGTCAGGCTAGCGGGGCAGTGGCGAGGCGACGTTGTGCAGGCAGGACCGCAACGCCGACGAAGACGATCGGGGTCGCCTACGTACTCCGGGTCCCCTCCGACGGGTCCTGCTCTGCAAAAGAAGAATTATAATACTATAAGTTAAAAATTTTGGCAGAACCTCCCCTATACAGGGAGGTTTCCAAAACCTAGAAGAAAAAAGCCAGCATGATGGCCAACATCATATATATGACACGAAGGCCCACACATCCACGTATGGCACGAAGGCCCACACATCCACATACGGCACGAAGGCCATCAATGACATACAAGGCATGAAGGCCGACAACCGGGGGGGCTTTTATACCTGGGGTGGCGGTGGAGTTCGGCGACGCGGTGCCGGGGTCACCTTCATCTCCATCGAGGGGCGGGGACGATGGCGGGGACGAATGGCGAGGGGCGTGGCCGACGGCCGAGGCACCTCCTCCTCCCTTCTCCTTCTTCCTTCTCCCTTCTCCTCTCCTCCACCTCCTTTCTCTCCTCTACTCCCCTGCTCCTCCTCTCCTCCACTCCGGCGGTTTAGGGGCGGGGGGCAGTCGGGGCAGGGCACCACCGGCGGGTCCACGTCCGGCGGCGGAGCGGGGTCGGGGCGGGGTCGGCTGCGACGGAGGTCGGGCGGCGGCGGGGCGGGGGCAGGGCCGGGGCGGGGCGGTGCACCACCAGCCGGGGAGGGCAGACCCGGGCACGGGCCGGCCACGGTGGAGGTCCAGCGGTGCCGGTGGTCCGCGGCGGCAGGGCGGGGCCGGGGCGCGCGGCTGTGAGAGGGAGAGTGGGAAAGTGGGAGCGGGCCAGCCGCCCGCTAGGGTTAAGTGGGGTGGCCCTTTGCCGAGTGCCGAGATGCGGGCACTCGGCAAAGAAATTCAGGAGGGTTTCTTTTAATCCGAAAGATAAAAAAATTCTGAATATTCTTTGCCGAGTGCTGCAAGCCGGGCACTTGGCAAAGAGGTTCCTTTGCCGAGTGCCAATTCCGACACTCGGCAAAGTATTTTTATTTTTTTTGTTTTTGTTTTCAAATTTTTTCTATGGCATTTATACAGTACCTTGAAGCACATGTTCCAATTTGGAACTTTTTTATGACTTTTTGGTATATTTTTTAAATTTTTATGTTTACTTGAATTTTTCTCGAAAAAGTAAATTTGAACTGCAGGTGCATGAAATATTGGAATTTAGCGATTCAAAAAATGATATTCATATTTTTGAGTGTATTTTGAGGCCGTGTGCAGGGACATTCATGAAATTTCGAACATCTGTTTCACGAAACATGACCACCAACTTCTTAAAAAAGTGTTTTTTAATTATATAAAATGCAAACGAAGTCCGAAAATCACGAAACTTGTCGAGGTGTCTTGTCATCGCATGTAGAGGCCGTGGTAAAAAATTTAGAAGTTTCCGAGCAAGTTGTGACGTACGATGCCTAAAACACAGACATATCTTCGTGATTTTCGGACTTCGTTTGCATTTTATATAATTAAAAAATACTTTTTTAACAAGTTGGTGGTCATGTTTCGTGAAACAGATGTTCGAAATTTCACGAATGTCCCTGCACACGGCCTCAAAATACACTCAAAAACATGAATACCATTTTTTGAATCGCTAAATTCCAATATTTCATGCACCTGCAGTTCAAATTTACTTTTTTGAGAAAAATTCAAGTAAACATAAAAAATTTAAAAAATATAACAAAAAATCATAGAAAAGTTCCAAATTGGAACATGTGCTTCAAGATACTGTATAAATGCCACAGAAAAAATTTGAAAAAAAAAAAAAAAAAAAAAATACTTTGCCGAGTGTCGGAATTGGCACTCGGCAAAGGAACCTCTTTGCCGAGTGCCAGGCCAGACACTCGGCAAAGACAGCACGTTTGTCGAGTGCTAACGGCCAGCACTATGCAAAGGATGACGGAGGGGCCACCGGCGTCGCCTAAGGTATTTTGCCGAGGGTTATTCTTTGCCGAGTGCCTGACACTCGACAAAGAGGACGTTTGCCGAGTGTCCCTCTTTACCGAGTGTTTGACACTCGGCAAAGACAGCCTTTGCCGAGTGCCTGCTTTGCCGAGTGCCCGTGTTTCGACACTCGGCAAAGCGCCGAGCACTCAGCAAAGAGCGCGTCTCCCGTAGTGAAGCCAAGCCTAGATTTGATATTCCACAATCAACAATTCAATACTAGTGTCAACTAGTGTATCAGGCAATTAATAGCAAGGGGCATTTCACATATGACGTGGATGACCTGCATGTTTACGCCAGAACCATCTCTAGCTCCAGCACAGACTGTGCAGTCCTGTCCGCCCCGGGGCGATTCTTGACCGGGTAGTTGGTATCCATGGCGATGCCACACATGCCCGTGGGCGTGGCCACGTTGCGCCTCATGCGGATGTAGCCGGCCTCGCCCCAGCTGGTGCCCCACGAGTTCTTCACGATCCAGTAATCCTTGTCATTCTCGCTGCCATAGCCCACCGCTGTGACGCCGTGGTCTAGCTTCGTCCCGCATACGCCGTCGAAGACACCCTGTTGTGTGAGCGTGCGAGGGTAGAAATAAAGTTGAGGGCCGGGGAAGGGGCAAAGTTGCTAGGCTGTTTCGAATGAGTTCCCCAAAATACATTTTTTAAATAAATAAACAAATGGCCTATATGCATGCATGTTGTTTCCCTAGTCGTGGCATGCATTATAAGAGACGTTTTTTTTATTTTTACCGATTTATAGAGCTGGAACGAACGGCCGCCAGCCTCGATGGCGACGCTAACAGGCTGATTGGCCACCGCCGCCTGTAACGCCTTCTCATTGTTGGCTGGCAACACCCTCTTGTACGAACTTATGGACACAACCTTCTTCTTTATCTACATAACAAAACATGTACAAATATCCATCACCATCGACGCAGCGAGCAGGTTAGGTGTTCATGCAAATTTACTGCAGAAACAGAAACTTAATTACTTATCGTGACAGTACCGTACCGACCTTGTTGGCATCACAAGTGTCGTCACGTCCGGTGAAGCGGTAGTCGGCCTCGGTGTCGATCCCGCCATTGCTGATAACCCACTGGAAAGCGTAATCCATGCGTCCGCCGCTGCAGCCATGGCTCTTGTGATCGCAGTCGATCAGCTCCTGCTCCGACAACTCCACGAGCTTACCTGTCACAATCTTGTTGATGCCCTCCATTGCCGCCACTGCCGAGAATGCCCAGCACCCACCTGCGCGCATCTCTTAGGGGCGCAAAGATCATCCATCAGTCAAATACATACCTAGCTCCATATTCTTACCGGAGATGAGAACTTCATAGCTCGATCGAGCTATGGAGCAACGACGAGCCGACGATCGTGTTTACGGACCGCGTGCGGTTTGGTTCCTGACGCTGGTGACGGTGCCGCTCTTGCACCAGTCGACGGCGGTTGGGACGGCCTGCTGATAGACCTTGAACAGGATCTATAGGGATAGAACTAGCGTGTCTACTTGCTATTGAATAGAATCATGAACCCTAGAACATCTACTAGTGTAGTAACAGTAGGTAGAACGAGAGAAAAAGGAAGGGTAGAAGATGGACGTGTCAAACCTGACACTGCAGAGGGAGTCGATCCAGAGGCGTCGGCCATCTCGTTCGTCGGTGAAGTCTGCGCACGGGTAGCGACGTTCAGGGAAGAGGTCGATGAAGCCGTCGACGTCGGTGGAGCGGGGCGGCGCGGCTGGTGGCTTCCCGTCACTAGCTACACCCCTCTAGATCGAATTAGGGTTTAGGTTTTGGTGGGGAGCTCGGCTCAGGCGAACCTCGTGACTTGAGCCGCCGGCCCCCACCTCTATTTATTGCGCAATGTGACAAGGGCCCTCCAGCCATAGTGGGCTGGGCGCCCCCGATCAGGGCGTGGATCAAAGGCCCAACTAGGCCGTTGGACCCAGTTTGGGATTAGAGATCAATCTAACAATCTTCCCCTTGATCTCCTACCATCTTTCAATTTCATATCATTTGTTTTTGTTCATTCCATTACAAATTAGCGCATATAGTATGTTTCATTGTCACGGTCAATTTCCGATAGATTTAACAGCTACAACACACCACTCTGTTCTGAAATAGATACTTAACTTTGGGCCTTCTTTTGTCCATGAATTATAGGCTTTCCCTTAAACCCATGCCGGCTACATGTTCTCTGAACACGTTGGGTGGTAAGCCTTTTGTAAGCGGATCCGCGAGCATCTTTTCGGTACTTATATGCTCAAGACTTATGACATGATCCCGGACTTTATCTTTCACAACATAACACTTTATATCAATGTGTTTGGCAGCACCACTTGACTTATTGTTGTGAGCATACTGTACTGCCGGATTATTATCGTAGTATAACTTAAGTGGTCTATAAATGTCGTCAACCACCTTCAAACCAGGTATGAACTTCTTTAGCCAGTTCACCTGCCCCGTTGCCTCATAACACGCTACAAACTCGGCATGCATTGTGGACGATGTAGCGACGGTTTGCTTTGAACTTTTCCATAAAATAGCTCCCCCTGCGAGAGTGAATACATATCCAGATGTGGATTTTCTATCATTCCCCGCATAATCAGAATCTAAATATCCCACTATATGGAGTGAATCAGATCTTCTGTACGTCATCAAGAGGCCTTTCGTTCCTTGCAAATAATGCAAGACTTTCTTTACTAATTTCCAGTGTTATGTTCTAGGATTGCTCTGGAATCTGCCAAGTAACCCGATAACAAATGCCAACTCAGGACGCGTACATACTTGAGCATATTGCAAGCTTCCGACAGCTGAAGCATATGGAACCGCTTTCATTTGATCGATCTCATATTGGTTCCTGGGGCATTAAAAATCCCTATATCTGTCGCCCTTGACTATAGGAGCAGGTGAGGGACTACATTTGTGCATGCCTTTTGTGACGGTCCTAATACCCCTTTACTTCTATCTCGGTGAATCTCGATCCCTAGAACAAACGAGGCTTCACCAATATCTTTCATATCAAATTTTGAGGATAAAAACTTCTTTGTCTCCAGTAGTAGACTGACATCACTACTAGCAAGTAAGATGTCGTCCATATACAGGATAAGGAAGATAAACTTCCCATTCTTAAACTTAGCATAGACACAATTGTCCTCAATATTCTTTTTAAACTTAAAATTCCTTATTGTCTGATCAAACTTCAAGTACCTCTGTCTTGAAGCTTGTTTTAATCCATAAATGGATTTTTTTAGGCGGCATCCTATTCGTTCTTTTCTTTCCATGACAAAACCTTTTGGTTGTGCCATGTAAATATTTTCCTCCAAGTCCCCATTGAGAAATGTCATCTTTACATCCATCTGATGTAATTCTAAATCGTAATGTGCCACTAATGCCATTATGATTCTGAAGGAATCCTTACATGAGACTGGAGAAAATGTCTCATTGTAATCAATCCCTTCTCTTTGCGTAAAGCCTTTTGCCACAAGTCGCGCTTTATATTTCTCTATATTCTCTTGAGAGTCAAGTTTTGTTTTGTAGACCCATTTACAGCCTACTATTTTGGCTCCTTTAGGAATTATTTCCAAGTCCCAAACTTTATTGGTATTCATAGATTTCATTTCATCTTCCATGGCCTCAAGCCACTTTGATGAATGATCACTTCTTATGGCTTCTTCAAATGAGGTGGGATCATCCTCCATTTGAAATTCCTCAATGTTGTATACTTCATAGTCAGCAGGAATAGCTAATTTTCTAACTCTTTGAGACCTTCTAGGGGCCTCCACATTTGGCACATCTTCTGTTTGAGGCTGTGGTTGCTCCCCCTCATGTGGGGCAATAGGTTCTACAGGATCCTGAAGAACAGGTTCATCATCGTCATTCATTGTTGCCATAGGCGGAATAACAATTGCTGGTACCACAGTATCTTACACTGTCGGTGCAGCGACAGCAGGTAGTGAGAAAAATGGCTCATGAATCATCGGAGTGGGCGCATACACCCACTTCTCTTCAAGGTCAATTTCTCGAGCTACCATGCTCCTCCTCATTATTTCATCCTCTAGGAAGACAGCGTGTCTCGTTTCCACAAACTTTGTATGTCTGTCTGGACAGTAGAAACAAAAACCTTTTGACTTTTCTGGGTAGCCAATGAAATGGCAACTTACTATTTTGGGATCTAGCTTCCCAATATTTGGGTTAAATACTTTAGCCTCAACAGGACTCCCCACCCACACGTAAGTGGTTTAGTGAGGGTAGTCTTCCTGTCTATAACTCATACGGTGTTTTGGGCACCGACTTACTTGCTACTCTATTGAGAATATGAATGGTGGTTTTTAACGCCTCCATCCATAGGCTTAATGGTAAGGTGGAGTAACTTATCATACTGCGCACCATATCCATCAGGGTATGATTGCGTCTTTCGGCTACTCTATTCTGTTGAGGTTCGCCCGGTGTAGAATACTGGGCTACTATGCCATTCTCCTATAAGAACCTTACAAAAGGTCCAGGAACTTGGTCATATGGGGTATGCCGACCATAGTACTTCCCCCCATGGTCAGACCTGACTATCTTAATCTTTAAATTGTGTTGGTTTTCAACTTCTGCCTTAAATATCATAAATTTATCCAATGCTTCTGTTCTTTCTTTGATTGGATAAATGTAGCCATAATGGGAGTAATCATTTGTGAATGTTATGAATGAATCATAACCATCCATACTCTTTATAGGAAATGGACCACAGATGTCTGTGTGAACAATCTGTAAAATTCCTGTGCTTCGTTTGACATCTTTCTTAATTTTCTTTACATACTTTTCTTTTATGCATTCTCTGCATTGTTCTAAATCTGAGAACTCTAATGGAGGAAGAATATCATTCTTAATTAGTCTTTCTATTCTCCCCCTCTAAATATGACCTAAACGACAATGCCATAATTTCGACAACGCATCGTGAGCTCTCTTTCGTTTTCTGTTTACATCCGCAGACGAGGATACATTCTCATTGTCGCACGCAATGTTCCCATCATCGCATACAACATTCACATCATCACATAGTGATAACAAATAAAGCTCATTTTGTAAGATAGCAATACCAACACATGCATTATTAAATGTTATCTTACATTTGCCATTTCCAAAATGGCAATCATATCCATCATTGTCCAAGCATGAAACACTAATCAAGTTTCTCTGTAGGGAGGGAACATAAAGTACACCTCTAAGTAAAAGTGTGAAACCATCAGCAAGCTCTAGAGAAAGATCGCCAACGGCTTCAACATCTACTCGGACTCCATTTGCAACTTTAACGTGTCTTTCTCTTCTTTGCGTAGTCCTCGTCGAACGGAATCCCTGTAAAGAATTAGCAACATGAACAGTTGCACCTGAGTCAATCCACCAAGTATATTTCGAATACTGTACATATAGGGATTCATTTATGAACGTAATAATGTTCTCACCTTTCTTTGCCATGATCATCTTTAAGTAATCGGGACAATCTTTTTTATAATATCTCGTCTTCTTGCAATAGAGACACTGGTCTTTCTCTACTGTGAACTTCTTCTGCTAAGGCTGATGCAGCATGGGACCCTTTCCTTTTGGCTTTGAGGAGGAGTTAGCATTGTTATTCTTTTTCTTGTTGTCTTTCACATAATTGATAGTGCCACCATTGGCAGCTTTCATTCTCTCCTCCTCTTGCACACACATAGCCATGAGCCTCTCTAAGTCCCATTTCTCGGGCTGTATGTTGTAATTGACAACAAAAGTGTCAAATTCCTTTGGTAAGGAAGCAAAAATCAGATGGATAAGAAACTCTTCCTTGAGAGCCAGATCCATTGGTTTTAGCTTGGATGCCAAATTGCTCATCCTTAGTATGTGCTCTCTAATGCCACCATTTTCAGAGTACCTCTCTGTCACCAGCTGCTTTATCAGCTGGTAGCATGTCTTTGAAGAGCTAGTGAACTAACTCTTTATTCTATCAAGGTACTCGGTGACCATGTCACACTCTGGGATTGAGCCCACAATTGCAGGCTCAATCATGTTTTTTATCATAACCAAACATTTCTTGTTGGCAGTGATTCACTTCCTACGCTCAAGGTCATCGGACATCTTTTGGGATGCAAAATCCCTCTCTCTTGTTGCCCAAACGGCATCAGCCTCGTTTGACTCCCTCACCGGTGCCACAGGCTCAGTGGGACACGGTGAGGTGACTACCCAGTCCACCTCAGCTAAGATGAAGGCCAGGTCAATCTTTTTCTTCTACTCCGTGTAGTTATCACCTTTGAGAGTGGGGATCTCTTTGATACAACCCATTAAGTTGTATCCGCCTGAAAACACAATTCATATAGAGTGAGAACATAAATAATAACAATAACAATTGCATGCCTTAGTTCCAACGTTGGTCAAAATTAAGACATACAATTGTCCTCTACACTAATTCTACATCACCGTTGGGCAAAAATAGAATTAATGCATGATAAAACATCATAATATTGCCATTAATCAACGTTGGTCAGAATAATAACAATATTATAATAAACTAAAACCATATCCATTTTTTCAAAATTAAATTCTCCCGTTGGTTCGAATTTAATAATGAAAATAACAACTTTAAATACGCAGTGGAAAAAAAATAATTTAATGAATTTTACCCACAGGAAAATTCTCTTTTCTATTTACTTTAAGCCATTTATCCATTTTCCAGTAAATAAATATTTACTGGAAAAAGAAAACCAAAAAAAGACTCATTTCTTTACCGTTCCTTCGGCCCGACCAAGAATTCGGCCCGACCCAGCTCCGCTGACGCGCACGCTGTGCCTCCCAGGCCGCAACCTGGGCCTGGGCCAGCAAAGCCGCCCGCCCGTGCTCTCCTGCCTGGGCCGGACGCCGGTCCGATCAACGCTGGCCGTTCATCCAGATCCGACGGCCACGCGCGCGTTTCGCTCGGAATAAAAACAACGCCGCGGCGCCCACGGGGAAACCCTAATTCATTCTCTATTGCTCTCTCTCTCTCTCTCTTCGCCTCACTCCGCTCTCTCCTCAGTGCAGCAGCCGAGCGAAACGCAAGCGATGAGCGGCAACCTTAGCGCCGTTGTCGCCCCCTCGCCGGCGTGCGCGCTCCCCAGCGGGTGAGCACGCCGCCGTCGAGCGGTCTAGGCGGCGGTGCCCTGATCCCCTCCAAAACCCTAGATCTGACCCTGATCTCTTCTCCTCCTCGTCTATCTCGATCCCACGACAGCACGAAGACGATGATGGCGCCGTCGCCGGTCCCTCTCGCCGGCGCGCGCGCTCCCCAGCGGGTGAGTGCGCCACCATCGAGCGGCCTGGCCGCGGCGCCATTTGCCCGAGCACCCGCCCGCGCGCCGACGAGGCAGCAGCACGGTGCGACGGCGAGGTAGGTCTCTTCCCCTTCCCCTTTTCTTTTTCTTTGATTTTCCTTTCTTCTTTTCTCGGATCTATCCGATTTAGGGTTGGGGATGGGGTTAGGATCGAGATTAGGGTTTTGTTAGGGTTAGGGTTTATTTCACTGTTCATCTTCCCCGATGGGTTAGTGTACGGTTGAGTCACTGTTCTTCCCCGACGGGTTAGGGTTCGTTTCCCGATTAGGGTTAGGGTTTCAATCCGAAAATGGATCGAACCCTCTGTTCTTTTCTCAGATCCAAACGGAACTAATCTGATAGGTTAGACCTTGAACAGGATCTATAGGCATAGAACTAGCGTGTCTACTTGCTGTTGAATAGAATCAAGAACCCTAAAACATCTACTAGTGTAGTAACAGTAGGTAGAACGAGAGAAAAAAGGGAGGGGTAGAAGATGGACGTGTCAAACCTAACACTGCAGAGGGAATCGATCCAGAGGTGTCGGACATCTCGTTCGTCGGTGAAGTCTGCACACGGGCAGCAACATTCAGGGAAGAGGTCAATGAAGTCGTCGACGTTGGTGGAGCAGGGCGGCGTGGCTGGTGGCTTCCCGTCACCGGCTGTGCTCCTCTAGATCAGATTAGAGTTTAGGTTTCGCTGGGGAGCTCGGCTCAGGCGAACCTCGTGACTTGAGCCGCCGTCCCCCACCTCTATTTATTGCGCAGTGTGACAGGGGCCCTCCAGCCATATTGGGCTGGGCGCCCTGATCAGGGCGCGAATCAAATGCTCCATAGGGTCGTTGGGCCCAGTTTGGGATTGGAGATCAATCTAACACCTACGGCTCGCCAGTGTTGTTCAGGTCGAAGCGGGTGCTCCGCCCGTCAGCGTCGTCGTCTGCCGTCGTGTCACTGCGGCGGCTCTACTGGAAGCCGAGGACGCGGCCATGGAACACCTCCAGGGTGAGGTCGACAAAGGGGGTGAGGCCAAGGTGGAAGCCATGGAGCCCCAGGTCGGCCTCGGCGTTGTGGGCGTCAATGTAGCAGAGATTGTCGCAGAACACCTCCAACCGCAGGAGGTCATCGTCGTTGCCGCGCAGCAGCCACGGCGGGTGCTTTGACTTCCACGCCTCGTACAGCTGCCGCACCTCCTCATCCACCCGCTCCCACGGCGCCGCCGAGTGGATGTTGCGGGCACAGTGGAGACGTCGACAGCGGCCAGTGCCACGACCAATGCCACCGCGAGCATTATGGCCGCCATCGCCGTGGGCACAGGGGAGCGTGCTGGATGCATGGGATGTAGGGCGCTCGAGAGCCGGACTGGTCTCAACTCTCAAGTCTCAAGACAAGTGCTATCATATGGTCGCGTGGGTCGGCTCGGTGCCTCAACTTGTGAAGCGAAAGGGTCAATTTATAGCCACGCGGGACGCCAAGTGGACCATCCGGGCCCACCCACGGCGCCAACCAGCAACCGTTGACGCGATTTGTAGAGATAAGCACCACTAGAGCTACGAGTCTACGCCGATGCTTGTTTTGGCACGGTTTCTAGTTAGTTTTTCTAAGTAAAAATAAATTACACTATCATTTCCTAAAATACTAGACAATTCTTATCTAGATCCCCAAATTATGAAATTGCATATCTAGGTCCTCAACTATTTAAGTATGTCATCTAGGTCCAAAACAGCCACGTCATGGTCCATTAATTAACGTGACGCTCGCATGAAATTGACATGTGGGTCCATAGCTTATAATTACAGGGACGGTGCCTAAACTATCATGCGATCCTCACATAGGTCCTAAACTATAAAATTACCCATCTCGGTCCCTAATCTGCCAATATAGTTGGATCAAGGGACGCGCCAGGGCAGGCATTGTTGTCAAGTGTGTGCTAAAACACCTCGCTCACTCATTGTGAATTGGTGACATGGAACAACCGGTCAGCAACAACTTCGCGGGTATGTTGGCCAGTTGTTCCATGTCACCGTAGCGAGTGATGTATGTGTCTTACCACACACTTGACGACAGTGCATGTCAGTATGTCGCCCAGTCCAACCATATTGGCAGATGGCATCAATACATTTCTCTCCATGATAAGATGAAAAGCAGACAATAAGAAGTTCAATGGCAAGCAAAGGCTCAGAAACCTGTCTGGCAATTCACACGACCATGAATGAAGCGTGAAGAGGTTTCTTTAGACAAGGACTACATTAGTTTAATAGATTATCAGGGACCAAAATGAGTAATTTTATAGTTTGGGACCTAGGTGATAATCACATGATAGTTTACACCATCCCTATAATTATGAGTTATGGACCCACATGTAGATTCCACGTTGGAGCGCCATGTGAGCTAACGGATTGTGGCATGGCTGTTTTACACAAAGCCTTACTAACATCTTATTTACATCCGTACACATCCCACGTGGGATAAAAGGTGCAAAGTCTAAACTTGATATTCCACAATCAACACCAGCGTCAACTAGTGTATCAGGCTATCAATAGCAAGAGGGAATCCATATATGATGTGGATGGCCTGCATATCTACGCTAGGACCACATATGTAGTTCCAGCACAGATCGACTGTGCGGTCCTGTTCGCCCTAGGGCGATTCTTGCTCGGGTACTACGTATCCATGGTGATGCCGCACTTGCTCCACGAGTTCTTCATGATCCAGTAGTCCTTGCTGTTCTCGCTATAGTATAGCCCACCGCTGTGACGCCGTGGTCTAGCTTCATCCCGCATACGTCGTCGAAGACACCCTGTTGTGTGTGTGTGTGTGTGTGTGTGTGTGTGTGTGTGTGTGTGTGTGTGAGCGTAAGTGTGGGGGTAGGGGCAAAGTTCTTCGGTTGTTTTGAATGAGATTCGAAAAATGCATTTTTTAAAATAAATGGCCCAGATCAATAATTTTATAGTTTATCACCTATATAAGAATCACATGATAGTTTAGACGGTTCCTATAATTATGAGCTATGGACCAACATGTTGGTTTCACACTGGATTGCCACGTCGGCTAATGAACTGTGACGTGGCTATTTTGCACCCGGATGACATATTTAAGTAGTTTAGGAACCTAATCTGCAATTTCATGGTTTGAGGACCTGGATGAGAATCGTGTAATACTTTAGGGACCACCGGTGTAATTTACTCTTAATTTTGGTTGCAATAGAGAAAAGACAGGGATCTACGTCAAACTTAAAGAATATTTATATAGAAGATATAACTGGATAACTGAGAAGCGGATGATGTTGTTTTGCTTCTTCTGGAATTTGACATAGCCTAATTGTTTTGACCCCGGCTTCTGCTACATTTTGTTTAAGTGAAGTACCGTCATTGTCGTAGTTGTATAAAATTGTGATTATATATATAGGAGCTGACTTTGTGCAAAAACAAAAGGTGGCCAAATGATGAAAGCATATATAATAGTGAATTTAAGCCTTTTTGCTTTTAGAAATCAAACATCTTCGATTGGATGGAACCGGATTGCAAGATATGTTAATGGGATCGGTGATGTAATCTTCAACTTTTGTATTATGCATTTGCATGTTTGCTTATTGGAGATGATTAAGGATGCGAGGCGATCAACCAGCCAGTATCGCATTCCTTCTAAGACGTGCATATAGCCAAAATCTCTAGAAGCCCTGTTCGTTTCGCTGAAATTTGGCTTATGCTATTGTTTATGCTGATTTGTTGTGAGAGAAAAACAATATTCGTTTGCTGAAAAGTACTGCTGAAGTAGCATAAGCAACAGCATCCACTATTGATGTGTCTCAACATGCAAACTGCCCACTTTAGCAATGCACTATCACATGCAATTAAAATCCACTAGCACATGCAATTGTGATATCCACATCAGCAAGACACACAAAGCATTTTGTTGTCTATGTCAACATGCCACGCAATGCACTAGCATTAATATATAATAGTTTATTTCTTCGTATAAATAATTATATATAGTCTAATTTTATTCTAAATTATCCACAATTTATGCAGCAACGAGCAGACTATGCTTCTAGTTTGTTATATATATATATGGATATACATCGATAATAAAATCTCTAATTTATGGAATTCCTTGAACAGTTGAACCTCAGAAGCAATCCAAACCATCTCATTTAATTCCAACTTCACTCTTGAACGCCAGCCAGCAATCCAGCATCAATCTACATCGATCCAAAGTTTTGTTGCTTGTTTGCGACTGCATGAATGAGAAGTGTACGCCCACTCCATTGCAAAAATATTAAGTGTATTTTAGTTTTATCATATATCATATTTATAACAGATTTGTTCTAACTTTGACAGAGTCTATTAAAAAAATACTGGCGTGCACTATGTCAAATAAATGCACTATTGAGATATATTTCGTAGTGATTTAATGAAACTAATTTGGTGGTGTCCAAGACTCCAAGTTGATGGATTTTTTAAGTTAAAGTTAAACAAAATTTAAGTTAAAACACCTTACACTTTTTTGAAGGAGTGGAGTAGGCGAGTACTCACGTGCATGCGTGATCCGAACATTGTTTGGGTTCAGTCGATCCAGCGGCGGTGCATGCCGGTTGGCTTCAAGTCTGACGGCGATTTGTCCACCTCTTCTGACCCAGTGTTGTTCTGTTGGAGAAGCTACCCGAGAGGAGACCATCTCTCCGCAGTCCGCACCGCAGATGTGAGCTAGTTCAGCGAGGGCAGGGCGTCATGGGCTCATGGCTGATTGGTTGCATTCACATTATTTTTTTTTGTCGGTGCATCATACACACAATCTAATGTAATTGGAAACAGTCGTGGAAGGTGGAACTGACAAAAATTGTTTAGTTGTACTCTCTGGCTAGGCAGAGCAGAGCAGAGTTTCCTTTTGGTTGTCTTATGAGAGGGCTGAATGCATTTCAGAACTGTTAAAGCTTTTTTGTTTTTGTTTTGTGTTTATTTTTTCTTCATTTCACAACAACAAGATGCGAGCTTAATATATTTCCATAAAAGGCAAGTACTAACATGGAGTATTACCTATTTTTTTCCTGATTTTGGATTTATCCACAGTATGCATTAAAAAATTAGAAGGAAAAAACAGCGCATAAAAAGTCCTCAATGTTCCATCTTAAATTTCTGGATGCCTATGATAGTCTGTAGAATTTTTCACAATTTTGGTCATTTGAAACGGTACGGAAATAACGATTTAACAAACTAAATCACCCTAATAGATAACAAAACACAAAGAATCATCCATGATCCATATCACTATACCAGCATTACGGTGCACCTTTGGTAATAACCTATAGTTCCATACCATGAGACTAATTTAACAAGGAAAAAGTCTAATTTACATCCATCAACTATAGTAGTAGTCGATTTTGCTTCTGCACAACAAAACCAGTTTTTTTTACTCTCCTCAACTTTTAAAACCGTTTGTTTTTGCACCTTGAGTGGTTTTGCTAATGTGCTATCACGTCACACTACCGGATTCAGCTTCTTTGTCGAGTGCCTCAGGCACTCGGCAAAGGTCGATATACACTCGGCAAAGACTTTGCCGAGTGTTACACTCGGCAAAGGGCGCTCGGTAAACAGTTTATCGGCAAAGACCCTTTTTGTCGAGTGCACTTTGTCGGGCACTCGGCAAAGCCTTTGCCGAGTGCTAATCTAACACTCGGCAAAGAAAAGTCGCCATGACGGCGAGTGCCACCGTGACGGCGGCTTTGCTGAGTGTCAAGGTCAAGCACTCGGCAAAGGTCTCCGCTTTGCCGAGCGTCGTTGGCAAAAAACACTCGGCAAAGGTGGCCACTGTGCCGAGTGCCACGGGCCACGCACTCGGCAAAGGGCGCCTGTTTGCCGAGTGTCCTGTCAAGACACTCGGCAAACAGGCGCTCTTTGCCGAGTTCCTGGACCGTGGCACTCGGCAAATCTGTGATGTTTGCCGAGTGCAATGACCTTTGCACTCGGCAAAGCATGTTCCCAGGTAGTCACTTTGCCAAGTGTCATGGCCACTGCACTCGGCAAAGTGACTGAAAACAACCTTTTTTATTTGTTTTTTACATCCCATCCAAACAAACAGAAGATATATATAACAAACATCACATATATATATCATCAACAACACATATATATCACCAACACCACATATATATCACAAACATCACATGTCTCACAATATATCACAAATAAGTTCACAAGTAATCCAAGTGCTCCATCATCTACAACCACAATTGCAAATAGAAGTACCATTAATAACCACAAGTATCATCACCAAGATGGCCAATGAGACTAATTTGGTGAAGGATTCGCTGAAGCATAAGGATCGTTCGATGCCGCCGATTGATTCTGCACAAAGGAGAAGAGATTGCATGTGTGAGACAAGATAAATATATACCATACATGAATAAAACTTTCATACTCCACTAGGTTTGACCATAAGCATGAACATACAAACTAAAACATTTATACTCACAGGAGTAGAATAGTGAGGAGGTGGAGCGAATAGCAAAGGTGGCAGAACTACACCCGTAGCGGCGCCAAGACTTTGCATATACTGAAGAATCTCCGCCATCCTCTGCTGCTCGGCCTCCCGCTCGGCCTCCACCCTCTCCATCTTCACCTGCATCTGCTCCCGTATCCTCATCTCTTATTCCAGCTGGGCCTACAATATATTCACCCTAATGTTACAATAATGCAAAGGAAAGGTATGAAAAAACCAATGAACGACGAATAAACCAGGAATAACCTCAAGTGCCTCCACCCGGTGGTGTGAAGTGTCCTGCCGAGGTCGTATGGCCGGGCTCCTGCTCATGCTGCTTGCTCAAATCTGGGAGAGACTGGGAGTAGCGGCCGAGTCGATTGCACCGTCGCCAATCTAGTACCGCCCATGCTTCTTGCCTTCTCCATCAAGGTCCTAGATGCTTGGATCGTACACTGGCCCATGGACCTCCCTTGCCATCGATGTGTACTCACTGAGGCGGTTGTGGACGGTCGCATTGTTGTACGCCTCGGGCCTGTCTTCCGGGTTGAAGTCGACGCCGGACGTCGCCTTGCCCTTGTGGGTCATTGCAAATGCCTTGAAGATGGAGCAAGGTTGGCCACCATGTGACGCCGACTGCGAGAAAAACAGCAAGATGATTAGAAATCATGCAGAATTGAGCGTTAGAATAAATAAATGAATTCGTGTACCCATGTTTCTGCGTATCCGTTGAGGTTGCGGCTGCCTTGATGGTGTGCTACACCTGACATCATCAAACACCGCTCCCGGCACAAGTTGTGCGTCTCCTCCCACTCGCGTGAGCACCACTTGTCCACCATTTGTTCCCAGCATTGGGGATGCGCGGCGCACCAATAAGGAATCATCTATAGGCCATCAAGTACATGACATATCAGAAGATGAAATTAAGCCTACTTAATCTCAAAAGGAATCAGTATTAATGTTCTGTACTTACCTGCAGGTACTGGTCCTGGGTCAGCGTCATGGTTCTTGCGTCCCTTTTGGTGACCTTCATTCCAAGGACGGTCGCATGGTAAGTTACGACGGCCTGGATGCGCCCCTCGTAATGCATGTCCACGATGAGTTTTTTGCAGCATTTCGTAGCCACCGCATCCGCCCTGGCCTCATGTCCGTCCTGGCAACTAAAGAAATCCTGCATACAAACACGATGTATCCATTCATTATTTCAAGAATATACAATGAATGCGATGTATTGAGCAATGTAGTGCAAGATAGACTTATCCACAGCTCTTGCTTCACCCGCTCCGCCTTGTTGTTGAATACCCTGCGGGCCCGATCTGCAGCATCGGGGGCGGCGGCGTAGTGGTCAAACGAGTAGGCCAGCCCCGTCACTCCGGCATACTCAACCAGGCCAGGGAAGTGCTCCTTGCACAAAAGACCGAGGATGCCATTGACTTGGCGTGTGTGACCACCTCCACTCGCCACAATCGTCTAGTTCCTGCCCAAGTGATTAAGAAAAATTATTAGTTTCTATTTTAATTTTCAACATATCATATAAAGTAGTGATAACATCTAAAGTTACTTACTTTTCCCCCTCGGGTCGAATCAGCGGGCGTCTCTAACGAGGTATCGGTCGCTGAGGGAGGCTCACGGGACCTCGCAAGTAGACGCTTGACGAACTAGAGGAAGCGTAACCCCCTGCTGTCGCCTCCTCCTCATCGTCCTCGTGCATGTCCTCCTGCGCCTCCTCAGCGTCCTCATGGGGCACCTGCTCCTCCTCCACCTCACGCGACGGGGCGGCAGGCGACGACTCCCTCCTGCGGCTGCTCCTCCTCCTACTCCCACCGCCCACCATCTTTTCTGTGGCTTATAAGTCGGCTGATGCTGTTTTATTGTGAGAGAAAAACACTGTATCATGATTGATAAGCATGACTGATATGATCAAGCGAACATGGTGTATATATTCAAAACAGTATCATAATGGGGAATGTTCAAAACTATGTATATATGGCATTCTTATTGTAGTGTACAAATGCTGAGATTCATGGGAATAATTCCTGAGTTGATCCACAATATTTCGATAGATAGCAGTTTTGACTAGAACTTATATATGTAGCATTCGTATCACTCTATAGATCGAAATCTAACTACTTGGTACACACATACACAAGATCAAAGACCAGCAAGCTGCATTAATCTTGGATTCTTGGTATAACTCTGTCATTTGCCATTCAGCATACACATGCACGTTTACATGCATGCATGATTTATCGATCTTCTTCAAAGAGCACAGCTAGCCACTGTTTAACCCTTCCCTTCATTGAAGCTTCATTCAATGCATAACTTCATCAGTACATAAAAAGCAGACCTTCATCAATGCATAACTTTTTACTTTTCATGAACACATGAATTATATTCATATTTTTTTCGAGGGAACTTTATGCATATTTTGCGTCGTCTCTGTACTGAACAACAACTTACCGAATCTAGTACTGAACGCGACTGAATCTAGTATGCATATTTTCCAACATGATGACTGGTGATGATAACATTGTATATTCTGTGACAAAGTACTAAATAAACCACGAATAAATGTGTCTGTCGATCGAGGCAGATCTACTTACGCGTAATCATACATGTACAGGAGTACTAGCTAGTCAGTCAATTAGCAGCAGCCAAAACCAAAGTTGCCAACTTGACATGTCGTACCAATCCATACCATCGGAATTAACAGCATGGACGGTTATCTAAACAGTATTAAACATTATCGCAGCAACGCCAGTGGCATGCATCATGACAGACACAATGCAGTCTTTTAAGCAGGCATAACGCCAATTAATTATGACTAATCTCATGGTACTTTGCCGTTTCAAGCATGCACTCACGAACTATCTGTCCTGTCCAAGGATCAGATCTCATGTGGGTAGCGGCACAGCAGCTACTGCTCTGCGTCCATCTACTTGACATCACGAATGATTAATTTCATTATGTCATGTTGCATGCTCCAAACTAAGAGTAATTAATAGCCGAATAAGGGCAAGAAATTAAATTAACGGCGGGAGGACACAGGCAGTGTTCAAGAGTTTTCAGTTACTACATGCATACCTCAATGCAGCGTCGATGGTGGCGGGGCGGCGGCGTACCAGTGGAAGGGCACCCCGCCGGACTCGATACGCGCGACATCCACGACGAGCTGCTGGTAGTGGCCGGGGCGCCTCCTCCTCCTCCTCCTCCTTCCTCCTTCCTCCTCCTTCTCTTCCTCCTTCCTCCTTCCTCCTCTCCTCCTCTCCTCCTCCTCTCTTTCTCCTCCTCCGCGGTGCGGGCGTGGGCGGGGGCGGCGGCGGCGGCGCTGGCACGGTCTGCCTACGTGCGTGTGTGCGTGTGTGCGGTGTGTGTGGGCCGGCAGGGTTAAATCCCCCCTATGTCGAGTGCCCCCGATCTGGCACTCGGCAAACTATTTTCTTAATTTTTTTAAATTCTTTGCCGAGTGCCACCCGGTCTGGCACTCGACAAAGAGGGGTTTTTTTAATTTTTTTTTCAAAATTCTTTGCCGAATGCCATACGTCCTGACACTCGGCAAAGTGGTGATTTGCCAAATGTCATTTTTTGACACTCAGCAAACCATATTTTTTTCACTTTTGACCTCCAAACTTTTTCTGCAGTCCTCATACAATACCTAGTACTCCATGTTCCAATGTGGCACATTTCTCCGATTTTTTCTATATTTCTTTAATTTATTTCATTTAATTGAATTTTCTTAGATAATTCAAATTATAACAGCTAGTCATTCAAATAATGAAAAAAATGAATGGAAAATTGATATTCATGTTATTTAGTATAATGTGAGGCCGTATCTAGGAACAAACCATCAATTTTGAACATCTTGTTCACGAAACATGACCACGAACTTGCGGTCGAGTTGTTTTTAAATTCTATAAAAAGAAAACGAAGATCGAAAATCTTGAAACTTGTCGAGATGTCATGATATCATATGTGGAGGCAGTGATAAAAAATTGAGGAGGTTTCGCGTAAGTTTGTCATATACGATGCTTACCACCTCGTCGGCCTCTTCACGAAATCATGAAACTTCTTCGGAGATTCTTCGGTTTGCAAGCATCATATGTGACAACTTGCGCGAAACCTTCTCAAATTTTTATCACAGCCTCCACATATGATATCATGATATCTCGACAAGTTTCATGATTTTCGGACCTTGTTTGCTTTTTATAGAATTTAAAAACAACTCGACCACAAGTTCGTAGTCATGTTTCATGAACAAGATATTCGAAATTGGTGGTTTGTTCCTAGATACGGCCTCATAGTATACTAAATAACATGAATATCATTTTTCGATTCATTTTTTCATTGTTCGAATGACTAGCAGTTATAATTTGAATTATCCAAGAAAATTCAATTAAATGAAATAAATTAAAGAAATATAGAAAAAGTCGGAGAAATGTGCCACATTGGAACATGGAGTACCAGGTATTGTATGAGGACTGCAGAAAAAGTTTGGAGATCAAAAGTGAAAAAAAATATGGTTTGCCGAGTGTCAAAAAATGACACTCGGCAAGATCACCACTTTGCCGAGTGTCAGGAGAAGACACTCGGCAAAGGGTTAACGGCGGCTGCTGGTCGTTAGCAGCGGCGGCCCTTTTGCCGAGTGTTCTGGTTTGCCGAGTGCCCGACACTCGGCAAACTTGGTCTTTGCCGAGTGTTATTGTTTGCCAAGTGCTCGGCACTCGGCAAACCACCTCTTTGCCGAGTGCCAGTTGTTTGCCGAGTGCTTTCTCCAGCCTCGGCAAATAGACTATTTGTCGAGCGTCCGATAAAAAGCACTCGACAAAGAAGCCGTCTTCGGTAGTGTCAGAGGAGACAAATCAAACTAAGTTGAGAGTCTAAGGACGTAAACCAAACTAGAAATATTTTTTAAAAACATTAAAAAAATTTACCTAAATATTTTTGGATGGAAAAATAATGCAATTAAAAATGCTAAAATTTGGTTTATTCTAAGAAAAAGTGTTTACCTCAAAAGTTAAATCATGTTCTATCTTATGGTGCCTACCTTAAAATTGTTTGAATATTTATATACTCATTTTGGTGTTTATTTGCATGCGAAAGCTCTTGTTATCTATTATAATTAGTTGATACTGATCATCTGAACTACGTAGAAGAGTTAGTGGAGCATTGTGACGACTATAGTGGGTGTTGGTCCCCTGCCCTAGCTCTTGTCGCACATATGCATGCTCTCATTTGTCTATTATAATTGGTCTACGTTAATGACCAAGTAACTTTGATGACAAACAAGTCATGTAACCACGTCATACTCAATACTATTTAGTAGTTGTGCGGCAGGGTTCATGCAACCACGTAGGTTAGCACATCTACTTTAAAAATTTATCTAGGATAGGGAACTGTGGCAGAACCGTCCAAAATAGCACGTTTTCATATGCGCTCGTCTTCCACCAGACACTAAGCACTCCGAAAACTGGCTACATCAGACAGTTCCGTCGAGCACACCCTAAGGGAGAACTCAAACAATCCACGTTTTTCCTCCAGGATCCAATAATGAGAACAAGTTTATAATACTTAGTCCATTTCATACATCAAGAGTTCTCAGAAATACATTATTACAATACCAAGTTTAGAGTACGGAATTTAAACAGCGGAATTTAAAATAAACATCTATCGATAAGATATAAGGATCCGTCTATGCCTACCAGAAGAATCCTCCACACAACAGCTACTCCTCAAAATGCACCTGCAATAGGGGTAAATAAACCCTGAGTACACAATATACTCGCAAAACTTACCTGACTAGTGGGAATAATTTCCTGGCTCCAAAGGATATGATAAGCTTTATGGTTTGTTGGGTTTCCTTTTTGCGAAAAAACATTACTAGTAGTGAATCCTTATGTATGTGTTTTATTAGCAGTCATGATTAGATCATTAGCTAATCATTCTATGTAAGCATCCATTCTACTTTCAAGCAAGAGTTGAGCAATCAGATCCATTCCACCATCTTTCTTCTTCTAGTTCTTACTACGGTGCTAGATCGTACACAAGTCGTACCGTATTACACGGTGATTCGCGAATCAATGTAGCTCAGCTGGGTACCCCAAAACACATGCCCTGCTTGTACCCTAGGCACAAGCAAGACCAACCCACCACTCTCCTGTCAAGGGGTCTAGGTCCCCGTCTAAACTTGGACTCCAAGCCTCCACTCCTGAGTCCCGGACTCAGTGTGGTGCTTAGACCTCCACCATCCCCGCCTCCAATCAGTCGGTCCGGAAAGAGCCAAAACCCACGACAAGAGAGCAACGAGCCTTCCCGCTCCTATAAGCAAGTATGTGCTCAGGATAAGAAGTCTGTGCCTGACTAGAATCCAATGCAACAGTCGGTCCTTAACCGACACGGATAGAGAAAATAGTGTAACCAAGCTATGCCCCGTTGGTCGTGGGACACAACCTATTACACCCACCAATACCCGTACCATATCCCTACCCGGTCTCTATTTGCTTTCACCATTTTATCATGAGAGTAATAATAATAATCATCTATTGCGAGTAACGGCAGGTTACTCACGCTACCGAAAAACCTAAGCATAGCAGCTACTCGCACCTGTACTAGTAGGACTCATAGGAAAAATATATTTATGCAGGTGATTTCCATAAAATGCCTATAACATAAATGCACATCACACACACACACATATATATATATATATATTCAGAGATTATTCAAAATAAGGGTTATGCACCGAGGCTTGTCTTGGGCAGGCACGGTGTCAGCTCAGTCAGTTAGTGGCGGCTCTAGGACCTCCTCCTGCACGAGGATCTCCTCCTCGTACTCCTCGATCACCTCCTCGAACTCATGATCTTCGATGGTCACGATCTTCGCCAACTCATTCTCTACATGCATGCGATGATGATGCAACACTTAGCATTTCGGCAACAGCAACTCTTAAAATAAGAATACACATGGTAAACTACTAAGCTAGCTCTAATGACTAAGATACTAAGCTAACTATCATCTTCATCAAGTAAAGTATTGGGTTCAACTAACAAACACCTAGCTTTACAAATGAAGGATATATCTTTATTTCTACTAATGATTTAATGTAAATTTAAAACAAAGAGCATTTAACTACCCTTATGTTAAGTCTATTCTAATGATTCCATGACGGCGGGCACCCTGCAGCAATGGTGACGGCGTTCTGGTGAGCCGCCGCAACAACAAGGCGGTAGGGTAGCGGGTGAGCAACGACAAATCACCAGTGACCTTACCGAGAAGCCGACTTGGCTGGAGATGACCCGAGCGAGGCTGGCCACATGCGCGCTGTGAGGCGAACGGCGGACCGCAAAGGCACGGCCGCATCAGCGGCGAGAAGGCGGCCCTAGAGCTGCGACTAGCATGCGTACGACGAAGAGGGAGCCAAGGCGAGCTAGTGGTGCAGAGGAATCAGCGCGGGGTGAAGTGGTGGAGGCTGGCCACGGCGCGGGCGGTGACGGGCCTTAACGGCACGGCGGTGGGCAAAGCTCGAAAATTGGAGCTCGGTGTGACGTCAGTCAAGGTGGGGTGGGGACAGCTGGAGAGGGGCATGAAGACGGAGACGCGAGCATAAGGAATTGATGAGAGGTGCTCGCTCTCTGGCTTCACCATGACGCGACATGACGATGGCGGAAAGCAGAGAGAGAAGAGAGAAAAAAAGAGAGAGACGGTGAGGCAGGTGGGCTCAGCTCATCCACGCCTTGGCGGGATGCGAGCGACGAGAACAGGAGACCCATGCGCTGGCACTACGGACAACGTGCGTGCGCGTCCGACCGGTGTGGCCCGCGCGACGCAGTGCCATAAATGGCATGACGATGGTGGCTCATCCACGTGCGCACGGTAGAGGCGACACGCACAGGGCCGGCAACAGCGCAGGGGTGTAGCGGATCAGCGCGGACGCGACAACGATGCGATGGCAGCGGTAGCATCGCGACGCAAGTAGTGTCAACAGTGTGGACATGACGGCAGCGCAGTGCGGCCGTGGCGGCACCCAAGATGGTAGTGTGAGGCAGAGTAGCAGGGCGCGGGGCCAGCTAACGTTTTGAGCTGAATTTGATTTCCATTTGTGATTTCTAAGCTAGTGAAAATATTAGCTAGTAATATCATTTTTTGACCGCAAGTATTTCATTGTCATCTACAAAGTTTGTACTTCAAACTTTATTTAAGTACCACATACATGCTCTATAGCATTTTTGCTTAATAAAAATTGGTCTTAAACCCTAAGTGATATAACATGTCTATCGAATCAACTTTCATTTCGCATTCTAGTTGATCGTTTCGAGTTACAGAAATTGATCTACACACTTTATCACATGCATTAACACATAAACATAATGCTCATGACATATTTTAGTAAATGATTTACGGTGTAACACCGAGTGTGTTATAGGAACCGATCAGCAGCGTCCAATACAGTCTTGATGACGCTCTGTCGGCGCTTCTATGTGGCCTGAATGGTCAACATCGATTAGATATAATAGATAATGAGAGCTTCTACTAGCAAATAAGCATCAAAATAAGTTTCATAAATATTCAAACAATTTCAATTTTGAGAGAGATAAATTGGACCTTTTTCTTATAGGGAGTGAGTATCAACTAATTGCATTGTTTCAAACTCTCATTATCTAGTACAATTAGTTGATACCATAAGATAGAGCATGATTTTAGAAAATATCTTTAACTAGTTTCATAATTTTCTATGGCAAAGGAAATTTTCTATTGATTTTCTAAGATTAAATTAGATTTTAGGATTTTTAGTTGCATTGTATTCCATGTAAAAGTATTTGGGTAACTTCTTGAAAATATATTTTTGAATTTTTGGATAGTGTCGGGTTTATAAACCTGGGGTCCCTCATGGACCTGCTTTCCATCAAAAGCTCGGCCCAGCAGACGATGTTGCAAATGACGCGCTACTCCTGGGGCGGCCCAAAAACCTAACGACTGGCTAGAAGGGCGATCCAGTCTCCGACCGGAAGGCCTGGCCAAGGAGGAACGGCGCTCGCTTCCGTCGCTTCTGACTCTGGCCCGCCTCTCCAACCGGAAGGCCTGGCCAAGGAGGAATGGCGCTCGCTTCTGTCACTTCTGACTCTGGCCCACCTCTCCGACCGAAAGGCCTGGCTAAGGAGGAACGGTGCTCGCTTCTATCGCTTCTGACTCCAGCCCACCGCCTGTCCGACTAGAAGGCCTGGCCAAGGAGGAACAGCGCTCGCTTTCGTCGCTTCTGACTCTGGCCCACCTCTCCGACCAGAAGGCCTAGCCAAGGAGGAACGGCGCTCGCTTCCATCGCTTCCTACTCCATCCCACCTCTGTGACAAGAAGGCCTGGCCAAGGAGGAACGGCACTCGCTTCCGTCGCTTTTGACTCTGGCCCGCCTCTCCGACCGGAAGGGCCAAGGAGGACCGATGCTCACCTCTAACTTTGGCCTACCTCTCCATCTGGAAGGCCTAGCCAAGGAGGAACGACGCTCGCTTTTGACTCCGACCCGCCTCTCCGATCGGGAACACACTGAACCTCTGTTTACAGCTCTTCTCTTTCTGGGAGGCCAGAGTCGACTGGGGAAAGACCGACTGGTGATGCCTGCTCGGTGAAGACCTAGGAAACGGATAGAGCAAGTAAGGCGGGAAATTCTAGTCAACCGTAATACCAAGGACCGTACCCTGCACACCTGCAGGACAGTACTGTCAGGTCATGTTGGAAGGGTACTTTATAACCTTTCAGACATGTCAGAACATAAATAGTGTTGTAGGCGCCGACATTTATCCTACAGTATGGTAGGCGCCGACATTGGCCATACCAGAAGAACGCAGTAGAACCAACCACATGCATCCAGACATCAACAGTGTTGTGGGTGCCAACAAACCGCCTTGTACCCGATGGAGTAGGCAACAAGACTAGGTAGCACACACACTCTCTTGTAAAGTTGTCCCCTTCATCTATAAAAGGGGATGCGCTCTCTCCAAAAAGAACGATCGATTCACATAGACGATCAGTTGGACGATCGATTCGGATCGAGTCAAACAACCAACGATTCCAACGAACAACATACGGATCATTCAGATTCTCTCTGCTCGGCTCTAGAACTCTAAAGCCAAATAGAGCAACACTTAGCACACGTCGGAACTCCCGTCACTCTCGTGCCTTCGGTCCAGAGTCCGACCGGACCTCTGATACCCCCCATCTTACTCCTTCTCGTTTGTAACGCCACACCAAACTTCGAGCACCTAGGCTGAGGAATAAAGTCACCGACCGACTCAAACTGGACGTAGGGCATGTTGCCTAAACCAGTATAAACCCTGTGTCGTTGAGTGCTAGGCCACATCCGATCACAACGTACGGCAAAACTACAAATATTTATGTGTTGGTCACTTTTCGCACCGACAGTTGGCGCCGTCCATGGGGAAGACGCCGTAGTTCATGCTTTTGGTCATCGGATGGCCCACCTTTTCGCCATCTTCAGCATGGCGGGCTTAAGCGATACGACTTGCTTCAGCTTGCTGAAGTTTCCCATGCTCCCACCCATTGGGATGTGGGTTCCTCCCGTCTTCGAGCCGTCCTAGGCTTTCCTCTTCGAAAACCTAGACTTCGTCGCCGACCGGCTCGGCGTGCTTCGCCTCTATGAGGAGGCACTTGTCCCAGTGCCTGTCGAAGGAGGAGCATCCCCTGTCGACTCCAGGACACCTAGCGACTTCAACGATGAGGCGCCCATGCTTTGCTCCGAGCCTACGCTGGGTTCAAACCCCGCTGTGAGTAACATAAATACTGTTCTTTACTCGCTTCTTTATATTTACCGCTGACTCTTCAGAGGAACCCTGTCATCCCTACCGTGACCGCCATATGACCGGTTCTCCTACGGCCTCACGTCCCCCGTAGACGCGTATGAACGGGGGCTCCGGAAGATGCTGGCATCGCCCCCTCTCACATCTGAATTCGTGGGGATGGCAAGCTATGCTCCTGCCTCTTTCCACGACCTTCTGGATGACGATGTCGAGAGCGATGGCTCCAGCATCGGCGACATCATGGCACCTAGCCACCCTCTATCTTGGGAGTGCGCTATGGCAGATGCCCCGATACAGCCACCGGTGGTAGCGGAGTCTCTATAGACCCACACCCCTCCGGACCCTAGCGCGGAGGCCGTCGCGTGTGCGCAGGAGCATGGTGAGGAGCTATGACAAAGGCAGTAGAACCAACCACCACCTACACCGATGCGCTCGACAGACCACATTGCGCCCCGCGCGCGTAACCCAGCGAGCAGCGCCCGGGGTCGCGCCCGCTAGGTTCAGCGCAACATCATCGACGGGGGGAACGATCCCCCACAGTTCGCTCGGGCTGGCTAGAACATCACCGCGGTGGCGATGCTTCTGCGCGGCCTTCTCGAGCCTACCGACCCACAGGAGTAGGCGGTCCACCAGAACCTCCGGGCGCTGGTGGAGACCGCCAACATTCGAGAGGCGGAGAGCTCCATGTCGCGACATCGACTCGTGGCCCCTCTCCCCACCACGGGAGTGGGGACGCACCAGACGAATCTCTCCATCCTCTCACCACTACAGTTGTCGGGCGTGGAATAGGAGGCCGCAACGGCACCGTGGCCTGACCCGGCGCCTGCTCCATACCAACCCCGTGTGCGCGAGTGGCTCGGGCCGAACCGGTGTTGGGCCCGGCATGATGATGACGTCCATCGGGACGGTGGTGAGAGCAGGCGACACGGGCCCTGGCCAGACCATCGAGGGGAGCGGTGAAACGCGCCCCAGGCATGTTCGCTAACCCGATGACCAGAGTCCTAGCTCGGATGTCCTAGGCCACGGGCCTTTGGCCAGTGCATCCAGAGAGCACCGTTGCCACAGTGCTTCCAACCGCCTACCAACATCGCCAAGTATACCGGGGAGACGAATCGGTATATGGCTCAAAGACTTCGGCTCGCCTGCTGAGCTGGTGGAGTGGATGATGACCACTTCATCATTCAATACCTCCCCATCTATGTGGGGGAACATGTTCGAGCTTGACTCGAATTCCTCCCGCATGACAGCATCCGTGACTGGGCGGACCTCAAGAGGATCTTCGTCAGGAATTTCCAGGGGACGTATGTCCGCCCTAGGAACTCCTGGGACCTCAAGAGCTGCCAGCTAGAGCCCAATGAGTCCCTGCGGGATTACATCCGTAGGTTCTCAAAACGATGCAACTCCCTTCCTGATGTCATCGACACGGATGTCATCAATGCATTCCTCTCTGGGACAACCGGCGAGTCCCTGATCCACAACCTTGGCTGCCTGAAGCCCCATACCACCCGCGACCTGCTCGACGTCGCCATGAACCACGCCTTCGGTGAGGAGGCAGTCGGAGCGGTCTTCAACGGAGGCTAGGACAAGGGCAAAGCCAAGCGCGAGGACCAAGACGAGGGCCCCTCCACGTAGAGGGGCAAAAAGAACAAGAAGGATCAGCGCCGATCGGCCAACTCCATGTTGGTCGCCGTAGTTGATCCGTGGGCAAGCAGCCCCAGCAGGGCCAGCCTGACCACTTCGACAAGCTCATGGATAGCCCATGCACCAACCACGCCTACCCCATCAAACACCTCTACAAGGACTGCGAGCTCCTAAAATGCTTCCTACGATAGGCCGGCGGGCCGAAAGAAGGAAAAGGCAAGGAGGCAGCAGCCAAGAAAGGAGGCACAGGGGGCAAGGATGGGGATGGCTTTCCCAACCCCGAGGAATGCATAATGATCTTTGGGGGAGCCGATGCCATCTACTCCAAGAGCCACCACAAAGTGCACTACAGAGAGGCATGCGTTGCCAAAACGGTCGTCCCCTCCTTCCTTCGTTGGTCAGAATCTCCGATCACTTTTGATCAGAGGGACCATCCATCCCACGTCGCTAGACTGGGTCGCTACCCGCTCATCGTCGACCCCATTGTCCGCAAGAAGTGCCTCACCAAGGTGCTGATGGACAGAGGCAGCGGCCTCAACATTCTCTACGTCGACACCCTCGACGCCATGCACATCCCCCGGTCGAAGCTCCACCCGACGAGCTCTCCCTTCCACGGCGTGATCCCAGGAGCGCAGGCATACCCACTCGGGCAGATTGACCTGCCCATCACGTTTGGCGACTGAGCCAACTTCAGCTCAAAGGTACTTACCTTTGAGGTGGTGGACTTCCCGGGGCCTTGCCACACCATCTTGGGGCGGCCATTCTACGCCAAGTTCATGGCGGTCCCCAACTACACCTACCTAAAGTTGAGGATGCCGGGACCGAATGGCGTCATCACTGTGGGTAGCACTTTTTGCACGCCTACACGTGCGACCGCGAGCATTATGAGCTCGCCACTGCCATCATCAACTCTTTCGAGCTCCCATGGCTCGGGGAGTTGTCGACCCTAGCGGTTCTGGACTGTAACAAGCTAACCTCCTCAACTACCGCCCACTTGAGGAAACTAAGGCGGTGGGGATCGACCCCACTGACCCTACCAAGATGGTGCGGATCGGGGCCCAGCTCCTGGCCAAATAGGAATGCGAGCTCGCTGACTTTCTAAGCACCAATCACGACGTCTTTGCATGAAAACCTTCCGACATGCCAGGCATACCATGGGAGGTCACTAAGCACGCACTACGCCTCGTCTCGGGCTCGAACTGACCAAGCAATGCCTATGTCACTTTGACGGTGAGAGGCGCAGGGCCATAGGTGAGGAGGTCACCAAACTCCTAGCAGCCAGATTCATCAAAGAAGTATACCACTCCGACTGGCTTGCCAATCCTGTTCTTGTTAAAAACAAGACTGGGAAATGGAGAATGTGCGTTGATTATACTAGCCTCAACAAGGCATGTCCGAAGGACCATTTTCCTTTACCACGCATAGACCAGATAGTCGACTCCACCTCAGGATGCGAAATCCTCTCCTTTCTAGAGGCCTATTTAGGCTATCACTAGATTGTGATGAAAGAGTCCGACCAGCTCACGACTTCATTCATCACCCTGTATGGTTCGTACTGTTACATAACCATGCCTTTTGGTTTGAAGAACGCTGGCGCCACCTATCAACGGTGCATGCAGCAATGCTTCGCCGATCAAATCGACCTGCTCGATCAGCCTGACCAAGTCGAGCGGCCAAAAGCAACAATCGCCGTCTATGTTGATGACATAGTGGTCAAAACGGCTCAAGCTTGTGACCTGATCACAAACCTGGCCGCGATGTTCATGAACCTCTGAAGGTTCAACATCAAATTGAATCCCGAAAAATGTGTTTTCGGGGTTCTAAAGGGGAAGCTACTTGGATACATCGTGTTCGAACGTGGCATCGAGGCCAACCCCAAAAAAATCATGGTCATCTCCAACATGGGCCCTATACGCAACGTCAAGGGCGTACAGAGGTTCACCGACTGTTTGGCCGCCCTGAGCCAATTTATCTCCCGGCTCGTCGAACGGGGGATGCCTCTCTACAAGCTTCTCAAAAAGACAGACGCTTTCGTTTGGACTGAGGAAGCACAATAGGCTTTGGAGTGCCTCAAAGCGTCACTGACGTCGGCCCCAATCCTCGTCGCTCCCGAACGGGGAGAACCCCTCCTCCTCTATGTCGCGGCAAGCAAACACATGGTGAGCCCCGCCCTAGTCGTCGAAAGGGAGGATCCAGGACACCACCTTAAGGTCCAACGACCAGTATACTTCATTAGGGAGGTACTCACCGACCCCAAGGTCTGGTACCCCTAGGTGCAAAAACTCTTATACGTCATGCTGATGGCGACCCGAAAGCTCCTGCACTACTTCACCAACCACAAAGTCTCGGTCGTCACTTCATACCCACTCGGAGATATCATTCGCAACCGCAACGCCATGGGACAAATCTCCAAGTATGCACTCGAGCTAATGGGCATCAACATCAGGTATATCCCCCATACTACTATTAAGTCTCAGACTCTCACGGACTTTGTCACCGAATGGATGGAGGTCCAGCTCCCGACCCCAGACGTCACCCACGAGTACTGGATGATGTACTTCGACGGGTCCATAATGGCACCCGGCTCAGGGGCTAGAGTGGTTCTAATCTCCCCGGATGGGAGTAGGCTCTACTACACAATCCACCTCCACTTTTTAGCCTCAAACAATGCCACAAAATATGAGGCCCTCATCAATGGACTGCGCATCACCATCGAGCTCAGCGCTACGTGGCTCTACGTCCGTGGCGACTCAGAGCTGGTCGTCAACAAGGTCATGAAGGAGTCCTCTTGCAAAAGCGCCCTCATGACAGCATACTGCCAGGAGGTGCATAAGCTTGAGGACAAATTCTAGGGGATCGAGCTACACCATGTCCCCTGAAAGGACAACAATGCCACCAATTTTCTCGCAAAATTAGCTGCCAGGCGGGTTTCGTCTCCGGATGGGGTCTTCATCAATGACCTTCATGAACCATCTACCCGCATCCTAGATGGTCCGATCCAGACGCACCCCGATGCTGACCCGACGCTCGGGGGCTCTGACCTTAGTGCCTCCGTGATGACGTCGCCCACCAACGTCGCTGTGGTGGCACCCAATCAAGCCGACTGGCGAGCGCCGCTACTCACCTACCTCGTTGAGGAGGTTCTCCCATCGGAAAGGATTGAAGCACGACAGATCGCTCAATGCGCCAAGACATATGTCATGATCGGTAATGAACTCTACAAATGAAGTCCATCAGGAGTACTCATGAAGTGCGTCCCTACCAACCAAGGCAAGCAGCTCCTCCTCGAGGTCCATGCCGGAATCTATGGACATCACCGGCCCCGAGGTCGCTGGTCGGAAAAGCCTTTTGCCAAGGTTTTAACTGGCCCACTGCACTATAAGATGCAGAGGAGGTTGTCCGCAGGTGTGAGGGATGCCAGTTCTACGCTCGGCAAACACACTTGCCAGCACATGAGCTTCAAACCATCCCCATCACCTGGCCGTTCATGGTCTAGGGCCTTGACATGGTAGGACCCCTCAAAAAGGGCCCGAGCGGCTTCACTCACCTACTCATAGTGGTCGACAAATTTACCAAGTGGATAGAGGCCAAGCCCATCACCAACATTCGCTCGGAAGAGGCGGTCAGATTCTTCCTCGACATCATCTACCAGTTCAGCATTCCTAACTGTATCATCACTAACCACGGAACTAACGTCACTAGGAAGAAGTTCCTGGACTTCAATGATGGATACGGCATCAGGATCGACTGGGCCTCGGTCGGACATCCATGTACTAATGGTCAGGTCGAGCGTGCCAATGGCATGGTCCTCCAAGGACTTAAGCCACGCATCTTTGACCGACTCAACATTGGTCCTCCAAGGACTTAAGCCACGCATCTTCGACCTACTCAACAAGTATATCGGGCGATGGGTCACAGAGGTCCCAGCGATCCTCTGGAGCCTCAGAACTACCCCAAACCGATCCACAAGGTTCACACCTTTCTTCCTGGCCTACGGAGCTAAAGCAGTGCTGCCCTCCGACCTCGACCACAGCGCCCCAAGACTGAAGGAATTCGACCGCAACCGAGCCATGGAGGCTCAACAAGACGTAGTCGACCTGCTCGAGGAGGCCCGCAAGATGACCATCATCTACTCCGCTCGCTACCAAGGCAATTACCACAAAAGAAAAATCAGAGGGAGAATCCTCGAGGTCAGAGACCTTGTGCTTCGAACGACTCAATCAACCAAAGAGAAACACAAACTCTCTCTGCCATGGGAAGGACCCTATACGGTGACCGAAGTGATCCGACCGGGTGCCTACCGACTGAAGGACGACAATGGCGACATTCTCACCAACACTTGGAACATCAAACAGTTACGTCGTTTCTTTCCCTAAAAATTCGGTCTTACCGCTTTCTTTCATTCAAGCGTTTACTCCTATAGAGCACCCTGTCCTGAACACTTTTTGTCCGGGTCGCTCAGGGGCTCCACGGGGGTGCGATACTACCTCTCTTTTTTACTATCACGTGGTAAATGCTTTTTTACCTGAACGAAAGGGTAGTCCGTTCCTTTAATTACCTTACATGACTTTGCTTTAAACATTCCGACCGATCGCACCCTGCCACTACCGGTTACGAGCAGCTAAGCCTCGCGGGCCACGCCCAGGCTCTTAAGGTTGCAGCCTATGGGATGAACGGGTAGGTGCAAAAAAGAAAGAATAAAAACAGAGCTATGCTAGGGTAAAAACAAGGAATGGTTGGGACAAGCTTCCCTGAACGAAGTGATTCATCACAAAAACAAAGTTACTGTATTCATGGATACACAAAAATGTTTACACAGGGGGCTCCCCCATGAACTTATCCTTTACATATTCTAAGTACTTCTACTCTAATTTCTACTGTGGCTACCCGGCAGCATCGACTACCGGCTTGACCAGCGAAGATAGGGGCTGCTCGGT